>OZ038487.1:55611408-55686408 GCA_964036315.1 Acanthosepion esculentum | reverse complement strand
TATTTACACTTCATAGTAAAATAAGGAAAATAAGTTCTAAATTGTCTAAATATCTTATAGCAAGCATTGTTAATTATTAACTTTTAACAAGTATTTTTTACTATCTTATGATGTGCAGATACTGGTACAGAAAGTAAAATTGGCAAATTGAATTCAAATTCCAGGTGTGTTTGTTGCATTCACTTTTGCACAATTTTGAAAGATAGAAACAAGAAAAAAATTGACTTTAAGAAGGTCACTAAATGAGATTTAATAAAAATTAAAAATTGAATAAAGAAAAAGGACTGACCAATAAAAAAAATATATTTGAAGCAGCTGATGTTGTGAATGTAAGCAGAGAGACAGCAAAATATTAAAAACACTGGCTAAAGACCTGAAAGCAACTATCACCATTACGTAAACACCACAGTTGCGTGAAGAAGTACATGAAAACTGATTTCTCAACAATAATTTTTAGGGATGATTGTAGAATTGTATTTGATGAACCTGATGGCTTGGGTAGATTTTGCATCCTTTATAAAAAAATAGTTAAGATAATTTAAAAAACAATAAGGAGGAAGTGGTATATATTTTTTTGTTAGTATTGAAGACGTTAAAATTATAGACCTCTTCAATATTGATGATAGTGTCAAATTAAATGTTGAAGTACTAAACTATGTTGTTTGAATAGTTCAGATCATAAGAAAAAAAAATTCAAATTAAAGAATATATTAATGCAAGACAATACTCCTTCAAATACTGCAAAGCTGATTATTGCCCACCTTGTCAAAAAAGATTTCAAAGACACTAAATTAATAGAATAGGTACCTGCTCCTCCATATCTTAATCCAATAGAAAATGTATGAGCCATCTTTAAAAGAGATTGTATATTAGAATGGAAAATAATATCTAAACAAATATTCCTAAGAAGCATTAAAGACTGAAAAAAAGTAATGTTTAAAGTAGAATGTTACAAAACTCAATGGTTGAAAGACTAATGAAAGCTATAGAATGTCAAGTTATCCATATTAACATTCAAAATAATTTTTCTGTTGTATAGGATAGTGTGTTAATCAAATATGGTTTTATCTTTTGAATTTATAAATAAAAATGTATAATGCACTATTTCAATTATAAACCCTGACACCCACAAAACAAGGTATTATCAGTAACTTTAATAAGGGTGGATGTTATAGACTGAAATTCACAGGATATATTGCTTATCATTTAAACATTAATATCAATTATTTGTATAAAAAAAATGAAATACAGTTTACCTAGCAAAACAACTACAATGCCCACAAATGAAAATTGGTCACATGTCTTGAGTAGGAACAAATCCAGACAAAATCAGTAAAAGTTGAAAAAAAAGAGAGAAGGCTAAATGAGCAAGTGTAAAGTGAAAAGAAAACCAAAGAAAAGGGCAATATGATCATCACTCCCTACACGTACACACATCCATGCAGACGAGTGCATGTGAGTGAATGCTCATCCACAGAAATGTGCACATAGCTGCACGTGCACACAAAAAGACAAAAAATACAGAAAAAACTTGCACCAATGTTAAATGTACATGAAAGTAAAAATCTAAAACATATTTTTGCTGATACCAGCTGAAGAGTGGCTGGACAGGTCTGCCGGTGAAACTCTGGAGCCAAGATGCTGAAGGTAACATCAATCAACTAAGTGATAAACCTTTACTCACATTAATCCTTATATATATATATATATATATATATATATATATATATAATTATTTATTCAAAAATTATAACATAAATATATTATAAAATCACTACAAAAATAGCCATTTTGTTTCAACACTGCTGGTGTCTTATCAAGTGATGGTGTTGAATGTAGATTTTATAAAATATTTATGTTATAATTTTTGAATAAATAATTATATTTGCTCTACTCTGTATTGAGCACTCTTTTAAGAATAGTATTTGTTGGTTATTGGAATTTATTCCATATACACCAATCCTATACTTGGAGATATATATATATATATATATATATATATATATATATAAAGAAATATAGTCTTAAAGTGTGCTATATTTATGGGATAAAGTGCTCAATATCAGAGATAGAGCGTGTGTAAATATAAAAGTGAACATAGAAGTCAACACTTAGAGGCAACAGTCTGTTTCATGCTAGATTCAATCGTCAGGCCACGAGTGCTGTTATTTTTCTAGGCTATTTATGTATACAGGTCAGTGGTGCATTGTGGGTATTCTATTTTGGTGGTTATTTTACCAAAAGTCGTTTATTCGTTTATTTATTTATTTATTTGTGTCAAATTATTTTGCATGTTTTTATTTTTTATCTTATATATTTATTTATTTTTTTATTTTGATCGGTGTTTTTATTAATGTAGTAAAAATTTGTTTATATAGCTTATTGTGAGTAGTCTATTTTGGTGGTTATTTTACCGGAAGTCGTTGATTTGTTTGTTTATTTATTTATTTGGGTCAAATTATTTTGTTTGTTTTTATTTATTTTTAATTTTATTTTTATCTTATATATTTATTTATTTTTTATTTTTATTTTGATCGGTGTTTTTATTAACGTAATAAAAATTTGTTTATATAGCTTATTTAATAGTTTTGTTTTTGTTTGGGAAGATAATTAAAGCTATCTGTTCAATTTTGGGGTTGATTGTTGTGGTTTGTTCTAACTATTATTTTGGTGGGAACAGTTTTTAATTTATTTATTTGGATTGATTATCTTTATTTGTTTTTTCTAAACGGCTAGTTTATCGGTATCGGTTGTTAGTTTATTTATATATTTGGATGTATTTAGATCAATTTATTTTACTTGTTATTTATTTGTTACACAGTATATTTTCTCTTTTTGGTTTTCGATTTTTAAGTAACGCAGTATATTATTTTTTATTCATTTTTTTTATCGTTATATAAGTTATAGCTATTTTTCGTCCGATTTTTTGTTTTGATTTCTATAGTCTAATATTTTGGTCATAATAGTTTGCTAATTTGTTTATTATTTACTTTATTTATTGATTTTGTTTCTTATTTTTTATTCTATTTCATCTATTCTAACAGTTGTGATTTGGTAATTTGTTTGGATTAATTTATTTTGCTTATTTTATTGTCATTTTGTTTATGTATTTATTTATTTTTTCCGTTTTCAATTTTTAAGTTACGTAGTAAAAATTTGTTTTCATGTCTGCATTTTGAGATTAGCTCAGATCTTTTATTTAATAACTTATTTTGGTCTGGGAAGGTAATGATAGCTATTTTTTCCTCCAAGCAAAGTTTGCAAGTTTTTGATTGGTTGTTGTAGGCTGATGATCTTTCCTTATTTTCCAAGATATTTTTGGTGTGGTGTGCGTTTTGTTTTTTATTTCCCAGATATACTTAGAAAGCATTGTGCTGTTCACATATTTACTATTTGTGAAGGATGTTTTGTGTACATAATTTCTTTGTTTCCAGGGTCCTTCAGTTACTCCTATGTATACTTTTTCTTCATTATCTGGTGATTTTATCGTGGCTTGGTAGATTACGTTGTTTTGTAAACAATTACCGTCTAAGGGACATTCGTTTTTTATTCTGCAGTTGCACGTGGGTTTAATTTGTTCGCATGGTTTGTTGATAATTTTCCTGTTGTGCTTTTTTATTATTTGTGCCATGTTCTCAGTGCAACGGTAGCTGATTTTTACTGTGTTTTTGTTGAATATTTTGTGTAGGGTGCTTGATTCCGGGAAGTGTTTGTGTAAAAGTTTGAAGAATATTTTTCCTACGTTTGTTTTTACGTTTTTACTGTACGGTGGGTTGAACCATATGATATTTATTTTCCTGTTGGCCTTTTTTGTGTTCTGTGGTGAGTATGTGAATGTTGCTGGGAATCTGCTATCTTTTACTTTGTTGTATCATGTCAAAATTCCAGTTATTTAACAAAAGACAGATCTTAAATTTGTCTGGCTCCATGCATCCTCTTCTGGAATTCTGTCCAAAGATATCAGAGTTATAAAACATCTTTTCTGGTTGATCAGAAAAAGCCTGTGTGATTTTCTCAGTAGCCATTTCTGAGCCACTCGCTCACTATAAAACCAACCCTGATTTCACCCATGAAGATAGATCTGATCAGGCTGGCATTAGTGATGGGAACCCATAGGAGGCAAGCTTAACCAGTAAGGACACTAAGATGTTTCCATCAACAGTGATGCCTTTGGCAACCCACAGTTCTGTTATTTTAAACTTGAAAAATACTTATCGTTTCTAAATTACTTTTAGATAATATTCTGGGTATGACGATAATCTACATTTGGCAACAAGGTCTCAGATCAGGAGGTTTTGAGAAGCATGGAACCACCTCTTGATCACTGTTGATCCCAGGTCCACCCTAACCCATGGTGGTAGCATCTTTTAGGGTCCAAGCTATGGACAAATAGTTAACCACCAGTTCGGGGTAAAAAAACTATGAAAGTATAAAAATACTAGCAAAATCATTTTCATAGTTAAAAAATTACCAGAAATACATTTTTGAAAAAGAAAAAATATTACAGCAATACATTTTTGTAAAAGAAATTACTAATGCTACCAAGAAAATTAAATTTCAGCATTAAATGACCTATAAGAAGTTGATATGTCACTAAACAAACAAAAACTCAGATAAGTCGATTGTAATTTTATTGTACTTAAAAAATTTTTAAAATCAAATGGTGCCATCAGTATTGGACTGCCTTGGTATACTAGTTTTATTAATAACATTATTATAATTGTGCTTGCCCCTCCCTTTATTAGTTTGTATGACTGTTTCACTCTGCCAGTACTTCATCAATAATGGACTATTCCATTTTGATTGCATGGAATGGAGGGGAAAAGACACTACTTAGTTTCAGTGAGAAAATGAAAGAATAGAAGATAAAAGTGGAGAGAGAGAATCCAATCAAGCTGATAAGAACAGATACTACACTTGGTATCTACTTGACCCCCCACTGAATCAGGTTGTGACACAAGGTCAGTTTTTAACGTGGGGACCTGAGTGTTTTCACCCGGGCCGCTGGTCATAGCTTGTCCGAGCTGGTCTAAGCTAGTCATAGCTGGTCTTAGCTTGTCCAAGCTGGTCATAGCTAGTCTTGGCTTGTCATAACTGGTCCAGGCTGGAGCCGGTCCAAGCTAGTCGTAGCCATGATACTACCAGCGCCGGGACAAGTCCCTACACCAGGCAAGTATCAAGTGATCGAATCTCAGCCAAAAGGCTGATAAAGCGATCGATCTGAGAACAGATACTACACGGGATTTACTTGACCTCCCACAGGGCCAGGTTGTGACACAAGGTTGGAGTTTAACGTGGGAAGGGAGGGGGAATGGACCCGAGTTTTCACCCGGGTCGCAGTGCTTTGGCTTTAGCTAGTCATAGCTGGTCTTGGCTGGTCATAGCTTGTCCAAGCTGGTCAGAGCTGGTCATAGCTAGTCAGACGTAGCCACGATACTACCAGCGCAGGGACGAATCCCTGCTGCCGGCCTGTATCGGAGAAGGAATCCCGGCCCCATAGGCGATCATTCAGTGAGTAATCTGCGAACAGATACTACACGGGATTTACTTGACCTCCCACACGGTCAGGTTGTGACACAAGGTCGGAGTTTAACGTGGGAAGGGATGGGGAATGGACCCGAGTTTTCACCCGGGTCGCAGTGCTTTGGCTTTAGCTAGTCATAGCTGGTCTTGGCTGGTCATAGCTTGTCCAAGCTGGTCATAGCTAGTCAGACGTAGCCACGATACTACCAGCGCAGGGACGAATCCCTGCCGCCGGCCTGTATCGGAGAAGGAATCCCGGCCCCATAGGTGATCATTCAGTGAGCAATCCGCGAACAGATACTACACTTTGATCTTAGCTAAATGGCTGAGAAGCAATTGTATTTTCTTGCCACCCCACACTAGCAAGATGTGACACAAGGTCAGTTTAATGTGGGGTGCCTGAGTGCTTGTACTTGGGCCATGTGCAAAAATAGCCCAGTCTCTGTTACCGCCAGTTGTGCTGACATTGGTATTACTACTGATCCCCACTCTTTAGTGCAATAATGGAGGTATGCGGGTAGCTGTTTGTTGAGACTGGACACCTCTCAATATTTTTAGTTGGGCTGTCTACAGACAGAAATTCAACTGAGTTACATTCTTTCCAAAGAGACACACACACAATTGAGAGATGAAATGTAGTTTATCCACCCAAAGGCAGATACTACATTTTGATCCCAGCCAAAAGGCTGAGAAGTGATGTTGACCACAATAAAAGCACCATTTTTCTGACACACACTATTAAACAGTGGAAGCTGAGTAGGGTAATCGAAAAAAATCCAGTTACCATAAATAAAATAACATCTTCTGCTAAATTATTTTTAAATTATTATTAAGAGAAATGTTTATAAGATGAGGATATGGCTAGAAAGAAAAAAAAAAAGAAAGGAAGACATAAGTGTTTAAAATCTCCTGCGAATATCTCATAAATAATGGATTATTCTGTTTAGATTGTGTAGAAAAACAAAAGACACACGCAACATGGTTTCAATAAGAAAATGAATGAATGAAAGAAAGAAAAAAAATAGTTGTCAATTTCAAATCTTTTCATTTGTACCCATTTATGATTGTTATTGCAATATTTTGTTTTTAAGCTCAAATATTTAACTCTGCAATAGGGGAAATTCTATAGATATTTTATTGCTGTAGAACTAACCATGTTCTTACTTAATCATTAACTTAAGAATTAAGATTCATCAGGAAAATCCAAATAAGAAAAGGGAAATTTTCATGGGTCTTTCTCATACATAGAATTGTACTACTGTATCTGAGCTACTTTTGTGACCAACCAAATTCCAGATGATTTAATTGATGGACAAAAAGAAATCCATAAGATAACAAGACACTACTATTCTTTTTTGTTACATTTTCAATATTTAGTTCTCTTCTTTTGTGATAGAAATTTTGAGTTCGCCTGTCATCCTCAAAAACAAAGCAAGATTTAGATATAACAAAGAAATGTTATAAATTTATTTATCTGAAATTTAATCGACTATATTGGATAAAATTTTAAAGAATCCTGTTCTCTTTTTTAAAGAAAAGTTGGAGATAATACAATCAGACAAGTACAATAATTTAAATATCTAGAAAGTGTTTCAATAGCAGGCAGAAAATATGACACTGAAATCTGAAGGGGCATTGGAATAGTGAAAGATGCCTTCCAAAAGCTAAGCAAAATATTAGATAACAGGAAAATTTCATTAGAAACAAAAGAGTACTGAATTGTAATGCAATATCAGTCCTCTTATATGGCCATGAATGTTGAACAATCACTTCACAGATGAAAAAGAGACTTGAAGCAATAGAAATGGTGTTCTAGAGAAGGATGCTTAAAATTCCATAGATGCAGCACATAAGCAAGAAAGCAGTCTTAAGGAAAATAGAAACAAGAAGAATGCTTATACTCATAACCAGAAAGAGATAGTTGAAACTATGGCATAATGAGAATAGAGGGTTGGGAGAATTTAACAGTCACAGGTTATACTGAAGACAAGAGAGCCAGATGGAAAGAGTGAATAATCTACTAATAACTACAAAGAATAGTAAGTTCGGGAGAGCCATGATCGCTCATGTCCAGTAGAAACACATAGAAGAAGAAAAACACAGCAAAAAATAACTGATATTGTCCCCCAAAAGAGTGTTTATTGTATTTGATTAAGAATTAAAGAAGAAATATTTTTACAGAGGTTATAAATAATAAGGCTTTTTATTCTTTAAAAGTGACAACAAGTAAAATTAAAATGAATAAATAAAATGCAAATGTTTTTTTTTTAAATCTAGTCCTGTTTTCTGTTCATTTTTTTTTTTTTTTTTATCTAAAGAAGTCACTACAGAAATAGCTTGTTTTTTTAACAAGCCAGACAGTGATTTCTACTGGGAAAAATGGTCACTAGAAATATTTTGCACAAATGTATTTAGGAAAAGAAAGAACCTTAAAACTTCTGCAAGGCAAATGGAAGGATTACTCAAAGCAAACAGAAACCAATTATGAAACAGATAAACAGAATCAAGGTTTAAAAATATAGAAGAAATGTATTTTCAAATTCATCCAGTAAACGTTAAATTTTATATGCAGTTTTCACCATCTTTCTTGCCAATTTTATTTTTTTTATTTTTAAAATATCATCAAAGAAAAAATTCAATTTTATTATTTTAAAACCTGTTAAAAAATTATGACAACATGCCTTAAATTGTTTCCTACCCTACTTTCCATGTAGCTGCTATTTCATCTGTTCGGAAAGACCTAATCACTAAAACATTCCAGGTATTTTTGGCAGGTTATGGAAAATGTGGAGAGACTGTAAGGTGGGTGTGAGTGGAGGGTTCCACCTTTATTCCAGATTTTACCAAAATTCCATCTCTATAGATGACTAGCTCCACTTTAAGATTTAGTTATGTGTCTTTTTACTTTTTTTTTTAAGAAGGGTAAAATTTTTTCTTATTTTTCTTTTAAGGGTCAAGGGTCATAATGACTGGTTGATCCAGTGTACTGACTCATCAAGGTTCAAGTAACTCCTATAAACTATTACCCCTGCCTGTCAATTCAGTTGTTTTCTTCTTTCTCTGCCATTCCCCTAATCTCTATACCCTGGCTCACTGCCACCCCATCTACCCAATTACTTGCCTGTGTTCATTGGGAAGTTTCAGGGGAAGACCAATCATAGAGAAATCTTTGAAGATCCTCCATTTTAAAAAAAAAAAAATAAAAAAAAAAAATTGATCTCTGACTTTCATTTTTATTTTTGTTCATAACGTTTTCTTAATTTTTTTTTTTTTGGTGGGGGGGGTCTTCAGTTCAGTTCTTTTCTTTATCTTTATTTTTATTTTGGATTCCATATTTTTTTCTTCATCTCCTATTTATAAGCAGAATTTTTTCTTGTTTGATTTTTTCATCCAATTTTATGCCTTATTCTTTTGTTTTCTATTTTTCATTGATATTTTCATTCTCATTCTCTTAGCCATTTTTCTTTTTGAATTTAATTCCGTTAACTTTTCCAGCCTTTATTTAATTTTACTGTAGTTAGATTTTTTTCCCACCTCAATATTTTATTACATATTTTTTGGCTTAATTTCATTTTCCTTTGTACTTATTAAATATGAATTTGCTGAGTAAGAGTATTAGGTTTGAATCCATAAGATCTTTGGTTCCATGCAACATCAAATAAGTGATGCTTCTTTCTTACTTTTTAAATCATTCCTGAACTTTCTTCAAAAAGAAGTTTTAACTTCAAAATTATAATTTTTACTATTTACATTTATCTTGTCACACATGATCAAAGGACAAAATCAAATTTTATCTGAGAAGGCAAAATTGGAAAAATTTACAAATGAGATAAAATAATAATTGAACAAAAATGCATCAGACAAGGAGATCTGTGCTACATGATTACAAATCTTAATTTGCCATTCATTCTTCTTAAGAGTGGAGTAAGACATTCAAATCCTAATTGTTGAACCCCAACTTTTGTTTGATAAATGCTTGAAACCTGAAACACAAAACCAAATTTTTGATTTTTATCATATCGATCAAATCTGTCATCTTTTGTCAAGAGCTATTATAACTGCATCTGAATTATTTTCTTAAATCACTCTCTCATACAGATAGGCAGGAGCACAAAAATATTGCTTTTTTTATCTGGCATGTAATTTCAGGATGTGCACAATTGTGGCTCTCCTCAACTTCCTGTCCTTGTAGCTCCTTAGCAATCTCTCTTTTTATCCTTCCCACACCCTATTCTATCATCCATTTACACAAGCTCATTATTTCTCTCTCTCCCTCCTTGCCTTCAGTATGTCCTGTGAGTGTCAAAATCTCAAAGTCATCTTTCCTTATTAGATGTCCCATAAATTTAAACTCACTTTCTCATTCTAAATATAAGTGGTCTTTCATCAAATATGAGCTTGCTGAGTAAGAGTATTAGGTTCAGATTCACAAGAACATATATATATATATATATATATATGTCTACTGAGCTGTTTTAATCTTGATTCTCCTGTATGCCTGTGAGATCTGGGTATTCTACCAAAGAGATGTGTGCAAACTTGAAAGATTCCATCAAATAAAACTTTGTTAAATCATGTGGAACATGTGGCAGGACCAGATCACAAACAACAAAGTTCTCCTCCACTTAAAGACAGAGAGCCTAGAAACCATCAGGACTTACCATCGACTTTGGTCGACACCTCGCCTGAAACTGCAGAAATAGCAGGCCATGGAATAACAGCATCATTTGAAAACACCAGAAGATAAATTAAAAAGACGAAGAGAACCCCCTCCAAAAACCCATCCCCTGAACAATCCTCCCCTGTCATGCAGTGGCTGCAGATAGGACTCATTTCACACAGAAAGAAATGTCTTTGAGCACCCCAATACTCAGCAATGAGTTCCACCAATGACTATGATACACACATATACACACACATCTCAAAAGACCATGGATCTGCACCCAAAGATCTCCAAGTTTTAGGCCAGGACAGGGATTTTTTTTTCTTTTTGTGAGAGATCAGCAATTGCCCATGCAGCATATTTCCCCTCTCCAAATTACCAATGTTGTCCAATAGAAAGGCACTGACTTGGCACCAGTGTCATTGCAAGAGTAACCAGAACAAAATATTTCACATGACATTGGACTGTCTTAGGGACTTGGGATCCAGATTTGAATTCATAGTTGTCCTTCTCCTTTGCCAACCATGGCTACAGGGCCAAGTTGCAGGTGTTGAATTCAGAGTTTTTCTTTCCCCTAGACCTGTTTCCACCTAAAGCTATAGAATCCTGGGAAGAAGAGATGAATTCATATCTTTCCCAATGGCATTAGCAAGTATGTGAATGTAATGAACTCGACTGTAATTCGAACTCAATCCAAACCATTATTACTTCACTGTGCACACATATCAGGTTCACGAATCCCGTGACTCATCAGGGTTGTGCAGACAACACATGTACTGCAGCTGCAGTAAAAGTAGTGTTTCTTGGGCAAGATCACCTGACAGAGCCAAACTCTCTACAGGCTGGCTTGAATTCAGAGATTTCATTCTCCTAGACTGGTTGCCACCCAACGCTATAGAACCCAGTCTGTTCTGCTATTTACCCATAGCTGGTGGGAGAAAAAGAGGATTCATACCTTTCCCAATGGTATTAGCACGTAAGTGAATGTAATGGATCCAACTTGAATTTGAACTTGGGTCTCCAATTTCTCATTCTGAGCCACTATCTATTGCTCCACCATGCCTCCTTACATACATACATACATACATACATACATCCATATATATATATATATATATATATATATATATATATATATATATATATGTGTGTGTGTGTGTAAAGAGCATAGTAGTTATCGGCACAGAAAAGTGAAATTGGGGAACCAAGTTCTAATTAAATCTGAGACCATTGTATTCGCTTTCACATAAATGACTTTAAGAAAGGTATGGATAGATTTTTTTCCTTCCCCTTTACCAGATTAATAGTAGGACAGATTGAGTTCTCTAACTTTCATTAGCAACCAGTCTAGGAGAAAGACTACTTTGAATTTAAAACTGCTTGGGTGTCGGTGTGGGTTTACCAACTCCACCCTGCAGCACAACACCAGCACTACTTTGTGGAGTTTGGCTGTGCCCTAAACTCAACAGAAAATCTTCAGGACATGGGCAATCATGGGTCTCCACAACTTCCTATCCCTTATGATCCTTAGCAGCATTTCTCCCTTTGCCAATCCCCCAACCCACCATTCTACCATTCATTTACATAAGCCCAAGTTGGTGGCTCACTGCTTTACCTTTTCCTTTCAAGTTCTCCAAGCCTTCTTTCCTCTTTATATTTTCAAGAAATTTCAGCTTTCTGATTCTGAGTATGAGCTTGCTTTTTGTCAACATTTTCTTTTTGACTTTTTCATTGATAACTCACTCTGCTCATGGAATTCTCAGCATCCTTCCCCGAGAAGGAATAAAAGTGATGATGCATCTGTTTCATAAATCCTACCCCTGATATCTTCTTCTCTGTTACATGTCCTTTCAGAACGTGGGTGATCATGGCTTGCCACAACTTCTTACCCCTTGCAGCACTTAGCAACCTTTGTCCCTTTACCGATCCCCCACCACACTATCCATTCACACAAGCTCATCAGGTAAGTGGCCTGATGACTTTCCGCATCCATCTTTCTCTCTATATGCCCTGTGAGTATAAAATTCTCCAAACCTTCCTTCCTCATTATGTGTCAAATTTTAGCTATCTCTATTCTACGTATAAGTGCTCTTTTTGTTTCCATTTTCCTTAAGAATTTTCAGCATCCTTCTGTAGAACTACATTTCTGCTACTTTCAGTTTTCTCTTCATCTGTGAACAGATTGTCTAGCATTTATTACCATATAATAGCAATGCAGCACTCTTTTATTTGTTTCTAATAACATTTTTCCATATCTTAGTACTTTGTTTAGCTTTTTAAATACATCTTTCAATCCAATGAATATTCTAATTTCAGTGCCACATTTTCCATCCCCTGTTAAAACACTTCCCAGATATTTAAACTTCTGAACTTGATTGATGTTAACATCTCCAATTTGTAGTTTGCATCTTGGGCTTTTCTCTTGCTGACCACCAAATTTTGTGTCTTCAAGAAGAATATAATATGGATTGATGTTAAAGTGACCAGAAAAAAATATTTTAATCTGAATAAGAAATAGAATGCTTCAATTAAAATTATACAAATTAACTGATTCAGTTATGCATTTAAGTTTTATGACCTTTTATTATTTGATAAATGTTCAAATTATGAAGTTTTTAAAAACAAATCTAGTTCAACCCTATACAAAGCAGTAAACCCACTGAGCACAAGGATGTGAAAGAATTTGCAAACAAAAACATTATTAAGGTGTGAGAACAATAGAAGATTAATCAAGATGACAGTAGATATTGATTGACATTGCATTTAAACTTTTGAAAATCAAATTTGGCTAGAAAGCATGGAGCCAGAAATGTGTTCCACAAATGAGAAATGCAGAAGAAACTGTTAGCATAGAACTTATGGTTACATCTATAGCCATTTCAACTGTAAATTGGTGAGACCTTGCTGCTAACCCAGTACTTTTTAAAAATTCATAAAGTCTAGGTACGATAATGAAGACTTCATCAGAACAATTACCATGAAAAGTATTTATAGAAAAGTCACAGAGAAGCAACTTTATGATGGTGGGAAAATGAATGAAGCTGAAATTTCATGATTGATTCTTCAAAATTCAAAACCTGGACTTAGAGGTATACAAGATAGATTTTGGAATGAACAGCACAGTGGAATGTTACGTGCTCTTGTATTGTTTACTGGAAATGTGCAGTGGTACCTAGCCTGCTGAGTTAGTCTACCAGTTTTTATACTGTTTTATTCATCTTCAAGATTTTGTAATGTTGAATTGGGATGGCTCTGCAATCAATGATAGTTGACAAATTTTATCATCATTTGTATCAAATGTTTGACAAATCTGCTAAAAAGTCACTTGAAATGCTTTGTAAGGCATTTGGTAAACATTACTTAGATTAAACACTGGTTTTTGAGTGGCCTGCACATTTCTAGGTTGGTTGTGTGTCAGTTCCAGATGATGAGTGCTTGGGACAACCATCAGCAAAATACAAGAAAATGTGGAAAAAAAATCTTTCTTTCTTTCACAAGGATTGTCAGTGAACAATCCGTCAGATCTCTCATATGATTAAAATCAGTTATGGAATCTGCTTGGAGATCCCAGTTCAAAAGCTCACCAATATCACCTTGTAAATAACCAGGTTTTAATGAAATAATTTAATTTTATTAATTTTAACCCATATTAACTTAAAACTTCTTTGATTAAATTATGTTGCATGAAAATATAAATTTATATATATATATATACACACACATATATATGTTGGTGATTTGAATTTGACTTGATTTTCAGTAAGCTTTTTTCACACAGAAACATAAAAAAAAATTAAATTTAAATTAGCTGTTTCAAATTATTATTATATCAATTATTCAATTTTAAATATTTCTTCAGGTAAAACTTTGATACACAGGGCAACCCCCCAAAATTGGAATATCTGAAAAACTAAATATCCCTGGTAAACAAAATTAAATAGTAGAAAAATAAGTTTTATTTATCAAAATTTGAACAAGATATTCAAATGGATGTAGATTTTATAACCGATTTCACAAAGCTTCACAAATGTTCAATATGCCAACCTACCTTGTGGCATGGCACATGTCAAGTCGCTAGTCCAGCTCCTGCCAAACATGTTGTAGCATGTCTTGCATAACATTCTCCAGCACCTCTGATTAAGTTCCTCTAGGCTTGTAGGGAAAGTGTGGTGGATTTAGACCTGTCCTTTCGCATAGCCCTATAGAAAAAAATCACGAGGTGTCAAGTGGGGTAAACCTGGTGGCTATTTCAACAACACATTGTCATTATCACTAGCACCCCTGATTCATCTTCCTGGTAGATTCTCATTCAGATAAGTTCACACAGTCAACTTAGTTTTTACACATTTTGTTAAAATTTGAGATCATTTGAGAACGAATAGTCTATTTTATTAGACTACAAAATAATGTCAAATTTTAGGGGAAACCCTATAAATCTGAAACGACTTATTCACATTTTCTAAAAGTGAATGTTGACAACTTTTATTTGCATGATACAAGACTAATAGCAAAAGTTGATTCTTCTTTTTCTATGTCCCATGTCCTTTCAGGATGTTAGTGATCATGTCTCTCTATGATTTCCTATCCTCTGCAGCTCTTAATATATTTTATGTTTTTGTTATCTCCTAAACCTTGTTCTAACATCTATTTACTCAAGCTCGCTAGGTAGGTGGTGCATTGTTTTCCTCTATCCTTCTTGCCTTCAATCTGATATATGAGTATCAAATTTTCCAAACCATCTTTCCTCAAAATAAAAGATTCACTACAGTTATGAATTGAATTTTTTTTTCTGTTTAAATTTCTTTCATAAAGTGTAATCATTATTTGCATTATTTACATTTGGCCTAATATCATCATCTTCATTTCTATGACAACAACATTTCAGCTGTTGTATCTTCCAGCCTTTTTCGGGTGCTTGCCGATCAAGGTAACTTACAGGAACTTTTAAAGTGAACAACTTTATTTAATTTATGAGGGTAAATTGTTCTTGTTCCACTGACTGTGTCTAGGTTTATCATGATGGAACAATAGCCTAGTAGACTAAATCTTTGGTCTGTGAATTTGGTAATTGTGAGTTCAATCCCTTGGTCAGGTAGTGCAGATTTAGAATGGGGAAACTTGAATGGACAGACATAAGAAAAGCAATAACTGAGCAGTTTTCAATATTTTTGTTCAAAGTTTTTTGGCCAAATACACAGTTCTTTAGAACATTAGTTCTGTATAGACCAAGTGATTTAAATTTCACATCAGCTGCTATAGGAAACTTTTATCCCCAATCAATATAAACATATATATAACAATATATAACACACACACACACACACACATATATATATACATATATAAATGACTGTAATAATAACAAAATAAAAATAGAGTGGACAATAGATAAAAATAATCTAGAATTTGAGGCCCATTGCCTAAAATTGTGAAGAGTGGAATTTTGGAGGATTAAAAAAATACTTTGTCTTTTTTAGAAAAGCTATAAGTGCCCACTGCCTGTCTGATACTCATTACCATTCCATGGACGTCAGTTTTCCAATATTTTATTTTTTATTTTTTTGCTATCTAAATCCTTTAATAATCCACCTGACCCGTGGAAGGAATTTTGGTCATTTGAGTGTGGGGGAGGGGGAATTTTATGGTTAATTAGAAAAAAAAGCAAAACTCTCCTGGCAGCCAATACTTGTGGACTAAATTTGTTTTTGATGAGACACCATGCACAACTTCAGGACATTCATCTGGAAAATTCTAAAATGGCTTACGAATCAAAGAAAAAGGTATATACGCTTATATATGTGTATACACAAAAATACAGTTTTATCCATATATGTGAATGTATCTTTTTATATTACAAATGAATATCAGTTCAAATATGTGTATGTCTGTATAATCACAGTTATAAAGTATATGGTTATATATATATATATGTGTGTGTGTGTGTGTGTATATATATATATATATATATAATATGGGTGTGTGTGAATTAAACATATTACTATATATGTCTATTTGTAAAGAAATGAAACAAAGATGAATTAGAAATTCTAAAAGAAAGAAGAAAAAAATGAAAATGATCAAAATATATGCTCCTAGTCTGAGTATAAATGATATATGCATTTAGATGTATGGGCGTATAGACATAGACAAATATTTATGCACACAGCAAACGCACAAAATAAAACTGTTCGGTAGTTGACCAAAAATAGAAAAAAACAAAAAAAAGATGGTAATATTAAGCAATAAAAATAGAAGAGCAATGAAACGCATAAGCAATAAACTTTAAAAATAAAAGAAAAAAAATGTCTCCAAATCCAATGAACAATAAGTTGAGTCTTGTAAAAATGGCTGACAGTGAAAATGAGTAAAATATGATTGCATTTGTAGGATATTGTATCACATTTTTTAATTTATTGTGTTTGATTTGATTATGTTATTTTTTTGAGTCCCAATGTGCTGTAGTGCACCATACTGTATTCTATGCATTGTCTCAGATGTTTTTTTTTTCTGAACCAGGGGATCATTAGATAAAAAAAAAAATAAAAAAATGGATGTGCAAAATAAAAGAAAAATTGGGGTGATAACAAATGAATAAAAATAAAGTTTATGACTATCCAATGTCTGGAATTAAATAGGAATAGAAAAAGTGACGTGTATTGGTTGGTGAGTTAGTGGACACATTGGAATGGAATTAAGACAGATAAAAAAAAAAATGGAAAATAAATGAATTAAAAAAGAAACAAAAATAAACAATAAAAAACACAAAAAATATTAAAAAAAAGATATCATAACACCCACAATATTACTTGATCAAAACCAATTCCTTTTCATCTAACTTTACAATGATTTTATCATCCTTTATACTTATTTTGGCTTGTGGGGGTAGCCTATAATATTAAGCTCTACATATTCAACTGCTTTCCTTCCTGCATGTCTGAATACAAATGCCAATCATTTCATTATTGTAACCGCTTGTGCAGATCTGCTTGCATCTGTACACACACACACACACACACACATATATATATATATATATATATATATATATATATATAGACTTGTAAATCTACATCAGCCATGCAAATGCCCCATATGCTTACCAAACTGCATTCATGAACTTTCTGTAACTTTCTGAGATTTCATCTGTGTCCAAATGGAAGATAGGTTACCACATAAGCATATTCATACCCTGGGTAAGGTGTCTGAGGCAAGATAATGATTAGCATGCAGTTAAAGACGACCAAGACAACAGAAAAATAACCAGGTTAGTCAGTAGATAAATAAATAGGTATATGGGAGCATTCCAGAGGCAAAATATAGCTTTCTGAATTTAGAGATAACAAGCAGGAGAAATGAAAATGACAGATATATATATATATATATATATATATATATATATATATATATATATATATATATAATGGACTCTCTTGTTGTTTTTCGATTTGATCATAGTGGTGAAAGCTTAGTGAGAACTGAATACAGAAAACTGGCTCAGATAATATACCACAAGATCTCCAAACAATTCTCCTCAGGTTTTGAATTCAGAATTATCCTAAACTGGTTGCCAACCAAGGCTAAATATTCCAGTCTTCACTACTATTTAACCCATAGCTAGGGGAAATGAAGAGATGGCGTCATACCTTTCCAAGGGTATTTGGGCATAAGTGGATGTAGCGAACTTGCTGGGAATTTGAACTCGTCTCTCTCTGATTTCTCATTCTGAGCCACTATCCGTTACATGGCCTGCACATCATCAATAATATATATATGTGTGTGTGTGTGTGTGTGTGTGTGAGAGGATGTGCTGAAAAGTTCTTGGTCTAACCAATTTGCCAACCTTCAGAATTTTATCAAAAGAACTTTTTGGCACTTACTTGTGTGTACTTCTACCTCCTTTTCTTGAACATGACCAATAATTGTTGATAATAAGATTACACACAATTTCGGCAAGTACCTCTCTAAGTTTCCAAGTTTTAAATCTTTCTTGTCTAGTGTATTTAATGAAAGATATATATGATGTACAAATCTCCTGCTGTTAATATACAACTGGGTTCTTCAGCCAATCATCTATTCTTACTAAACTGGTTTTAAGCTAATATTGGATATGAAAAATCTTAAAACAAATGAATATATAAATAAAACCTGAGTTGAAATTAGTAAAGTCTAATTTTAAAATCAATGCAGTTAAAAAAAATTTTTTTTAAATAAATTCATGTGCCTCATGTAAACCACATTCTGGAAAAGTGCTCAATATCAGAGATAGAGCACATGTAAATATAAACATGGACACTGAAGTCAACACCAACCTGCAAACTTGTATTATGATCCAGCAAATTCCAAGGAAAATATTGTTAATGATATTGGCCAGTGTAATTGTACAAATTTTGACCAATGCCCATTGCCAAACAAATGTTTAACTGAATCTCTTGTTTATTTTTGTACTATCTCTACAATAGACAATCCAACGGGTGAAAAGTTCTTTATTGGTAGTACTAAGAATTCTTTCAAGACTAGGTGGTATTAACACGTATTTTCCTTTACTAATAATACTTATAGAAATAATACATCACTTTCTAAATATTTTTGGAGTTTGAAAGATGATGATAAAACTCCTCAAGTGAAACTGAAATTTTTAAAAATGGCAAGGACATGTAGATCCTTATGTGAACCCTGTTTTCTGTATTTACATGAAAAATTGGAAAGTATCAGGTTCTTTGATAAGAATGCTTTACTAAATCAAAGATCTGAGTTAACGGTAAATTATAAACACAGTCTACCTTTTACTTTAAAATTCATTCAAATTGGAATTTGACAATGTTTTTTCTTAAATTTTAGTTGAACTGTGCTGCACCATGTATGGCTTATCTATTTGTAAGATTAATTTGAATTAAATATAATTTTGTATTAATCTCCTGGTAGTGTTAGTAACATCTTGTACAGATATATTGGTATTTGGCTGGTATTTTTGACATTGTGCATTGATTGGTTATTGCTATTAACATCTTATATAAAGAAATTTTAGTCAACAGTTGCATATTAATTTACCAAGTAATTCTATATGTTTAAATTATTTACTGGTTTCTTAAAGAAACTATTTATTTATCAACTATAAAAAATTTTATGTAGGAATTTCTCAAATCATATAACTTAATTAGCACTTTGTTAAATTACCACTCCATCTCATTTTTTCTTAGGAAATGGCTTTGTCTAGTGTGTATAATTTTTGTATCCATTAACATCCACTCCTGTTTAATGTCTGTGCTGCCATTAACTGCCAATCTACAAGGCATGACCCATTTATGGAAAATAATTTTTAATTTTTGCTTCTTTGTTTACTTTAAATTTAATGTTTGATTAGAATAAAGCCCACAAACCTTATAACCCCCACTTTTTTTGTAAAAAGAGGTTTATTTTGATTTTATCTAAATAAATCATTCACTCACCAGTAATTTACTGATGAGATGCATTGATATGCATTAAAACATGACTGCAATTGTGTAGCGATTTTTTACATGTTTTCGGTGCAATATCCTAAAATAAATAATATTGCTCTACTTTGCATTGAGCCCTCTTTTAAATTAAATGTTACAAACGTTGGAATTGTATTCTATTCATTCTCATCTTACCTGGATATATATATATATATATCTCACATGCACACCCTCTTGTAAGGCCATAAGTTCAAAACAAATATTTATTTTTAAGCATAATTTCTTTACATGTCAATGTACTCGAAAGACCTGTAACACAAGATGATATCACGAGTAGGATTTATGAAATGAATAAAGCCTAACTTTCATTCCTTCTCATGATTATTTAAATAGTGACATACAAATTTGTGGCAGCTGAGAAGAATACTGAAACAAAAATCACATTTGCATTTTAGTACAATCTTTTCTTATCACTGCCCACTGTCTTTACCAATACACACCACGATTTTTTAATGCCAATAGCTCAAAACTTTATAACTACATCTACAGGATTGAATCACCCTCATTCTCCTTGTATTCCTTTGTTTCCATTCTAAAAACTTCTTCCCAAAAACTAGCACTTTGTGAAACATACTCCCATATGGATACTTCACTGAACATTATAGCCTATGGTCAAATCACATTGAAAATGCTGCTTCTCATTTGATCACTGAAGCTAAGTAGTATTAAACCTGGTCAGTAATTAGATGGAACATTTTTTTAGGAACACCAGGTACTGTAAGCAACCTCTTACAATCTGAAATATGTTTTCGCTTAAACAACCTATTTTAGAATTGTTAAGCTGTAAAAAACAAATCAATCAACCCCGAATATTACAATCATAGCTCTTTATACCTAGGGTCAATTTTTATCTATCAGCCATATCCTTCACTTCCTAATTCCTCCTCTTACATTCATATCATTCATGAACTCACTACTTTCAGTGTGTTTTGGGCCTCGTATTGGGGGAATTAGAATAAAAAACTACTTGCTGTAGAAACCACAGCAATGAGATATCGGAGTACCACATTTCTAAACATGTCAAGAGGAGCTACAAAGCTGAAATAGCTTGGAGTTGATAGTTGTAATGAGCCCAGTCCAGCACAGGTCAAATTCTGAAGATTCTTTTTCTTCTCGTCTGTGCAGCCCACTTTTTATTCAAGTTTTTGACCACACATACAAATTAGAAATAGTTTTTAAAATGTGTTAGAACCATGTATATGTTTTACCTAAATTGCAAATGGTGGCTCCACCAAGGTTGGTGAGACATCATGGCCTCTTAGCTATGGATATGTTATAAGTCCTTGGTCCCATTTTGCCACAGCAACACCTTGCCTGATAAGACTGTGGCCCTATATCTACAAGAGAGTCCACAGGGTTAATATACAGTATATGAAAGAGTGCTGGAGTATTTATTCATTTAATCACCAATGTAAACCAAGAGTTTCACTCAATGAATGGTTAATAATTAATAGTAAAAAAAAAATAAACTCACCTGCATAGTTTTCACCTTGTTCACCCTTTATAAGGACCAAGTGCCACTCGAGGTAGAGGTTTACAGAGTAATAGGAACAGTTTGTGCAAATATGTCAGGAAGATAACAGTTAACCAGGAAGCATCCTCTTGGGAGACAGTTCCACAAAGCAGCAGTTCATGGGAAGAAGCTGCTTGAGTGGGACTTACATCTCATGAATGGAATATGAAGGAAATGAGGGTAATTTGCTACAATGTTCACGGCATTGTGGGTCTTAGTTGTGGAGGTTAGAGTTGGTGGAACTAAGGAATGTAGTTCATTTGAACTCATTCTGTGAAAATAGCAATAGAGTGGTGAAAGGCTTGTGATGATTCATCTGTGGGGAAGGGGTTGTAAGATGGAAAATAATTCATCACCCACAAGGACATGGAGACACTTTGGATTTTGTCACAACTCAAAAGTGAAGACTGGGTATCTCCTGCCCATATATAGCAACAGTACTCTATTTTCAGCCTGATCTGGCTCTTGTAAAAGTAAAGGATAAGCGGCTGGAGTCAGGTACTTAGTGGAGTGATACAGGGAATCTACCATTTTACCACTATCTTTAGCTATATGTATGAGTTTCATCTGAAGTCTGGGTTAAGTCCCAACAGGTGCTCAAGGCAGGGACCTCTTAAGTAAAAATTCAGAGTCTTCTCGGTGATGATAGAATGTCACTAGTTTGGTTTTCCAGGCATTGCATACATGCGACCAGCCAGTTTTTCCCCCACTGAGCTGTTAAAATGATCTCAGAGGAGAGATCAGCTGCCAAGCACTGGTAATCTTAGACTTTGGAGGTACACCTATATACTGTTGTATAATCAGCATAAATATTCACAAATTATCAGATTATACTCTTAGGCAGATTATTTATGTAAAGTGGAAAGATAGTTGGAACAAGAAGGGAACCTTGTGGGGGTGCCTGTATTGATGCCTATGTTGATGACTGTTAACAATTCCTGTACTGTGAGCCTGAATATACATATCACCAGCAGCAGCAGCCCTGAGGGTATAAAAACAGGTGAACACATGAGTAACTCTCTCTTCCTGTTTTCCCTCTTTTTGAAGTGTGTGCCATCAACTTTTCACATCAAAGGAAAAGGGCCGTGAACACTTCACACACAAACGAACCTACACAGGCAACTCACACTCATATACATTCAATAACAATTTTTGTTGTGTATTCAATTAATTTCTGGGAAAATAAACCCTTAAACTTTCCTTTTTGTTATTTTTGTTATCTCACATTGCAAATCAATCAGTCTCTTTTATTTTATGCATATACCTTTTTACCACCATTAATTCATGTAAAATATTCTCATAGAAACCTTAATAATTATAGAAGTGGCCAACACACTAAAATACCTTCAGGGACCTCTTGATGGTAGACAAAAAATTGAATAAAATAATTAAAAAATGATTAAACACCCAATTTAAAAAATTTTTTTAATTAAAATTTGTTTCAGCACACAATATTTATGTTATACATTGAAAATGAGAAAAACAAAAGAATTATCAGTGGACAGAATTAATTTAAGTGTTATTTAAGACATTTGTAAATTTTGACATTTACAATAAACAAAAGAATTTCTTGAGTGTACGCCAAATTTGGCAAATGATGATTTAGAACTGATCTTTCAGAAAGCTGTCATGTATTTTCTAGAGTGAGGAATTTAAAGTCTAATCTTTACTGGGGTTCAAACATTAATTTCCGATATGAGAAAGAGCTTTGTTACCAATGTCCCTACAGAGATTTGCCTAAAAACAAGATTTATTTGAAATAGTGTAAATAATATTTATAATTAGATATCCTATCTTGATGAAGGCCAGTTGACACAATGGCTGAAACTAATGTAAATAAGGATAACTTGTCACCCCAGAAATTCACACAAAAATAAAATTAAATATTAAATAATTTAAATACAATATTACTATCAAGCCCCTTGATGTGTCAGTACTATAACCATGAAACCTTGAGGACCCATAAGTTGAACATTGAATTTATTTGTTTCTCTCTCTCTCTATATATATATATAGTCAAACCTAATGAGCCAGACAAACCTACCAAGGTTTCACTTAGGCAGATCATCAGGGTCAGCTGGTTTGTCTGGCTCATTAGGTTTGATTAGGTTTGCTCTACGTTTGTATCAAGCTCTTTAGTTAGTTGTTTACTCGTATCGGGGTTTTTTCTTTGGGCCTTGAACCTGTATCTGTGAGATTATTTTCGACAGACTTTCATGTTCCTGGCTCTTTCTTTTTTAAAACCTTTTTTCCCTTCGAGATTGATTTGGCTATTGTTAAATCAAGAATTCGGAGGTTTTTCGACACGAGTATAGTTACCTATATTTATATATATATATATGTGCGTGTGTGTATTAATAAATACTATATATTAATTTCGATCTGTTTGCAGTTAGTAAATATTAAGTCTTCGCAATTATGCTGTAAAAAGTACTCAGTACAAAAGTAGAGTTGATATATAATTTAAAACAAAAAATATTAACTCTGCAACAGATTTATCTAAGGACTGAAACAAATATAAATCTGAAAACAGCAATATTTTTGGTTAAAAATGGAAAAAAAAGGTAAAAAATTTCCCATCCAGGTTGAAGAACTTTTTGCTCTGGTAAACAAAGGCTTACTGTACCACATAACGAAGCTTCTCAACAGAAATCTGATGAAGAGAGCACATAGCAGAATTAGCCTGGAAATAGATCAAGAACAATTTAAAGAAATGCTATCTTTATGATCAAGAGGTTATCAGAGCGAGTAATAAAAATGCTGAAGGGTGTACAATAATAATTTATACTATTTACATGCAGACTATGGTCCTCAATTATGTTGTTGTTATCACAACAATAAAGATGAAGACAATAATTCACATGTAAATAATGATAACTCATCATCCCAGTAAATTTCAAATGGAAATCATTGTTGCTGAAATTCAAATTGTACTCAATCTCAAAGCAGAGACTTTCAGAGTATTTTGAATTAAACCCTTTATTTAATCTATGGGTTGACAAGTACTGGATTACTGGAGGGCATAATGAGGGAAACCTTGTCATTCATACATACATACATACATACACAGCTGTGTTTTTTAGTTAAGGTGGGACTGGGATTGAACTCACACAGCAAGGTGGGTCTTGCTTGACAAAGGAATTGTCATGATGATTTGAGGCAAAGTTTTACAAGGCAGGATGTACAACTCACAGACTCATGGTAATCTATTAAGTAATTATAAATAGTTAATAAAAATACCAAGTATATTTTATTATCAATGTTAACATTGTACAGAGTGTCGAATATAATTCTAAAAGTATTTTGTAACGTGGTTGTTATTAAATGACAGATATTAAAATGAATAAACCGTATAACAAGAATTTGTATTTTCTTTTTGTGATGTGAATTACAGAATATTGGTATGGTGTGTGTAAAAATGTTCTTCATGTCTCTTTTGTTTAAAAGTTAGTGCTTACTTGGTTTGGTTCCGAGAATTTCGTTTGTGAGGATGGCATTTGAAATCATCTGTTTTTGATCTTCATGGAGCGCTGGCTAGATATGTGTTTCTGTACTGCTACTTGTCTACTCATCTACTGCTACTGGTACCCTTGTCTATTCTACCATTCTCTACTCTACTCTTCTGACCCTTTTGCGGTGGAAGAGTCATTATTATAATGATGAGGGTTAGGATAATGAAATATCCTTATTTTTTTATCATCACTGATGACAAGGTTATTTTTAGAATGATGAAATATCATCAAAATTCTGAACCATAACAATTTCATCATTTCTTCAACTTTCTTTCAAAAGTTCTATTATTTCACTAAATGTTATCAAGCAAGATCTAAGATAATGATTTTGTTTGTTTTGGTTTTACGGCATATCAACCTCGATGCCGACAACATTTTTATTGTTGGTAATATTTTTTTTTTTTTAAATCTATTTCTGGTAATATTTTTCCTTCAAAAATTCCATTTCTGGTAATAATTGTCTTTCAAATATGTATCACTGGTAATATTTTTCTTTTTTTCAAAAAATGTATAGCTGGTAATATTTGTTTTTCTTTTTTCCACATAATTGCTGGTAATATTTGTTTCTCAAAAATGTATTGCTGGAAACATTTGGTTTTCAAAAATGTATTGATGGTAATAATTTTTTACAAAGAATTTCTGGTATTAAAACCTATTTTTATACTTTCATAGTGTTTTGACCCCACTTACAATTCCATTGAATAAGGTTTTGTTAAAAAACGTATAGCTGGTAATATTTTGCTTTTTTTAAACGTATAGCTGGCAATATTATTTTTCAAAAATGTATAGCTGGTAATATTATTTTTCAAAAAATGTATAGCTAGTAATATTATTTTTCAAAAACGTATAGCTGGTAATATTATTTTGTCAAAAAATGTATAGCTGGTAATATTGTCAAAAAAGTATAGCTGGTAATATTATTTTTTCAAAAAAGTATAGCTGGTAATATTATTTTTTCAAAAACGTATAGCTGGTAATGTCAATTTTCAAAAAAGCACTGCTGGCAACATTATTCTTTCAAAAACGTATAGCTGGTAATACTATTTTTCCAAAAACGTATAGCCGGCGACCTTATTTTTTAAAAACGGCCTTTCTGTTGGACGTAGTTTATCACCATACCCAGTATGAGGATGTAGTTTATCGCCATACCCAGTATGAAGATGTAGTTTATCACCATACCCAGGACGCAGATGTAGTTTATTGCCTAACCAAGGGCGTGAATGTAGTTTACCACCATACCCATGTATGCGGTTGTAGTTTACCGTCATAGCCATGGACTCGGATGTAGTTTATCGTCACACCCAGGATGTGGTATAGTCTGGGAGTTCACTATTTGCCCATAGCTGGGACCCTAACAGGTGCTACTACCCTGGGTCAGGGTGGACCTGGGAACACCAGCAATTAAGAGGTGGTTCCACGCTCCTCAAAACCTCCTGATCAGAGGCCTTGCTGTTGGATGCAGTTTAACATCATACCCAGGACAGATATAATGATTTTATTGTCCTGTAATATTTATGAATTTCTACTGCAATTTTAGGTTAAAACTGAAATGTTACTTTACATGAAAAAACATTTCAGTGGAAATACAATGATTGTTCTTATATTGAAGTTTGTCCTTATATTATTATAACATTCTCTCAGTATTTTCAAATGGAAAGATAATGTTCTGACAAAATTATTATATCATCGTATAATATACTTCCATTCAATAACTAGTT
The DNA here is from genome assembly GCA_964036315.1 of Acanthosepion esculentum. Classification (NCBI taxonomy): domain Eukaryota; kingdom Metazoa; phylum Mollusca; class Cephalopoda; order Sepiida; family Sepiidae; genus Acanthosepion; species Acanthosepion esculentum. Next base: position 55,659,985 of record OZ038487.1, on the reverse strand, counting down.
TTAACCTGTGAAAATTTCATGGTTTTCCTATTTTAATATTCTGATGAATCTTAATTCTTAAGTTAATGACTGAGTAAGTTCATGGCGAGTTCTATGACAGTAAAATATCCATAGAAATTCTCTTCTTGCATCATTAATATTTGAGCTAAACAACTGTAACAAAATATTACAATAACAATCATAAATATGAATGCTGTTTATTATTTTAAGAAGTGGGTACAAATGAAAAGATTTGAAATTGACAACTTTTCCATTTCACTGAAATAGTCATTAAACACTTATCTATTGCCTTCTTTCCTTCATTAAATAGTGTCTTTTCTCATCTTTCCATGTGACCGTCCTGGGTAAACTACATCTGGTAGCAAGGCTTCTGATCATAATATTTTGAGGAGTGTAGAACCACTTCTTAATTGCTATTGCTTCCAGGTACACCCTAACCCAGTGAAACCCTAAATGGGGTCAAAACACGATGAAAGTATTAAAATTTTTAAAGTAAAAATACTGGCAATAATTTTTCATAGTAAAAAATTACCAGCAATACATTTCCGTGAAAAGAAATACATTTTCTGTCAAATTATTAATGCTTCCAAGAAAATTAAATTTCGGCATTAAATGACCCATAAGAAGTTGATATGCGATTAAACAAACTTTCCATACAATCAAAATGGAATAGTCCATTATTTACGAGGTATTGGCTGGATGTAACGTCAAGCAAACTTATGAAAGGAGGGACAAGCATGATTATAATAGGCTGATAATTTTATTTTTAAATGCAAGTGTGATTGACTCATATTATTATTAAGTGGAAGAATAATATTTCTCTTCCATTTAATGTGAGAAAATTCTGTTGAAGTGACTATTTTTAGATTTATTAACAAAAAACTGTTTATTTTATTGCCCCAAAAGAAAGCTGAAAATGAAAACTGAATATCTAATATTATTTGTTGCACTTGTTGCTGTCTGAAATTTTATTTACTAATTATTATTATTTTGTTTCCTTTCCTCAACTGGAGTAGATCGGTCTGCCTATGATCCCCGGATTGGGGATTTCCTTCTGAAGACTTTTCATTCTCTTTCACTCACAGTAGCCCCTTGTGTCTTAGTGGCATTATCATCTTCCTTGAAGTTAAAAAAAATATCTGATGTCATTTGATCAGAGACACTGTCTATATCATATATACATGCACACTGTAAAAATTCAGATATATCTGTATTCAAATATATCTGTAAAAAGACAATATGAAAACATCTGTATTCACTTTTGATTTGTATTAAATTAGATCACTTAATCCTCCATAGTTTATCTTGATTTTCTAAACCTAAAAAAATATATGAGCTTTTTTAAAATTAAAAATTTTGAAAACCTAATATTTTTATTTCTGTTTATAAACGCATGTTGCAAAATCAAATTCTTACATTTGCCTTGATAAAGTCCATCAGAGGACAAAACTCATTGGTAAAGAAAAGTCTTGCTTTTATCTTTATTCATATACATACATACAAGATTAGTACTAGTTAATTCTAGGTCTTTTTGGCATAGCGTGTAGGTGCAATATAGCAGTGTATATGTATGCATAGAGCAAATGCTACTATATATAAAAGTTAATAAATCAGTACTAAATAAAACAAAAGCCCAGAAAAAATTAGTATTTCTGATATCTTCTATGTGGCATGTTCCTTCAAGGCATTGTTGAACATGGCTCTCCTCAATTTCCTGTGCTTTGTAAATTTCAATAAATTTTGTCTAAGTCATCTCACCCAAACCCTGCTACTCCATCCATTCACTCAAGCTCATCAGGTAGGTTGTGTATTGTTTTCCATTCTCCCTCTTGCCTTTGATCTGTCCTGTGAGAATCATATTTTCCAAGCTCTCTTTCCTCGTTATGTGCCCTAGAAATTTCAATCAATGTTAAGTATAAATGTCCTTTTTATTTCCATTGTCTCTAGAACTGTGTCATTGCTCACATGTTCAGTCCATGGTATACTCAGCATCCTTCTGTAGAACCACTTCGCTCCAACTCTCATTTTAATCTGTGATAGAGCTTTGTTAAATTTCATGGAAAATAAATAAATTGCTTACAGAAAAAATATTTTTAAATTACTACACTATTAAGACAAAGACTAATTTGATTATGAAAGAATATTCTTTATGTGTCAAGGTAATCTCAGTTAGGCGATCAATGTATCTTTTGATACATGACAGACAAGGCAAATTTTTTCCCACAAAAGGTGGCCATTTCTTCCTGCGGTAGACCAGTTGCAACCCAAGGCTATAGAACCCAGTCTGTCCTGTTATTTACCCATAGCTGGGGCAGAAGAAGACGATTCATACTTTTCCCAAGGGTATTAGCACGTAAGTGAATGTAATGGATTCGACTGGAATTTGAACTCGGCTCTCCAATTCCTCAATCCAAGCTGATATCTGTTACTCCACCGCGCCTCCCAGGTAATCTACTTAACCAATAACGCATTTGATATCTCAATTGAAATACAGATAAATGCAAATGACAAAATGGAGAAAACTTTATATAACACCTGTCGTCTTTTAAAAGGATTTCATCAGAGCAGTGATGTGCAGAGGTTTGGTGAGACCTAGGATCAACTCCTTGATTGTATTACCCTAAGACTCAAGTAGTGGGGGCCTGGATTCATGTATCAAAACATGAATCAACATTCACACTACATGAAGTTAACTGAGATGATTTCAAAAACTATGTTTTTATTTCGCTCTTTGATTGGATACTCTCCCAATGTGGGTCCCCAGGGCTGTCACAACCTTTGCCTCCCCGCTTCTGCATGCTACTGCATCAGAGTAAAATATTGCTCTTATTAATGAAATTATATGCCAGAGAAGGAGGAAGATATAAACAAAAATATCGGTTGTAATTATGCATTGACGATGATTCAATTAAAAGAGAAAGTAATTTACTAAAGCAAAAATATTCTCCTGTGTGTCACTTTTTTTTCATGATTTCATTCCAAGCAAAGCAATAATCTCTTTTTGTAACCTAGGGAAGGTTATTGAATGGAATAATCAAATGAAGGTTAGTAATGAACAATAATACTTAGGACAAGAACAACACATATAAGATTTGCCATCAGCGCATAGAAGACGTAGTCAACTGCTAGAAGTGAGTCAAGTGAATTCCACAATGAATCTCCAACTGCAGACCAACATACAGTATTTACTACTGTAATTATGTGAATGGGGACATACCCATTATCATCCATAGGTATGCTACAACAGTCTCTAATAATCAAGGAATTACTAGGACTGAAAGAAAATGAGAAGACTTCAGTGAGGTGAAGGGACAATAAAAGAACAGGGTTCAGGAAGACAAAATATGGTGACTGGTGTTGCATTTAAATTTTTGAAGAATGTAGATAGCAGGGAAGCAAGAAACTGGAAAAGAGTTAAAGAGGTGAGAAAAGCAAGAAAATAAACTATTAGTATAGAATTTATGGTTACATCTATATTTGAAAGCATTGGAAAACTGAGTTGTCCGAGTTGCAGCATTCGACGCCAGAAATTTAAAATTTAGTCTCTCTACATCTTTAGCACATCTTCTCAGTGCATAACTACAACCGATGTTTTCATTTATATTCCCCACATCCCCATACATATATAATTCCATCAATAAGAACATAATTTTAGCCTGATAAAGGATAAAATGTGTTATGTCGAATATTTTTCAATTTTGTCATTCAATTACTTGACATTTTTCTGATATATAGAGATTTATCTCATATTCTCCCATATATAAATGTGTGATGATTTGTGAAATGAGCTCTCTTTGAATTTTTATACATATATATATATATATATATATATATATATACCCTCTGTTCAGTTCATGAGAATTCAACCAAAGACTTTATGAACTCTATCCTCAGCATTTAACCATCAAAGCTATCATCAGTTCCTTTTTAGACACTGGTGTCTGTGAAAAACATTTCATGTAAGGAAACAAATAGAATTTATGATGAAAGAGCTATAATATTCGATTTTGTTACATATAATAGCATTCTTCAGAGTTTTAGCTTTTTGTTTTTTTTGTTTGATGCATATTTTAAAATCATGTTTGATTTTCAATAAAGAAAAAAGTTTTGGCATTTATATATCTCAGTGATAATTTATGTAAAAGGCCTTTGTCCTATGCTTTCAAATGTCACTTTCTTTTTAGCAATAAAATTGTGAAAACCTTACATGCAACAAACGCTGATCATAAAATCCTGTTAGAATTCATAATTCTTCTTCTGTGTGCAATTATTTTTCTTTCGGTTTGACATTTTCATGTTTTGTTTTGTACTCCTTAAGAGATATAAATTGTGTTGTTTTTACATAAATCACAAGAATTTATGACATCTATTATTTAATCATTGGAACTTTTTAGAAGTAATTTAACTTCATAAATTCATTTTTATTATCTTTATTATCTTATTATCTGGCATCAGTATCTAAGAAGAATGGACATATTCAGAAATGGGCACATTTTTATGGATATTTATAAAAATGTACACACGCTCCTATAGATATACTTAGGCAGGCAGGTGAATGAACATTACCCATTGTAATATATATATATATATATATATATATATATATAAGTGTGTGTGTGTGTGACAGAGTATCTGCACACCTAGGGTAATATCTATATATATATTAGACTCTCCTGTCCAGCAGCTCAGTTCCAAGAACTGAGCAGCCAGGCCGCACATTATAGTAGAGAAAGCTTGAGCAGAACCAACCACATTTTTTGGAAAAACTAAATACAGATAACTGGCACACATAATGTGCAACAAGGTCTCCAAGTGACCCTCTTCATGTTTTCAATCCAGAGTTGCCTTTATTTTAGACTCATTGCCAACTAAGGCTTTTGGGCCCACTCTATTCTGCTATTTACCCACATATTTCCCAAACGTATTTGCATGTAAGTGAATGTAACAAACTTGAATGGAATTCGAACTTGGCTCTCTGATTTCTCATTCCAAACTGCAGTACATTACACCACCCACACATTACATTAATAAATAGCTCATTCTTAAAAACCTCTTTCGGTCAGAAAAACACATTTATTTCGTCTTCCAGTTTTGATTCTAAAGAAAAAAATACAGCCCGAAGATGAATGCATGAAGCGTTTGAAAGTACTAGCTGAATTAAAAAATACACCATATCCATTTTATACTTAATGATCTCATCATTCAGTGGATTATTAGTAGTATAATGCTTATAATTATGTCTACTAGCGAAGGGATTTCACCAATAATTGCATTAATATTGCTAATTGATTCAAGGTATGATTAACTCTTTGTAATATAAAATTATATGCTGCCTATTTTAATATATATATTTATATATATATATATAAAGTGTAGACATAAAAATTGGCACTGTATGGTGACAGTGAATTTCATACATTTAGCAATAATCATACCAAAATTGGGCACACTTCCTTCATGAATATGGTAAATTTTAAACATAATTATATGCATGTAAACAAACATGTATAAAAATCACATATAATACTTCTGTGTATGCTTTAATTTGAGATTTTGTATCACTGCATGTAAACATCTTTTTATTTCCCATCTGTATATACTAAGAATAGATATTTTCACTTATCCTCCCCAGAAATTTATCCCTTGTTTCCTGTTTAGGATTAAGTTTCTGGTTTCTTCTAAAGTCTACCTCAACTCTATACTTCTAATGTATCTGTCTGAACTCTGAAATTTTATTTACTCATTATTTATTTTTATTTATTTTTCATTTTTTTTTTTATCTCAATATGAGTAGATAGGATCACCTATTGTCTGGTTCACACTCCTCCCAGTCTTTTGAACAGGAGTAGAGGTTTATCCTTTTTTCATTGTTTAGGATTGGGTTTCCAGTTCCTTCTAATGTATTTCCATTCTTTTTTACTCCCAGTAATATATATATAAAATTGGCCTGAGTGATATATATACATACATATATATATATATATATATATATATATATAAAGGTGGCCTGACGATTACCTCTAGCATGAAACAGACTGTTGCCTCTAAGTGTTGACTTCTATGTTCACTTTTATATTTACACACGCTCTATCTCTGATGTTGAGAACTTTATCCCATAAATATAGCACACTTTAAGACATATATATATATATATATATATATATATATATATATATATATATATATATATATGTCTTAAAGTGTGCTATATACTTCCGGTAAAAGTAACCGCCAAAATAGACTACCCATAATGCACCACTGACCCTTATATAAATAGCCGAGAAAAATAACAGCACTAGTCGCCTGACGATTGCACTAGCATGAAACAGACTGTCGCCTCTAAGTGCTGACTTCCATGTCCACTTTTATATTTACACACGCTCTATCTCTGATATTGAGCACTTTACCCCATAAATATAGCACACTTTAAGACTATATTTCTGTATATATATATATATATATATATATATATATATATATATATATAATTTAATTTAAAGAAAACCAGGCAACTTTAAGGTTCCATAAGATTATAATTTATTTCCCCAGGGATCTTCTTGATCCCTGGATCATCAGACCACACTTCCAAAGATGAAAAAATTGAATTTAAATTTACACTAGTAGTATTAGCCGATGTAAGGTGATATAGAGAGTGGTGAGAGATAGTGTGACAGACATGGTCGAAATTAGTGAAGGAAGGGAGAGATCGTAATGTTTTTAAATTTATTTTTATTACAATATTTAATAGAGAGAAAGGTGGGTAAGGATCAGACATTGACCTATTTAATAGGTCAACTCACCGGAAACGATATAAAGAGAAAAAAAAAGGAAGGGGTGAAGTAAAGATGTAAAAAGTGAGAGATGGACTTAGGGTTTGAAGGAAAGAGATGGGTTAAAACATTTGGTGAGGGAAATTAAGAAAATTAACATATGTGGGCATATCGCTGCCAAACTGAAAAAACACAGATTTATATATTTTTTTTAAAATTTTTTATACTAATTTAAGTGTTTAAATCCTCTACAAATAAACTAGGAATTTAATATATCGTGAATATTATATCAATAAATAAAATATAAAAAATTCCTAATATTAATATTTTTAATATTGTGAGTAATGGTTAAGGAGTAATATTTCTTAGTTAAAGTTTAAGTCATTAATTTAATTTGAAACTATTTCAAGATGAAGTAAGATTTGAAGGTAATAATAAAAAATTCTCTGTCTTTACACTTAAACTATATATATAACCATACATGTATACATACATATACACACACACACACACACATATATATATATATATATACACACACACACACACATATATATATATATATATATACATATATTCATACACACTACGTATATATTTACATAAATATATATATATATGCACATAAACCTGTATACATATACAACAACATACATGTATTGATACATATACATACATAACTTTACATATCCACACACATACATAGATATATACATTCACCTACACATTTACACATGCATCCATATATATACATATTTAAATTTTCTTTTAAGTTTTGGTTAATGTTTGGTAGTAATTTAAGTATTTAAATTCACCACAAAATAAATTAGGAATAAAAATAAAAAATAAAAAATTACTAATTTTAATATTATTAATATTGTTAAGGAGTAATATTTCATAATTAAAATCTAAGTCATCAATTTAATTTGAGACTATTTCGAGATTACTAATATTTCTAAGTCTTCAAATCTGATTTGAAACTATTTCAAGATGAAGTAAGACTAGAAGGTAATAATCAAAAGATTTATTGTTTTTACATTTAATCTATATATATATATATACACAAACATACATTAATATATACATATATATGCATACATACATATCTTATACATATATTCATACACACACATACATAGTTATAAGTAAATATATATACATATACTTATATACAGATACATTTACAACCATTTACATATACTGGTATACATATACAGATACATATATAACCATTTACATATGTATCAATGCACATATATATACTTACATAACCTTACATATACACACACACATACACACATGCATCCATATCCATATCCATATATATATATATATATATATATATACACACACACACACACCCGTGCATACAAGCATCCTTACATCTAAATACAAGCCAATAATTACTTCCGTACATAAACATCTTCATATATATATACACCAACATATGTATATGGTTGTATATATATATATATATATATATATATATATAATTTCACATATCTATAGTGTGGTCCAAAAGTTTTGTCACTCACTATATATATAATTATCTATTTCAGATGGCTGACACAAGCTCCTATATTTTGGAAGTGAGATATGGGTGACAAGACTTTCAGACCACCCTGTATATCTTTCAACATACTTAGATATGTATGTCCTATGTACCTTCTTCTTTGATGTGCCATGTCTCTTCTGGACATAAGCGATCATGGCTCTCCACAGTTTCCCACCCTTTGTAGCTCTTAACATAATCTTAATGTATCACTTTTACTATTCCTTCCTACTCACCATTCTACCATCTATTTACACAAGCTTGTTAGGTAGGTTATTTGCTGTTTCCCTCTTGTAATTCAATGTCTTCTGAGAATTAAATTCTTCAAGGCCCTCTTTGCCCATTATGTACATTTTAACCATCTCTTTCTGATTCTAAGCATAAACAACATTTTCTCATTCCATTTCCTTAAGATTCCCCCATTATTCACATGCTCCATCTATGGTATTCTTTGCATGATTCTGTAGAATCAGATTTCTGTTGCTTAAATTCTCTTCATCTGCCATGTAAGCACAACTGATAGTACAAATGAGTACTCTTTTCTTTCTAATGAATGTTTCTTGTTTCTTAATACTTTGTTTATGATTTAGAAGGCATCTTCCACTGTCCCAATGCACCTTCACATTTCAGTGTCACATTTTCCATTATCTGTTAAACATCTCTCAGGTATTTTAATTTCTTCCGTTGCTTGGTTCTGAGATGCCCAATTCATGGATTGCATCATCAGTTGTCCCTTTAGCCGACAACCATATGTTGTCTTCTTAAAACTGACCATTAATTCTTTTTTCTGGCTTTCTTTACTACTACAGTGTAACCCGGATATAAGAGACTTCTTCTCCGGTCCCGACAACTCTCTTATATCCGGGTTACACTGTATTTCAAGGAGTTCCTGCAGTTTTCTAGCCATGTCTTCCATAAGTTGATAAAAATAGAAAAGACGTGGAAGGTGAGACATCCTTTCTAATGCTATATTTCATTCTTTCTATTCTTTTGCTTACTTTTAAATTTTTTAGTTTATATCTTTTCACTCTTTTCTGTGATTTCTCTTTTTCTCCATTGTTTCTGTTTCTCTTCCTCCTTTCTTTCAATCTCTCTTCATCCCTTGTTTCTATCTCACTCTTTTTCCCTTGTTTCTATCTCTCTCTTTTTCCCTTGTTTCTATCTCTCTCTATTCTTCCTTTGTTTCTATCTCTCTCTCTTCTTCCTTTGTTTCTATCTCTCTCTCTTCTTCCTTTGTTTCTATCTCTCTCTCTTTTTCCCTTGTTTCTATCTCTCTCTTTTTCCCTTGTTTCTATCTCTCTCTTCTTCCTTTGTTTCTATCTCTCTCTCTTCTTCCTTTGTTTCTATCTCTCTCTCCTCTTCCTTTGTTTCTATCTCTCTCTCTTCTTCCTTTGTTTCTATCTCTCTCTCTTCTTCCTTTGTTTCTATCTCTCTCTCTCTTCTTCCTTTGTTTCTATCTCTCTCTCTTCTTCCTTTGTTTCTATCTCTCTCTCTTCTTCCTTTGTTTCTATCTCTCTCTCTTCTTCCTTTGTTTCTATCTCTCTCTCTTCTTCCTTTGTTTCTATCTCTCTCTCTTCTTCCTTTGTTTCTATCTCTCTCTCTTCTTCCTTTGTTTCTATCTCTCTCTCTTCTTCCTTTGTTTCTATCTCTCTCTCTTCTTCCTTTGTTTCTATCTCTCTCTCTTCTTCCTTTGTTTCTATCTCTCTCTCTTCTTCCTTTGTTTCTATCTCTCTCTCTTCTTCCTTTGTTTCTATCTCTCTCTCTTCTTCCTTTGTTTCTATCTCTCTCTCTTCTTCCTTTGTTTCTATCTCTCTCTCTTCTTCCTTTGTTTCTATCTCTCTCTCTTCTTCCTTTGTTTCTATCTCTCTCTCTCTCTCTTCTTCCTTTGTTTCTATCTCTCTCTCTTCTTCCTTTGTTTCTATCTCTCTCTCTTCTTCCTTTGTTTCTATCTCTCTCTCTTCTTCCTTTGTTTCTATCTCTCTCTCTTCTTCCTTTGTTTCTATCTCTCTCTCTCTCTTCTTCCTTTGTTTCTATCTCTCTCTCTCTCTTCTTCCTTTGTTTCTATCTCTCTCTCTCTCTTCTTCCTTTGTTTCTATCTCTCTCTCTCTCTTCTTCCTTTGTTTCTATCTCTCTCTCTCTCTTCTTCCCTAGTTACTGTATCTCTCTTCTCCCCCTTTTCACTCTCTTCTTTCTCTCTCTCTCTCTTCTTCCCCCTTTTTCTCTCTCTCTCTTCTTCCCCCTTTTTCTTTCTCTCTCTTCTTTACCCCCTTTTTCTCTCTCTTCTTTCCCCCTTCCTTCTCTCTCTTCTTTCCCCCTTCCTTCTCTCTCTTCTTTCCCCCTTCCTTCTCTCTCTTCTTTTCCCTCTTCTTTCTCTCTCTTCTTTCTTTCTCTTCTTTCCCCCTTCTTTCTCTCTCTTCTTTCCCCCTCTTCTTTTCCCCCTTCTTTCTCTCTCTTCTTTCCCTCTCTTCTTTCCCCCTTCTTTCTCTCTCTTCTTTCTCTCTGCTCTTCCTCTCTTCTTTTTATCATTGTCCCTTGCTTTTTCTGTTTATATTCTTTTCTTTCTTGTCAGCCTCTGTTTCTCTTTAGCTTTTATGTTTCTTTCTTTTTCGTCTCTGTTTTTGTCTGGTTTGCCTTTGCTTTTATTTCTCATCTGTCTTTGTTTCTCTCACCCTTCCTTCCTTTTTCTCTCTTCTTTCTTTTTTCTGCATATCTCTCCCCCATTTCTCTGTCTCTTCATCTTGTATTTCTTTCTCTCTGCGTCCCATATTTCTATTTTTCTTAATTTCTTATTTTTACCTCTTTTCCTTCCTTATCATTACCTCTCTTTCCAAAAGCAAATTTTCTCATTTAATTAACGAGCTAATGTCTACTGAAAATTTAATCAACCCCACCTTTGATCTTTCACATCAAAGTGTTCATTTATATACATCTCCTACAGATCTTTCAACATCTGTTTAACTTTTTGTATGATTCAAAATGGCTGTTGACTGAAAAACTACTGAGGATCAGACAGGACAGACATTTTCTTTTCTTATGGCTGTCAGTTCAAATGTAATGCAAATTTTATTCATTTCTTTGAATTTTTCCTTAATGCAAACACCTTAGCATTATTTACATCAGGGGTTTTGCAGTGTCATGTTGTGCATAGATAGGTGTCCCTGCAAGCACTTCCAGTAGGCAGTCCTAAGGCTACATTATGCTGCAGTCTTGGCCACTCTCTGGCTGGATTCGATTGCCTTTGACAATGGACAGTGACAGTTATTCAAGATAAGTTTATGACTGCAATAATTAATAACAGTGGAAGTAAACCAGTTTTTAAAAAAAACACCGAAGACCCTCAATCTTTTCTTTTTGCAACATTTGTGGTATTCATACCAATTTCTGTAATGTAGAATCTTTTCTCTTGAAACTCTCCAGACACTTTCACATACTGTGAAACCAACATAACTCATCTATATCTACAGCTGAATTCTCTATTCAAAACTGTCTTCCTCTTTATGGAAAGGATTGTAGCGTATTCCTGAAAAATTTATTTCGGTTGAGCTCTGTGGGTGTGAGGGGTGCATTTGTAAACAGTGACTATTAAAGCTAATATAGCATGACTCTTCAGCAGAATTGAGTCACTGTCAGTCACTGTGTGCTTATCTAAATCTAAAAATAAACACGCTAAAATTCACCTTCATCCCTGCCGTGCGCCGGCGGCTTAGTGGTAGAAGTTCCGATTGACGCCAATTCAGTCGGGTTTCGATCATAGCTAGAGGCAACCGGACATCTAGCCACACTGATGAGCTGTGAAACAGCGAAACAGTCTGTCTGTGGATGACAAAAATATATATATATATATATATGGCCTGAGTATCTATGATTGGGGAAAATCTCCTAATAACATGGGAATTGTCTCTTCATTCTTTGGATTATTCTTATATGTGTTTTTGAATTTTGCTAATAAACTTTGTTAGTTAACTCTTCATTTATTGTTATAAGATGGCCAATGTGTTGAGGCAACAGCATAAGATGGCTGACATGTTGAGGTAATAGAATAAGATGGTTGATGTGCTGAAGTAACAACATAAAGGAGTCTGGATGTCTGAACAAAATTTGGTATATTAAAGAATTTTCACATATTTATAGCCCATATGCTAGATCACATAGACTTTTTCTTGAGATTAATGTCAATGGGAATCAAAGAAATGACATATCACATCCTGCCTTAAAGGGGAGGTCAGGTAAATATCTGTATATACCTTTTGACTTAGATGAAAGAGGTAGGGGTCAGTGTAATACCAATGTGACAGTGATTGTGGGAAATGGGCAATTTTTGTCCTTGAACTATGCACATGTATGGATACCCCACATAAAAAAATGACCTTATGCCCCATACTACCTTTGTGAGGAAGTCAGGTAAATAACTATATTCATGTATGCCTTTTGACCAGTATGAAAGCATAGTATCTGTTCCCTCCTAATTTGAGATGGAAGATAGCAGTCCCAGAGATGTCAACCCTGCAAAAACCATGAACAGATTTATATGCATATCCCACAGTAGAGGAAAGCCAGGCAAATGAACTCCTGATGAGTTGAGAGTAGAACTGAAAGATACTGTTGTATCCTTAAAGAGGTTACAAACAGATATAAGTGGTACTCATGTGAAGGAACAGCAACATGTGCGTAGATGAAAGATTATGGTTTATTGTAAAAGAGAATACAGTACTAAAAGACAGTGAATTGGGTGACAGGCTAGTAATTCCTGAAGCAAGGATATTTACCTTACCTCCCTGCGAGGCAGGATGTGGCACAAGGTCGTTTTTTTAAAGACAGCAATACCGAGCCCGTAGGCTCAGGCAAAAATTCCCCGTAGACCCCATATACACGTGGTCGGGTGGCTGTCTACCACCCCAGGTGAGACTTTGCCCTTTGGAATAGCCTTGTCTGGGTTCCTCTCTGCCCAAAGGTAGAGAGTTTGACCAGCACAGCTGGAGACGAATCTCCAACTCTAGACTAATTACCAAAGCAAGGTTATTTACCTTACCTCCCCATGAGGCAGGATGTGGCACGAGGCTGTTTTTTTTAATGTAGGACAAAACCAAGCCCATATGCTCGGGCAAAAATTCCCCGTAGACCCTGTAAAAAATGGGGTGAGGTAGCTGTTTACCACCCCAGACAGGACTCTGCCCTTTGGCATAGCCTTGTCTGGGTTCCTCTCAGCCCAAAGGCAGAGAGTTCGATGAGCACAACTGGAGACAAATCACCAACTAATTGTCAAAGCAAGTCCCCAGGCATATCCTGTGCTCACTATATATATATCTACTGATATCGTCACTCCACGTGGGCGATAGGGTGTGTGGGACATTCCATTACAACAGGTTCCTAGCAAGCAAAGCATTCTGCTTTATTAGCAGAAGATATCACTGCAAATTGATTGAAGAGAAGAGGGATTGAAGAGTTACCCTTATTTAAAACACTCTTACAGAACCAACAACACCTGAACCTCTTTGAGGACACATTTGCACTTATTATGAGCAGTCATAAAGAGACATTTGTTGTGATCCGAGCTATCATGTTAATATAGCTGGAAAAATGGATTCCTCTAGGCTATAGTGGCTGAACAAGCAGGTGTGAACCAAGAAGAAATTTATCTGGTGTTTATGAGTTGGCACAAATGCCTTGATGTTGGCATTTACACAACTTCAGAGGTACATTTTTCAATAGGAAGACTGAAGATTTTACTCCAAGGAGCATTGTGAAGAAAATCATGAAATGAATCCTAATAGCTGAAAAAAGTTGTATGAATAGGGGGTCCATAACTAATAGAGGCACCAAAGGAAATATTAACAGACACTAGAGCGTGATCTGAATTGCCAAGAAGACAGAGTTGCAATGTACGACAAGAGTCGGGAGAGAAAGTAAAGAGGTATTTTAGTGTCAATGATATGTCCTCTCAGTGTGAAATTCTCCAAGTACTCCTTCCTCGGTACGTATCTTTTTGTTCCCATTTTCCTTAAGATTTCCTTGATGTATACATGATGTGTCTATGGTATTCTCAATAGCCTTTTGTAGAATCACAGTTCTGTTGTCTCCAGTTTTCTCTTCATCTGTGAGAAAATTGTCCATAATTCATATAGGAATATTGATAATATATAACAGCTCAACACTCTTTTCTATCATATCCAAAAGTGACATTTTTCTATGCCAAGCTAGAAGACATAAATGTTTAAAATGTCTTTTTTTTTTCAACTTATCTTTCAAACAAGGCAGTTGCTCACTGTCACAATGGTGCAGTAACAATTTGCAACGGTTATTTTTTTTTTATCAAATTTACCTCAAGCAAGGTATAAAATCTAAGACACAAGGGGTTAGTGGGTGTGAAAAAATTAGAAAACAGAAAACATTATGAAGGAGAGGCAACAACAGAAGAATAATAAAGAAGACAGTAGATAATGATCGGCATTACATTTAAATTTTTGAAGATCAAAGTTGACTGGAAAGCATAGATCCAGAAGATTGTTTCACAAGTGAGAAGTAAATGTGAGAAAAGAAACTGATAGCATAGAACTTAGGGTTACATCCAGCCAATTCAACTGTAAATTGATGAGACCTTGTTGCCAATCTAGTACTGGGCTTAAATTCATAAAATATAAGTATGATAGATGTGAAGTACTCATCTGAAAAATTACCATAAACGTATTTATAGAAAAGGCACAGGCCCAGCAACTTTATGGCAATTATTTTTTTAATTCCATTTTAATTCCACTGAGTACAGGGAAAACTTTCCCCACCTCATTAGATTCCAATTAACTTGACGTTGTGATATCTAGACATAATTGTTATCATTTTACATTCTCATAATAAACCCATTTTTCATTGCCAGTGACTAAACATAACTTTTTTGTGTGTGTGTGTCAAGCAAGAAGACGACGACAAGTTTTAAAATCACATACTTCCTATTTACCCAGCTTCTGAATGTTTCCTAGTCCTTGTAAATTGCATACAGGGGTTGACTGATTACACAAGCAACAGAAAGATGAGTAACCTCTAAAGATACTTCTAAGATTTCTTCAGCATTGTGCAAATGATAACACTTGAAACTTTAACCTTACAATGTATATTTAGGCAAGAATTCATTTAAACATGTTATCTTAGATTCAACTGACAATATCTACCTGTTTAATTTAATTCTACTTTTCTAATTTTCTAAAACTTGTAGATCCAAATCAAAAATGTGTATAAACCATCCAATGTTCGCTTATCACAGATTTTGTTGACTATTGCCTGTCATTTTTGAAGCCCTACATTTCAAATTCAAATATACATGTATTCTATAAGTGACATTGTTGCAGGATAATCAGTGTTGAAAGGATATATTTAGTGAGAACGATGTAAAGGGATGTTAGTTGATAGTGGACACACTGAAGTTTCTTCAAACAAGTACATAATAATGAAGGTACAAACAATTATGTACATTTAACCACATATTTTATTGCCTAAGCAAACTAAATAGAAGAAATATAAATGGTGAATAAAAAGGATGAAAAGGTGAATGTACGTGTGTGCAAAGTTCCGATAAAAGATAGTGAGAGACTCTTATTTGAAAAGAGTTCTTTTTTTGGATTGTCAGGTTTATTAGATATGCCTATGTATAGCCAAGTTAGCTGAGGGCATTTTTATGATATGTACTGTGTTGTGTTATGCTCAAAGTGACATTTGGTTCACTTGGGACTAAAAGTACCCTGGAGGAAAAACGTGACATATCCTATATCGAAGACATTCTCTGACTAAAAGAGAGAGTCAGGAAGAGAGAAGAATAAAACTCTGTACCCTTTTCTAATGACTGATAGATGATGTCAAAAGCTGTATACACTAGAATGACCCATGAAAATTTTGTGGTTTTCCTATTTTAATTTTCTGATGAAATCTTAAGCTAATAATTGAATAAGCCCATGACAAAGTTCAGCAACAATAAAATATCCGCATAAATTACCCTACTACATATTTTCGCTTAACAACTTTAACAAAATATTGCAATAACAATCATAAATGAATGCTGGTCTTTATTTTAAGAAGTGGGTACAAATGAAAATATTTGAAATTGATAATTTTTTCCATTTTACTGAAACAGCCATTAAACACTTTTATCTTCCCTTCTTTCTTTCATTCATTTTCTCACTGAAACTAAGTAGCGTCTCTGATATGTTGTTTGCTTTGCCATGCAATCAAAATGAAGTCCATTATTTATGAGGTATTGGCAGGAAACATTAAACACTTCTATTTTAACATTTTTTTTCTCACTGAAACAAAGTAGTGTCTTTTCCTTGTGAGCAATAGTCCTTTATTTATGAGGTATTGGCAAGGCATAACGGTCGTGCAAACTAAGGAACTAATGAAAGGAGGAACAAGCACAATTATTGTATGATGCTGCTTTTGGTAATGCCATCTAGCAGTCATTAGCATAAGTTCTCTGGCAGAAAAGTGGGGTAATCACACAGCGTCATGTGTAAAACTGGAACACATAGCTTATCAGTAACAGAAAATGAATGTATTAAACTGGTTTGCATATATATCATGTGGGTGAATGGTAGGAGTGTTAGTGTTTCAGCTATCAGAATCTAGTTTAAATCTTACTAAGGAGGTGATTTCTTTATAATATTAGTCTGAAGAGATGATATCAGTCTGTGACACCACTGGGAAGTGCTTGAAAACCTCGCCATGGGCTAACCCAAATTAGCTAAATTAAATTGTAGTTATCATGATTGGAGGCTCCAGTGTACCTACCTTGTTAAAACTGGTGATGAGGCCAAATTCTGTGCTCTTTCCCGGAAACTATAACTAAGGTGTGCCCAGTATTTGTGGATGTTAAACACAAATGTGCTCATGTAGGCATCTGTAACAGGATTAGCTAGCCACCCTAGCAGACAGTCTTATTTATATACAAGCAGCCAGCCATGCAAATGTATATATAATTGATAGTGTTGGATTAAGTGCATTGACAAGGGAAAATATAACAGCAGCATTGAGAACTGGAATATGTTCTTAATTTATTGTCATTTCTATTTTTCAACTTGCTACACTTTTATTTCTCTACTCAATATGCAAACACAGATAAATAGATGCTAACTGTTGTTTTGTACTAAATTGCTCTCAGGTGTGATATTATCTGATAGTTTTGTGGAAATTTTTATATTTCAACATTTAAGGCGAACGATGCAATTTAGCAGTTGAGAGCCGATTTTGTAAATTACATGCTTATATATTCTTATCTCTGAGAAATCTAAATAATTTCTGCTATGCAGTTTTCTGATACAGAATTGTTTCTAAGTTCATTCCTTTCCTGTTGAGGCACTTAAAGTGGGTGGAAATTTAGAAACAGAAATTGGAAAAGTTTTGTTGATGAAATATAATAATTTGTCAGGTTTTGATCATTTTATTTGATCAAGTGTAGATGAATAATATAAAGTTTTGCATGATTGCAGTGTGACTACAAATACCTTGAATTTCTTTTTGCAAGTATCTGTATGCCTCATCTTGTAGTCATTCATCTTGGCTTATTGAATAAATAAATTCAAAACAGCAGTAAAGAAAATAGACAAATGCAATATAAGTTTCTGTGTTTAGCTGTATTTCATTTAGCGATTGTTGCAACTCAAAAATGTCTCAAAAAGCTGAAACAAGATTAGGCTCTTAAAGAATGTTTGTTTCTTTAAACCATTCTTTTCGCACAAAAATGTATTGATAACTTAAATCCCTTTTAAGCACCTCATGATACTTCATTCTACTGTGGGGGGTTAACCCAACCTTGTATGGCATGATACCTGCTAGGTGGTGCTATTTCAGAATTATAAAATGACGTATTACTAAAACCCTCTTCCTCTTTTGCTCTTGAATGTTGCAGAAAAAAAGAAGACTTCTCTCCGCCAAAGTAGATTTATTCCCCTCTTCAGTAAGCCAACTTTTTATTTTCAGCCAACCATATATTTTCTAATTGCAAAGCCTATAAATGTTTTTTCTACTTTTTTCAATTACTTGTTCACATACAAGTATATTTTGTCCTTTCCATATATATATATATATATATATATATATATACACACAACATTTTAGCCACATATATATATATATACACACAACATTTTAGCCACACATATATATATATATATATATATATATATACACACAACATTTTAGCCACATATATATATATATACACAACATTTTGGCCACATATATATATATATATACACACACAATATTTTAGCCACACACACACATATATATATATATACACAACATTTTAGCCACACATATATATATATAACATTTTGGCCACATATATATATATATATATATATATATATATATACACCCTTATATGTTGAAATTTATTCCTTCTGAAAATGTTGAAGTCATTTACTTTGGAAGTTCTTGACCATCTCAAACTGTTGCCCAGTTCTGCGACACTACTGAGAATATATCCAATGATAATTCACATTGAACTGATAATATATCCACTGGTAATTCACATTGTACTGACAATATATCCAATGATAAATCACATTTTAAACATTTAAGTTTTGAAAGTAAGATATTAGTTTTCAAATTCTTCTCATCATTCGCAAACTTCAGTGTTGCCTGTCTTCTGACAGCATCTTAACCTTGAGATATACTTATGCTTTTGTGGGTAATATCAGGTTTTGTCATTTTTGTC
Source organism: Acanthosepion esculentum (assembly GCA_964036315.1). NCBI lineage: Eukaryota > Metazoa > Mollusca > Cephalopoda > Sepiida > Sepiidae > Acanthosepion > Acanthosepion esculentum. The sequence continues at coordinate 55,640,964 of OZ038487.1, read as the reverse complement.
CATACAGCTGTCCAATGAAAAACTTGTAAAGTTAAGCAGGTAAAGCTTACTATGAACACCTAAAATTATAGTCTATAGAATGTGTGTCATCAGTGTGCTGCTCTATGGCAGGAAAGGAAAAACACCTTGGGCACCTGGTCCATCAGTGATGTAGTTTGCACCCATACCCATTTACCCAACCTATATGCTCTTCTTCATCAGCACTGGCTCTGCTGGTCGAACATGTACACCATATACCAGATGTGGGGACTCTGAAGATCATTCTGTATGGGAAACTGGACACTGGCAACTTCATCTTTGCTTCAAGGATGTCTGCAAAAGGAACACGAGTGTGATGGACATCAAGAGGTGGCATCCATAATAGATGCTGCGCTGCCATCAGCAGCTGAGGCATAACTCTTTGAGCATAGAGCCAAGGTTTCTCGAGATTGATGGATGCCACACATACATTATTTTTGAATGTGAGATGGCATAATAGCTGACAATACAGAAAACAAAAGAGGCAGACCAAATTCAAATTTTGGCGAAAATTGCTAATATTCACATTGTAGTAATTCTCTCTTTGCCCTCTCTCTCATTAGCAGATAACCTGATGTTTTGTCATTCAAAAGCAATGGTGTTTAATGGGTAAGAAAACAGGTGTATGAGCACTTGCACAAAACACTCTTCTATAACTATCTTACTTGAACTGCTATTATGAGTAAAATGTTGTTACACCTATTGTCAACCTTAACTGTTGCCAATAACAATAAGGCATTTCTTAAAAGAACTTAATGAAAGTATACTAACACTTTAATATATGGACAGAACAGAATAGCTGAAAGAAAAGTATAACAAACATGCTTTATTCTCAGAGAGATTTTATATATTGTTATGCCATACAAGAAATTATATACAAATACTTGAACTCAGTGGAAATAGGCAAACAATAACTGAGGTAGTGCTAAAAATAAGAACTAGACAATATCCCTAGATATGGGAAGTGGAAAACGGACAGTCTACCCATGTAGATTAATTAAAGGGTTCAGTTCAGAATTCCCTATATGTTACCTTGATCAATATACACCTGAGGAAGGCCTGACAGCACAATGGCTGAAACATGATAACAACAACAAAGATGAGGACAATAGTCCGAATATAGATAGACTAAATAAATATGCGTAACTAATTTGTTTCACTCAGAGAAATTTTAATATATGAATAAAACAGAGTGGAAAGGCAAGAGAGTCTTACTTGTAATATTTTCTGAAAAGAAAACAGCCAGGTCAGTGGTATGTTCTAAGAATTTTGAAGTACCATGTGAGCACTTCTGTTCTCCCTGCTTAAGATGACGTCTATCACCAATAACTGGCATGGGCAGGTATGTCTTGTCTCTATGTATGCTGACTCATGTGACCCTCCTGACTTTTTTTTAACCAAAGGGAGATAATCACTCTTCTCTTCGCTAAAAAAAGTATTGTTTATCTCAAAATTCAAAAACAAGAAATGTTATAATTATGGACTGAAAGTTATGAGTAAATGCATTTTTAAAATATCATTCCACTTTTGTCCAATTGTAAGAAGTGAAAAATGTTTTGGTCCTGGGTATGACGATAAATGACATCTGACAGCAAGGCCTCTGATCCGGATGTTTTGAGGAGTGTGGAACCACCTCTTAACTGCTGTTGTTCCCAGGTCCATCCTGACTGTGGATGGTAGCACCTGTTAGGGTCCCTGATATGGACAGACAATTAACCCTCAAATTGGGGTCAAAACACTATGAAAATACCAGCAACTTTTTGAAAAAAAAATATTAGCAGCAACACATTTAAAAAAAATATTCTATTCTTACAAACTCCTTTAAAAATCTTGTTGGCATTAAATAACCCATTGAGGTTGTTATGCCATAAAACCAAATAAACCAATTCAAAATTTTTGTATCAAGAAAGGAGGAGGAAGAGAAAACACCAACATCGCTTGGATTATTTGATATATTGCAATAAAGGTGTATTCTTATCAGGATCAAAACTTGTTAATATCTCTTCTATGGACTTTTGTAAGCAAGAATCTTGAATTCCTCGCTTCCCTTTATTTCAACTGAAACATTCCTAATCTCTCTCTTGTTTTTATACACTCTTACCAGCATTTAAGTTAATTTTTTGATTTATTTATTTGCAAGTTTGAAAACGAAAACTTACATCACAACTGCTTACATTCTTTTAAATCAAATTCACCCCAAACAAGGTAGTAAAGCCATTCGGACACATGATGTTATTGTGAAAGACTTAGAAAATGGAAACATTATTAAAGAGTGTGAACAATAGAAGATTGGTCAAGAAGACAGTAGATAACTATTGAATTTCATTTAAATTTTTGAAGATCAAAGTTAGCTGGAAGAGTGTTCTCCAAGCAAGAAGTAGCATAGAAGTTATGGTTACATCAAGCCAATTCAACTGCAAATTGATGAAACCTTGTTGCCAACCTAGTACTATGCTTAAATTCATAAAGTCTAGGTACTATAGCAAAGACCTCATCTGAACAATTACAATGATATTTATAGAAAAGACACAGGTAAGCTACATTACAGTGGTAGGAAAGTGACTGAAGATGCCAGGTCAGGACCACTAATATTGCTGATTCTTTTTTGGATTTTCTCAAGGATCTCAGATCTATAGCAGGAGCACTGGACTATACGTGGCAGCAATATTCAAAGCAGACTTATAAATATGTAAGATAGATTTTGTAGAGAGAAATTTTCTAGCACAACCCAGTGAAAAAACTTTCTTAGCAGCAGAGGTATCAATGGATTCAATATAGTCTTTCCACTTTATGTCGATCAAAAATGTTAGCCTGAGAAAGTGCAATGAGTCACTCTCCTGGAGGTTAGCATCAGCCATACTGATGGAAGGCAGAAAGGGGTCTCTCAGATAATTAATAGAGAGCAGTTTTGCTTTTGAGGTGTTAAAATTAACATTCTTTGCTCCAGTTAAAAACAGATTATTGGCCATTTTATAAAACCGGAGTAAATGGTTGTGTCATCAGCATAGATATCAAGTTGACAGTTGATGCCATCAGGAAGGTCGTTAATGAAACCAAATTAGGACCAAGGGTAGAGCCCTGGGGGGCACCTACATTAGTACAAAAGGATTTAGAAGAGTGACCATTCAGAATAACTTTTATTTCATGATTTGATAAGAAAGACTGAACTGGATATAAAAACATTGTTGTAATTTATATTGTTCTAAATAATATTTTTCTATAATATGCAATAAAATATTTTGCTTGATGACATTTTGCCTATAATAATAAAGGATTATAAACATTTTTAATGACTGTATTTAAAAATTATTTTTCAAAATCTGATGTTTTGAAAAACATTTTTCTGTACTGTTTGCTCTTTATACTGTTTAAGTATCAGATTTTTTTAAATTTATTTTTATCATTATTATTATTTTGCATGAAATGACTATCAGAATAAGATGTCAACTGGGCTAATTGTGGGAATTTCAAAACAGCTTTTCAAGTGACAAACAAGGAAATTTTGATTTGTACTATTTTTTTTATTTGGCTTGTACTTTCTTTTGTCATTTGCTATTTTCACTTTTTTTATTTGTTTTTGTTTTCCTATCTATCCTTTTCAATTCGTTTTTTTCTGTTTTTCTTCTTTTTTGAGCTGTGGTACTTATTTTCAAGACTTGTCAGACAACAGCTTCGAATAGTCATTGCAAATAAAGAAAAAACATAAAAATATTTTTGAGTGGAATTAAAAAATAATCATAACGATCCACTGAAAGGACTTCAACGAAAACTAAGCAAAAAAACATTTTGAGATTTAAGGACGTAATGTTTTTAAATTTACATTTTTTTTTCCCTTGTTTAATTTTTTAAAACTCGTTGCTTCGTTTTGTAAGCACTTTCATTAATGTATTTACACTTCTGTTGTAGATCTGAATCAACAGACAACAAAGAAAAAGGTGTTTAAATATAAGATTTTTATTTTCGTGTTTTTTACAACTAAATTTTTCTTAGCGTGTATGAGTGTTAAAGTTCTTACAGTCTTGTTAGTAGTTGTTTGTTAAAATGAAAAGAAATGTGATTTCTTGGCGTGTATGCGCGAGAAAAAAAAGCAACGGAGAAAGTGAGAAGGAAAGTGTGTCACGTAGTGGTGGTGACGAAAACAGGTGAATGAGCAAAAAGGAATTTCTTATAAGCCGAGCATTGTGAATTGTTGCTGTCCGTTGCCATCTGTCTCTCCTTACTGGTTTGTCTGTCTAGAAACTTTGCTCAAATACCTTTCAAAGTGCTCACGAAGACGTTTTCTTATTGTTGGCGGGAGCGCGACCAGTTGGTTGAAAAATAAGTATTTTTCAAAGCATTAATTTTATTAACCGGAAGAATGCGCAATCCTCCGATTTTTTTGTCATTTGGTGTTTGACTGTCTTGGGGTTTATTTCCGTTTTCGCTCCACACTTCCGTCTCTCCTTGCTTTAATTACCTCAATATTTATTTGTACTTTAACTTAGGGTTTCTTCAGGCTTCTATTTGTTTTAGTTTTGCTCCATTTTTTTATTCAATTCGCCTTTACTCTTATTTTGCCTTCCATATTTTATTTCCTTTCACTATCTTTTTCTGTCTTCCTTTTAGCTTTTAAATTCGTTTCTTTTTCTCTTTATGCTATTTTCTTCTCTCTTATCTTTCTTGTTTTCCTTCCAGCATCTTTTGTCTTCTTTTTTTTTTCTCCACCTCATCTCACACTTTCCGTTCTCTATCTCACCCACTGCCACCAATATCTAAGTTACTTTTTAATTTATTTATTTACAAATTTGAAAGCGAAACTTTATTATATTTTTTTAAACAATTCCCTTGAATAACAAGCCGATATCTGCTTTCGCCACTGGAAAATGTGAGAAAGGAGGGAGAGAGGAGTGTTGAAAATGGATTAGGAGCTGTGGTGTATTTAGTTGGGTGATTGTTGAAATGAGCCATGGTCGAGGCGCATGAAGTGTTGGGGACTGGGAGAGAGGTACTTTAAAGTAAATAAAAGATAATGAATGCTTCAAATAAAAAGAGAAATATATAAAGTAAAACAGAAATCGTTAAATAAAGTGCAAACAATTTAAAATGGCTTTCCACAACCTTAACTCTTCATATAACAACAAAGATGTCAACACGCTTCTCTTTGGTATCTGCCCAACCCACATCCGCCAAACAATGAATAAAAGAACGAATACATAAACAAAAATATGTGAAAGAGAATGTCTCAATAGACAACGATTAAAATAGAGAAATGAACGGGTTAAATGAAAGATAAAAAATAAATACTTCAATTTAATTCAGACAGACAATAAAAGTCGTGATTTATATACAAAAAATCGAAATAAGTAGGTAAATAAATAGTTTGAACCTCCCCAAATAAATGAATTTAAGTTCGATAAGAGGGAAAGATAAATAAAAGAAAAAGCTTAAAAAAATCAAATTATATACAAATAAATTGCCCAATTAATAATTTTAAGATAACAAGGAAATTAAAAAAAAAACAAACAAAAGACAACTGCCAACAAGTAAACGAATCCAAATTAAATGTCAAAATAAATGAATAAAAATAAAACAGATGAGAAATGATACAATAACTAAACCAATTAAATGAACGTTTGAAATTTTGTTAGATGCTTATTCGGCTTGTAGTCTGGTACAAGGAATATCAAAATAATGTTTAATTCACCTTTTGGGGAGGATTTAGGAACATTTGTCTAAAGAATATTGGTCTTAGTGAAAACTGTCTAAGGAATACTCGTCTAAGGATATTGGTCAATGGAATACCCGTCTAAGAACCATAATAATATTTGTAATAACTTAACACTTTATTCATGTACAGAATACTCAATTTTATTGATTATTCACTATATTACAGAATAATATTTAAGACACTTATAGCAACATTAATTACTGATGATACATATGGTTTATAAGCATTTATTGGCATGCATTGTTTGTAATACAACCCACATTAGACCATAATTTTCTAGACGAATATTTCTTAAGCGTATATTCTTTAGACGAGTGATCTTTAGACCAATATTCTTAGACCAGTGTTCCTTAGACGAATGTTTCGGATCCCACTTGGGGAGGATATTAGACTAAATTATACTGGGAGCAAACCGCCTGCATACGGATAAAAAAGGAATTCAGTAAATATACAAAATTAAAAAGTGATGTGAGATAAGGATGTGCATTCTTAATAGAGTTAGAGCTCCTCCTTAATTCCCTAATACTTCACTAGCGGTCGGTCTCCCTGCACTATAAATACTAGGCGATTTCTTGCCTAGTTCTCTTTTTCACTTTATAATCATATTGTATATAATCATTGGGGATTTTTTAACTTGTTGTTTTTATTCCCCCCCCCCCCCACAGACAACGATTTGTACATATGGGGACTATTTAGGATTTTCATTGAGACAATGAGGTATTTTGGCGGATTTAGTAAAAAAGGTAAGTATGAATGTGTTGTTTTGGTGGTAGGAATATTGTTTGATTGGGTCAGTGGTTGTGGCTAGCGAAGTTTAAAAAAATTAAGACAGATGATGACCGTCCATTTCCCACCCCTCTTTTTTAGGCCTTGTGCCACATTTTCTGTATTTTACAGAAATAAATATTCTTTTTCATTTTGCATTTCAGCGGACACATTTAAAAATGTGATCTCTAACAGAGATCAGCGTTTTTGCCCACTTGTGGGAAAATGCCATGAAACTCACATACGTACGATTATTCACCAAAATACAAACTCTTTACGTTCACACACAAACACAAATGTTGATGCCTTTGTCACTTGTAAATTTGTTGTTTAATACATATATTTGTTGACATATATACAGTGTAACCCGGATATAAGAGAGTTGTCGGGACCGGAGAAGAAGTCTCTTATATCCGGGTTTGGTCTATTTTGTTTTATTAACACAGGCTCTAATTTGGGACCAGAGAAAATCTCTCTTATATCCGGGTTACACTATATATATCGGTCTTGTTCGTTTTCTTTACATCTTTGGACTCAACTTGAGTCCGCATTGGTTTTGTGATTGGACCTTCCAGCTGGAATAAACAGCATGTGTTTCTAATTCAACAACACGTAAACTCAACGGTCCTCTACAGACTTATTCAACTTATATAGTGAGGTGATTCTGAGAGTATTGGAAGACCTACCAGGTTTCATTATTGGCGGCTACAATCTTGACAATATAAGATATGCAGATGATACCCAGTGTTCAGAGCAGGCACAGAAAGAAAACTTCAAGAACTCATACCGAAGTTATTGAAGGAAATCGAAAATGAAGTACTAAACATCAATTGCAAGAATGCATAGCTGTTGTAGCGGCTCCTTATTGCTTTTTCTGGTCGTAAATTAAAACACGAGTCTCGACTGATGTTTGAGCTTGAATTTTATTTATAGCTTCAAATCACCGTGAAATACTGAAATACAAAAAGGGTTTTAAAACATGACATAAATTATTTTTACAAAAAGGGGTCTTAATAAGTCCAGTAATTTCACGGGAAGGTTAAAGAGAACATATTTACCTGTGCGCCGTAACCAGTAATAAGGGCTACTAAGTTCTAATTCTTGACAAAACAAAACTTCCTCCAATTCTTTCCACTGGTCCTTGCTTGGGCGGAAGTTGCAGTGAATTGTGGGAGTTTCTAATGGAAATGGGCCCTTACCTAATTGTTTCCCTTACACTGTCCATATTAAAAGTCTAATTATTAAAATTAAAAAATGGATAAAGAATCCATAACTAAACTATTGGCGCATCTAAAAAGGGGGGCGACAGCTACAGCTGTCAACAAAAGAAACAGTTCAACATGTAAATTATAAATTGGTGATACCAAAATTAAGCAAGTACAGCAATTGTTCCCATTTTCTTTAAAACTTCCTCGTTGCTCTGTCCATTTTATTCTCAGCGTCCTTCCATATAGCCACAGTTCTGTTTCCTCAAGTCTCTTCTCCGTCTCTGAAGAAATTGTTCAGTATTCACTGCCCTATAGGAGGACTGAGATAACATGACAATTCAGAACACATTTCTTTTTTTCTTATGAGATTTTCCCGTTTCTTCATACTTTGCTTAGCTTTCGGTAGACACCTTTTGCTATTCCGATGCACTTTCGGATTTTGCTTCCTAGACATTTAAATGTTCGTACTTGCTTTATTTCGTTATCTTCAATCTGTACATCGCATCTTAGGCTGTTCCTTTTTCTGACAACCAAACATTGTGTCTTCTTACAATTGATGTTTAAACCTTTCTTTTCACTTTACATTACTACCTTCTGTAACTGAGGAGAACGGACAATAGATTGAAGGAAAATGTGGAAACGGGACAATAAAAAAGAAAACTATCCAAGAAGACTTAAGATGACGATCAGGCATCCATGTTTAACAGTTGTCTGTGTTAGTTTAGTTTGCAATGATTTGTGAAACTATATTGCTGATTATTTAACAATGAAATATTTTCTACAAGAATTTATAGTATAATTGTTTTTGTTTTTTTTTTTTGGTAAAAAAAATCCCACGAAAAAAAATGTTTGAAGTAACATCAACAATTTTTATATCGGCACACAACAAATGATACAGACAAAATGAACTGAACTACACAAATTTAGTGCTTTGTATGCCTAATGATGGCCAATAAAATGTATAATATATTTCGAAAAGCTTTTGCAATCCTTTATCACACTTGATAAATAAATGAAGCGGTAACTAAATTGGAATTACAAGTTTTGTTCTTGGTAATTCAACTTCACCAATGGAATCAAGCGTTTTTACAATTAAAATGGAATTTGCCTTTATGCAATTAAAATTATTGCATAAGGTCTTCAAAAGAGAAAGCTACATAAAGTGAAGAAAAAGAGAAATACTTCTCTGAATAATTTTTCAAGAGAAATGTGGTACACTTTTTGGTACGAAGAAAGTTTATGGTTTCTTTTTCTTGTGGTAACAGCGAAGGTTTTAACTACACTAACCGAAGACTTTTCTTTGATGCGGGAGTGACTAGGCCATTTCATTTTTTGTCAGCACTGATGGGTAGTCTAAATTCTTCTCCGTCGTTTTCCTTCTGGACTGGGGTGACCAGAATTCCTGTAGTAGTTTGATGTCAACTCCAAAAACCAAACCCAAGGCCCCTCTTATATAACACATAGTCTCCAAATACACTGGCTAGCTGATCTTCAAATTTGGAGGGAAGCCCTTTTATTTGTTCGGATGTAGTAAACATAGCAGTAAACTGCTGTTTTATCACTAATCAAAATGTACCATAAGTATTTTTGAAATTTAAACATTAAGCATGAGCCCATCACAGCATCTGCTTTATCTCTGAAATCTTATAATACAGTGTAACCCGGATATAAGAGTTGTCGGGACCGGAGAAGAAGTCTCTTATATTCGGGTTTTTCTTATAACCGGGTCTGGTCTATTTTGTTTAGGTAAGTATGGCTCTAATTTGGGACCAGAGAAAATCGCTCTTATATCCGGGTCGCTTATATCCGGGTTACACTGTAATTTCATCGTCACATTTTTATTAATCTTTTATTTAAATTTACATTTTTATGTAAATTTTTATATTCTCCCATCATGAGAAAGAGCACTAAGCAAACTTAGTTTTATTATTTTTTATTATTTTATATTCACCTTTTAATTATTTTACAACATTACTTTCTTATAAAAAATTAAAAAAAATTTCTAACGTAAAACCACTTTATTATCTTTCCCAAGAAAACATGATGATTCACAGATAATAAAGAAAAGGAAATACATGGCGAGTCATCATTACCTGCATTCTAATTAAATTTTATTTGAAGTATAGATGATGTAAAATCAGGAAAATTTGGCGTTTCTTTTGTTTATCTTTTTATTGAAAGTACAGTGTAACCCGGATATAAGAGAAACCCGGATATAAGATAGATTTTATCTGGTACCAAATTAGAGCCTGTGTTGATGTATATATAATAGACCAAACCCGGATATAAGACACTTCTTCTCCGGTCCCGACAACTCTCTTATATCCGGGTTACACTGTATTTAACGTTTATATGCCGCAGAACAAAATCAAACAACATGAAATAACTTTTTCATGATATTAACCCATATGATATCCTACAATTTCTTCAATAAACCAAACTGTATTCCTTAAATAAAATTTCAACAAAACTACAACACAACACACACAAACACAAGTAGTTTGTTTACACAAACATGTACACAAAAGCTGAGTATTATCTACCATGTATTCAATTGTGAAAGCAGAATAACATATATTTTTATTATTTCAAAGCTCCCAAGAAAATTAAATTTTGGCGTTAAATGATCCATAATGAATTGAGGTGCCGTTAAACAAAAAGACACCTCTGTTTCTGTGATATCCAGCTCAGAAATTAAACTGACTGAACAAAATTTATGCATTCAGGTAGAAACCAATGGATTTTGTTTCGTTAAACTCGACATATTTATAAAATATTATAAAATCGTCATTTTTCATAACATTTCCGAAGCGTCTAAAAAATAATAAATAATTTTAAAAGATTTATTAATTAAACTATATCCTAAAATAAAAATAATTTTTCTGTAGATATTTTTCTTTCATAACTCAAATTTATAGTATTAATTTAAAAAACAAAAAATAAAACTATTTCAAACAAAATATTATTTTAAGTTTATTGAAGTTTTTTTTTATTATTTATAATATACATAATTTTTACATCTTTATAAGGGTTTCAAAGTCTTTGTCTCGAAGTGTTGATCACGCCAGATTATGCGCTCTCTCCCGGAAACTGTTACAAAGGTCTGCTCGTAAAAATTCCAGTATACACCACAGATTGACCCTATGAGTGTTGAAGAAACGCAGATGTGACTGAATAAGCGTCTGCAATAGGGATTATCTACCCTCCACACCCGAGAAGACTCAATCGTTTTCCAAGACTAATGAGTGCCTACTTTAATAATTTATAGATAAAGATTTCCCTGAAATCCGACCATTAGCTGATATTTCTTAGACTGAATGTGCTGTGCTCTTACAAATATTCAACTATTATTTCTGCAAGTAAAGCATTTGACGGTGTATACAGCTCATCAGAAATAAGTCTTTTGTTCTGTATAGGGTAGACTGTAGCATTACACTTGGACTACTTGGCGACACGCCCGGACGCGTGTATGAAGCGTCCAACCAGCACAATAATACAAATAGATCCAAGCACTTCCACATCGGCCGTCAACAATCAGCACGCATCTGAGTTCACTATAAAATTGCTAATAAATAATGCTGCAAAACCTACAATTTGTCACCAATTAATCATTACATACAAGGCCGGTGCAAGGGTCTCATACCCCCATTTCGTCGAACCTATGATACGAGCCCATCCACTCTACTACATCTCAGTTTTCATAAGGTAGTGTTCATATAAAATACAAATTTTATTGTAACCTAATTATGTAAAATAATGGATCATATGCAATATAGGTGAGGAATTCATTGAGAAAAATTGAAAATAAATAAAATCTCCCCCCCTCCCAGTATAGACCCATCAGTCTCCTCAATATCATCAATAAGCTTTTCGAGTCTATAATCAACAAGAAGGTCGTCGAGCACCGAGATAGTAACAATCTCCTGTGTGACGAACAGCTTCGGTTTCGATTGGCCCGATCTACTGCTGATGTCCTAACTACCCTTACACACAGACTTAGGCTTTTGACGTCAAAACACTTTGAGGAGCATAGCATTAAATATTTCAAAGGCCTTTGACAAGGTGTGGCACAAAGGTTTTTACTGCACAGAGCTCTCCAGCTTTGAAATCACTGAAAGGGTCTTCGCGATTATAAAATCCTTCCTAACAGGAAGGTAGTTATTAACGGCCAATCCTCTGAAATCCTGGCGGTCAACGCAGGCGTCCCCCAGGGGTCACGTCTCCAACCAAGCGTCTTTCTGGTTTACATAATTGATCTGCCTAAGAATATACTCAGATCATTTGTGAACGGCTGTGCCGATGATACAATGACATACGGCTGCACTTTCAAAACCCTTGACGATCAGAGATTGACAGCTGACTTCTCATCCGATCTAGCACTAACTTCCCAGTGGGGAAAAATGGCTGGCTACATTCAATGAATCGAAAACCCAACTCGTTACATTCCGCCACCGTCGTTTGAACAATGAATTACCGCCAGTCACGATGAAGGAGGCACAATGCTTTGAGAGAATATTGGACTTCAAACTCACACCTGACCTCATGTGGAATCTGTGCATACAATCCGTTGCTGAAGATGCAGGTAAAATGGTCGGCTCCCTGTACCAATTCAGTAAGTACCGGACTCTTCATGCTATCCTCTATCTTTACAAGAGCCAGATCAGACCGAAAATGGGGTACTGTTTCATATTTGGGCGGGAGCTGCCCAGTTCTCACTTTCCAATTCACAAGCGTTTCTACCCTCCAACCTCTCTCCCACAGGCGGGATGTAGCGAGCCTATCGCTACTTCCACGGAAAGTGCTCGGACGAACTACATTCCTTGGTTCCGCCAGGTCTAACCTTCTGACTAGGGCCCACCATGACAATTACATAGTAACAAACCGCCTACATTCCCTCCGTATTCCATCGTTAAGTAGTAAGTTCGACTCGAACAGATTCTTTTTGTGAACCACTGCTTTGTGAAACATACACCCAAGAGGATGTTTCCCCGATCACTACAATCTTAACATGTTCAATCTAGGGTTAACAGTTATCTTCCCCTCCTATCTGTATAAACTACCTCTTAACATGACCCTCTACCTCAAGTGGCCCCCGGGCCTTGTACAGGGTGAAGCATACTGAAAAGAAAAAAATACAAATTAGAGACATGTCATCATTCCGTCTCAAATAAATCAACAATATTTTGCAGTAATTTTTAATATGAACTTGAGATTTTTCTTGTTAAAAAGTTGAATTTTAACACATTCAACATTATGGTTAAAAATATAGTGAATCATATTTGTTTCGAGATTTAGCATGATCAAAACAAGTTTACGGATTTGGATGAAAAAAAACAAAACAAAAAAACAAACAAACCTTGAATGACGTTAAAATGCGCAATTTTTATTTTTATCCTTTAATAATCAGTTGTTCTAAGTTTAATTTATAATGTACATGAATGTAGGTAAAAAAAATAAGCAAATGTTGATAAGATAGCGATGGTCACAACTACAAGCAGTGCCTGGGCACTCCAATCAGATTCTGGTAACCCGGATATTAGAGCCTGTGTTAATAAAACAAAATGGACCAAACCCGGATATAAGATAATCCTTATCCGGTCCCGACAACTCTCTTATATCCGGGTTACACTGTATTGCATACGATTTTATCAGAATTTTCCCCATTTTTTTCTAAGGGTTCAAAGAATTATTACGATAAAATTAACATGTTTTACCACCACATATCGCCATGTTTTCAAAAGCTCGTGATGGTAACTATTGCTTGTGTTCTAGTTCTGAGTTCAGTTCACATAGGCGCCCCACAAATGCAGCATTGTGACAAACTAAATAACCACATTTTTCAATATTTAATTTAAAACTTGGAATAAAATAATTTAAAATGCATGATAATCTTATGAAGATTGGATGGCTACATTGTCCAATATCTCCTCTTCGCCCCTTTTTCATTACTATGGATGCTTATTGAAACTTTAAGAATGAAATGAACTTCTTTTGGAGGCGCTTTTCTTGAGGGATGAACACATGAGGAAGACGTTGGCCGTGATAGTCTTCCTTGCTAAGTGAAACATTATGGAGTATTTCAAAATTTAAAAATAAAGAAAAAAAAAAAGCTAATATAATATAGAAAATAATTAAATCAGATGATAAAAGATAGAGAATCAAATGAAACGAGAAATAAAAACGGAGAAAGAAAGAACCTGATTTGAAGAGTAAAAAGCCAAAAAAAAAAAAAAATTCAAGTACAATTCTCTCTCAATCTCATCAATTTCTCATCGCTTCTTGTATCATTTTAAAATAAATAATAAAGAAAGTAAGAAAAGAAAAAAAAAAAACCATACATTTCAACAAAACCATTGCTGAATCAGAATGTAGCCATTTTGCGTTTGTCTTCAACAGAAACCATTATAATCATAATCATCTTTTTTTAATCTATACCATTTTGAATATAGACATTTTCTTAATATTACAACTGTTTTTTCTGCTTGTTTTCTTTCCTTTTTGCTTTTCTAATGTTGTATTTTTTCTCCCCTCCTTTAAAAAATTATTTTGTTTCATTGTTGCTTTTTTTTCTCTGTTCTTTCTTTTTTTTTCTTTTTTCTTTTTTCTTTTTTCTTTCTTTTTAGATCTCTGTATCTTTTTTTAAATTTTAATTCTTTTTAGTAAAAAGAATTAAAATTTTAAAAAAAGATATAGAGATCTTTTACCTTGGTTTCATTCTCTTTTTCTTATTGTTTTTTTTTTTATTCCTGTCTATTCCCGTTTTTCTTTGCTTGCTGCTCTTGTTTTCTGTTCTCTTTCTTTCACTTATTCCTTTTTTTAATTTTTATTGCTTATTGTTCCCTATTTATCATTGGCTCTTTCTCTCTCTTTTCCCTTTTTATTACCATTCCTTCATTCCCTTTTCTTTATTTCTCTCTTTCAATCACTACCTTTTTTTTATTCCTTCACCTTCGTTTAGCTTTCTTTCCTTTTTTTTTTATTAAATCCATTTTTGTTTATTGCTGGCATTCATTTTATTTTTTTTAGGTTTTTTTTTTAAAAAACCTGCTTTCTTTTATTTCCGTCCACAACTTCCTTCTTTTTCTTCCTTCCTCATTTAAGCTTTTTAAGAGCGCTTAAGATCTGCCGCCATTTGTTTATTTTGCACGTTTTTGTTTTGGTGGACGACGTTGGTGGATGATGTGGAGAGGAGGCGGATAGATAATGGCGGAGGGGAAGACGGTTAAAAACGAAGAAGTGTGGAAAGAAGGAGATAAACGATTCTTTTATTTTTTGCCTTTATAACTTGTTTATTTACATGAAGTGTTTTTATCCCCTCCCCCATTAATCCTATTTTTCTTCTGGTCTTTATTCTTGCATTTTTAAAATGCACTTTTTTTTTTAAAAGTCTTGTTTATTTAATTCATTTAGTTTGCATTTTTATGTATTTATTTGTTAACAATGGCTGTTTTTATTTTTATTTTTTCTCTCTCTTTTTTATTTTTGATTTGTTTGTGTTTTTTTAGCATTTGTTTCTGTTTTACTTTTTATTCAATTGAACTGAAGTCTCGACTGTCCTGAAGGCTATCATCTTCAATCTTCGGAAGCTAAGAGGAAAAAAATAGCGGATTTAGAAATTGGGATAAAAAAAAAAGTTAAGATAAAAAAGAGATAGAATTAAAGTAGGTAAAAGATGAAAGAGAAAACCAAAAATGTGAAAGAAAAGTATATAAAAGGAAATTTGAAAAAAAATCTCAGGAAATTAATGAAAGAAGAGTAGGAAGAAGATATTGAGGTGAAGGAAGTGAAGGAAAATTAAAACGCAAAATGAGAACAAGGTGAAGATAAATGAAATTGAATGAAGAAGCAAACAATATTCTTTTTTTTTCTTTGCCAACGTACGGTCTTTAAAAAAAAAGAATGGCTTGGGGAAGAACAAAAAGGAAAGAACTGAATAAAATGTGAAGAAAAATTGAATGTGTACAAAGTAATAAAGAAAAGTAGGTACAGAATGAAAAAAGAAAAATAGTGGAAAAGAATTAAAAATAGATGTGAGTAGAGGAAAAAAGAAGAAAAGGAGGGAAAGAATAAGAAAAGTAGGAAAAGAAAAGAAGGGAAAGAATAAGAAAAATATAGAAAATAAAGAAAAATATAGAAAAACAAAAGAAAAGGTTGGAAAGAATACAAAAAGTAGGGAAAAAGAAGAAAAGTAGGGAAAGAAGAAAGAAATCAAAGGAACTGGATTGAGGGTAAAGAAGTGGAAGTAAGAAGATTATTAAGAAATAAATTAAGAATTGGGAAGGAATATGGAAAAATTCAAGGGGATAGAATTGATATCTTTAAGTGACATTGTTCGTGTTGGATACTCAATAAAAAGACTAAAGGGCAAATTATTGTTGGTAAGGGATGAGTATGGGACAAAGGAAAGTGGGAAAGAAAGAGTTGGTGACGAGTGTTGGAGCGAAGGTTAGAAGTTAGGAAGGGGGAAAACGCAACTGAAGATTAAAAAAATATATATTCAAAATAGGTCCTAGGGAGATAAATAAAATCAAGTAAACTACAAAAGCAATAAATATATATGTGTAGGGAAGAAGAACCAAAGAAAAAATACAGAGACTGGAGGAAAAGAAATGGTAAAGTAAACGTAAAATTAGGAGGAGGAGGAAAATAAAATATGTTTAAAATTGAAATCTCTCAAAGAAAGTAAATGCAATACTGAAATCCGAAGATTTATTGGGATAGCGAAAGATGCTTTTGATAGTTAAGCAAAGTATTCAGAAACAAGAAAACTTCATTGGAAACAAAGAAAAGAAAATTGGACTCTTATACAATATTGGTACTCTTATATGGCAGTGAATTCATCACCATCACATCATACATGAAGAAGATACAGAAATGTTATTCTACAGAAGGATGCTGAGAATACAATGGTTTGAACATGTGAGCAATGACAAAAATGGAAACAAAAATACGTAGCATCAAGAAGAGGCAATTGTAATTTGTAGGTTACAAAATGAAGAAAGAGGGCTTGGAAAGTCTGACATTCACAGGCAGTGACGTGCATTGGTTTGGAGATGCCTGGGGCCAACTCCTTGACTGTATGCCCCTAAGGCTAAAGTAGGGGTGGGAGTGGGGTATAGAGGGCCGAGTACTGAGAAATGTGAGAAAGTAAAACATTTTAAATATGTAGAAACAAATGAAATATGAAGTAAACACTTTATTCAAATTAAATAAAAACTAATATTTTATTTAAGCATCCAATCTTTGATTGGATCCTCTCCTGATATTGATGCCTGGAACCATCAAGCCATCTGCCCCCACTGCTCACAGGACATATTTGAAGGCAAGGAGGCACGGTGGAGTAATGGATAACGGCTCGGATTGAGGAATCGTAGAGCCGAGTTCGAATTCCAGTCAAATCCGTTACATTCACTTACGTGCTAACACCCTTGGGAAAGGTGTGAATCCTCTTCTTCTCCCTCCAACTATGGGTAAATAGCAGGACAGACTGGGTTCTATAACCTTGGATGGCAACTGGTCTAGGAGAAGGTCAACTCTGAATTCAAAACCATTCGGCGTCTGCACCGGCATCCTCTTGGTTACTCCTGCCTCTGCGGCAAGTAAGAGCATATTCCTCCCTCTACTGGGATAGCACGCGAGGTGTGGGGACCGCGTGGGAAGTTCAAACTCCCTTGTTACTCCGTTTCAGGAATTCGCTGCCGTTGGAATCGGGAATGGCTGTCGCTCGTTTCATCATTGGCGACGGATCGCCGTGCTTGGTTGGCCTTCGTTCTGGACGCAGTGGATTCCTTGGAAGGAGCCGGCTTAACCGATCCAGGGTGAATGCCGCAACATACATACATATACAAGAGGGATAATGGAGGAAAGCAGGACAAAGCCTACCTAACAAGGTTGTGTAAATAGTTGACAGAACAGGGATTAGGAGAGATAGCAAAAACATAAACTTAGAGCTATAGAGGAAAGAATGTTGTGGAGAGCTATGATCGCTCACGTCCTGAAGGAACATGGCGCATAGAAGATATAGAAATTGTAAGTCACATGATGAGGAAAGAAGGCTTGGAAAATTTTACACTCACAGGACATATTGAAGTCAAGAGGGGCAGAGGAAAGCAGCACAAAGCCTACCTAACAAGCTTGTGTAAATAGCTGACCGAACAGGGATTATGAGTGACAGCAAAAAGATAATTACACTGACAGCTTTCAAGGACAGGAAGTTGTGGAGAGCCATGAACCGGCAAAACGGTGAAATTAAATATGCATGACATGTGGCGTGTGACTAGGTACCACACATAGAAATACCAAAAGGTTATTTTCATGGACATATATTTCTAATTTGGCCTGAAACACGTCCTGAAGGAACATAGCACATCGAAGAAGATACAGAAATGTAAGAAATAAATAGATTAGAGAGAGCCAGAGAAAATAAAAACAAGTAATTCAAGATTTAAAAATAAAATGAATAAGTCTATATCAATTTTTATTAAAGAAGAAATAAAAGTAAGACGAATAAAGAAAACAAATAAAAAAAAGGACATGTCGAATAGGAAGAAAAAAGAATGGAAAGATGAAAGAAAGGTGAACCAATTAGATTAAGTGCAGCTCACACACACAAAAAAAATAGATGCTTTTGTTATTGATACTTTGGTTTGAGGATGAATAAAAACTCACTGAGAGAGAAACTAATGGCATTTATGGGAAAGTGTAAGAATGAAAACAATGATTCTTTGATTCAGAAAGTAGTTAAGTAATAATGATAGACATTAAAACAGAATTGAGTTGATACAAGTGAGTTAACTAGTATCAGCAAGTCTTTTGAAAGATTCATTATGTAACCCAACAAAATCAAATTGAATTTTTACTTAAATTACACAATTTTTTTATAATCAACTATACTCAAATTTGAATAAGTAACTTCTATATATTTACTGATGCCAGTGCAGCTTAAGCCAGTGCTACTCAAAGTGTGGTATGCGTACTGGTGTCAGTATATTGTCTGCTGGTACACAGAGTTTCCACAAAATAAAAAAACAGTAGTTACATTTTTTTTCTTTTTTTTTTAACATTTTCATTTAAGTAATCGCTGAACAGTAATTCGTATAATGATCAGTATAGAGAAATAGTATAGTGGATAGTGATCACTTAGATGTCACGCTAATTCCCATTTATACGTTTCCTTTACGATCACGTGATCTACTTATTTTATAATGGAATCATCCGTGTTTGCTTACTGGTGATCTGTGTTCAAACTACAGTGTCGGTGATGTAATGGAATAACCTATCACACCCATGAGTGACTACACTATAGCTAGTAACTACCTATATATATCTGTAAGTAAATGAACTACAGAGACTAGCTGGTATCTGTTCCAGCTAGACAGTCGAACTCTCTGCCTTCGGGCAGAGAGGAACCTAGACGAGGCCCCACCGAAGGGCAGAGTCTCGTTCAGTGAGGTAGACTGACCCTGAATATGTTTATACGCATTCGAATAGGGAATATTTTGGGCCAAGCCTACGGGCTTGGAAATCCCACGTTAAACCCAGCCTTGTGCCACATGTAACCCTTGTGATGGTGGTAGCTAAATATACTAGCTGGGATCTGTTCCAGCTGTACCGTCGAACTCTCTGCCTTCGGGCAGAGAGGAACATGGATGAGTCTATGACGAAGGGCAGAGTCTAGTCTGGGGAGGTACACAGACCTGAACCCATTTATGCAGGTTCTACAGGGAATTTTTGGCCGAGCCTATGGGCTCGGATGACCCATGTTAAACTCGGCCTTGTGCTACATCTACACTTGTGGAGGGGCTAGTAAATATTAACTAGCTGGGATCTGTTAAGTATGACTCAGACTTACGCGAGAACTACTGACCTTCCAATAGTAGCACTCACTATTGTATTGACTTGCAATGACCTTGTGCATAACTGTTACCTTTATTCTTAATTGTACTGGTTTTGTACAATAAACCTTTACTTATTTTATCCACCTTGTTTTTCAAGCATATATTCCTATTAGCAGGGAATATAGCAGTCGGCAACAACATTTTATTCCTATATGACAATATTTATTATGGTTACATTTTTCAATTACTTACTTATATTAAAAGTCAATGCTATACAACTAACAAATGCAATATAATGAACAGAAAAACAGGGAAATGAAATACGTATCACAACACTAACATGATATGTGACTGTGTGGGTACCACACCTAAGAATACCAAAAAGCCATTTTCATGGACATACAGGGTGAAATGGGCAAGTTGTTGCCATTTTATATTTTTAATTTAATGCATACACATTGTTTGCTTTTGATTTTGTCGACTGCACAGTATAGTGGGGTCAGTTGAGAAAAAGATCACCATAATGCAATTCATTCTGCCAGAAATTTGGAAACAGCTTTCTGTACTGCCTGGCATTCACGCTGGAAGCTCCAGAACGAACATTTGAGTGTTTGGATGTTAATCTGAGGACAGTGCAGAGGATTCAGAAAGATTTGGATGAATCAAATGGTGATTACGAAGGTACAGCAGCTCGGAAAACCTCACTCTGATCATTCTGATAAGAAAAGAACTGAATTTGTTGGTGTGGGCCTCAGACTCAACACTCTTCATTAAGTGCCTTGAGGAGGTAGTACTGTCTTGGGTCAAGAGGGTGGCTGCTGAAAGACCCTATGCTTGGCAACAGGACTGTGCCATGCCACACAAGCAGGAGAATCCGGTCATGTCTGTCAGACAATTTCTGCGACCACATTACCCCTTACATCTGGCTGCCTAACTCCCTAGACTGCAGTCCCCTTATTATGTGTGGGGCGCAGTTGAGTAAGAGAGCAACAAAACTCCTTGTAACACCAAAGATGAACTGAAAGCAAGGATTATGGCAGCATTAACCAACTTAAACAAGGAAACCGTTCAGAAGAGTTGCAAGAGATTCCAAATTCATTTGGAGGCTATGGTTGAAGCCAATGGCGATTTTATTGAATAAATTTACTTTAGTAGTTCAAGATATTTTTATGTTATTTTAGTAAATAAATCTGTTAAAATTAGATGTCAGTGTTATTTTCATTTTTGCATAATTTAGACAACAAATTATTTATCGTACACTGAATATTTCTAATCTGGCCTTTCCTAACTGTGGGGAAAAAGGAATAGCCACATTGATTTTTACAAAAAATTTAAAATTAGCATTTAATTTCTTAGATTCATAATCTATCTGGTATAAATGAATAATACTACAAATGTTCAAATAATATTTTCTCAGATTGTTATTATATAATTATATGGCACCAGTCCCTGGTACAAAGGGAAAACTTGTTATGTAAATGATGACTGGATTTAGAATGAATGACATCATGTTCCATACAGATAGTTGCAAAATGACCCTGAAATAGGATATATTTTTTTTACATACTGTATTTAAGAATTCTAACACTTCTATAAGTTACTTTGAAATGTCTTTTCTATTTATTAAACCTAAGATTTTTACTCTATTACATGTTTGTTACGTCAGTCAGGTGGTAGTGTCCATGAGGATTGCACTGATCAATCAGTTGATAATTGGTAATTTAATTACTCTCAATAAATTCTTTTCCCCCCTCATTAGTTATGAAAAACTTCCAGAATACTAGCACTATAACCCGACTTCGACCGGGTGTTCCATTTTACTGGGAATGTTTGCCGTTCATTTGAAGCAGTTTAAGTTTAAAGTCAACCCACCCGAAAATCAATATTAGTAACAACATTTGGGTGCAGCTGAGGAAGTAATATTAGGAAATGTATTAGGCGAATGAAACTGAGAGAACATGAACAAACAAGACTTGGTAAATTAACACGTAGATTTGCAGATTGAGTGGGTTTAATTTATGCAGGCAGAATGGTGCTTAAACGTTCAGGTAACGGGGCACATCACTGATGTTTTGCACCTGTAAAACTTATTTTAGGTTCTCTACAATTGAACAGTTGTTTCACAGGAAAAGTGACAAAAATAGGATGTCCCTGACAAAAGTTAACTTGCTTGAGGCATCATCAACCCCCAGTCCAAAAAAAGTTATTTTCTACACCTGTTGCTGCGTACAGCCACGCATTGAACACCCCTGCAAATGCTACATAGCAGTCTCTTCATTGTGCATCTTTTGTATTATATTTCAATCCTCTAAATTGATTGTATGCTGTTTTTTACAGACATTAAATTTTGCCTTTGTTTTTTATGCAAAGTGTAAAAAATCTTTTCTTTTTTTTCACACCTTCAAGGTTGTAATTATTTCCAGCCATTTTGGACTCAAAACTGCCACTGAAGAATTATCTATCAAACAAAAAAAATTCCTCAAAATCAGATGAAAACTGAGGAAATCACACACATACACACACACACACATTTTGTGAAGAATAGATATAGATTATTTAAGTTCATTCTATGTCTACAGTAAATAATGATTCTCAAGCCAGGGATGAAATTTTTGCATTGTAATAAACAAGGATAACCAAAGTGATTGATAAATTAAACAAAATAAATGAATGAAAAAGAATCTGTTAACCAATTAATGGGCAAATGCTAATATTACCAATTATCAACCAATTACTAGGTGCTGTTCTAATAACCACAAGAAGATTTTCAATATCAAAACCTATGGGTTTATATTCTAGTTTTTATGAGTAGAATCCTGGCCGATGACTACCTATAGACTCCAGTATAAAAAAACAAACAAAAAAACATATTTTACTATTCAATAACACAAAAGGGGTCGATACATTGTGAAGTCAATTAGCTTTATAAACCAATTCTAAAATATCTTCTATGTCTTATATTACAGTATCTGGTAGTTTAATGTTTACCCAGACTCTGTAGACTACCAGTATTTATATCACACCTAACTGTATAATACTGTTATATTAAATGTATATTATAGAAATTGTACAGTGGTCTGAGAAAAGTTTTTAGCCAGGAGAAATAAACTACATCCAATTTCAAAATTTTCTTCAGTACTCCCTACTCATCATAAACAGTATTTGGAACTAGTATGGAGTAGGTCCTCCATTTGCTAGTTTCAGTGCTTGTATTCGATTTTTCATGGATTTGATCAAGTTATCAACAATCGTCTGATCCATATTTTGCCACTCCTTTAGCAATGTTTCTTTAAGGGTTGCCACTGACATGATTTTGGTTGCACGCTCTCAAAGTTTTTGGTGAAGGTGCTCCCAAACGTGCTCTATTGGATTCATATCAGGACTTAGGCTACTCATGGCAGTGACGATTCCTTGTGATTCCTTCCAGGCCTTTGCTACTTTACTCGCATGACACAGCGCTCCATCTTCTTGATAAAGGCAGACATTCTTGTCAATCTGATTGGTTTCAAATAGTGGGAGTAGTCCTTTCTCTAATATTTGACAGTATTTTGGATATAGAACCACACATCAACAAGAATCAGCTCAGGTTTCCCTCCAAATCAGACAGCGTCCCACACCATTACTCCAATCCCTTCATGTTTCACGGTTGCCTGCAGATATTCAGTGTTTTTACTTTCATCTGACCAAATTACAGACTGCCAAAATTCATAATCTTTGCTCTCGAATTCTCTCACAAAGTCCATATGCCTGTTAATCTCTGAAATCAAGGGCTTCTTTCTTGCAACTCTTTTTTGATAGCCTAGCTCTTTCAGAGTCATTCTCACTGCATATGGTGACATTTCCATGCTGTTGATGACATCTTTGACGCTCTGACAATGGTTTCTGATGACTTCAATCTTCAGTGCCCTTTTCGTTCATTCAGACATGATATTTGGTCTTCCTGAACGTTGTTTCTCATGACAATGGCCGTCTTAATTAAATTTCTTGACAATATTATTAACTGTTTGATGATTAACCTGGAAAAACCTACCAATTTCTCTATTTGACTTACCACACTGATGCCATCCTATTATTTGCCCTCGTTGAAATTCATCAGTTTCCTTACTTCCGTGAAATTTAATTGCAAAATGTAAATCAACTATCGTTCATAGATAAGAGTAGCTTGATACTAACACGGTACTGTGTGAAAAAAAGAAGAGACATTATTACACAAGCCAAAATTGCTGTAATTAAGGATGGCTAAAAACTTATCATAGCCAACTGTATGCTATATATTATTGAAAATGACTGCCAATATTCTCCAAAGGGAGATAATAATTATTATTCTCTTAGAATCATGCCTTCTTTCCATTGAAGATTAAACTTAGAAATAGGGAAAGACATTGTTTGACAAGGTTATTAATTTAGTGTAAACTTTGCTCATCTTGTAAATTCATAAAATTTGATTGATTGAATTGTTTTTTATGGTTTATCAACCCTATGCAGTTTTTTTAAAGCCAAAAAATATTTTAGAGTGTCATAATTTTTTTCAGATAATAATGATTTACTGATACAAGTTCTACTAATTTACCTGCAGATGGTGGATTCATACCTTTCCTAAGGGAATGTGCATATAAGTGAATATAACAAACCTGACTGGAATTGGAACTCAGCTGTCCAATTTCTAATTCTGTTATCCATTACACCACCCACAAATCCAAGTGTTCACCTATCTAGATACTGACCAGGTTCAAGATTATTTAACTTTGGTGGTCACATGAGGACCAGTGTTTCAACATGATATGCCCCTAAGCCTTGTAAAGATGTTAGATGTAGACGTCTCTTCTACTCCAATAGCTTCATGTCTCACACATCTCGCCTGTGGAACTCCCTTCCCTATTCCTGTTTCCCTGACAAATACAATCTCCAACTATTTAAGTTTAACGTCAATCGACATCTCCAGTTGCCTTGATCTATCCACTTCCCTTCTCCACATCCTTTCACCTTTCATTCCTATCTGCTCTCGCTCCAAATCTTCTGTAACCCCCTTGCCTTTATCGATCCACTGTCTTTCTCTTTCTCCACATCCTCTCCTTTACCACTTCTATCTGCTCTTCCTCCAACCCTTCTATAACCCCTTGCGTGATAGTGGCCTCCAAACTTGCTTGGGGTGATACGCTTAAAAAAAACCCAAAAAACATTAGCAATGAAGACTATAATTGCCCCGAGACAAGAACATATTGTCCACATTTGGTTTGGGTGGAGACTTGAGTATCAACCACGAAAATACACTATTTCACTACTTGATGCATTTTAGCGATAAGATGAATATCTGGATTTATAATGGTGAGTTTGTGTCTGATCTTGAAATGGCAACAAGTTTGCTTCTTTGTTCTTTGTCAAAACTATTCACAACAGGCCAAATATAAAAATGTATTTCTCATCAGAGCGTTGGAATAGAATAGACATTAGGTTTAAAGCTCCAAAATTCCACAACCTTGTGTCACTGACAGTGGTCTAGTGGATAAGATCATTGATTAAATTGCATCTAATTATCAGCAGAATTCTTCAAATTGACAAAAGTTTATCACACCCTACTCATGAAGTCTTCTGTCTTCTAGGATTTGCAGGTGGTGTAATGTATAGTGGCTCAGAATGAAAAATTGGAGAGTCAAGTTTGAATTCCAGTCAGGTTGATTGCATTCACATCGACACAAATACCCTTGGGAAAAGTTTGAATTCATTTACACTCCCCAGCTGTAGGTTAAATAGTAGGAGTTGTATCTGGAAAGATCATTGTTATTCTCCCAAAAATTGTTATTACAATATTCACTCAGGGGTTGGGGGATTATTCTGACAATCCAAAATATGTTTTTGCATTAAACAGCCAACAAAGGGTTGATAAACTGTAAAAAACAAATCAATTAATCAATCATGTCTTCTATGTGCACACTTTTGGCAAGACTGGAATAGCAATAAGAACTCTGCCTATATTTACTGTTCAGCACTTAAAGTCATACCATATATCTAAAATGTGCAAATTAATGAGTGCAAATACTACTTATTCAAATGGATCAGTAGTGCCACCTGTGCTAATCAATCATGATTCACCCAAATGGCCAGTTCATCAAGGGGACATAACTCATCTGGTGGTAAGCAACAATTTGGCATAGAGTAGTGAATGAAGGAAAAACAATTCGCTCCAACCATACCAGATGCACACTGTCCAGAGTATCTTGCACTGTGGGCTTGTTTCTCTTCTACAGAAGATCTTTCAGCATCACAATTATGCAAGATCAGATTGCAGTCAACAAACAGTGCAAACTGTGAGAAGCATAAAATTTACAGTTGTTGCATCCCGTCCATACAGCCTAGATTTGGCAACATCGGGTTTTTCTTAAAATCAAGAGAGGTGTTTAAAGGTCAGTATATTTTCATGTGGTATCTGTTTTAAAGATTCTGAATGCAATCAGATCAAAAGTAAACCAGAAACTGTCTTCATAACTTGTTTCAAAGGATTAGAAATCTGATTTATCAAGCAACCCTTTTAATAATCAGGCTAAAGACATCGATTGGAATAAATCAATAATAGTGGTTCTTCTTCATCTCAAAACATTCGACAGAAATTAATTAGCATAATTGAAAAATGTTTCAGCTGTATAAGTTATGGGAAAGCCAAAAATAATTTTGGATATGTCACACCAAACAACAATAATCATCATCACCACACCCATCATTGGGTCACTGCACAAGTGAGCCTCTGACCCATTCCCTTCACATATCTACATTGAAATCTGAGAGGTATTCATATATGTGTAGCAGGTCTTGGGGAAGTAGACATATTAGAGCTTATCCCTCTCCAGGTCAAACCACAGCCAATGTCTTCTGACTTGAAAGCCTCACCTTGATCATGGCCATGTGAGAATTATTCCATCAGGGGAACCCATCACCATGACTGTTGATTTCAGTCTAGAAAGCTCTCTGCTCAGCAATGACCACACTGACTGCATACATAGCACTAGAACCCAATCTACCTCATTGTGCTAGGTGGCTTTTGAGCCCTACAATAAGATTCATCAACACTTTGACAAGTCTTGTATTTAATGCTGATGGGTATCCAGCAAACCTCCTCTTTCAGAAGATCCTGGTAGTGGAAATCGTTTAGTTGCTGATGATTCACCCATGTGGCAGTTTTTGTTTGTTTAATGGTATATCAACTCCTTATGAGTCATTTAATGCTGAAATTTAATTTTCTTGTGAGTTTTGAAGTAATAAATATATGTCCTTCTGATTTCACAATTGAATACATGGTAGATGATACTCAGCATTTTTACATATACATGTTTGCATAGACATAATTACTAGAGGAAGTGTTATTTGTGTTTTATGTTGTGGTTTTGTTAGTTATATTTTGGAATACAGTTTCTTTTAAGAAATTGTAGGATATTATATGGATTAATGTCATGAAAGTTCTTTCATGGTGGTTGCTTGGTTTTGTTTAGCAGCATATCAACACCTCTATGGGTCATTTAATGCTGAAACCTAAATATTTTGAATGCAACTGTATGCCTTCAATTACAGATAAATTGTATTGTTGGTCATTTTACTATAAATAGGTATTGTTGGAATTTTTACTATAAAAATGCATTTATATATTTTTATAGTGTTTTGCTTTTGTTTGGGGGGCTCACTATTTGCCTATAGTTGGGACCTTAGCAGGCCAGGGTGGATCTGGGAACAACAGCAATTAAGAGGTCATTTGACGCTACTCAAAAATCTACAATCTCCCCGATCAGAGGTGATGCTGCCTGATGTACTTTATCATCAGTGTGCTAGATGATACTTGGTTACATGGTATCAGTGATACTTTTAGAGTGACCTACCATAATAACGAACAATACTTACCTAAAATGTATTCAACATCCATTGCTTAATTTTGAGAAGAAATAAATGAATTTGTTTTTATCAGTTTTCAACAAAGCGGTTTCTTGGAATAATTTTTAACTTTCCATGAAGTTTTATGAATTTTAGTCGGTTCCAAAGTTTCTCTTATCCATAAGAAAATCTCAGCTTTCCCTGTAACTTCAAGAAATTTTGTCCACAAGGGAGTGAAATTAAACAATGACAAGATATGAAATGGAATAACTCCAATATTTATTTTAATATATTTTCTGTTTATACATATATATATATATATATATATATATATAGTCATCCACAGACAGACTGTTTCACAGCTCATCAGTGTGGGTAGACGTCTGGTTGCCTCTAGCTAGGATCGAAACCCGACTGAATTGGCGTCAGTCAGAACTTTTACCACTAAGCCGTCGGCTCACGGCAGGGATGAAGGTGAATTTTAGCGTGTTTATTTTTAGATTTAGATAAACACACAGTGACTGACAGTGACTCAATTCTGCCGAAGAGTCATGCTATATTAGCTTTAATAGTCACTGTTTAGGCAGCAAATGTTCTTTAAGGCAAATATCATTAAAAATGACACATTTCATTCTGATTAACTTTAATAACTGATTTTTCTAGATTATGAACCTTTCTCCAACAAGGACGAAATTCCATCAGAAATTGCTTAAAGTTCATTTTAGAAAAAAAGTTCAAGATATTGATTTTCCTAAGTCATCATCAATTGTCTCTACATACCCTGATGATGACTTAAGAAAGTTGAAAGCTTGGACCATATTTTTGTGATTTTCTTCCAAAATGAACTTTGGACAATTCCTGATGGAATTTCCTCCTTGTCTGAGAAGGATTATTCATAATTTGGAAAAGTTGATCATTATAATTAAGTGACAGATAATATCTGTCGTTTGAATTATATAATTCTAACATACATATTATGATACAAGATAATAATGGAACAAAATTTAAAACAGAAATATATAAAAAATGAATTGGCATATGATACAATAAGATAATATAAATAAAACATTCCCTCTTTTAATACAAAAATAGAAAAAATAAAATAAAAAAAACATTGACTGAATTATAGCAAAATACAATAAACATTACAGAAATATGAAATAAAACAAGATAAAAATAATAAAATGTAGATAGAAAGAAAGGATAAACAATATAATATGAAATAAATGCAATATGCAGAAAAACAAAATAGAATTATTGTGACAATCCATATAAATAGAATAAAAACAAAACATTGAACATAATAAAATATTCCGAGTAAAAAAGAGAAAACAGAAATATAGAGTCCCAGGATAAACGAATAATAAAAAATAAAGCATGACAAAAATGTCAGAAAAAAAAAAGCCATTTAGTATAAAAATAGAGAAAAATGATAAAATAAATACAAAACAGCAACAACAATATAATTATCTAAGTATAAAATATGGAGCATAAAATAAGACGATATAAAACCATGCTGCAAATCTAGAAATAAAATGAATAAATATAATGGAGGAATAATATGATACAAAATATGATAAAAAGATCTATAACTGAAAACAGAGGTATATATATATATATATATATATATATATGTTTTGAGAGAGGGGTGCTGAAAAGTTCGTAGCTTGCCCAAGAAATCTTTAAGAAAATATCTGATATATGATAGTTTGTTCAGATTTTGAGGCTGACTGATAACATTTCATATAATATATATGATAACACATACATATATATATATATATATATATATATGATAAACTCTGTGTGTATATCCATATACCCACATATCCAGTTAAAAAGTAAAAATAAAATCAGCCTCAAAAATGGCTAAAAATATTACTGACAACATTTGGAATTACAGAACACTGGACAGTTTGCACACACTCTATGTCCAGAAAAAAGCAATTTTTTGAACACAAGAAAAATTAAATAAAAAAACTTAATCGCAGTACTTTGTCTGTTGTCTTTAATGAAACATATATAAATGAGGGATTGCTGCCTAAATACAAATTACGTGTGTGTGTGTTTATATATATGATGAAATGTACATATGTATGCTTTACGCATTGCTCTTTGTCAGAATTAAGTGCACTAGCTGCTGGTCTAGCGTTTATATATCCATCAC
>OZ038487.1:55556408-55606408 GCA_964036315.1 Acanthosepion esculentum | reverse complement strand
CTTATTTGATTACTTGAACCAACACTTTTATCCACTGGGCCATGTGTCTTTTATATTTCATTTATCACTTTGGTAACCTTATCAATTTGCAAATCATCTAAGGCTGTTCGCATCTCTATTGCAATCTATTCTGGTCCTTCTGTTTTCATCTTGGCCAATGCGGACTTCAACCCAGATTTTAATAATACTAGTCCTTTCATGCTTTTATGTACTGAAGGTTTCTTTCATCTGTCATTATGGAAGAACTCCCCAGTGTATTCGTTCCATTTCTGTACTGATTTTGTTTTTCCATTATGATTGTTCCCTCTAGATCTTATACATCTTGCTGAAGGGCATGTTTTCTGTCCTGCTGTTTCTTTTATCTTTTTATGTATACTTACATAATCCAAAGATCTATTGGAATGGCCAAAGATGTATTCCAAAAGCTAAGCTAAGCTAGACTAAGTTTAGTGTTAAGAGACAGAAAAACTTTGTTAGTGTTGTGTCGGAAACCTACCACCCCTCTTGAAGATGAACTTGTCTGCATCTGTGAACAAAGACTTTAAATAGTGGCATGTCAGTTGACATGAGGAAGTCAGGGAGACAGAGAAGTTCTTGGCTGAGCTAGTTATTGACTACTCAGGCGATTTCTGTACCTTTTTACCAACCTATTAAAACCCTTTTTATTGTTACGTGTTATTTGACGTTTGTCTCTACAAACCCCAAATCAACATCATAACAGTTTGGCATGCCAGCCTTCTTTGCAAGTTGACATGAGGGAGACAGGGAGACAGAGAAGTTCTTGGCTGAGCTAGTTATTGACTACTCAGGTGATTTCTGTACCTTTTTACCAACCTATTAAAACCCTTTTTATTGTTACGTGTTATTTGGCGTTTGTCTCTACAAACCCCAGATCAACATCATAACAGTTAGAAACAAAGAGAAGAGTACTGAACTGTTACATGATATTTGTCCACCTGTATGGCAACGAATGCTGGACAATCTCCTCAAAGATGAAGAAGAGATTTGAAGCAACACAAATGTGGTTCTACAGAAAAATGCTGAGGATATCATGGACTAAACAACAAGGTTTTGGAGAAAATGGAAACAAAAAAGAAACTTATACTTAACATCAGGAAGAGGCAGCTGAAATTTCTGGGGCACGTAATGAGGAAGGAAGATTTGGAAAATCTGATACTCACAGGACAGAGGGAAAGAGAAATGTAGTGTATAACATGCTTGAGTAAAGAGATGGTAGAACAGGGTTTGGAAGAAATCAGAAAGACAGAACTTATTAAGAGCTACAAGACACAGGAAGATGTGGAGGGTTATGATCGCCTACATCCTGAATGGACATGGCATATAAAAAGAAAGAAACTACATATGTGTTAGGCAGTTTTTCAGTCTCTGTACATTTCTCATTCAGACCTTGCTTCTTTTTCTTGCTTGCTTGCACTGATATTTTTAACATTATATTCTCTTTCAGTAGATCAAGAATTTCACCTGTCTTCCACTTTGTTTTTCCCTTGTCTTTCTTCCCATGAAATGATTTCTTTAACTATTATCACTAGTGTTTCATTTAAGGTATACTAAGAACTATGAGCTTCTGACCTGTTTTTTATTTGTCCTTAACTATGACTGTTTATGTTTATTTGCAAATCAGGTTGCTAAATAATTGGTCATTTGTTACTTGATATCCTTATTACTTGCATTCTTAAATGGCATTGATCAAACACTTTGTCATTTTACTATCAGAGAACTGATGGAAAGAAAATCTAACAGCATTATAATATCACTAAAGCATTGCTGAGAACACAGCTGGACATTCATCATGTTCTTGAAATTTTTTTTTTTAAGCGTATCACCCCAAGCAAGGCTGGAGGCCACTATCACGCAAGGGGTTATAGAAGGGTTGGAGGAAGAGCAGATAGGAGGGGTAAAGGAGAGGATGTGGAGAAGGAGAAAGACAGTGGGTTGATCAAGGCAAGGGGGTTACAGAAGATTTGGAGCGAGAGCAGATAGGAATGAAAGATGAAAGGATGTGGAGAAGGGAAGTGGATAGATCAAGGCAACTGGAGATGTCGATTGACGCTACACTTAAACCGTTGGAGATTGTATTTGTCAGGGAAACAGTAATAGGGAAGGGAGTTCCATAGGCGAGATGTTTACTAAGCTTTACTCAACGTGATGAAATGAGAATGGTAAATTGTGCTATTTAATTTTCCAAATCAAAAGATAAAAACCAGCATTTGAAATTTAAAATTTTATTTGTGCTCAAATACCAATCTCTGCAACCTTTGGGGAAATACGCAAGTATTTCAGCCACAAGGCAGGCCATTCTTGGGTATCATTCTGAGATTTACCATACTTGGTGGTATATAAAACTCATATATATATATATATATATATATATATATATATATATATATATATATATAAAGATAGTGGTATCTGATAGGCTAATGTTTACTAAGATTCTGTAGATTACTATTACTTGTACCTAATAATCTAGAATTCCTATGTGCATGCAACAATCTCATTGAGTAGTTTTCTTCCTTCAGTGGCTCTTGGGCCTTTTATCAAGTGAAAAATAGCATAAAAAGTTATCTATTTTCATAATTCTTTTTAATGCTGTGTCCTTTCCAGACATTGACAATCATGACTCTTAACAGATTTTTTATTTCTTTTCTGTGAATCACGACGCATTTTTAGGATTGCCGATTGTGCTATTTAATATTCCAAATCAAATCTAGAAAATTGACATTTGAAATCCAAAGCTAGAGAACTCAGTCTACCCTATTTAATCCATAGTGAGGAGAGTAGAGACAGATTCATGTTTTTCCCCAAGGGTATTTGTGTGAAAGTGAATGCAATTGTGATATTAAATGTAAATAAGGAAGTGTTTCATATAGCATCAAATACAGTAATCTTTACTTTTTATTTTTGGAACCAAAAGATAGATAATTTGAAGTTGAACCAGCTTCCTCTGTTTTTCATCTGTTTTACCTTAAAAGGGTATTATGAATGTGTTATGGGTCCTTACCTGTAACTACAGAATGAACTCTTCCTAACACTATGTATACTACGCCTCTCAAGAGAGAGAGAGAGACGAATCGAGTCGAGCCGATAGTAGTTCACTCCAAACCAGACTGACAGTCATACTAACACCTTCCACATCTTGTATTATTATTCTGTGTAATATATCTTCGTTATTTCTGCTCTTGTGTTTGTGTTGTTCTTCCTTGGTCCTAACCTGGACCATAACAGAATGAGTATCACCTTTCGTGTGCTTAGGATTTGAACGGAAACTTCTGGTACTGTTTTGAACACAGCGCCATTTAAAATCCTCAGAGAATAGAGCACCATAAACGTGCAGAGTTATGCACTCATTCAACCTGGTTTATTGCATGCAAAGAAGCATAAGTAAAATTATTTCTTTGAAATGACATATGAAAGTAAAGTAAGTAGAAAAATCATTCATCTACGTGTCTATATATCTATCGATATCTATCTATCTGATGCTTACAGCAAGAGTAATGCAGGGTTTTATTTTGTACAAGGTAACTGACAGATGAGGAGGAAGAAGAGATGAAGTAAAAGAGGAGGAAGTGAAACAGGGGTGGGGCTGTAAATAGAAAAGCTTTCATTCCATTTTTTGGGTGGTGGGGTTGAAAGTTGAGGAATCTAGAAGATTGACATGAAGTAGAATTCATTCAAAAAGCAGAAGAAAGCATTAAAACAGAAAATGACAGATTTTTTGGCCAAAATGAACAATATATACATGCCTACCTGTATTCATATATACATGCAGATTCATTTTTATAATTGTATGCTTACACGTGCATGTGTGTATATACACACACACACACACGGATATGCATGTACAATTCTTCAAATATATGTACGCACATATACCCACACACATCTATTTCTGGAGGATAATAGTCTGTGTAAGTGCTCAATATTAAGAGCAAGAGCATTAATTCTTCTTCTGTATGCTGTGTTCCTTCGAGACATTGGTGATCATGGCTCTCCACAATTTCCTGTCCTTTGTAGATCTTAATAAACTTTGTCTTTTTGCTACCTCTCCTAAGCTCTGTGCTGCCATCCATTTGCACAAGTTTTCTAGGTAAGTTATGTATTGTTTTCCTCTCTCTCTCTTTCTCCTGCTTTCAATATATACCCTGAGTATCAAATTTTCCAAGCCCACTTTCCTCATTATGTGTCCTAGAAATTTCAACTATCTCTTCCTGATGTTAAGTGTATGTGTTCTTTTTATTTCTGTTGTCTCTAAAACCTTGTTTTTGTTCACATATTTGGTTCATGGTATTCTCATCATCCATCTGAAGAACCACATTTCTTTTACTGCAAGTTTCTTCTTCTGCAAGGAAGAAGAAACTTGAAGTAAAAGAATATTTTATATTTTAATATATATTCTATATATATAAATATTTTATATTTTAATACATATATAAATATTTTATATTTTAATACATATATATTTTAATATATATATAAATATTTTATATTTTAATATATATTCTATATATATAAATATTTTATATTTTAATATATATTCTATATATATAAATATCTTATATTTTAATATATATTCTATATATATAAATATCTTATATTTTAATATATATTCTATATATATAAATATCTTATATTTTAATATATATATATTTTAATATATATATAAATATTTTATATTTTAATATATATATATTTTAATATATATATAAATATTTTATATTTTAATATATATATATTTTAATATATATTCTATATATATAAATATTTTATATTTTAATAATAGCATTCACTATCATATGGGAGGACTGATATTACATAACAGATCAGCACTCTTTTCTTCTTTTTTTTTTTTTTTTTTTTTTTTTAAAAGTTTCTAATGAAATTTTTCTGTTTCTTAATACTTTGCTTAGCTTCTGGAAGTTATCTATTGCTATCCCAATGTAGCTTCGAATATCAGTGTTGCACTTTCTGTCCTCTATTAAAACACTTTTGAGATATTTAAATTTTTGCACTTGCTTGATTTTGGTATCTCCGATTTGTAATTTGCACGTTGGATTGTTCTTTTTGCTGACAGCTATACATTTTCTCTTCTTGCAATTGATGTTTAGTCCTTTCTTCTCACTTTCCTTCACTACCTTGTGAAAGAGTTCTTCTAGTTTCCTTTCTGTGTCTACTATCAAAATTGTGTCATCTGCATATCTTATGTTAAGATTGTGGCTACCAACAAGGTGAAATTCTCATGGTAACTTGTTCATATAAATCATTATAATAAAGTGTTTATATTATTTATACTTGAACTATCTTGGTTGTTCCTAAGTGGCTAGTCTTTGAACGTCGTTGTTAGTGGTCAGTCCTGTGAGGCACCTATAGATATCAATGCAGTTGTCCTCAGTAGTCCACTTCTCAGTTCAACCATCTTTCTACTTTACATAAATGGTCTGTCTAAGAGTCTACCCTATTTGTGAATATCTATATTGATGATAGAATGATATACAGGTTCACCTCCAAAACTTTAGATGACCAGATATTGGCATCTGATCTTCTCTGACCTAGATCTCATAGCTTAGTGGGTGAAAAACTGGCTGGTCACCTTCAATGCCTCGAAAAACCAAACTAGTGACATTTCGTCATTGCCGATCAGACCCAGATCTATCATCAGTCACGATGAACAGATATTCTCTCAGAGAGGTCCAGTACCTTGAGCAGAACTTGTACATACAATCTATTGCTAAAGAGGCGGGAAAAATGGTCAGTTCCTTGTACTGTTCCTCTAAGTACCTGACTCCTGCTATTCTCTACCTTTACAAGAATCAGATGAGACTGAGAATGAAATACTGCTATCATATATAGGCAGTAACTACCCAGTCTTCACTTTCCAGTCTTAACAGAATCCATTCTTGTTGGTGATACAGTATTTTCTACGCTGCAATCTCTTTCTCATAGATAAAATGTCATGAGCCTCTCACTGCTTTATTTCTGTTTCCATGGAAACTGTTCTGATGAACTATATTCCTTCGTTCCACCAGTTCTAACCTTCACGGCTAAGACCTGAGCATTGTAGTGAACCACCCTCATTGTCTTTGTATTCCTTAGGTGAGATGTAGGTTACACTTGACCAGCTTCTTCTTATGAACTGCTGCTCTGTGGAACTGACTCCTGACAGGATGCATTCCCAATCACTACAATCTTAACCTGTTCAAGTCTAGGGTTAATCGTTATCTTCCCCACGTGTCTGCAAAAACTATGATCATTACTGTGTAATCCCCTACATTATGTGGCTCCTGGGCTTTATACAGGGTGAATATCATTTTTTAAAAATAAGTATAGCTTGAAAGTTTTACTGACATATGTTGATTAATACAGGTGTATTTATTGTCATTTAAAGAGAGAGTACATATTTTGGTGGACTCCCTGTATAGAAGGGTCAGTTATGAAGTTCATAGGCTAACTATGACATAAATGTAAGTAGACACATCTGTGGTAGAGTAACAAATATGTGAGTGCTCCAGAATACAACTGGTTGGCCAGCTTAGGAAATTTCCAGTCAATCTTTGTGTGCATATATATATATATATATATATATATATATATATATATATATATATATATATATATATATTACCATAGGCTGTTAAAGTCATCTGAAGATTACATGAAAATCAAAGCATGACTGGAGCTGCCCTTTCATAGGATTTAACATTGTTAAGTGTTTTTTGCTTGGCCTAGACAATCTAGTCTTCGAGCACTTTACTGAGTAGGTAAGTTTGCTTTCAGGTCTTTTTCTTTTCTAAATTTTTTTTTAGTTTTGTCATTTTTATTTGAGACTGTATCTGGATAAGAGTTTTTGCTAAGCTGTCCATTGGTTCTGTGAAATCTTTTGTTTTCCTTTTATACATGCATATATATATATATATATATACATACATACATACATATATATATATATATATATATATATATATATATATATATATAGCAATATGCATAATCTCTTACATTAATTGCACAAGTCAGAGTTTCATGTCGAAGCAATTTTCAAGTACTGGTATTATAATATTTATTTTTATCTCTATTTACAATTTGGGTTGACACCATTTTTTTAAAAAACTTTTTGGGATCACACAAGATATATTATTGTTGGGGTGGAATATTATTGGAGTTAAAAAAAATTTATAAGAATTTATTTAATTTTGAATGCTGGAAATAAGAAATACAAATTCGGTCTG
Organism: Acanthosepion esculentum; assembly: GCA_964036315.1. Lineage (NCBI taxonomy): Eukaryota > Metazoa > Mollusca > Cephalopoda > Sepiida > Sepiidae > Acanthosepion > Acanthosepion esculentum. Next base: position 55,599,164 of record OZ038487.1, on the reverse strand, counting down.
TTACTTTACATTGAGCACTGTTTTTTCTTACACTATATTGTATTCATATGTATTTGTATACGATTGCTTATATATCTACCTATATTTACCCATTCAGTTATATATATATATATATATATATATATATATATATATATTGTTGGGGAGGATTCGATAAATGATTTCATATTTATATATGGGAAGAGTGCTGAAAAAATTACAAGAGCCCTTTGAGATGTTTGATAATTTTGTCAGATTTTGGGAAGTGGGTTGGGCTGAGAATTTTTCAGTTCTTCCTTATCTATCTAAATGTTTTTATCATTTATTTTTTATAAAATGTTCTCCCTTAGTGAGCAAGACATTTCTTTTCCTCCATCATGAAGAGGGATACAAGAGCTGGTATACTTACTGAATTGCAAATATATACAATTACATGGATTGAGATGTCCATCGAGAAATAAAAAAAGAAAAAATAATCTGGCGTCTTCATTCAAATGAATGAATTTCTTTTACTTATAGTATATATTTCTTTTACATATCTACATTTTGGGGTTTTGCCTTAAGTTGGAAAAACTAAAACTTGGGGTGCAAAAGTCTTTGTCTCCTTTCTACTGCCAGAATAGTTTAAGCTACTTATTATAAAGTCAGCAAAGAGTATGAAAAAGCCCTAATTTCATGCAATCAGTAATATCCATATAACCCATACTTAATAATATACTAAGATATACAAGCACTTAAACACATACATAAGAATAAACATGACTGCTTTTAACTATATTTGATAGATTGATTTTTTATATGGTAAGATGGTTAGGGTGGTTGGTTGTTACTTTTGTAGAAAAGTCTGAAGATGAAAACAAATTTTTTGCAATCAAGAAAATGCAAACATTTGGAAAAGAAAAGACGCAGTTCATCTTGAAATAAATGCTAACTGACAGGTATGGTGAAAAACAGCCAGTCAGTTCTTCTTCTATATTCCATGTCCCTTCAGGACGCTGGCGATCATGGCTTTCCACAATTTCCTGTCCTTTGTAGCTCTTAAAAACATTGTCATTTTGTTATCTCTTCTTACACCATTCATTTACTCAAGCTCGCTAGGTAGGTTATGCACTGTTTTCCTCTGTCCTTCTTGCTTTCAATCTGTCCTGTGAGTATCAGATTTTCCAAGCCCTCTTTCCTCATTATGTGCTCTAGAAATTTCAAGTACCTTTTTCTGATGTTACGTATAAGTGTCCTTTTATTTGCTTTTTCTCAAAAACTGTGATTGTTCACATATTTGGTCCATGGTATTCTCAGCATCCTTCTGTAGAACCACATTTCTGCTGCTTCAAGTCTATTCTTCATCTGTGCAGCAAAATTGCCCTACCACTTCCGCTATGGGTAACCACATGAAAAAGCAAGCTGCAACTACCTATTTAAGTAATGCAGTTCTGTCGATGTCATTTTCAAAAGTCTTTATCTGTTATCCTTATTTTCATACACAAAACACAAACAAAATAATTTTGTAAATCAGTTAATATGCTTTTAATCCATGAATATTTCTTCTTGCCATAAACATTATATTTAGTCGGTACATATTTTTGAGTTGACATAGCTATTATATTAAACTTTGAAATTAATGTCAACCTCAAGTGTTTAAGTTGTCTAGATTTAATCTCTTCCCTGACAATTATTTTGGGAAAATGTTTCATTTTCAGACAGATGTTTTTATTTGTTATTAATATGGTAACTTTAAATACCTGAGCAGTGGCTAAATCCTCTACCAGATGTATGAGTTGACAACTGGACTCGTTTCAAGCTAAGAAGGGCATAAAAGGAATCAAGCTTGACATATAAACACATCTGGGGCTGGTTTTTGAATTATGTTTGGGATGTGTTTATTCATCTGTGTCTGAAAAAGACACTTTCAGTAAAAACTTATATACATGGTTATGCTGAGCAAGGGGTTAATATTGAATTTTTATGGGCACCCAGAAAGCATTGCACTCACTACTCAGTAGTATCTGTGTATATTTCTGAGATGAGGTATTGTAACTATTTACACTATTTACATTGTCCAGAGTGTTGTCCTCATCTCTACTGTCATATTCATTACATTTTAGCTCTGGCCTTCTACATGTGATATACATTGGAATTTAACTGTTATAGCATACCTATGGACGATGATGTGTATGTCCCCATTCACATAAATACAGTAGTAAATACTGTATGTTGGTTTGCAGTTTGAGATTCTTTGTGGAATTCACTTGCTTCACTTCTAGCAGTTGACTACTTTTACATGTCACTGGCGAATCTTATATATGTTGTTCTTGTTCTAAGTAATACTGTTCATTACCAACCTTTGTTTGATTATTCTATTCAGTAACCTTCCATGGGTTACAATGAAAACCAAACCCTTTATTTTGTCCACCGGGTTAAATCATTCTGGTTCCCCAAGGACACATGGTCCAGTGGATAAAAGCATTGGTTGAAGTGATCCAGTGATTTGACTTAAAGTGTTGAGAGTTCAATACATGGCCACTTCAGAGGTGAACAAAAACTTAACAGTTGAGATACAAAAGAGAAATAAATGAAATTGAGATATCAAGAAGAGGCATGGTATGTGGAACTAGAACAATCTTGCCATGTAACACACACCTATAATTCATGTAAAGAATATATAGGGAAAAAATAATCATATTCAGTTGAAGATAAATCCATACTTAGGGTGTTATTTTTTTATTCTATTTGATTTGTAATCTTAATCATTTATAAATATATATATATATATATATATATATATATATATATATTTCATTTTGGACTCATTGCTTGAGTGTTTAGGTATTAGTCTAATATTAGTTTTTTATACTTTAACCTTATTTTGATTTGTAATCTTAATTTAATCATTTAGAATTATACAGGGTATGGCAGAAATACCTCCCACATAATGGTAAGACATTAGTTAGAGGACGTGATAGAAATACCTCCCACATAATGGTAAGACATTAGTTAGAGGACGTGATAGAAATACCTCCCACATAGTGGTAAGACATTAGTTAGAGGACGTGATAGAAATACCTCCCACATAATGGTAAGACATTAGTTAGAGGACGTGATAGAAATACCTCCCACATAGTGGTAAGACATTAGTTAGAGGACGTGATAGAAATACCTCCCACATAGTGGTAAGACATTAGTTAGAGGACGTGATAGAAATACCTCCAACATAGTGGTAAGACATTAGTTAGAGGACGTGATAGAAATACCTCCCACATAGTGGTAAGACATTAGTTAGAGGACGTGATAGAAATACCTCCCACATAGTGGTAAGACATTAGTTAGAGGACGTGATAGAAATACCTCCCACATAGTGGTAAGACATTAGTTAGAGGACGTGATAGAAATACCTCCCACATAGTGGTAAGACATTAGTTAGAGGACGTGATAGAAATACCTCCCACATAGTGGTAAGACATTAGTTAGAGGACGTGATAGAAATACCTCCCACATAGTGGTAAGACATTAGTTAGAGGACGTGATAGAAATACCTCCCACATAGTGGTAAGACATTAGTTAGAGGACGTGATAGAAATACCTCCCACATAGTGGTAAGACATTAGTTAGAGGACGTGATAGAAATACCTCCCACATAGTGGTAAGACATTAGTTAGAGGACGTGATAGAAATACCTCCCACATAATGGTAAGACATTAGTTAGAGGACGTGATAGAAATACCTCCCACATAGTGGTAAGACATTAGTTAGAGGACGTGATAGAAATACCTCCCACATAGTGGTAAGACATTAGTTAGAGGACGTGATAGAAATACCTCCCACATAATGGTAAGACATTAGTTAGAGGACGTGATAGAAATAGCTCCCACATTTTAAACTCTCACCTGTGTGGTGATAGTGAACTGAGGCAATATTGTCTTCTTGCTAATGTCTTACTCTTATGTGAAAGGTATTTCCTGCCACACCTTGTATAATATTTAGTTCTGGGTTCATCAGGGGTTGAGTATGCCAAACAGGTGTGTTTAAGTGTTGTTTCAGTACTGGTAACCCAATCGTTGATCCATATGGCACAGTGATTTTAGAAGTATTTTTTATTGGAAAAAAGAAGTGTACTTTATATGGAAGGAAATACATTTTGTGAGGGGGGTGCTGAAAAGTTCTTGGTCTATATTCACTTTTTAAAATGTGAACAAATGACTAAATGGATTTTTAGTGTTGGTCCAGCTGAGAACCTTTCAGCATTCCCTTGTATATTTTAAGAATGGGCATAAGTGACAGTAAAAAAAAAAAAAAAATATAAATTCCAATATATACATGAAGTGGGATCAAATAAATAAAGAGAATGTATGTTTTTGTAAAAAGATATAATGAAAGTGGAATGCTCATTTGTAAATAAATATATGTCTATTTATCTACGTGTATCCTTTTTTCCTTTCTCTGGACACCCCCACACACACAGTGTTATATATAAATCTTCAATACATATATGTATGCCTTATATATATATATATATATATATATATGGAGAAATAAAGGAAAGATAATGTAGGAAGTTGAATACCGAATACTTCCTGCTTCCTCATTACATGTCTTTATAAGTGGAGTGGGTGGGGAGTTGGGGGATTTTGATCTCCCTAAATGATCTTAAGCACACCACGCGAATAAATATCAGGGTATGTCAAGGTAAATACATAGGCACCATGAAATAAAAGTGAAATTTCCTCTGTTTATTTACTGCCAATGCTTGTCTGACAATCGCAATGTGCAGAAAATTGTTACTTTTTGCTTAGTGGGATACAATGAGACAGGTAGGAAAAACACCTGATTTGCAGCTCATGGTTGGCGTTTCATAAAAATGGTAGGAAGTGAATGATGCAGCCTATAATTGTTTTTGACACTGTCATAATGAAATTTACAGCCCTCTCATTGTCGGCTGCACTGACAGTTGACTGTTTTTCTTCAAAATCTCTGACAGGTAAAAGTAATATTTGGTAAGTACACAGTACATTATTCTCATTAGAAGCTATTGTTATAGGTACCATTTTTTTTTTTTTTTTTTTTTGTGGGTGTGGGATTGTTGGAAATATTTGTTGCTATTGTTGTTATTTATGATCAGATGAATATATTTTCTTTTTTTTTTATGTGAGGTATATGCATGATGGAGTTAACTTTGGGAATGACAAAAATGATCTTATAATTGTTTGTTTTGTGTTCATTTTGTTATCAAAGGAAGATCCAAAACAAAACAAAAAACGCAGAAGGGAAATGCAAAGAAGGAAAAGAGGTTTTCTTTTTACTTGATTATATAAATATAATTATTAAAGATATATGACTTATTCTTTTGATTTCATCTCTCTTGTGATTCATTATAAACATTTATAAATATATATTTGAGTCTATGATATAAAGAGTGAGAAAATTATGATTTAGGAGCCAGTCAATAATGCACTCGTGTATAGAAATTGATTAATATGTCAGCAGATGTCATCTGTTTTTAGTGTACGTGAACTTTTTAAAGCTAATGGTCTGAAGACATGTTCCAAATTGCAATTATTACATGGCAAATGTAAATTTGCTTCAGAATAAACAAAGAATGAAAACCTTCTCAGACTAACGTTTTCCACTGACATAAAGTGGAAAGATTATATTGAATCAATTGCTAAGTCTGCTCCTGGGAAAGTTGGTTCACTATGTCATGTTAGACAGTTTTTTCTCATAAGAATCTATCTTACATATTTATAGGTGCACCATTCGTCCTTGCTTTGAATATTGCTGCCACATCTGGTCTGGTGCTCCTGCTGTATATTTACAGATTTTTGATAAAATCCAAAGAAGAATCTGTAATATAGGTCCTGACCTGGCATCTCACCTTCAGTCACTTTCCCACCACTATAATGTTGCTTTCCTGTGCCATTTCTATAAATACTTACATGGTAATTGTTCTGATGAACTTTTCTCTGTGATACCTATAATTTATGAATTTAAGCACAGTACTAGATTGGCAGCAAGGTCCCATTGTTTTGCAGTTGAAATGGCTAGATGTAACCATGTTTTATACTAACAATTGCTTGTGGAACTCTCTTCTGACTTCTTGCTTACTAGTCAAGTTTAGTCTTCAAAAATTTAGATTCAATGTTAATTATTGTCTTCTGATTTCTTCATTCTTATTCTTTTATTGTTCCCTCTCCTTTATAGTTTTTTTTTTCTCATATTTTCTAACACTCAGTAACCCCTTGTATCTTAATGACTTTATTGACTTTCTGAAGCTAGACTGAATACATTATTTCCAAAAGTTAGGAATATGGTAACCTGGATAAACTGTTAATCTAATTAAAGCTCTTTTTTTATGTAATGTTGGATTTTTTTCCCAATCCTCAAATTTCCTTTGGAACTGCATCAGCCTGAACTTTGATCTATAAATATTTTCCCATAAAATAGCTGCCTTCTTATTTCCAAGTAGACATGTCAGCAAAAGTGGCTAACTAATCCCTGTTTCAGATGTCTGCTCAGGCACATTTGTGTAGGTTGAACACCCACACATCCAACCTGTGGTTTATACTGCAACTATGCTGACCAGACCTTAGTTGCAGCTTCTGAGAGTGAGTGTATAATCTAACATGTTCAGCAGTGTGCTTAAAATTTTAGTCACAGTGACTTGTGACTCCATGCTATCACAACCATCGACTGATTCTGAAGAGTTCCATCTTGTCAGTTTCACACATAAGGCGTAGATCAACTTGTGGTATAGTTTTCAGGCAATTCCCAACGGTGTAGCACACTGGAATTGTCTCCCCAAGCTGACGTCATTGTCCCTTTCTTGACAAATTGACTAGGGTGAGATTCGAATCTAGGTTTCATGATCATTTAACCAATCAACTGTGTCCACAATATTTTCCATAGGAAATCTAGACTTATTTACATGTGATTAGTTTTATATCAGAATTAAAATATTGAATTAATTGCATTCAGACCAATATCCTCATTTTTGTTGTTATTATCATGACATTTCAGCCATTGTATCCTCCGGCCTTTTTCAGTTACCAAATCCTAGTGGATTAAAGTAATGATTCATTAATTTGGTTGCATAGTAATTGTGTGTTCAATCCCTGGTCCAAGTAATACAGACTCGGATTCAGTGGAAACAGGACTAATAATATCTGAGCAGTATTAAAAATGTATAGGATGTGATATCCCAAGATATGGCTGTCCATGTCTAAGGATATCATATCTTGATATCCCAGAATGAGAACAATATACCATTATAGATAAAATAAAAGGGGTGTTCAAAATTCCCTAAAGTTTACCTGGATTGACAGATACCTGAAAAGGGTCTAAGGTCACAATGGTTGAAATGTTGTTATGACAGCAACAAAGATGAGGACATGAGTCTGCATATAAATTATGTAAACAATAGTAACTTCTCCTCCCAGAAAATTGGACAGAAATGAAGAGGTTGCATTATTTGTAAGCAATATTTTGGTTTAGTTTGGTTTATTTTCTTTTACAGCATATCAACACCTTAATGGGTTATTTAATGCCAACAAGATTTTAGGATATGTTGGTACAAATAAAATTTGTATTCTTTGTATGATAGCAGTGTGTAGATCAGGTTTCATTGACGTATTTATGTAAAGATGGTTTTTATCGAGAATTTTTTTTCAAAAATGTTTTGCTGGTAATATTTTTTTCCAAATTGTGTTGCTGGTACTTTTACTATAAAAATCCACTTATACACTTTCATAGTGTTTTGACCAGTTCTGGGACCCTAACAAGTGCTACCACCCTGAAAATCTGATCAGAGGCGTTGCTGCTGGATATAGTTTATTGTCATACCCAGGATGCAACAATATTTTGACAATTTTATTAGCTGGATTCAACAAATTTCTGTTCATATAAAGGATGGGCAAAAAATGGTATCAGCAAGTTCAAATTCTGACAAAGTCTTTTATAGTCCTTCCACACTATGATCTTGGAAAAGACCTGAATCCATCTGTTTTAAAGAGCCTGACCTGGACCTGTCTGGAAGGACAACTGGGTTTAAAGCAAAGGAAGAAGTAATGGGAAACCATGCCATTATCTTTCTCAAGAAGTCATGGCATATCTGGTCCAATGCTCCATCACAAGGTTCTTGACAAAATTCAAAAGAAGGATCAGTAATGTAAGCAATCCTGACTTGGCATCTCGACTTCAGTCACTTTCTCACCAACATGACATGGCTTCCCTCTGTCTTTTCTATGGAAACTGCTCTAACTAGCTTTTTCTCTAATGCCCTGACTACATGAATTTAAGCATGCTATTAGATTGGCATCAAGGTCCCACCCGTTTACTGTTGAAATAGATAAATGCAACTGCCACTTCTACTATAACAGTTTCTTTTCTCACACTTCCCACCTGTGGAACTCCTTTTCATGTTCTTGCTTCCCTGATAATTAGAATCTTCTAAAATTTAAATGCAGTATTAATCACCATATTCTGTCTTCTTGAATCCTGTTTATCTTTTGTCTTTTCCTCAATCCTCCCCCCTATATTCACTCTTTCCTCTCACTTTCATTCCCTGTAACCCCCTGCATACTAGTGGCACTCCTGCCTTGTTTCAGATGAAATGATTAAAAAAAAATTTACAGATGTTAAACAAAATGAAATTCATTCATTTGGAAGTGTGCTTTTTTTGAAAAATTTGGGGTTTAAATCATTAAAGAGTAGATTTTCAGTTCCAGGTTTCATAACATTTAACCTTTCAGGTAGGTTTCTTGGAGACTCAAATATGAAGTATGTCTTTTGAGTCAAGTGTAAACTGGATCTATGCCTATCTTTTGATCAATTTGGCCCTATAAGAGTTGAAATTTGTTTGAAATAACTGATCAACATATATTCCAACTAGATGAGCACTGACCAATCTTCTTTGATAAAAAAAGAAAAATAAACTCACCGAAGTGAGGTAAACATTCTCATATGGTTCTCACAAAGAATTAATTTGAGTGCAAGAAAGTAAAGATAATGATAAAAAAATAAGAAAAATTCTGACTGCCCCCAAGAAATTCTTCATGGAATAATAAAAGACCATAATTTTCTAAAAGATTTAGTTTAAATAAAAATCATACATGATAAGAAACAGTGTGACTTTTTCTGTAAATTTCTTTGTTTCATTGTCCATAAGTTCTCTCATGCTAAAGCACACAGGTATGTAAAATTAACGCAGAGTTTGTCTAGGGTTATGAGATTAGAAATTTAGAAATACAGGACACTCTTAAATTCTCTCTCTCTCTATATATATATATATATCTACACATCCAGACCAATATATTATACAAAAGGTGAGACATAAGTTAAAAATATAAAACAATAATTTTCATAGATTATGCGGAAAATAAAAGTAAAATCATTTGAAAATTATTTAATACAAGCTAAGCAAAAGAAATTTTGAAAATACTTAATACAGACAACTGAGAAAATAGACACATCCGTTTTGTGTAAACTTCTAGAAACACTAGTTTCGTCATTAGATTTGAGTTATTTTCATCAAGAAAATCTGAGAAAAGGAAATATAATTCCTTGTAAAGTTACAACCAAGAACCATAAGAAGGCAGTAAAAATATATTTTTATCACAAAATTTGAAAAGAAACTAAGTACAGAACATTTGGGGTGTCTCTGAAAGGCCAGTGTGGGACAGTGGACAAAATTATCCAATATGGGACATGTCCAGTATATCAGACATCTGGCAACCCTAAGTTTGTCATTTAATCATCATCAGTAATAAACAGTGACACTTTTTCTGTACATTTCTTTGTTTCATTGTCTATAAGTTCTATCATGCTAAAGCAAGTAGATATGTAAAATTAACAAATGAAACAGTCCCTGATTTTGAATGTCCAAACAAGCAAATATCATGTGAACCTATACCAGCATTCTACTACTTGTACAAGATGATAAAATTAACTTGCAAATACTAAATTAAGTGGCCTGCACAGATACTATACTGATCAAAGACTGAGTTGGGAAATGACGATTTGATTTTCAGCAGCACACATACATACCTGATATTTATCCACCTTCCCACACTGGTAAGATGTGACACAAGGTCAGTTTAATGAGGAGTATCCATATATGTATGCATAGAACAAGGAAAATAATTTTCTGGTCTCAGCAACTGTTGTAGTTGGTATCCACCAACCTTCCCTCTTTAGTACAATAAAGAATGTGTTGCTGCAGAGTTGAAATCCCTTGGAACAGGCTTCATTTTTTTTCTTTTTTTTTTTTTTTACTAATATTTACCTTGTACAATGTCCAAGAGCCACTCAAGGTAGAGGAATGAGATTGTTGTATGTATGTATGTATGTAGAAAGGTGAAGTAAGTGAAGAGTATAAGAGTATACTATTATAAGTAACAGGTAACCCTAAACTTGTAGTGTTTAGGGAATCATCCTCTTGGGAGCCTGTTCTATGAAGTAGCAGCTCTTAGGAAGAAGCTGTGTGAATGGGACTTCCTTCTTACCAATGGAATACAAAAGAGGTAAGTTTGGACGAGTTACATTCCTTAGTGCCATCCCCTTGGACCTTCACAACTAGGACCAGCCATGCCGTGTTCATGGTGGCAAACCATCCCAATCCTTTTGTGTTCCATTGATAAGAAGCAAGTTCCACCCAGACAGCAGCTTCTCAAGAACTGTTACTTTGTGGAATGAACTCCCAAGAGAATGCTTCTCTGACAACTGCAATCTTAGTCCAGGTTCAACTGATATCGTACTCATGCTCATAATACTCTCTCACTTCTCCTCCCACCTTATAATCTCAATCAGTAACCTTTTACCTTGAGTGGCCTTTGGGATTTTATTGGATGAACTATCAGTAAAAAACAGTTAAACTATTGTGTAGTTGTTAATGAAATAGCTTCATAGCAGGCTCATGACCTCTTGACGACAAACCTGCCTAGTAGACTATTTTTACTGCACCATGTTTAATCCTAACTGTACGTACCATGCTCATGGTCTTGAGCCAGACTAAACTAAGGTTAATTAATACCAATAAAATTTAATTTATGAACTATATTGAATATTTTAGTCCTTGAAGTGTTTTGCAAATGCTAAAAAAATATATTTAACTGCCACTGATAGGGAGAGGGCTCTGGTAGTCACCTCCACAAAATTATTTGAACTAATTTTAATATACAAATTTTTACTCTTGCCTCCCCTTTTATCTACTCAAAACACTCTGGCGATAGACCTGCTGATAGCATTTATAATTCAGAAGATTTTTAATTATTGAAAAGAACATCTGTTTATGTTTCTGAGACGAGGTATTGTAACTATTTACATTGTTCGGATGGTTGTCCTCATCTTTATTGTCATATTCACAGCTAAAAAGAAGCGTGATAAAATTAAAATATAATGAAATATTCAAATTTTTACAGTTTAGGCAGGACAATACTTGATATTAGCAAAAAATTCTCAATGGATAAAAATCACAAGAAGTAATCAAAATATACTTAAAATCTAAACATTTTGATCTGGTAAAACTGCCATGATAATCTGAGAGGATAATTTAAGTATTTTAAAATTTACTTATTTCTTTTTAGATTTGGCAGGCAGCCATTTGGCTTCCTGCCTCTATTGGCTTTTCACCTTTTCCAATGACATAACTGATTTATTTTTGCCAAGGGCAGCTAACCCCTACAGAGCTTTTATTATGCCAATAGCAATAATTTTAACCATCAGTTAAAGTCATAAACGCTCTTCTCATCCCCCTCATAAAATATTTATTTTTGCTATTTTTATCTTTGGCTCAGCTTGAGAGAACTCATTTATCAGAAAATAAGACTGACAAAACCAGCAATTAAAAAAGTCTCAAATATCAAAAACAGTTTAAAAAATATCATTTAGATAAAAATTTGCTGATATGTTACGTTTTAAGATATATGAGGGTTGTTCAAAGTACCATCCCTGGCAATGGTTGTGAACTGGTATTTATCTCCAATTTCCTATTGCCTATAAATGAAAGTCAACTGTCCATCAAGCTGTGACTATGGCTTGCTAGGAAATGGTCACCCAGGGGAAACAAATGTTCTCAAAGTCCCACTGACCCATTACTATTGTCACTATGCATTTAATATGATATAAAAATGTATGTTTTAGCTCGTAATTCTATTTTTTTTTTTTTTTTTTTTTTTTACATATTGATCATGAAAATACAAGTGAGGTCTAGATTTCAATAAAAATGAACACATGGCTGTATTATATTTCATCAAAATATTTCCGGTGTGTGCTTTTTTTCTTTTTATATCTCTCTGCATATTGTGACCAAATTCACTTAAAAATGTTAGGTTCATTAAACAATTTCATGTGAGTACAATTATTTTGGTACTTCTAGTCTTATGATTCTTTAATCCTAAAATCACTCACTACGAAGTATTTACACTAGAAATCAGCTTTTATTTTATTATACTATAAACTTTTCTCAGCTAGTAACCGAAGATAATCTTAATAGAATTTTATTTGAAACATCATGTTTAATTTTTATTCATTTTTTTTCTATTTTGTTCAGTTGATTTTGTTTACAAATCTGAGGTATATTACATTAACACATGCAAAAGAAATGTAGAAACCATATTAATTTATCCAATCATAGTATAATTTAAAAAAAAAAAATGCCTCAGAACATGAACAAGGATGGTGAAGAGGATATAGAAAAAGTGGATTGAGGAAATGAAATATATATATATTTATAAAAGCAAGGGAGGTAATACAGTATGAAAGACATTCAGAAGATAGAAAGATGAAAGAAAAGGAAGGGAACATAAATGGAAGTAAAATTAACTGACAAAAAAATGGAAAAAAGACAAGGTAAAGCAGATGAAGAAAAAAATGGATTGAAACAAAAATTTGGCTGAGGAAATAATGATTGAAAAATAGAAAAAAAAAATCAAACAATCCTGGAAGAGAAAGAAAGGACAACAAAAAAAATGATTTCATTGAAAATGAATAATAATGGTCGCTATATATGAAATATAAAGCTGATGGTGGAAAACTGATAAGACTAATATTAAAGGAAATTCTCTCATTATTTTATTCACATATACTTTTTCTTTTAATTCTGTCACCATGTCCCCTACAACAACATCCTGCAAGCTCAACAACCACATCCTTCCAATTTTCTTTAGTATCCCCACCCTTAACCACTAACTTCTAACCCCTTCCCAACTAGAACAGTGATATCCTTACCATCACCATTATCTGAGCCAACCAGTCTTCCCATCATCCCTGGTGGGCAAGCCATTTCACCCTTTGCAAAAAAGTTTAATACTTTTATTTTGGAAGCAACACACCATTGTCAGTTTTGATAAACATCTTTTTGTAATAATGCGATGAGATTTTTAGAGCAGAAGACAAGGAAAAAATAAGAAAAAGAGGATAAAAAAATGAAGCAAGTAGAATAAAATGAAAAAAGAAAGATGTAGGAAGAAGCGAAAAGCAAAAAAAAGGAGTAAATGAGAACAAAAAAAGAAAGAATTTATGAGAGCTGGTTATAGAAGAGCTGAAGATGGTACTAACAAAGGGAAGAACTTTTCAAAAAGAAAGCAAGAATGAAAAGCAAATAGAGAATAGAGAAAGAGAGCAGTAGAATAATGAGAGGAGAAGAATAAAAATTGAAGAAGGAAAAAGGATTTATTAGAAGGAAAGAATATGGGAATAATGAATAGTTGGAAAAAAGAATGAAAAAATGTAGTTAAGAATACAGATGAAATAAAGATGGAAGTCATAAGTAAAGAGTGGAATAAAGTAATAATATGGAGAAATACAAAAAAGGGTCTGGATCATGAAAGTTCAAAGATAAGAAAGGAGAGTTGGAGTAAAAAAAAAAAAATGAATAAAATGAAAGAAGGAAAATGAATAAGTTAGAGATGGTAGCAAGAGGATGCAAAGGAAAAGGATGGATCACAAAGAAAAAGTAAAAAAAGATTGCAAGCTAAGAAAGAAGAAAAGAGAAACATGACTGTATGAAAGTGAGCAGTAGAAAGAAAGGTAAGCAGACAAAAGAACATAGAATAAAAAAGGTTCAAATGAAATAGTAGAAAATTGAATCAGAAGAAGAAATGTTTGGAATGATAAGAGACAAGGGAAATGATCTATTAATATCTTACATGCTACATTACATATTTCGGAAAATGTATTTTTCTCCTTTATCGAATTGTAGAAAACAGTAGACGATTAGACAGTATCCAACTCTTGGACAAACCATTTTCCCCACCTTCCAAATTTTTTTTTTTTTTTTTTTTTTTTTCACCCTGAAGCTGGAATAATTTTTTTTTTTTCTTTAAGACATTATAGATTTAGAAATTCTCGTGTGAAAATTCAGGTTGAATTAAAAAAGGAATAAATGGTTGATGGACAGGTACGTAGAAAAGAAGATTAAATGTAAAAATTAAGGCAGGACAAAGGTAAGGAGAGAGTAAAAATAGAAAGGAAATAAAAAAGAAACAATGAAATAGAAACAAATTAGATTGGAAAAGGTAGTGAAAGAAAAAAGAATGATGGGAAAAATGATAAAGAATTCAAAGAAAAGAAAAATAAGCAAAGAGAAAGGAAGAAAGAAAAGAATTATTGAAAGCATTCAAGATTATTTTTCTGAAAGAATTTTTTTTATTTAAAAGACTTGAGATATTTAACTTGGGTAAAAATACTGAAAACTATATATATACACAGAAAAACAAGGCATGGGTTTGTATGATTCAATCGGTTATCTTGTTATAAAATAAATGCATAAAAAAATATGAATCAAGATTAATAAAATGACTTTAAAATAAAAGATACTGTAAATTTCCAAGTGTTGATAATATCACTTATATAAAAAAATTAATGAAGAATTTGGAATACAAAAAAGTCAAGAGATATTGTCTCTGTCTTTTTATACATCCATAAAATTTTATCGCAAATGACGAAAACACTTGAAGCAATGTTGTTCATACCAATGAACCTTGAGAATATTGCAAACAGAGCATATGACAAATGAAGAAAATTTTAAGTAGAATAGGAACTACAACTGCTAGCAGTCAGGTAACAGCTGAAAATTTTGTGACAACTAATGAGGAAAGAAAGCTTGGAGAATTTAATACTCCAAGGACACACTGAAAAGAAAGAGAAGCAGGTGAAAGATTAAAAAATAGGAGGAAAAAGTATCAGAAAAAAAGGGCCTTAAAGTAGCAAGATATTACTGAGTGTAACAAAAGTCAAGAAGCTGTGGAGAACCATGATTGAACACATTCAGAAAGTACTTGCTATATAGAAAAAGAGAGGTTAGTTAATATTTTGGTGTTCAATTTCAATAAAAAGTTTTGGCACTACTTAAATTAAATGGTCCTGCTTGTAAAAACAGGAAATAATTTTTTGGAATAATTTTTGTAGATTAGCATTCATTTGATCTTGCTCTATTGACACCGTTCATCAGAATTTAAATATTGAATTTTAATCATTTTAGAAGAGGGTGTCCTGTTCATAAATTAATTACAGTGTCAAATTGATCCCTGACTTCTTAAAGAGTAATTTATACTTTCTTTTTCAAATGTCAAGTTTGAAACTGTTTCTTTTCCAAATGTCAAGTTTGAAACTGTGCTTATATCATTGATAACTGCATATTGTTTAAAGTGGAAAAAGGACCCCATCAGTATTGCACAGTTATCAATGGTACAAACACAGTTTCCCACTTGACATTTGTAACTATTTACATCGTTTGGATTGCTGTCCTCATCTTTATTGTCATATTCATGTCATTTCAGCCATTGCATGCACAGATGATAAAAGCGTTGGTTGAGTAATCCAAAAAGTGACTTGACCCAAAGAGGTGTGAGTTCACTAACTGACCACAGCAGAAGGAACAAAAACTTGGAAAGTTGAGTTACTAAAAGGGAATTAACTGAAAGTGAGATATCCCCTCACCCCCCACAAAAAAAGCATGGAACATGGAATTAGAACAACCTACCCTGTGAATTAAATAAAGGGTTCTGATATATCACCTGAAGAAGATCGGAGGTTACAGTTGCTGAAACATTGTGAATATGGCAATAAAGATGAGGAGGACACTATGAACAATGTAGATAGTATAAATAGTTACAAGACCTCATCTCAGAAATACAGACTAATTGATATTTGTAAATAAAAATAAAGTACAGATAACTCTTTAAGAAGTCAGGGGTTGGTTTGATACTTTAGTTTGTATTCATGGGGATTAGGGACCAGAACCGGCCATGAATAGTTAGAATCTGCGAATACTTGTAACCCTCCTAAAAGCACCTATTTTCATTGTTAAAACCTCATCAGTATTGCACAGTTATCAATGGTACAAACACAGTTTCACACTTGACATTTGTAACTATTTACATCGTTTGGACTGCTGTGCTCATCTTTATTGCCATATTCATGTCATTAAACTTTCATCCTAAACACTTTAGAAACATTTCAGACCCTTTTTAAAACATTTTTGAAGAATAGTATTGGTAACTATATACTTAGCATAAAATTTCTTTCATCCGTACAATAACCATTTTTAATTACGCAGAGATTGATACAACCATTGAAGATACTATATAAAATATGTGTAACAAGACATAAAATATAAAGTTTAAAACATTTTCAAAAACAGAACTGTGATGATGCCCCCATACTTAGCATAAGCCTCTTCCTGATGTTATAAGTGTCCTTTTTGTTTGCATTTTCTCTAAACTTTGCCATGGACTAAACAAAAAAAGGAATAATATTCTCAGCATCCTACTGTAGAACGAAATTTCTGTTGCTTTAAGTCTTTTCTTCATCTGGGAGGGGACTGTCCAGCATTCAATGCCATATAGGGGGATTGTTATTATGTAACAGTTTATTTCTCTTTTCTTAGTTTCTAACAAAATTTTTCTGTTTCTTAATACTTTGTTTAGCTTTTGGAAGGCATCTTTTGCCATCTCAGTGTGCCTTCAGGTTTCTTTGTAGCACTTTTCATCCTTTGTTAAAACACTTCCCAGATATTTAAATTTTGTACTTGGTTGATTTTGGTACCTCCAATTTTTAATTTGCATGTTGGGCTGTTCCTTTTGCTAACAAATATGCATTCTACTTGCAATTGAGGTTAAGTCCTTTCTTCTTGCTTTCCTTCATTACCTTCTGTAGCAGGTCCTGTAGTTTCCTTTCTATGACTGTTATCAACACTGTGTCATCTGCATATCTTATGTTGTCAAGATTGTGGCTGCCAATAATTAATCCTGGTAGGTCTTCCAATTCTCAATGAATTGCCTTACTAAATCCGGTGAGAAGACACATCTTTGTCTTACACTCCTTTCTGTTTTTGTATATCTGCTGAACTCATTTTCTTTCTGCATGCAGATGGTTTGCTGCCAGTATAGATTCTAGATTATTCTAATATCCTTGCCACATATGTCAAGGTTACCTAGCAGTACTAGCTACCAGTAACTGACAAAGTCAGGAGATAAATAAAATGTAATGTTATATAAGATATTTAAGACTTGTGTTTTCATTAACTATGGCAACAATGTCATATAATTCTCTTATCTGGATTACAACAATGAAAAACAAAAATTTCCTGAAGATTTCTTTATTTGAATGAAATGGGAAAATAATTTAAAGAACATTCAGCATTTGGAATAATCTGTTCTATTAAATGAAATAAATGTGATTTTATATATCTACTGGTCATGTAGCCTGATCTCCCCTATATAGTAATGAGATATTCCGTTATTATGATAACAGGAATCTTTTAATACCAGCAAATATAAATGTATTGTATTATCATGACAACGGAATGCCTCATTAGCATGTAAAGGAGAGCATCACTAAAGTTAAGCAGTGTTGTGTCTGGTCAGTATTTAAATGGGGGACTGTTTAGAAACTGTAAGCAACCTCCTACAATCTGAAATATGTTTTGACTTTAAATACTCCACAAAGGTTTTGATAAGCCATAAAAAAAACAATCTATCAGTGTAGGGGTGATCAGGCTGCGAATATATTAATGTTTATTTCCTTTGTTTTTTATTTGCTCGATTTCGATAATTTTAATAATTTAAAACACACAATTTATTTTTTATGTGCAATAATAGAGTTAATTGTATGGTTAATCCTTGATTACACCTGTAGAAAATATAAACAAGACACAATTGCAATATGACTTAAATATTGCCATCATCTTTTTTACAGTACAAGCAGACTAGCAAATTAATAAATGTGATGCCACATGAAATTAAGTATTGATGCAAATGTATTCTAGGTTATCAGATGAATAAAAACATGTCCTGAGAAATTAAAAAAAATGTTTGATGATTTGTTCTTCAAAACAACTGGAAAAAATTTAACAAAACACGACTGAATAAAAGGTAATCAGAATGTTGCTGAATAATTCAGAAACTTTTAAAAAATATCTTTTAATTTGATTAAAAAATTAAAAAGATAATGTTAAAAAAAAATATTCCTTGAAATCAAAATCAAAATTAGAAATGGAGATGATTAATAATGGGATTTAGTTTGGGGCCCTGCTATCATTTAATTTGTTTCTAGTATTATTATTTTTTCCTTTTCTGTTCTATTTTTTTTTTTTTTAATTCAGTCATTCCATGTAGACTACTTAGAAAGAGGTTGTTATTACTGAGTTTAACTCTTGGAAAATCCTTTATTATTGATTGAAAACTCTTTTCTTTTTCTCTCTCTCTTCATTTTTTTTTTTATTTTTTTTTTTTTAATTCAGTCATTCCATGTAGACTACTTAGAAAGAGGTTGTTATTACTGAGTTTAACTCTTGGAAAATCCTTTATTATTGATTGAAAACTCTTTTCTTTTTCTCTCTCTCTTCATTTTTTTTTTAATTTTTTTTTTTTTAATTCAGTCATTCCATGTAGACTACTTAGAAAGAGGTTGTTATTACTGAGTTTAACTCTTGGAAAATCCTTTATTATTGATTGAAAACTCTTTTCTTTTTCTCTCTCTCTTCATTTTTTTTTTTATTTTTTTTTTTTTAATTCAGTCATTCCATGTAGACTACTTAGAAAGAGGTTGTTATTACTGAGTTTAACTCTTGGAAAATCCTTTATTATTGATTGAAAACTCTTTTCTTTTTCTCTCTCTCTTCATTTTTTTTTTTATTTTTTTTTTTTTAATTCAGTCATTCCATGTAGACTACTTAGAAAGAGGTTGTTATTACTGAGTTTAACTCTTGGAAAATCCTTTATTATTGATTGAAAACTCTTTTCTTTTTCTCTCTCTCTTCATTTTTTTTTTTATTTTTTTTTTTTTAATTCAGTCATTCCATGTAGACTACTTAGAAAGAGGTTGTTATTACTGAGTTTAACTCTTGGAAAATCCTTTATTATTGATTGAAAACTCTTTTCTTTTTCTCTCTCTCTTCATTTTTTTTTTTATTTTTTTTTTTTTAATTCAGTCATTCCATGTAGACTACTTAGAAAGAGGTTGTTATTACTGAGTTTAACTCTTGGAAAATCCTTTATTATTGATTGAAAACTCTTTTCTTTTTCTCTCTCTCTTCATTTTTTTTTTTATTTTTTTTTTTTTAATTCAGTCATTCCATGTAGACTACTTAGAAAGAGGTTGTTATTACTGAGTTTAACTCTTGGAAAATCCTTTATTATTGATTGAAAACTCTTTTCTTTTTCTCTCTCTCTTCATTTTTTTTTTTTTTTTTTTTTTTTAATTCAGTCATTCCATGTAGACTACTTAGAAAGAGGTTGTTATTACTGAGTTTAACTCTTGGAAAATCCTTTATTATTGATTGAAAACTCTTTTCTTTTTCTCTCTCTCTTCATTTTTTTTTTTTTTTTTTTTTTTTTAATTCAGTCATTCCATGTAGACTACTTAGAAAGAGGTTGTTATTACTGAGTTTAACTCTTGGAAAATCCTTTATTATTGATTGAAAACTCTTTTCTTTTTCTCTCTCTCTTCATTTTTTTTTTTTATTTTTTTTTTTTTAATTCAGTCATTCCATGTAGACTACTTAGAAAGAGGTTGTTATTACTGAGTTTAACTCTTGGAAAATCCTTTATTATTGATTGAAAACTCTTTTCTTTTTCTCTCTCTCTTCATTTTTTTTTTTATTTTTTTTTTTTTAATTCAGTCATTCCATGTAGACTACTTAGAAAGAGGTTGTTATTACTGAGTTTAACTCTTGGAAAATCCTTTATTATTGATTGAAAACTCTTTTCTTTTTCTCTCTCTCTTCATTTTTTTTTTTATTTTTTTTTTTTTAATTCAGTCATTCCATGTAGACTACTTAGAAAGAGGTTGTTATTACTGAGTTTAACTCTTGGAAAATCCTTTATTATTGATTGAAAACTCTTTTCTTTTTCTCTCTCTCTTCATTTTTTTTTTTTTTTTTTTTTTTTTAATTCAGTCATTCCATGTAGACTACTTAGAAAGAGGTTGTTATTACTGAGTTTAACTCTTGGAAAATCCTTTATTATTGATTGAAAACTCTTTTCTTTTTCTCTCTCTCTTCATTTTTTTTTTTTTTTTTTTTTTTTAATTCAGTCATTCCATGTAGACTACTTAGAAAGAGGTTGTTATTACTGAGTTTAACTCTTGGAAAATCCTTTATTATTGATTGAAAACTCTTTTCTTTTTCTCTCTCTCTTCATTTTTTTTTTTTTTTTTTTTTTTTAATTCAGTCATTCCATGTAGACTACTTAGAAAGAGGTTGTTATTACTGAGTTTAACTCTTGGAAAATCCTTTATTATTGATTGAAAACTCTTTTCTTTTTCTCTCTCTCTTCATTTTTTTTTTTTTTTTTTTTAATTCAGTCATTCCATGTAGACTACTTAGAAAGAGGTTGTTATTACTGAGTTTAACTCTTGGAAAATCCTTTATTATTGATTGAAAACTCTTTTCTTTTTCTCTCTCTCTTCATTTTTTTTTTTTTTTTTTTTTTTTAATTCAGTCATTCCATGTAGACTACTTAGAAAGAGGTTGTTATTACTGAGTTTAACTCTTGGAAAATCCTTTATTATTGATTGAAAACTCTTTTCTTTTTCTCTCTCTCTTCATTTTTTTTTTTTTTTTTTTTTTTTTAATTCAGTCATTCCATGTAGACTACTTAGAAAGAGGTTGTTATTACTGAGTTTAACTCTTGGAAAATCCTTTATTATTGATTGAAAACTCTTTTCTTTTTCTCTCTCTCTTCATTTTTTTTTTTATTTTTATTTTTTTAATTCAGTCATTCCATGTAGACTACTTAGAAAGAGGTTGTTATTACTGAGTTTAACTCTTGGAAAATCCTTTATTATTGATTGAAAACTCTTTTCTTTTTCTCTCTCTCTTCATTTTTTTTTTTATTTTTTTTTTTTTAATTCAGTCATTCCATGTAGACTACTTAGAAAGAGGTTGTTATTACTGAGTTTAACTCTTGGAAAATCCTTTATTATTGATTGAAAACTCTTTTCTTTTTCTCTCTCTCTTCATTTTTTTTTTTTTTTTTTTTTTTTTAATTCAGTCATTCCATGTAGACTACTTAGAAAGAGGTTGTTATTACTGAGTTTAACTCTTGGAAAATCCTTTATTATTGATTGAAAACTCTTTTCTTTTTCTCTCTCTCTTCATTTTTTTTTTTTTTTTTTTTTTTTTAATTCAGTCATTCCATGTAGACTACTTAGAAAGAGGTTGTTATTACTGAGTTTAACTCTTGGAAAATCCTTTATTATTGATTGAAAACTCTTTTCTTTTTCTCTCTCTCTTCATTTTTTTTTTTTTTTTTTTTTTTTTAATTCAGTCATTCCATGTAGACTACTTAGAAAGAGGTTGTTATTACTGAGTTTAACTCTTGGAAAATCCTTTATTATTGATTGAAAACTCTTTTCTTTTTCTCTCTCTCTTCATTTTTTTTTTTTTTTTTTTTTTTTTAATTCAGTCATTCCATGTAGACTACTTAGAAAGAGGTTGTTATTACTGAGTTTAACTCTTGGAAAATCCTTTATTATTGATTGAAAACTCTTTTCTTTTTCTCTCTCTCTTCATTTTTTTTTTTTTTTTTTTTTTTTTAATTCAGTCATTCCATGTAGACTACTTAGAAAGAGGTTGTTATTACTGAGTTTAACTCTTGGAAAATCCTTTATTATTGATTGAAAACTCTTTTCTTTTTCTCTCTCTCTTCATTTTTTTTTTTTTTTTTTTTTTTTAATTCAGTCATTCCATGTAGACTACTTAGAAAGAGGTTGTTATTACTGAGTTTAACTCTTGGAAAATCCTTTATTATTGATTGAAAACTCTTTTCTTTTTCTCTCTCTCTTCATTTTTTTTTTTTTTTTTTTTTTTTTAATTCAGTCATTCCATGTAGACTACTTAGAAAGAGGTTGTTATTACTGAGTTTAACTCTTGGAAAATCCTTTATTATTGATTGAAAACTCTTTTCTTTTTCTCTCTCTCCTCATTTTTTTTTATTTTTTTTTTTTTAATTCAGTCATTCCATGTAGACTACTTAGAAAGAGGTTGTTATTACTGAGTTTAACTCTTGGAAAATCCTTTATTATTGATTGAAAACTCTTTTCTTTTTCTCTCTCTCTTCATTTTTTTTTTTTTTTTTTTTTTTTAATTCAGTCATTCCATGTAGACTACTTAGAAAGAGGTTGTTATTACTGAGTTTAACTCTTGGAAAATCCTTTATTATTGATTGAAAACTCTTTTCTTTTTCTCTCTCTCTTCATTTTTTTTTTTTTTTTTTTTTTTTTAATTCAGTCATTCCATGTAGACTACTTAGAAAGAGGTTGTTATTACTGAGTTTAACTCTTGGAAAATCCTTTATTATTGATTGAAAACTCTTTTCTTTTTCTCTCTCTCCTCATTTTTTTTAATTTTTTTTTTTTTAATTCAGTCATTCCATGTAGACTACTTAGAAAGAGGTTGTTATTACTGAGTTTAACTCTTGGAAAATCCTTTATTATTGATTGAAAACTCTTTTCTTTTTCTCTCTCTCCTCATTTTTTTTTATTTTTTTTTTTTTAATTCAGTCATTCCATGTAGACTACTTAGAAAGAGGTTGTTATTACTGAGTTTAACTCTTGGAAAATCCTTTATTATTGATTGAAAACTCTTTTCTTTTTCTCTCTCTCCTCATTTTTTTTTATTTTTTTTTTTTTAATTCAGTCATTCCATGTAGACTACTTAGAAAGAGGTTGTTATTACTGAGTTTAACTCTTGGAAAATCCTTTATTATTGATTGAAAACTCTTTTCTTTTTCTCTCTCTCTTCATTTTTTTTTTTTTTTTTTTTTTTTTAATTCAGTCATTCCATGTAGACTACTTAGAAAGAGGTTGTTATTACTGAGTTTAACTCTTGGAAAATCCTTTATTATTGATTGAAAACTCTTTTCTTTTTCTCTCTCTCCTCATTTTTTTTTATTTTTTTTTTTTTAATTCAGTCATTCCATGTAGACTACTTAGAAAGAGGTTGTTATTACTGAGTTTAACTCTTGGAAAATCCTTTATTATTGATTGAAAACTCTTTTCTTTTTCTCTCTCTCTTCATTTTTTTTTTTTATTTTTTTTTTTTAGACTGTTTACTTATATTCATCGGTTAGCTTGAAGATAACAGAAACTGACAAACAAATCTGATTAAATAACAATGTTTTTCTCCAAAGAAATGAACATAGATATCGTAAGCCTCTCTAAGCAGTTCAATTTCTTCACTGATCTACTTAATGTTTTGTACGTATCTCTGTTTCATTTATATATGATGTGAGAAAAAGCAATCATCTATATATATATATATATATATATATATATATATATTCACACATTCCTTATTGCTATAAACATATTTAGTGGGTACATGAGTTTGAATAGAAACCCCTCTTTTTTATAACACTGAAATTAATGTATACTGGTTTAATGATTGAGAGTCATAGTAATCAAAACATAATTCTCAACAGGAATCAAACTTGTATTCTTTCTTTTATCAGGAAAACCACATTTAAGCTAAGTGTGCCATACCATTAGGCCACAGGAAGACATTCATTTTAAACATTTCTGGTCTGATCAAGAAAGTCCTTCAAAAAAGAGGGAAACAATATAGTATTGGGTAATTTGTACAGATTTGGGGAAGTGGGTTGGTCTGAGGACATTTCAGCATCTTGTCATAAAATGACCTATAGGAGAATCAATTATTCCACTAATATTATAAATGGTGAAAGAAAATCTACCAATTTATTTTTTTTTAAAATGAAATTTTGATTCAGATATCTACTAGACTCATCGTGGTTTGGCAGATGACTACAATATTGAACGTGGATGCTTCCCTGATCTTAAACTTTTCAAATTGAGGCTCAAACATTATCAATCCTATATTTCCTCATAATCTGCATTTACTTCCTCATCTTACATCCATGCATCAACATCACTCAGTAACTCTCTACATTGAGTGGTTTTTAGGCCTTGTATATGGTGAACATTTAGTTTAAAGAATGACATGAGAACTGAATTAATACTAAATGAGCAAATTGCCTCCAAGAGTAATCTATTAAGTACTACTCTCTGTGTGCAGCTCATTGTAGTGTAATGGTTAACAAACTTGTGACACAGATCAATTATGGTGAGTTTGTTACTAGATACTCATTGCATATATATATATATATATATATATATATATATATATATATATTTTTAATAAAAAATATTAAAAAATTAAAATTTTCAGACACACTGGGTTGTATATTAATATTTTTTTGTTTTATTATTTCATTTAGATTCCTAGTTTTGGGCATCATCAGGATAAAAAAATTTCTGCTTGTTAGTAGCAGTGAACTACAGGAATGAATGTGTATGTATATATATATATATATAAAAAGAGAACATCACTTACTCACTTTTGTTTATTAGGCATTGAACTGTGTCACTTCATGTTTTCCATAGCTTGATAAATATTTATGAACATTTTTAAACTTTCAAAGTTTTGAAAAGCCAATAAAATTCTTTATCTTGTCTACAAAAATTTGTTACAAAATAAAATCTTTGCATTTGTCTTGATAAAGCCCCTCAGAGGATGAAATGCATTGGCTAAGATAAGTCTTCCTTTCATCTTTATTATATATACTAGCAGGGACTACTCAACACTGCCCGGGTGTCAAATATGTTGAATATGCCCATCAATTCCACTTCTTTACTATGTTACCACCTCCCAGGACATGGAGCAGAGGTTGGATTTTAGGAAGCAAAAAGATTTAGTCGGTTTTTGTTGTTAAGCAGACCTAAACATTTTTCCTGGAGGAACAGTAGAAACCATCAGTTAGCAATTGTCATCCTGGACTGACTTTTAAATTGCATACAGGATTACTGCAAAGCCCTTGGATACGCAATGTTTGATGTTTTGTATCCTTGTGTTAAGATGTAAGGACATTCTGCTGATTCTACCTGAGAACATCCTACATAAAACTGCCCATGGCCAAAGCAAAGTGAATTTAGGTTGAGACCAACAATCGCCAGTGATTGTCCTTGGGACTTATACATAGTCATGCTGAAACACATGTAACTGGGAATTGAAGACTTTAAATTCAATTGTAGAGTCTATAGAATAAGGGATATTTTATGAATGAAAGTCAGTTCTCCTTTTGCTCTACCAGTTAGTATGACAGCTTCTATGACATGAGGTTGTATGTGTTTGACACAGATTCATGTTCCATTACATAGTCTTGGAACATCAAGATTCTGGAGCAACAAAATAAGGCATCCAACTTTTAGGCTTAACTTGTGTGTTGGCATACCAGACAATTCTAAGGAATATAAAAATTCTGTAGGGTATTGCACAGTTTATTCATCATCCAAAGTTGAATCCACAGAACAGAAAGTTTTTTCCTCACCTGGAATTTCATTGAGCAGTTGTTGATTGATAACATGCACCAAGTTGTTTTTAGGTGCATAATTGCTCTCCCAACAAGCCATTCATAATTCACATAGTTTTCTGCTATATTTGGGTACACCTTGTTCCTCAGTTCTTCTATTCTGGAGGAATTACAATGTTGTCATGGTCACTCTTAACAATCTTGGCATCTCCTATTCTTAGTAGTAGTAAACTCACCAGCCATTGTCTCTCTATTAAGATAGACTCTCATGTCAGCATTTAACATTACCACTAGCAACCATACCCAGCTGGTTGATCAGAAAAAGCATTCAATTAGAATGGAGCAAAAACAGCATCATGTTTAGATGTAACAAAGTCTATCTTCTTCAATTACTTTAAAGTACTTTCATTAAAAAAATTTTTGAATCAATGCATTTACTGATATAACAGAAGTAGTCTGTATTAATTCAATTGAAATTAGCCGAGGACATGAAGGGGTAAAACAGGCAGCATGAAGAGCCACTTCAGACCACAATTATTTTAAAGTTTTTGAAATTCAATTTGTCAGTGTGCTACCAGGGATGTAAAAGAGGATACATTTATAAAGCAATTGTTAAGTTTGATGAAAATTAGTTGAAAGATCAATGAAAAATAAGAAAGAAACCAGTAAAAATCACCATTTTTCACTATTTACATGGGTTTTCATTATATGGGTGGACTCAAATATTAAGTTAAATGTCTGTTAAACAATCAACTTATCGTTGGCTACAGTTGAGTGAAGTTTGTATTAGATTGCTTGAAAACTGAGGCTGCTTTTAGTTTAAAATTTGTGTCAAAATCAATTGTTTAATTTTTCACACCATTTTGCTAAATGCAGTGGTGTAGAAATAAAAATGAGGTATCATTGAGCTCGTCATGATGTAAGTAACCTACATATCAAGTCTGAATGAAATTGAAGGAAAAAAGTTGAATTTCATCGATTTTTGATTGGCTTTATCGATTATTGAAACTTAAAAAATTAATGCTAAGAACCTATCTCTTACATTGCACAATGTATGTGCCAAGTTTGGTCAAAATCAGTTGGATGGATCTTGAGTGAAAAGATATCACACAGACAAACATAGAATCCTCTGTTTTATTTATATATATATATATATATATATATATATATATATATATATATATATATATATATATATATATGCTACATGAGATCAGCTAGATTGTATGTCCAGATATCTATTAAAAATAAATTAAATTTCATCATTCTTTTTGGTACATAATTAAAATCTCCCCTCCAACACATATATAATTCCATCAATAGAAACATTACTTTAGTCCAATGAAGTCCTTCTAGAGATTTGGGATCTACTTCTTTTTACTATACTTTTGGTCATTATCATATCTGCCTAATATAACTCTTATATATAGAAATTTATACAGTGTAACCCGGATATAAGAGAGTTGGCGGGACTGGAGAATAAGTCTCTTATATCCGGGTTTCTCTTTTATCCGGGTTTGGTCTACTTTGTTTAGGTAAGTATGGCTCTAATTTGGGACCAGAGAAAATCTATCGTATATCCGGGTTTCTCTTATATCCGGGTTTCTCTTATATCCGGATTTCTCTTATATCCGGGTTTCTCTTATATCCGGGTTACACTGTATGTCGTGTATTTATATACAGTGTAACCCGGATATAAGAGACCCTGATATAAGAGAAACCCTATATAAGAGAGATTTTCTCTGGTCCCAAATTAGAGCCTGTGTTAATGTATATATAATAGACCAAACCCGGATATAAGAGAAACCTGCATATAAGAGACTTTTTCTCCAGCCCCGACAACTCTCTTATATCCGGGTTACACTGTATTATACTCAGTAGCTGTCTACATTGAGTTGTTGTTGGTTTTTGTATAGGGTGAACATTTAGTAAAGAAAAGAAAAGATACCTAATGAGAACTGAACTTATAATACTACATGAACAAATTGTCTCCATATTGGTTAGTAAGCTTGTATTTCTTCTTAGAAATGTTATATCTAGCGGGTACATGTAATTGAGTAGATATCCCTTTTTTTTTTCAAACAGTGCAATTGATCTGCTGGTCTGGACAATTGAAATTCTTAATGAATAATAAACATAAATAAATTTTTTTATATTATTTACATTGTTTGGCCTGTTGTCCTCATCTTCATTGTCATGTTCACAACGTTTCAGCCATTGTACACTCCGATCTTCTTCAGGTGATTGGAATTTTGAACTGAACCCTTTATTTGAACATGACACTAACGATGAGGACAACAGTTCGAACATTGTAACCAGATAACAGATATCACATTACTTGAGGACTTTCAACAACAGCAGCAGCTATAATGGTTATGACATATAATTCAAAGAGAAAATATCAAAATAATATCTTACGTTATTCAAATTAATTCAAAGAGAAAATAATGCCATAGTCAAGAGACTGACATTCGATACTACTTCAAATAAAAGGTTATGAAGGAAGTTTCCATCAATAATGGAAAAGTGATAACAGCTATTGAACTTGAGAAAGCTATTTTCTGGAAAAATTGTTTTAGATTAAGATTTTATAAATTCCAACCAAAAACAGTACTGGCTGCTTGGTCAATGAATTCCAAATGTTTCTTTATAACAAAACAAGTAATATTGCCATTACTGTTAATATCAATATTGAAAAAATGGATAATGGTTACTGGGCTAATTTCCTGAAAGATACAGTATTTACATTAGTTGGACTATTGTCCTCATCTTTGTTGCCATATTTGTCACAACGTTTCAGCCGTTGTACGCTCCGGCCTTCTTCAGGTGGTTGGAATTTTGAACATCAAACATGGCTCGTGGAATTAGAACAGTCTACCCCAGTGATCGAAATAAAGGGTTCAGTTCGAAATTCCAACCACCTGAAGAAGGCCGGAGCGTACAACGGCCGAAACGTTGTGACAAATATGGCGACAAAGATGAGGACAATAGTCCGACTAATGTAAATACTGTACATAATACCTCATCTCAGAAATATAGACAGATTCCTGAAAGATATCTTTAATAGAAATATTTTCAAATTTCAACTGATAACTGATCAGTTAATGAATACTGAATGTTTATAAGGAAATGACTAGCATTTCCCTTAACATTACTATACAAAAAAATTGATACTGGCCAAATGTTTATAGAGCTGAAACAATGGATGTGAGCACAACCAGTTGGTAATGTATTTCAGTAGTGGAAAAAGAGATGTATCACAAGTCTCATCCCAGGTATGCTAGGTATGTCATGCATTGCTTTCCCTTGTCCCTCTTTCCCTCTATTCACCCTGAGAGTTTCAGATTTTCTGAGCCTTCCTTTCTCATTATGTGTCCCAAGAATTTCAGCTGCCTCTTCCTGATGTTAAGTATAAGTTTCCTCTTTGTTTTACAATAATTTGATATTGCCTAAATTAGCTATTATAAAGTTGGCCAGATTTTGTAATTGACCTCACCTCTGGGAGTCAATATGTTAAATATTGGTGCATGGCAGAGAGAACAGGAGCCACTTCAGGAGTACAATTCTTATAACTGGAATACCATCAGGACTACATGCTTTGTGGGGATGTAGGTCTTGCCTTCAATATGTCCTAGGGTTGCCAGTATGATGGGGTTTCCTTCTTAACCTTTTATTTCAGGTAGTGTGGAATGTCAACATCTTGATTATGCCATTGTTTTCTCTTCAAGTTACATGTGCTATACATTTTGCTTGTTGCTGCTGTTGAAAGTCAAGTGATGTGGTTTCTATTGTTTAAGTTCTTTGTTATTGTGTAGCACCAGTTCAGTATGTTTGAAGAAGGATGGTCTTTGCCAAGATCCACATGTGCCAGTTCTCTGTTTGGTTGTTCCAAAATGTGCAATTGGATCTGCACAAGCCTCCATCACCAAATCATATGTGCAGATAATCTAGCAGTTTGATTCTTGGAACTGATCTGTTGGGTCCTCATATGTTGAAAGTGACATGAGAGTCTAGTATATATATATATGTATATATATATATATATATGTGCGTGCGTGCGTGCAATAATATATATATATATATGTGGGGCCAAAATGATGTGTATATATATATATATATATAAAAAAACAGAGAATGTCTCATATAGAGAAGATTTAACATTGAAAAACATAAAGGAAAAAAATTAATTATTTTTAATAATATGTGGAAATCTCCACCCTTTACCTGAAGATGGTTGTAAGACCAGAAACACGTGTTGTAAAACTATGTAAAACTATGAAAAATAAAGAAAAATATTTTTTTAAAAACCCACATTACAACCCAAAAAGTTTGCGGTACCTCTCTTCTTTTTAATATACACACTTTTCTCTCGTTGGAACCATTATAACCTCTTCACTTCATTTTTTATATATATAAATATATATATATATATATATATATATATATATATATATATATATATATATATATATATATATATGGGGCCAAAATGTTGTGTGTGTATATATATATATATATATATATATATATATATATATATATATGTGTGTGTGGCCAAAATGTTGTATATATACATATATATATATATGCTGGAGGACACATTTTCAGCATTGTTTTCTTGAGTGTACAGATCAATAGATGAAATACACACAATGCATTGAATATTGCTGCCATATCAAGCCTAGTGTTCTAGCTATATATCTCAAGATTCTTAACAAAATCCAAAGAAGTTTCTATGTAATTGATTCTGACCTGACAACTTGGTTTCAGTCACTTTCTCACAATTATCACGTAGCTTCCCTCTGTCTTTTCTATGAATATTTTCATAGCAGTTGTTCTAATGAGCTTCTCCTCCTTGGTACCCCAACCATGTATTTAAACATACTACTGGATTGGTTATTAGGTCTCATTGCTTTAATATCGAAATAGCTAGATTCCACCATATGTTCTGTTCTAATATTTTCTTTTCTCACACTTCTCGCCTTTGGAACTCTCTTCCAATTTCTTGCTTCCTTGCCACCTACGATTTTCAAAAATTTAAATGCAATGTCAATCATCATCTTCTGTCTTCCTGAATCCTGTCCTTTTATTGTCCTTTCTCCTCACTAAAGTCTTCTCATTCTCTTTCCCTCCCAATAATCTGTTGCATCTTGGTGGTATTCTTGGGGTGAAATGATTAAAAAAAACAATTTGGTCGGGACTGCAGGGATTTATCAAGTGAAATCTCTTAAAGACTCATAGGGTTAATTACTTGTTTAAATATATTGTTTATTTAAATGTTTATTGTGTTGGGAAGCCTGAAATGATAAAGAAATTTAGCCAGAAAGTATAAACAAATGAATTATGACCAAATTTTTATAAAATATTAGTAAACATGCACATAATATATTTCATATATATATTAGGTGTGTTTATGTACACACTTTCTTGGTATGTTATATTGTTTAATTTCAGCTAACAGTAAAAATAAACCTTGATTTTTAGGGAAATACACATGTATATATTCATATTTGTGTGTGTAGCCTGTGTATTTAAATTACCTGAAGTGCATAAGTGTGTACATGTACATGATTGCATTGATGTTTTTCGTATTGAACCTTTTGGGGCTTATTTCCTGTTTACGATCAAATCTCAGTCTTTTTCAGTAGGAATGGCAGAATACACTTTGTTTTGGAATGGAAGACAGAAGCTAGATTATAATAAGAAATCTACCTCAACCTCCTCCCACTCATAAAAATGATAAAAAGAGCTAAAAAAATGAAAATAGAAAGAATAGAAACCTGAAGATGATAAAAACAATTTGATTGAGCCCATTTGAAGAGGAATCACTCAGTTTGAGGATGTCATCAAGTTGTTGTAAATAGGAATAGAAATGAACAAAGATGGCAGCCACATTGAGCTGGAAGGGTAGGTAAAGTATTATGGGATAGCAAAGATAGCTTCATTCTCTGGGATCAAAGAGTGAATCATGGTTATGGTTAATGATATTGTGAAGTGATTGCAACTTACTTGGATTTTATCATCTTTTCATTGGTCATTAATAATAATACTAGGACCATTATCATTTATGGTATTGCTTTTTTATCAACAATATGCTTTTAGTAATTAATATTAAGAATTAGTAATTTCATATCTTCAATTAAAACAAATTTAACTAAAACTGAATTAATTAAAATAAATATTGTCAGTTTCCTTGTCCTAGTAAATATGAAATTGTAAAAAAACTCGTTAAAATTATAAAGTTTCTTTTTCAATATTGGATGTTATTGACTCTTCTCAAAGTTATAGACAGTAACATTATTGACAATTTTGAATAAGCATTTAGCTATTTATAAATTTATCACAGCTAGATAAAAAAAAAATAGAGTTATACAATAGACACTATGACAAGAAAAAAATGTTTTTTTCAATTTTTTTATATGGGCATAGATTAAGCACTCTAGATCACAAATATGAAAATATTTTCTTTTTATTGAATATTATAAAAGATAATAGGGGTGATACAGTTTGTAATATAAATTCATTCTAAATTTTTCCTCCTATGGAAGTCAGAATAAAATTTGCTTATCCCATATGGATTCTTAAAATTAAAAAAAATAATTAAAACAAATCTTTTTTCATATATTACTATCCATTTAAGAAATGATATTTAAAAAAAAATCTTTTTTTACATAGTGAACCAGACCTCCATGTATTAACTTTTATGAAATTAAAAAGAAAGTTATATTTATGATCTGCTGTGCTTAAAACCTTTAGCACTCTGTAGGTGACTATTTTTGCCAAGCAAAATGTTAGTCCTGCCAATGCAAGTTGAATTTGAATTTCTTGGTTGTGTAGACATAACCTTCTATGGCAACACTTAAAACAATCTTGATCGAAATTGAGAGCCATGCTACTGCCATTTCAAATATATAGAACTACCATATATATGTATACACATGTATAGGTTGCACCAGTAGATAGGTCACATCCTTAATTTGGGGTTGTCAAAATGGCTATTTGCGGCTGACTCGCAGTAGGTTGCACTATAATATGAGTTGTTACATGGCCATTTTTTTTAACATAAATGTAATTAAATTTGTTAAATATTTTTATATATTCAACTTTATTTCAAAACTTTGTTTACATATATTAAAACATGGGAAAAGTGATTGGTTGTAATCGTGTGGTATCTACTTATTGAGTTTATTCTGTTTAGAGGAAAATGTGGATACTGGTACAGTCTGAAAATCACTTGAAAATGATAGTCTTTAGTTGTAAACCAGTTAATAAATGGTAAATATGAGCAATGCAGATTGAACGCTTTTATTCGATGTGTGAAGCGGCACTGTTGGAAGCAGCGATTGCATAAAATTGAAATGTTGGGAAAAATTAATTTTCTCCCTTGCTCTCACTTATACTCAACTGATACACCACAGTCTACTTCAGATTCTCTATGATGTCAAGTGGATAGGCTGCACCCCTGATTTTTATCAAACTTTTGGTGAAATATGCGCGACCTATCCTCGAGTAAATACAGTAATTAAATCACTATATTTTGAGGGGATATACAGTAAAAGGGGAAGTAATATTTATAAATGACGCAGAGTGCTAAATGTTAATCTATGGTTATATTAAAAACAAAAAATTAGAAGTGGATTATTTCTGGTTGCATTACCTATTGTACGACTTCAGTAAAATAATTTCCTGGAGACAGTCTTCCTTGTAAAATATATTTCTTTTGCCTCATCATTTTATGCAGAACTCTGTTTAATTAACCTTGACATTTGCAGTTTCTTTTTACATGGTTAAATACTGGTGATAGCAAGTATTTTATAAAGCTTTCACTTTATTATCAATGAATGGTATTGAAACATTTCCTCTTGATAAAAATCTGAAAAATACTGAAAAATCTGAAAATACATGGTTAGAAAAAAGTCTGAAAAATACATGGCTACATTTTTTTGAAGAGCAGAAATATTGAAAGTTGTATACATACATAGGCCAGAGAAAAAGAATATATTGATACATAAATTTTTATCATGACTATGGTGTCTACAAAACTGGATGAGTAAGTCTAGTCAGGTACAGTAATGAGCGATTTGATCTGAAATTTATAATATTCATTCTTTGTGATTAAACATATTAGCAAAGATGGAAAATTTGTTGAAAAATATATTTCTTATACTAAAATACACACAATACAAGGCTCGAGTGCCACTCAATATAGAGAATTACTATTAAAATGGTTATGGTCAATAATGTGCCTGATATGAATGAAAGAGCAGGTTGTAGGAACTGAAGATTATGAGGATTAGGAAGATAGTGAAAGATTGACGCTCAACTTGATAGGGTTACGATTGTAGTGTTCAGTGAAGCATTCACACAGGAGTCAGTTTGGCAAAGTGGCATTTCTTGGGAAAAAGCATTTTTTTCTTGTGTAAAATGTGTATTTTTTTATCATTTGGCAGCAGACCTATTGAAGTATCTAGATCTGATTTGAACATCGTCATAGTTTTAATCACCAATTGGAACTGTCATCCAATAGTTTGTATAAGAAAAGCAAAAATCTTAAAAGTTAAACCTGCGATAGCTTATGTTCAAAACAACAACATTCGTTTGATGGACAGTGATGCACTGTAGAAGACGGAATTACTCTCTGAGTCAAGCCATAAAAAGTGAATACTAAAAAGCCAATTGGGGATCAGTCTTGGCTTGAATTAGAACTTAACACAAGATGAAAAAATAAAAAGAGAAATAAATCGAAAAAAGTCAAAAGACATTCTTATAATGAGATTAAAACTAAGGACAAAGAAGTCAAGTACTCAAAAAACAAATTGGAACTGATAACAGCAGAATGCGATTTTGGACACTGTCTTTGCAAATATAAGAAAGATTAACTTGATCAGACTATCATTATTTCAATGATTAAGACTGACAGAAAAAGAAATAAAAAAAAGAATTGTTTAAGACACAAAATAAACAAAAGGTAGAAAATAAAAACATCCAAAAAATAAAATAAAATATATAAGTAAAAATATATAAGTAAAAATGGTTGAAAAATAAAAAAAAAAATAAAAATAAAAATCTTTGATTGAATCAGAAACCAAATTTGATCAGAAGAATTCTGCCCCTGTTAATTTATTTTCTTTCTCATATTTTTTTGGGTTGGGGGAAAGTTTGGGTAGGGGGTCACAAAAAGCATCAGGAGTAAGAACTGTCTGCTGTTGGGTGTTGTGTGAGTATAAGGTGAGGTCAAAGAAGCAAAGAAATATATATTACTCATGTGAACAAGCAAGCAGGGACTGAGAACTTGAACTATGGTTGGAATGGCGGGTGATAGAGGGCAAGATTAACAGGGCTAGGCACTGATACAAAATAAAATGATGGCACATCCTGTCATCCAAAAAAATGATGGCCCACCAAATGTCCACTGGGGACTAATTTCAAATGGCGTGTGCTTCAGTTTTAAACCACTTATGGCCATTGAGAAATGGTGATCTGTCCATTGCAAAGCCTACTTAAATGGTCATGTGTCCAGACTGCTGGCTTAATATTTTTTGATTTACTCTATTTTATTGGCCAATTCTTAGTCACATGGTTAGTTTTGACCTTTGGGAATTGGTGAAAATAAATGTGTTTCTCCTCTTTTATATTTGCTGGTGGAGAATCTTTTTTTTTCTCTCTCTCTCTTTTCTGATTTTTGGTTAAGAGTTCAGTTTACAGTTTCTCTTCAGTCTTTGAGAAAATGAATTACCGTGAACATCACTATCATTATTTTATTACTATTGTCCACACTATCAATATATCACAGCCATGGATAATAACTATATTACCTTGATGCACCATCCATATCACAAGTACTCCTTCTTCATTAGCTCCTGTCATACTATTACTGTTTTATATCAAACCAAAAACATTGGCTGATATCCAGTTTTTTATTAAATAAAACTGTAACAATATTATTTCTGTTGTTGATCTTCTTCCTCTATGTGCTGTGTCTCTTCAAGAGGTGGATGATCAAGGGTCTCCACAACTTCCTCTCCTTTGTAGTATTTGTCTTTTTACTCTCCCTCCACTCTCTGATCTGCCATCTATTTACACAGGCTTGTTAGGTCGGTTACTTGCTGTTTCCCTTAGTCCCACTGCCTATGAGTGTAAAATTCTCTGAGCCTTCTTTCCTCATATGTGCTAGAAATTTCAACTATCTCATTCTGATTCTAAGTATGTGTCTTTTTTGTTTCCATTTTCTGTAAAACTTTCATGTTACTCATGGTATTCTCAGCATCCTTCTGTAGAACTACATCTTTTTTGCCTCCAATCTTGTCTTCATTTGTGAGGAAATTGTCCAGCATTTAATACCATATAGGAGAACTTATAGAAAGTAGTTTTGTTTTGGAAGCATTAAAATTAACCTTTACTACACTAATTTCTTTCTAGAATTGTTTCCTCTGCCACTGGAATTTTTTAGGGTGCAAAAACACGAACACCTACTGTTTTAAAATTGTTATAACTAACTTTGTATTGTGCATATAGATTTTAATTTTTGTACACTTTGACCATTTCGCTGTCAATATCCACTTGTGTAAAGCCTTCAAATCATCATCGGAGTCCTAATCAAAGAAAAACTCCTGAATAAAGGTTGTGTTGGATATTGACGTGGCCATTTTTGTTTACAAAAAATTTTGAATTAACATGGGTTTAATCAGTTTTACACTTCATATAGAGTCTAGAAGAATTCAAAATGGCATTGGAAAACGGAAGTTTAACCTTGTTCCAAAGTGATTTCCAGCTTAAAATTCCGGAAATAACAGTTGACAAGTGTTTATTTATAGCAACTGTCTCAAGGCGACAGAATGCGCCTCGAGTAGCAAAGAGAAAGAATTCTACAGTGACAATTTTTGCCTGCAGTGTGGTAAAGGTTAGCAAGTTATTCCTTACTCCAGAAGAATATAAAATGATCTTTGTTTTCCTAATTTACAAATATGCTTTATGATTTTGTGAAAGTTACCTTCCAAAAACTAAGCAAAGACTGGAAAATGTTGTTATGACTGATTCATTTTTTGTGCGATCCTGTATGCATTTCTTGTAGGTTTCATAGAAATCAATAGGAGGAATTACTTTCCATATGAAATCTAAAAAGATAAATTCCACAAACCCAACATGCAACAGTCTCAAGAATTTAATGACATTATTAGTGACATGTTTCATGCCATGAACAAATTTGTCTAAAGAAGTTTTAAAAGCTTTTTTAATTATCTGGGAAGTGTTTTGACAGAGGACGGCAAGTGCGGAACTGAGATCCGCTGACATATTGGGATGGCCAAAGACACATTCCAAAAGCTGGGCAGAGTATTGCAAGACAGGAGAATCAGTTTGGTAACAAAAAAAAGAGTATTGATCTGTTATGTGAGATCTGTACTCCTTTACAGCAGTGAATGTTGGATGGTCTTCTCAAAGATGAAGAAGAGATTCAAGGCGATGGAGATGTTGTTCTACAGAAGGATGCTGAGGATATCATGGACCAAGCATGTAAGCAACGATGAGGTCCTGGAGAGGATACAAACAAGGAGGAGGCTTATACTTAACATCAGGAAGAGGCAGCTGAAGTTTCTGGGACACGTAATGAGAAAGGTGGGCCTGGAGTATCTGATACTCACGATATGATATACCTGGTGGGCTTGAGCAAGTGGATGACAGAACATGGCCTGGGGGAGGTGGCAGAGGGACAAAACTTATCGAGAGCCACAAGGGATAGGTGGAAGTGGAGAGCCATGGTTGCTTACTTCCTGGACATAAAAAGAAAGATGCATGATGTGGACACTAAAGATATATTTTAAGAGTTAATAGAAAAATGCCATTTTTTTCAGAATATCAGCAGCACCAAAGACAAAGTTTTGATAAAAAATCTTGTTATATTTGAAAGATTTTATTGTACAAAAAGTCAATCTGATACTTGTATCTATTGTATACATTGTATACTAGTATATTATTATCTGTCTATATTTCTGAGTTAAGGTATAGTAACTATTTCCTCATATCCCAACCTTCTTCAAGTGATATACGCTGAAATTTCAAACCAAAATCTTTTAGTCCACTAGGGTAGATTGTTCTAATTCTATGTAACATGCCTTTTCTGGATATCTCAGTTTCAGTTAGTTCTCTTTAGTAACTCAACTCATCAAGGTTTTGTTCATCTCTACTCTGGCCAGGGATTGAACTCACAATTCTTTGTGGCAAGTCACCATGTGTATTATGTATACATTGTTTTATACATTTATTATATATACATTTATTATGTCTAGATTTATTATTATTATTATTCTTTTATACATATATTATGTATACTTGGCCAAGTGACTAAAAGCGTTGATTGAGTAATCCAATCTGTGACTTGACCTAAAGAGGTGTGATTTCAATACCTGGCCACAGCTGAGATCAACAAAAAATTCAAAGGTTGAGTTACTAAAAGGAAATAACTGAAACTGAGATATCCAGAAAAGGCTTGGCACATGGAACGAGAACAGTTTACTCCAGTGGATGAAATAAAGGGTTTGGTTTGAAATTCCAGTGTGTACAATGGCTGAAATGTCATGAATAAGTCAATGAATATGAAGACAACAGTCTGAACAATGTAAATAGTGTATTATTAGTATATATTGTTCAAAACATGAATGTACTTGACACCAAAATAAGTAAATATTTTAAATAAAAAAGCTTCACCAGTATTTATTTTTTAATCATTTCACCTCAAGTAAGGCAATAATGCCACTAAGACACAAAGGGTCACTGGCAGTGAAAAGAGAATTCGAAGACTTTAGTATGGAGAAAGGACAATAAAAGAACAGGTTTTGGGAAGATGGAAGTTTGTGATTAACCTTGCATTTGAATTTTTGAGGATTGTGGGTGGCAGGAAAGTGTTGTGGTAGGATCCACCTAATTTGCATAGTGGAGTACCGACCATATAAATATGGTTGGTACCAGGAAGAGAGGGAGGAATCAGGAGATTCAACCAGAGACTCTGCCCGACTGCGACTCAGTCAACACATTCTCCAGGAACGGTCTTCCCATGAATATACAAAAGACTATATGTAAATATTGTGTACACTTTCTTGTTTCAATACATTTTGTTCTAAGTACATTTTGTGTTGCATTATTATTCCATGCATTAGTCAAGTTTCAACAGAAAGCAAGAAACTGCAAGAGTTCCAGAGGTGTGAAGTGCGAGAAAAGAAACTATTAAAATAGAATTTAAAGTTACATCAAGCTAATTCAACAGTTAAACAATGAGACTTAGTTACTAATCTCGTAGTATGTTTTGGTTCAAAACCTACAAAATCCTCATTATGTTTGCTATTACTTGGAAAGGAATCAGAAATTTCATGATTGGATCAAAGAAAATGTCATCTTTGGTTCCATCCTTTGTATGACTGATAGGACATTTCTTAAATGACTTAATCACTATATCAATTCTTAATTTTAAACACAAATTCTTCACCTACATGCACAGCTGAGTCAGCATCGGTCTTTGTCTTCATCCAGTAGGGGTCATAGAAAAATCGTCATGGCTTTCACTATTATTTGGAAAAAAAAACAGACATTTCCACAATGGATCCAATATTATGATCAAAGAGAATGTTACTTTATTACTGATTTCTTGACTTAATCACTTCATATTTTTCCCATGGATTCTTCACCCACAGACACACCTAAGCAGGTACGATTTTCCTTCTTTCATCCAGTTTTAGTTCTCATAATTCAGCTATTGTGTTTCATGAAGCAATAAAATCACAATGTATAACCAATTAAAATAACTATTATCACATAGGATACTCTTTGTTTCTACAAATGGTTACATTTGTAGAAATAGTCATTGCCATCTCTGACCCATAACCCATTTATTTTCAAGATCTTGTCATTTTATTTTTTGCCCTTGCCAATTGCATTTAATACTTTTATTCATACCATTAGCGTATAAAAGTGGTTCCCAAAACTTTTTTTCTCTGGGCCGCATTTGCAGAATGAAAATTTGCTCTTGACTCACCAAATTTTATGTGATTAAAATAGACAGAGACCGGGTTAAAGTGGGATAACCACAGATTCAAAGTCAGAACATTATCATTGATAACTCTTTCCTCCAATTTGTGGACTCTAGTTACTATATTTTTAATACTTGATATAATGCAAAATATCGCAATGATAAAATCGGTCAATAATTATTTGTAACTAGTTATATTGAAACTCCTGCATGCAATTACAAGTAATCTGTAATAATATTTTAAGTTTTGAAATCATATTTATTTTTGGTATATGAATTTTTTGAAACTGTCTAAATCTTTAATTGGCTTTCAATCATTCCACCTCACTTACTATCCTCTTCCGCTGAATCATATGAAGTGCAACGTACCTTTTGGGAACCACTGGTGTATTGGATGCCAATGGATCTTGACATCAAATGTAAGGATAAAAATGTGTGTCTTATACATCAAGATATTTGGTAAAGTAGGTCAGTTGTTCATGTCTTAAAGAATGGCGCTTTAAAGAGAGTTTGTCATGGGATGAATTGCAAACATATGTGTACAGGAGGAAATTTTTGCAGATTCAGAGTAGAAGGAATTTGCCCTGAAATTTTTCTCAGTTTCTCTAGAAATAACCAGCCTATGTCCTGAAAATTCATTAGACCTGTGGTGGGGAGGCTACCACCCACTTCAGACCCACCATCATGTACATGTAGGATTACAACTGACTTGTGCTTAACTTATCGTCTGTAGATCAGACAGTTTCATAAATTTGATGTATT
Organism: Acanthosepion esculentum; assembly: GCA_964036315.1. Taxonomy (NCBI): domain Eukaryota; kingdom Metazoa; phylum Mollusca; class Cephalopoda; order Sepiida; family Sepiidae; genus Acanthosepion; species Acanthosepion esculentum. Next base: position 55,558,592 of record OZ038487.1, on the reverse strand, counting down.
TGTGACTTGAACATTTTTTATAAGAAATTTCTATTTTTGAGAATATTGATTTCCTCATAAATGATTTATTGTCTGTTTTTCCATTACTGAATTTTTTAAGAATCTTATTTTCATGCTTTAATTGGATCAGAAATTTTGATTTTCTCATTAGGGAAAAAACATTGAGTTTTAACTGACAATATCATTGATTTAATTATTACTGTTCATTTTGTTCATTTGATTGCAGCATTAGTCTGTTAGTATGTCTGTTATATAATTAAGTGTATGTTAGCTGGTATATAAGCTTCTTCTTTTTAAATGTCTTGTACCTTCAGAAGCTAGATGATAATTTCTTTATTTATTTTCTACAGACTCCTTTTTTATTATCTGTGAATTGCCATGAATTCTGGGGAAAGTTAGTGGAATGGTTTCCTGTTACCTTTTTGAGAGTTTTGAATTCATAGTAGTTCTTCTACATTGGCTGGCATTCAAGAATAGAGAGTTCAGACTGTTTTACTATTTAACCCACAGCTGGAAGGTGAAGAGTTTTTCATCCCATTCACAATGGCATTAGTGCAAAAGAGGCTTCAATAGACCAGGCTGGAATATTTTATAACATTTTATATATATATATATATATATATAAAGGGTGTTTCATTAAGATGGATCAACGTCAGCAGTAAATAAATCAGTGTTATTGGTGAAAATTTATTTATTTCTCTACTGGATCATGTTACTTAAGTCATGGCAATTATGTGTGAAGAATAATATTGCCCAAATGTCTGCCAAATCTGAAAGAAAAAGAAAAAAATCATTAGATGCTTAAACTTAATTCACATTTAAAATCGGTCCAAGTTATTGGAACACCCTTTATATATATATATATATATATATATATATATATATATATATATATATATATATATAGCTGGCCACTCATATTCAACGATACCCATCTGCTAGTACAGCTAGTCAATCCCTATTGCAGACACCTGCTCCGTGGTTTATACTGTAACCATACTGAGCAGACCTTAGTCATAGTTACTGGGAATGACTGTGTTATCTAACATGATCAACAATGTGAACAAGGCCAGCATATACTTAACCCCTTGGTCATGATGACCTCTGACTTCATGCTAGCACAGTTATCGATGGCCGCCAAGGGTGCCATCTATCTAATTTAAGTCACAAGGTTTGGGCCAACCCGTGGTATGGTTTTCAAGCACTTTCCAAAGGTACTGCATGCTGGAATCAATCCCTCCAGTCTGATAACATCAGGAAGTCTCCTTTCTGACAAATTGACCATGGTGAGATTTAAACCCGGGTCTCATGGTCAAGATGCAAACTTTCTAACCACTTGGCCACATGTCCATACATACATATATATATATATATATATATATCAGAGATGGAGAACATTCTTGTGTACAGGTGACTGAATATATCATTTCAAGGTCTTTGCCAGAATGACATCTGCTGTATGAGCACACACAGCAGATGTGGACAAGTTACGTAATAATTAAAGAAGGGCATAGAAAAATATCTAGAAAATTATAAGAGGTGAGTTTTTTAATATATTGAAAAGGTATTCATATATAAAAACATCTCAGCAGATGTATACATACATATACTGACACACACACACATACATATATATATATATATATATATATTTATTATTTACACATGGCTTATTGTCTTCATATTTGTTGTTGTTATCACAAATAGTCTATGTTCTATCAACTCACACTGTTTAGAATATGCTGACAGCATCTTTGCAGAAGAGAAAACTCATCCAATGAGGCCAACTGTTTGGGTGGCGAACTGTAATGCCAAAGGACAGAAAAATGGTGGCTGAGCTGTCTATGATCTAGGTCTTTAAGGGTCAGATAACAAGCAACAATCCTCTTCATTCCTTACTTGGGCTAGACAGGCTGTTCAAGAGGCTTGATCTGATCAATTGGCTAGTCATGTCATGTGTGAGATGATTGTCCAGCATTCACTGTCATATAGGAAGACTGGCCAAATCTTTCTTTCTCCATGTGTGTGTGTCTATATATATATATATAATATTATATTTTATATATATTTATATATATATATATATATAATATTATATATATATATATATATATATATATAATATTATATATATATATATATAATATTATATTTTATATATATATATATATATATAATATTATA
>OZ038487.1:55458908-55553908 GCA_964036315.1 Acanthosepion esculentum | reverse complement strand
TTATAGCTCTGATAACATCGAGCATTATTTTATTAACATCAGCTCTCAATGTGCGAGATAATATATATATTTATACACACACATACATACATATATATATATATATATATATATATATATATTGTGCCATATCTGTGTGGTGCATGAATGTGAATATACAATATTGAGTAAACATGTGTGTCAGTAAATAAATAAACCGATAAGACTGTAAATCTTAGAAACCTTACTAATTAAATTTAAAATTCTCCAAGGCGACAAATTTTGACACCTAAATTGTTCCAGCATTTAATGTGTTTCAAACAATCAAATAAACGTCTCTGTCTATAAAATTATTCTTTATCACCAAATAAAAATTTATCTGCCCACTTCTAACAAAAAGCTTTTCAGTTCCCCACTTCATGTGCTAAACCAAGGATGAAAAAGAAATTAAATTAAAACATGAAACATATTTAAATATCCAGTAAGCCCTGAAGCTGAAAAACTGATTAACAGAAAACCTTTATGAATTGTATTCACAGGAAGACATTGACATAAATAGATGGCAATATTAAAAATTGTGAAATAAATCATTCAATATATATGCATAACCATCTTCATTCCTTTCATATTCCATTAGTGAGGACAAACTTCCATTCAGACTGCTTCTTCCAAAGCATTGTTACTTTGTGAAACAGACTCCCTAGAGGATGCTTCCCAATGACTACGATCTTAATCTCTTCAAGTCTGTGGTCAACTGCTAGCTTCCTCCTCTTATAGCCATAAAACAACCTTATTTTTAGTAGTCCTCAACCCTGACTGGCTCTTGGGGTTGTATATTAAGTAAAATAAAATACATATGTATGAAAATTGTATTTGATGTTTACTCAGATTGACACAAGGTCATGAGCATCAAGCAATCATGGATAAAAATAACAAAAGGTAGCAGTCTGAAAATTTATTTATATATATATATATATATATATATATATATATATATATAAATCCTATCTAATAACCTTCATCGAACTTAAGTTTTTATCTGTGCACGTTGCTTAGAATTAGAGCGTAGTATCTGTGCACTTTGTAAAAAAGTTATACATAAAAAAACATGGGAATACTGGGATTATATATATATATATATATATATATATATACACGCACACACAGAGGGTGCGATGGGTAAATTGTCACCATTTTATATTTTTAATTTTGTGCATGTGCTTTGTATTTGATTTTGTCAACTGCACAGTACAGTAGGATTAGTTTGGCACCATCTGTGAGAAAAAGAGCACAATGACACAATTCACTCTGACAGTAATTTGGACATGGCATGCTATACTTCTTGGCAATTGCGGCGGAAGCTTTAATACAAACATTTCTGAGTGTTTGGGTGTCAATCTGAGGACAATGCAAAGGATTTGGAAAGAGTTGGATGATATATCCAGTCAACATTATGGTGTTTAGAGTGATCACTAATGATGGCGGATGGCGACATTATGCCTCCATTCATCTTCCCGCAGGTCCTCAGACTCAACACGGAGGCCTACATCGTGACTTGAGGAGATAGTGCTGCCCTGGGTCAAGAGGGTGGCTACTGGAAGATCTTATGTCTGGAAATAGGATTCTGCACCATGCCACACAAGCAGGAGAACCCGGTCATGGATGTCAGACAATTTCTGTGACCACATCACCATTTACATCTGGCCACCTAACTCCTCAGACTGCAACCCCCTTGATTATTATGTGTAGGTCACAGTTGAGTGAGAAACCAACAAAATTACTTGTAACACCAAAGATGAACTGAAGGCAAGGATTATGGCAGCATTCACCAACTTAAACAAGGAGACGATTCAGAAGAGTTGCAGGAGATTCTGAAGTCGTCTGGGGGCTGTGGTTGAAGCCAATAGCAATTTTATTGAATAAATTTACTCTAAAATATTTCAAGATATTTTGTGTAATTTTAGTAAATATATCTGTTAAAATGAAATGTCAGTGTTATTTTCATTTTTGTGTAATTTAGATGACAATTTGTCCATTGTACCCTGTATATATTTTCTTGTATGTTTATAAGTCTACCTTTTGTCCCTACATTGATTATTTCTGGCACATCTTTTCTGGTGCTTCTGCTATGTATTTATTGATTCTTGAGAAAATCCAAAAAAGAACCAATATATATATATATATATATATATATATATATATATATATATATATATATATATATATATATATGTATATATATGTTTATGTATATATATGAACATGTACCTGAGTGGTTACAATCTTATCATTCCAACAATGAGACCAGGGCTCAAATCTCACTATGGTTGATTTGTCAAGGAGGTAACTTCTTGATAATATCAGCGTGAAGTGAGTATCATAGCATGTGGCACTGTCAGAAAGAATTTTGCTTTTTTAATGATTTCACCCACAAGCAAGGTGACAAAGCCACTATGATTCAAGAGCTTACTGAGAATGAAAGAAAATGAAAAATCATTATCAAGGAGAAAGAACAATAAAAAAAACAGGATTCAAAACAAAAGAAGACGGCTACATTTAAATTTTTGAAGAGCGTTCTTGGCAAGCTAAAAGTGAGTTCCACAGGCAAGAAGTGCAAAAGAAGAAACTATTAAAAGAAAACATAGTTACGAGATATTCCAACAGTAAAATGATGAAATCTAAATGTCAATTTAGGACTATACTTAAATTCATGAAGTTGAGATAACAAAGAGGAAAGCTTATTAGAACAATTGCCATTAAAATATTTAGAGAAAAGGTGCTGGAAGGTTATATTACAGTGGTGTGACACAGACTGAAGTTGTGATGCTAGGTCAGGAACAATAACATTGCAGATTGTTGCCAATCTAGTACTGCACTTAAAGTCTAGGTACTATAGAGGAAACGCCCTCAAAACAATTACCATGAAAGTATTTACAAAAAAAGCACATGGAAGTTACATTACAGTGATGGGAAAATGAGTGAAGCTGAAATGCCACATCAGAACTAATAAGATTTCAAATTCTTATATTTCAATGTAAGCTTTAAGTAAATAATTAGTAAAATATAAGTACACATCTATGAGGTAACTATTGGATTGAGTTTAGAACTGGTTACTGTTAGATTTAGTTATGACATTAGGATTTATGAAGTCATTGGAAAACTAAATAGACGGACATTTTATATATATATATATATATATATATATATATATATATATATAGTTATATCAATAACAAATCAAACAGTTTACAATTTGCATTTAGTTTTCGTCATGATGAATTCTAAACCTATAAAATTACTTCAGCAATAATAATGGTGATAATCTGATCTACTGGGATGTCTTTTTGAAGACAGCCCTAAAAATGTCCCCTATATTTGTTTCCTTTTCTTTTTCTTCAAATATATATTTGCAAGCTCCAGTTGATTCCTTTGTTCAACTTATCTCTCAGTTACAGGATTACCAGGCTCATAAGACAACAGACGGGATTTAAATCAAGTTTTTCTTTTTTCATTTGTTTTTTTTCAAGTGTATGTCGCAGGGCATTATGGGTTCTCTTTTCCCTAAATGGAATTAAGTAGGAATTTGTTAATGCTTAAGTGAACTGAACATTTTGATGCAAGCTTCAATGGTTCATTGCATACAAAATTAGTTTAGAACGTGATGCTAAAACAAAAAATGAAAGAAAAAATAAAATATATATATATATATATATATATATATATATATATATATATATATAAAAATAAATAAATAAAAGAATAAAAAGTCTCTTAAAGATCCCTATTTCATTTTCTTTATTTATTTTTTTACTAAATTTTAAATACTGAGCTGATTTTTAAAAATGTATATATTTTTGCATATATCATCCATCATGGCTTCTACTTATTTTAAGGTGTTTTATTTATGTCCCTGTAGCTAATTTTTTGGAAAATTTGATACTTATTTCTTTCGTTTTACGACAAATTTTTTCTGTTTTTTTTTGGTGGGGGGTTCTTTATTAAATTGTTATTTATTTTATTTAAATATTTCATGTTTTCCATATATTTTCATATATAACCATATTTTGAAAATATCTTGTGGTATACGTTCACAATATATGATACATATATTGATAATATTTTCTCATGAATATATAAATATTTATCTATGAATAGAAGATATGAATAGTTGGATATGTATCTTTTTCATGGGTATATAAGTATTTTATATGGAACCATGGTAGAGTAATGGATAGCTCCTCGGATTGATAAATCAGAGAGCAGAGTTCCAATACCAGTCGAGTTCATTACATTCATTTACGTGCTCATACCTTTGGGTATTTATCTCTTCTCCCTACAACTATGGGTAAATAGCAAGACAGACTGGGTCCTATAGCCTTGGGTTGCAACCAGTTTTGAAGGAAAACTCTGAATTCAAACCAGCCTGGGGAGGATTGGGCTGGTCTGTGTTAGGCTATCTTGGCCAAGGAACACTACTGCTACTGCTGTGGGAGTACATGTGGTGCGCCTGTAACCATAGAGGGTTATGAATTACAAAAAAAATGTAAAATATACTTGAGGAATAGTTACATAAGTGTATATTTCTTTTTTTAATGAACATCTAAGTACTAGCATAATACCTATAAAAAATGGCAAATTTATTTACAAGTGGACCAGTATGTCTGCGTTCACTCTGTTTAGGATCAACATGTTACTTGCAGGGTATTTGCTTAGGATCAGAGTATAGTATCTGTGTATACTTTGGAAATGTTTGCATGTGCATTGTGTTCTCTCTCTCTCTCTTGTGTGTACATATATATATCCAAGTATAGGATTGATGTATATGAAATAAATTCCAATAACCAAAAAATACTATTCTTAAAAGAGTGCTCAACACAGAGTAGAGCAAATATAATTTTTTATTTGAAAATTATAACATAAAAATGTTATAAAATCACTACAAAAATAGCCATTTTGTTTCAACACTTCTGGTGTCTTATCAAGTGATATATATATATATATATATATATATATATTCAACTCTCCCGTTGTATTCAACATATGAGGGTCAAGCAGCTCAGAAACCGACAGTCAGACACCAGCACAAATGATTTGATTATAGTGGTGAAGGCTTTCTGCAGAACCAACCACACTTTTTGAAGGGTTGAATACAGACCTGGTGCACTATGTACCAAAAGGTCCCCAAACAAGCCTCTGCAGGTTTTGAATTCAGAGTTGTCCATCTCCTAGACCAGTTGCCATCCAGGGCTATAGAACCCAATCTGTCCTGCTATTTACTCATAGCTGTAAAGAGAAGAGGATTCATACCTTTCCCAAGTGTATTAGCACGTAAGTGAATGTAATGGATTCGACTGGAATTCAAACTCAGTGCTCCGATTCTTCTAACCATTACTCCACTGTTCCTCCTATACACACACACACACATATATATATATATATATATATATATATATATATATATATATATATATATATCTTTTTATCATTTTGCCCCAAGCAAGAGGATGATGAGACTCAGGCACAAGAGGTTACTAGGAGTGAAATAAGATGACAAGACTTTAAGGAGGTAAAGTACAATAAAAGAACAAGTTTCTGGAAGACAAAAGATGGCAATTGACATTGCATTTAAAATTTTGAAAATTGGTGGTGGTGGGGAAGCAAGAAATTAGAAGGGATTACCTAGTTGCTAATCTTCATGCAGTTGAAGCACTGAGGAGTAATGCTCATCAGAGCAATTGCCATGAAAACATTTTCAGAAAAGACAAACAGAAGTCATGACACATTGGGTGAAAGTGACTGAAGTCGAGTTATGATTACATGAGGAATAAGTAGGAAGATCTTCATAGATATGCTTTGCTATTTAGTTTCAGCAGAAGATTTTTCAGAAGAATACTTTTAGGGATGAATTCTTCTCCAAAATTTCCTCCTGAAGCTAAATTAAATAATTTAGCATTCTAAATTAATGAAGATTTTCTACTTTATATTTTCAACTTCTATATACATACACACACACAGAGATTATATATATATATATATATATGCTGTTTATATGTTATTTTTATAGATACAAATATTTAAGTAAATGATTTGTTTATAATAAACAGTATTAACAGCATTTACCAGACTGAATGTCTGAGAAATCTCGTAGAAAATATGTGTCCTTCCTTTGTAGCGAAATGGTATAGCATGTGAGGCTGTATGACGGTTCATGTAGGATATGGGTTCGATTCCTGTCAGAGGACACATATTTTCTATGAGATTGCTTAGTCCATTTCATAATATATATATATATATATATATATATATATATATATATGGGCAGCAATCACTCTTTTATACAAGTTAAATTGAAGGCAACTATGCACTGCAATTAAGCATGTTACCCAATTTTTCTTGTGCTCATACATGTGATTTCTTTTCTGAACAAAGAGTGGGTGAAAACTGTCTAAATGTTCTATATATCTGAATACTTTCAGCTATTCTATTATCCATTTTCAAGGATGATTTTTTATATTTTAATTCTTTAACTGAATGTGTAAATTTTTCTATATTTATTATTATTATTATTTTCCAAACAGGGTCAACACATTGTGGCTGTGTTTGTAGCTGGTATTACTGAGTGTTGGCTTTTTCTTTTTTCTTATTAATGCTTACATTTAGCATTTTTTACATGTGAATGATGATATACTTGTATTTTCTAGGAATATGTTACGGACGGAATTTTGTAGGTTTTCATGTGCGTTTAAATAAACAATGGTCAGAGAGATGTAACATGAGCCTTCTTGATAGGCATGTAATGGTATGTCCAATATAATGTGGACAGTTTTTACACACACACTATGTCCCGAAAAGAAGTCACTTATACAAACATGAGAAAAATTTAATAAAAAGCTTAATCGCAGTCCCTTGTCAGTTTTCTTTAATGTAACTTGTGTGTATATATATATATATATATATATATATATATATACAGGGGTTGGACAAAATAATTGGAACAGGTGCAAATTCCACTCCTATATTTCAAAGACCTATTATATTAAGAACTTTAACTAAAACTTCGTAATTGCAAGTTATATCTATTGTAAATATATTTATTTATCTAATTTACTGTCTTTGTCTTATTTATTTTTAGAATTTAGTCAAATTTAAGCTAAATGCGTGACCTATCCAAGTTCAAAAAAGGGCAAATTGTTGGAGCTCGCATGGCAGTAGCCTCGATCACTAAGGTTGCTGAACTATTTGGTTTTTCAAGAGCTACCATATCAAGAACTATGACGCAATTCGAGAAACAGGGCAAAACCTCTAGAAACTGTAGCAATTCAGGGCGGACTTGCAAACTTACTGATAGGGATCGACGTGCATTGAAAATCATCGGACTATTGCAGCCAAAGTGACTGCTGAGTTGAATAATCATCTGAATAGTCCAGTTTCTACTAAAACTGTTTGTCATGACCTCCATAAGGCTGGATATCATGGTAGAGTCGCCGTAAGGAAACCTCTTCTCTCCACTCGCAACATTCAGAAGAGGTTGAAGTGGTGCAGAGATCACAATGCCTGGTCTGCAAACCAATGGAAGCAAGTCATATTCTCAGACGAGTCCAGTTTTTCTCTTTTCCCACCTTCAGGGCGAGTTTATGTGTGGACGCAGCCCAAAGAAGCTTACAACCCTGACTGCCTTCTTCCAACAGTGAAGTATGGAGGTGGATCAGTGATAGTTTGGGCCGCCATATCATGGAAATGTTTCAATCCAATAGTTGCCCTGTATGGTAGAATCAACAACAAATATTAGCTGAACATTTTGGGAGATCATGTTCATCCAATGGCCCAGACTTTATTCCCTGATGGTGACTACATCTTCCAATACGATAATTCCCCAATACATACCGCTCGTGCGGTTAAGAATTGGTATGAAGAACATGAAAATGAGCTAGAACATATGGAGTGGCCTCCCCAATCTCCAGATATCAATATTATTGAACATTTGTGGTGCATTTTAGAGCAAGAAGTTATCCTCCACCGTCGTGTCTTAAAGAGCTGAAGCAGGTGTTAATGGAAAAATGGCTAAAAGATTCCTCTGGATGAAGCCAGGAAGCTGTATGATTCCATTCCTAGACGTATTAAAGCTGTATGTGAGGCTAAAGGAAGACCAACTCCATATTAAATAAATTTTCTTTGAATTTAACAAGTGTTTCAATTATTTTGTCCAACCCTGTGTGTGTGTATATATATATATATATATTAGAAAAAAATCATGCAATTTGGACAATTTCTTTTACAACTTAAATTCCAATGTAATTTTTTCATTTGAAAATTGTAATGATAAATAAAAAGTTGAATAGATAACTTTGGCGGTAAAATTTAATAGAGCCTGTTTGAATAAATTTTTGCTGCCCAAATACACACACACACACACACACACATATATATAATTTTGAATTTGGGCTGCAATCCCTCTTTAATTCAAGTTTCTTTAAAGACAACTGACACGATACTGCAATTAGGCTTTTTATTCAATTTTTCTTGCATTCGTATAAATGTTGGATTTCTTTTTTTAGTTGTTGTTATTTGTCATAAAACAAAGGCTTCTTTTCTGAATGTTGTGCTGCTACTTGTTAGCTTCTGGATCATTTAATAATTGTGTATTTGGGCAGCAACCCCTCTGTTATAAAACAAAGCTTTTTTTTCTGAATTGTGTGGTGTTACTTGCATTTAAACAAAAACAACCTCGTTTTGAAATAAATAGCAACAGCTGAAAAGGAAATCCATCATTTGTATGAATGCAAGAAAAATTAGACAATAAAGCGTATTTGCAATACCTTGTCATTAATGAAACACATATACAAACAACTTTGATTAAAAAGAACCAACAAGGTCTGTCTGTTTAAATTTCTATTGCATTTTTCCAGTTTTAGAATGAGGTGTTGCATATTATGCTCCAAATTGTGGATAAAATGTCCAAAGTTCATATTTTGGTATTGTTTGTTCAAGTACTTTTGACCATCTCAGTCATTTTCAAGAATCAATGTTGTATCTGTGTAGGAGTAAGAATTCCTTAGTCTGGTATTTTTGGGGAACTTGGAAGTTTGAAATAGTCTATGGAAACATCATGTGTAATGATTATTGGGAACAAGTCCACACAAAAAGAATACACACACATACACATACATATATATAATGAATAGTTACATATAAAAGGGTCGGCTGAAAAAATTTTTGTCAAATGCAGAAGGGATTATCGGTCATTTGGTTAATATTTTGGAATCGGATCAGCACGGCTCATATACACATTTTATTTTTCATGAATTTATTTAATTTTCTAAATTTTTTTTATTATTATTAACTCATTCATTCATGACAATGATTTTTACTTATTTCCCTGATTAAAAGGGTTTTTTCATGTGGTTATTCAAACAGAGCATTTGAATTAGTTATATATATATGTATATATATATATATATTTTATTCTCTTTGTTCTTATTGAGTATACTTTTTACTTTCTTTGACAAAATTATTTCATTTTCTGTTGCTTGTTAACCAATTCATTTATTTGTTTTCTAACCACTTGATTTTCCTTTGTTTTGTTTTTATTTTCCCATTTTGTGCATTTTATTTGTTTACTTTGATATTTATTAAATTATTCAATTAGTTTATTTAATTTGCTTGTTTATCTATTTCCTGGTTTTGTCTCAAATCCTTTCATTGGAAATGTTTTATTGTTTTTATTGATTGCGACAGAATTTTTTTCTTTAAAATATTTATGCGCTATGTGCATATGTTTATTATATTTCTAATTGATGTCTTTGTACTGATATGAACCTTAGGAATTCAAAAAGCAAATTCAGTCAATGGTGAGGGAGGTGGGGAGGGGGTGTTATTTGGTGCAAATGCTTAGTGTTATCCTCTGATGTTCTCTCCTGTCTCTTTATGAATTTTGACACCCTCCTGTAAACAACAATACCAGAATTCATTCTAATTCTTTTTAGTTTGGAATATAAACTTTTTTTATTTGTCGTTTTCTTTTTTGTGTGTGCATTATCTCGCTAACACACATGCATGTAGAATTCCACACACCTAAATACTTGTATTGCCAATTACTAACCTACATACATACATGTGGACACAGAAATGCATATCACATTGATGAATAATATCAGCAAAGGACTTATGCATACAAACACTTATACGTATATAATTTCAAACATTATTGTAGTGGATACTTTGTATTTGAAATAGACCATTTTTAGTTTTTAAACAATGGATGTTATGTATATCAACTTGCATCCCCCTTTGTGGGAGAAACCAACATTTGATCCAGTGTGCTTTACCACTCAGCCATGAAAAATGTCACAGGATTGATTGAATCAATGAATCAGTCTGCTGCTATGAAAGTTGCTTAACTTTGGTGTGCAAGGCAGTTTTTCTCAGCAGAATCCATCTTGGACATTTATAAATCTCTCATTCATCCCTGCATTGAATATTGCTGCCACATCTGATCTGGCACTCCTGCTATATATCTCAAAATTCTTAGAAGAGTCTGTAATATCATTGGTTCTGACCCGGCATCTTGATTTCAGTCACTTTCCCACTGCTGTAGTGTGGCTTCCTTGTGTTTTTCGATAAATATTTTCATGGTAATTGTTCTGATGAACTTTACTTCTTTGTATCTTAACTATATGAATTTAAGCATTTTTTTTTTATAAACTTTTTACCCTAAGCAAGGCAGGTGTGCCACTAGCATGCAAGGGGTTACAGAAAGTGGGAGCAAGAGTAAAGAGGCATGAGAGAGTAAAGGATGAAGAGAAGGATGGGGAATAGGTCAAGGCATCTGGAGATGTTGATTGACATTACATGTGAATAGTTGGAGATTATAGCTATCAAGGAAGCAAGTAAGAGGAAGGGAGTTCCATAGATGGGAAGTGTGAGACATGAAGCTATTGGAGTAGAAGAGACGGCTACATTTAACCCTTTCGACAGTGAAAAGGTGGGCTGAGATACTGACCTGGTGGCACATTTAAATTCATGAAGTTTGGGAGCTAGCGAAAATAGCTCGTCAGAGCAGTTATTGTGAAAGTATTTGTAGAAAAGACAGAGGGAGGTGACGGTATGCTTGTGAGAGAGCATAGTACTAGATTTGCAACTAGGGCTCATTGTTTTACTGTTGAAATAGCTAGATGTTACTATACACTCCATTCTAATAGTATTTTCTCTCACACTTGTCGCATATTTAAATCTCTTCTGGCTACTTGCTTCCCTGTTACGTACAGTCTTCAAAAATTTAAATGCAACATTGACACCATTTTCTCTTTTGCTGAATCCTGTCCTTTCATTTGTTCTTGCTCATCACTAACATTTTCTTATTTTATTTAACTCTTGCATCTTAGTGGTACTATTGCCTTGCTTGGCATGAAATGATTAAAAAAAAAAAAAAGAAATCTATAAGACAGCTTCATGGTTCTATCTTCTTAGAAGTTGGCATTTTTTAGGTGATGAACTGGTCTAAGGAATTGAAGATCTTCTCATTAAGAGAATTTTGTAGGGATCAAAATAAGTTGTAATTCAGAGGTGTAAAATTAGGTGAGTACAATAAGTGTAGAAGGGTATCCCAGCAGAGTTGTACCAATTTCTTTTGTCTCTACAAAATTATGTAAAGTCTGGCATTGTCCTGTGGGAAAATGACACACTTCTGATTGGACTGTTCTGAATGCTTTCTATCAATTGAGGCATTTTATTGGTCTTGTTGGTAACAGTTTTTGTCTGAGTTCACCATTTCATTTTGTGGTAGGCACACAATACAAAATGGCTTTCCAATCCCATCAGATATGCAACATCACCATCTTTGGATGCAGATGCTTTTACAGTCGCTAACAGTGGCTCATTTCATTTTCCACAGAAACTTTTTTACTCTACATTATTGTAAACAATCCATTTTTCATTGCCTGTGAACATTCTTTTAAAAAGCGAGCTATTTTTGTTGCATTTTAGCAGAAAATCACAAGTGGAAATGAGTTACATTAAATTCTTTTCCATTAAATCATTAGGCATCCAAACATTGAAGCTATTCACATATCCAAGTGTTTTTAAAAACCTTTCAGTGCTCATATGAGATATGTGGAGTGTCTTAATAATGTCGCATGTCTTTTACTCTGGATTATTTTTAATCAGCTTTTTGATTTGATTATCATCAATACAAGCATGCTGGAATGTTCTCAGTCTTCCAGATCAATATTTTGACTTCTGAATCCAGAAAAGAATCCAAAAGGAATTTTTGGTTTATTTTACAATGATGTTCACCCTATGCAAAGGCCAAAGAGCCACTCGAGTTAGAGGGTTACAGATTAAGAGGCACCACCCAAAGCAAGTGCCACCAAGATGCAAGAGGCCACTGAAAGTGAAAGAGAAGGAAAAAAACTTCTGAGGGAACTGGAAACCCATCTCCTAAACAGGAAACAATGGATAAATCTCTACTCATGTTCAAAAGACTGGGGAGGGGTGTGAACCAGATGATAGGTTACCTATCTAGAGGGAAAAAATGTAAATAAAAGTTCAGAGTTTTAGATGGAAACATTAGAAGTAGAGAGTAAACTTTAGAAGGAACTGGAATACTCAATCCTAAATAGGAAACATGGGATAAACCTCTACTCCTGTTCAGAAGAAAGGGTGGAGTGTGAACCAGATGATAGGCAAACTTATCTACTCCTATTGAGGAAAAATAGAAATGAATAATAAATAAGAGTTCAGTGTTTTAGGTGGAGACATTAGAAGTATAGAGTTGGCGTTGGCTTTAGAAGGAACTGGAAACCTAATCATAAAGAGGAAACATGGAATAAAACTCTGTTGAAAAATGGGGAGGAGTGTGAACCAGACAATAGGAAAAACCTATTTACTCCTATCGACAAACCTCTGCAGCTCTGGCACCATTTTCATAAATGGCACATATTTTTGTTGTTGTTTGTATGTTATTTTTTTTCTTTCTGGAAATAAAAGAGCATCTAATGATGAAAAATGAATCTCATTTTCCTTCATTTTCACTTTTAATGTAAATATTTAAAATCCTCAATCTGCATATGAATCATATGGAAAGACATGTTAAAATGTAACCTTTCACAATCTGTATATAAGCTATAAATTTCAGTCACATTAAGACATTTAATCACCTGTTTAAATGCCATTATTGAAAAGTACAACAAATTTTTGTTTAATTCTAATATTTATAATATAATGAACAACATTAGAATTGCATAATAAAATCTTACATCATTCCAATAAGATATAAATATTTATAATTAAAAACAGATATTATAAGATGAAATTCACTTTGTAAATTTTTTATAAAAATATTTTCTGAAAATTTTACCAACATTGGTCAGTTAATATCGATTTTATGATGAAAAATTTTGCAGTTCTTGTTTTTTTTTCTATAAATATTTTTATGACAACTGCTCTGGTGAGCTTTTTTTCCCCTGGTGCCCTGAATTTAAGCATGCCACTAGATCTTGCCATTTTACTATTGAACTAGCTAGATGCAACCACCATTTCTACTCTAATGGTTTCTTTTCTCACACTTCCCACCTGTGAAACTCCATCCTGATTGCTTGCTTTCCTGGTAACTACAATCTTAGAAAATGTAAAGACCACATCAATCACCATTTTTGAATCCTGTTCCTTTTTTTGTTCTTTCCTCAATCCTCCCCATTCTTATTATTCTCATTCTCTTTCACTCCCTGCAAACCCCAGCATTCTAGTGGCATTGTTGCTTGGGGTGAATTGATTAAAAAAATAAAAACAACGTTGACATACATAATAGAATCTGATATTGTGCCTGTTTATGTGCATAAAGTTGACAGGGTTATAATTCTATATATAATAATAGTTGGCCACTCACATTCGAGGAAATCTGTCTATTAGGGCAGCAAGCCAATTGCTATTGCAGATGCTTGCTCAGGCACATTTGCGTTTGTTCAACACCCACAAAGCCCACCTGTGGTTTATACTGCAACTATGCTGAGCAGACCTTAGTTACAGTTTCTGGGAAATAGCATGTCATCTAGTGTGATCAACAATCTGAACAAGGCCAGCACATTCAAACCATCTAGATGACTTGTGACTTTGTGCTAGCACAGCTATCGATGACCCCCAAGTGTTTCGTATACCCACTTTCACTCACAAAGCTTAGGTTAACCTGTGGTATAGTTTTCAGGCACTTTCCAAAGGTGCCACATGCTGGGATTGCCCCCTCCAGACTGATAACATCAGGAAGTCTCCTTTCTGACAAATCGACCGTGGTAAGATTTGAATCTAGGTCCCATGGTCAGAAAGCAAACGTTCTAACCACTCAGCTACATGCCCATAATTCTATATATACGGAGTAAAATACACACATACACGCACACACACACACACATATATTAATACTTTTAATTCAGCCAATACAAGGCTCTAGGGCCACTCACGGTAGAGAATTAGTGATTTAAATTTTTGTAAGGGAGGGAGTAAGAATTACACATTATGAGGACATGTAGGATAGATGTTGGTTAACTCAGGATTTGAAAAGACCAAGATTGTCAGGGAAGCATCCTTTTAGGAGTTTGTTGCACAAAGTAACAGTTCTGGGGAAGATGCTGTCTGAATGATGCTGTCATGATGGGAATGGGGATGATTTGCATCCATGAACATATGTCCTAACTGAGAAGGCCTGATGTGGTGAAACTAAGGAATGTAACTCGTTAGAACATTTGCCTATACTAATTGCAATAGAGTAGCGAGGAATTAACAATATCATATGTGTGGGATAAGGGAGAATAATTAATCACCCCTAAGCCACATAATTCCTTTTGAACTCTGTTGTGGCTGGACAGTGAAGCCTGGGTAGCCCCAGGCCAGATATGGAAGCAATACTCCAGATGACAGAATTTTTTTAAAGTTGTCTTATAATTCTTCTGGATAATCAGATGTTAGAACATGAGATGAATATTCAAATAAATTTGACATGACAATGTTTTTTTTACACAGAAATATGCAATAAGTTTTGCGTTTGGGTGACCGTAACCCTTTTCTTTCAGTGCAATGCTAAATAGTTCTTGATGGATATTTGTGTAATGCAAGATCAATTTTTGAAGACATTTCATTCAAAATGTACCTAAGATTATTTATCCATGGCATTGGTTTTTGTTGAATGATAAACAGAATATTTTTGTTTACCTTAACTCATTTTACATTTAAATCTTATCAATAGACTCACTTATGTGGAAAGGAGACTGATCATAGACTCTTTGGTGGAATTACATTGAGTATTATACTTGGATCTTTTATCCTTCTAACTTCTTTTATCAACCTATATTAAGAAATCAAATTATGAATCAACTGTGTTTTAATCCGAATAGAATCCACTTAGATTTTAGAGTTGCTTCCCCTTTTCACAATGGATTATTTTATTTTATTTTGTCATTCAAATTGTCCTAACTCTTTGGCTCCAAGGAGAAGTCACTCTATTCATCCTCACTTAAAAATCATTGCATTTTTTTTTAATCCTGATTCAGGTATGATCACTCAGCCAAACAAAATCCCCTTAATGGCATTTTTAGAGTCTTTGGAAAGTACCATTTTAAGACTGCTCCAAAAATGCCATTTCATGAGCATTCTATACATATATATATATATATATAAAATTCTTGGGAGCTTTAAAAAAATCATGTTTTACAGGCTTTGTAAAGGAAAAAAATATCTCTTTCTTTCACAAAAAAAATAATGAAAAAGTGCTTAGCAATGTTTTTTCCTTGCCAAAATAACATTTTAATAACAAATGACAAATAAATAAAACTTCTCTTAAGTATAGC
This sequence comes from Acanthosepion esculentum, assembly GCA_964036315.1. NCBI lineage: Eukaryota > Metazoa > Mollusca > Cephalopoda > Sepiida > Sepiidae > Acanthosepion > Acanthosepion esculentum. The sequence goes on along the minus strand of OZ038487.1, from coordinate 55,538,096 downwards.
AGAAATGTTATTCCAAAAGTGTCCAAGAATCATTTTAACTTTTTCTCTTTCTTGTCTTTTTTTTTCATTTAAGGTTTCTAATGTTAGAATTTGAGAAACATTCTGGAAGATGTTTCTAACTATTGCAGGAATAATAATAATAATAATAATAATAATAACATAAGAAAAATGAAGTTGACTTAAGGAATGTTTTAAGTTCTTATTTTATCTATCAGAGAGAGATGAAAGGCTATAGCTTCTTTGATGGATTTTAAATTTGTACCACAGGCTTCTAGCCTAAATGCAGTAACAACTGAACGCAAATCACTTGAGTTTGTAGTAGTAGTAGTAATAGTAACAGTTGTATTAGCTGCAGTGATAATAATAACGGAAAATGTGCATTTTCAGAGTCAAATGTAAGCATGATTGCTACTCTGCTAGTTGACATTTTAAATCTATCTTCAAAGTTTGGTTACTTGACAAACCTATATATATATATATATATATATATATATATATATATATATATATATATATTGTGTGTGTATGTAACACATTTTATGCAAAACATTTAACTTGGTTTAAACAGTCTTTTACCCCAGTAAGAAAAAAAGAAATGTTAAGTGTTATAAGGGGTGGCTGAAAAGTTCCCAGACTCTGATGTCAACACAGAGTGGTGACAGTCTGTTTGATGCTTGAGCACAATCTTGAGGCTATCATGGACTGGAGATTACTTCTTATATATCTATATGATAAAAATATACCTTTAAGGTATGCTATATTCTTAGGTTAAAGTGACAATATTCTCTGGTGCCCTGACTACATGAATTTAACCTTGCTACTAGACTGGCATCTAGGTCCCACCCATTTACTGTTGAAGTAGCTAAATGCAACCACCACTTCTACACCAACAGTTTCTTTTCTCACACTTCCCACCTGTGGGACTCCCTTCCATGTATTTGCTTCCCTGATAACTACAAGCTTCAAAAATTTAAATGCAATGACAATTGCCATCTTCCATCATCTTGAATCCCATTCTTTCATCAATCTTCCTCACACTCTTTTCTCTCATTTTCACTTCTTGTAACCCTCTGCATACTAGTGGAATCCCCACCTTACTTGGGGTGAAATGATTAAAAAAATTCAAATCAGAGATTGGACATATGTAAATATAAAAGTGGACATTGAGGTCAGCACCCAGTGGCAACAGTCTGTTTCTTGCTTAAATGCAATCCTCAAGCCATCAATTGCTTTTAAGCATGAAACAGACTGTCAGTCCTGGATGTTGACTTCAATGTTCACTTATATATATATATATATATATATATATATATATATGGCCAAGTGGTTAGAATGTTCGCTTTCTGACCATGAGACCTGGGTTCAAATTTCACTAAGATTTGTCAGGAAGGAAACTTCCTTATGTCTGGAGGGGGTGGGGGATGATCCCAGCATGTGGCACCTTTGGAAAATGCCTGAAAACCACACCCCAAATTGACCCAAGCCTTGTGAGTGAAATTGGGTAGACGGAACACTTGGTATCATCGATAGCTGTGCTAGCACAAAGTCACAAGCCATCATGGCCGAGCGTTTGAGTGTGCTGGTGTTGTTCAAATTGTTGATCATTGTAGATAACACAGTCTCTCCCAGAAACTGTAACTAAGTTCTGCTCAGCATAGTTGCAGTATAAACGACAGGTTGGCTCTGTGGGTGTTGAACAAACACAAATGTGACTGAGCGAAAGTCTGCAATAGGGATTGGCTATCAATACTAGCAGAGGGTATCCTCGAATACGAGTGGCCAGCTATTATTATATATATAATAGGCAGTAATCCATATTTTATACCTATTTTGTTAAATATGATGGATAATGAGTATTTTGCAAGTTTTTATTCAGTTTTTTGTGTCCTTACAAGAATATAAAAAAAATATTCCTTGTCCACCATATTCAATGAAACATAAAAGATAATTGCTGATACAACAATCTTATTAACACTATCTGATTCAGTAAAGTGGTTTTGGGAGAGTTGTTAATCATTATATTTCGCTATCCACACGTTCTTTGTGCCCAATGATGGTATATTAGTGACAAGTGCAATGACTGGGAATAAAATTATTGTTTTTAAATATCCTTCACAAAAATCAATAGGTAAAAAAATCGGATATAACTAAAAATATATCTGCAAAAAGACAACATAAATAAACACAAAAGGAAAACTTTTCTTAGCTGACATGTCTCATCCTCTGATGGACTTTATCAAGGCAAATGTAAGGATTTTATTTTGTAATAAGTATTTATAAACAGAAGTGAAAATGAAATGTTACTTTTCCAGAATTTTCAAATTTAAGAATGCTCATAAATATACATTAAACTTACTGAAAGTCAAGGTAAATTATGGAGGATACTAAATGATGAAAAGTTTTCCATTTGTCTTTATTCATATATATATATATAGAGAGAAAGAGAGACAGAGAGAGATTCTGGTTAACTGGAGCATTGGTTACAGTAAATAGGTGCTTAGTAGGACCTATTATGCATGAACAGAATCAGCTTTTTAAATCAGATTGTCTGTTTTATGTTAATCTGTTTAAAAGAAAAACCATTTATCAGGAACAAAATTCAAAGTCCTGATGTGTTTGAAACTCCACATAAGTAGAATATATATAAATATACATATATATACACACACACACACACACACACGCATATATAATAACCTCCCATACAACTCTCTAATTAAAAACGTAGAATTTCAGAACTTGAAAAACATATATGAAATTATTATTTAATTAGCTAACAAGAAAAGTGTACTTTGTTGTCATTAATGCATAATTTTCAGTACATATGTAAAGTACTTCAAGAGAAACTAGGAAATTCCCTTAATATCACTCACTTTAAATCTTTTCTCCTTTTTTCTTCCTCCTTCTTTTTCTCTTCCTCCTCCTCCATCTTTTTCTCTTCCTCCTCCTCCTCCTCCTTTTTCTCTTTCTCTTCCTGCTTCTTTTTCTCTTTCTGCTTCTTTTTCTCTTTCTCTTCCTGCTTCTTTTTCTCTTTCTCTTCCTGCTTCTTTTTCTCTTTCTCTTCCTGCTTCTTTTTCTCTTTCTCTTCCTGCTTCTTTTTCTCTCCTCCTCCTGCTTCTTTTCCTCTCCTCCTCCTGCTTCTTTTCCTCTCCTCCTCCTGCTTCTTTTCCTCTCCTCCTCCTGCTTCTTTTCCTCTCCTCCTCCTGCTTCTTTTCCTCTCCTCCTCCTGCTTCTTTTCCTCTCCTCCTCCTGCTTCTTTTCCTCTCCTCCTCCTGCTTCTTTTCCTCTCCTCCTCCTGCTTCTTTTCCTCTCCTCCTCCTGCTTCTTTTCCTCTCCTCCTCCTGCTTCTTTTCCTCTCCTCCTCCTGCTTCTTTTCCTCTTCCTCCTCCTGCTTCTTTTCTTCTCCTCCTCCTGCTTCTTTTCTTCTCCTCCTCCTGTTTCTTTTTCTCCTACTCCTTCTTTTTTGCTTTCTTCTTCTCCTCGTCCTCCTTTTTCTCTTTATCCTTTTTCTTCTTCTTCTCTTTATCCTTTTTCTTCTTCTTCTCTTTATCCTTCTTCTTCTTCTCTTTATCCTTTTTCTTCTTCTTCTTCTTCTTCTCTTTATCCTTTTTCTTCTTCTTCTTCTTCTTCTCTTTATCCTTTTTCTTCTTCTTCTTCTTCTCTTTATCCTTTTTCTTCTTCTTCTTCTTCTCTTTATCCTTTTTCTTCTTCTTCTTCTCTTTATCCTTATACTATGAAAACAACAAAAGATTAGTTCTATAATATGAAACACAATGTGACTTTATATATTTCAGTTACCTAGCCTGATCTCTCTTATTTATTAATTAGATCTTTTGCTACAACAGCAGGTGACATGTTATCTCTTTTTAAACAATGAAGATCAGCTTGCTAATATGTATTTATATTTCTCTTGTTAACTTTCTTTAAACAGTTTTACTTCTACTGATTTAAAAAGCAGAAGTCTTTCTTATATGCAACAATACAGATAATTTTATAAATGAACTTCCTTGATTACTCATGCGGGAAATATTACTAATACAATTGCCAAATTATACAAAAGTTGTTTTCATTTTTTTTCAACAGCATGGGTAAATTTGTAATAGCAGTAATTCAAACAATTGGCTGAAATCATCAGATCAAAAATCTTTTGTTGTAATTTCCAGAAACATTGTTATTGTGTTTACCAAGGAAAAAACAAAAATAGTTTAAAACAAAATGATGATTATGATGATTAGTCCCATGACCAGTTGTGGTCATAGCATTACTGCGTAACTAAGCACTTGTCCAGCTCCCTCCTCATGTCTTGGTAGGTATTCTTTCATGCATAGCATATCTTGGGCAAATTAGACCTGGCGGAATCCATCCCTCGCCAGGTCAGACCACAGCCAATGTCCACCAACTTGAAGGCTCACATTGGTCATAGACACATGGCCGTTAATTCCATTAACAGAACCCTCTGCTCAGGCTGTTGACTGAAGACCTCTAACTTGAGCCACACTTGCTATACATAGATATATTATACCTTTTTGGAATCGGGATGAGCCTGGGATTGAAAATTTGCCTTTTATCTTATATTCTGAACCAGAGTTAAAGTGAGGTTTTGAAGTTCCATGTAGTGAATTGAAGAATTCAAAGTTATTTCTTCAAAATTATCATTGCTGTTTTCTATGCTGAACCAGAAGACCCTTTTAGTTCTGCACCACAGGGGCTAACTTAAAAGGTTGCACAGAGTTCATCTTTTAAGCTAGTAATACATCACACATATATATATATATATATATAAGTCACTTGTCTTGTTCAGCCAACACAAGAGTTTTGCATTGAATCACTTATCAGGACCAGATGTCTGAAAAAGATTTAACTAACATCTGGCCCTGATGATCATTTTGATGTGAAACTCTTCAGTCAGCTCTCACCAAATAAGTCACTTTAAATTTTCTTAATTTATTGAACATTTTAACTCTAGTTATCAAATGATTACTTTTTAGCAGAGGTTCTGCTAGCCTGAAAACACATGTAAAATTCTCATAATTTTCATCTATTTTCTCAGTTCTGTTATTATTATTATTAAAATAAATAATAGAAAATAATCGAAAATGTTCATCAGATTTTTAAAAAAATGAAACTCTTGTAGAGGAGAAAAGTACAAAGTAATAAAGAAACAGTAATCAAGTAGAAAGAGTTGAAATTTCTGGCATACATCATGAGGAAAGAGAGCTTGGAAAATTTAACACTCACAGAACATATTGAAGAAAGAAGCGCAGAAGGAAAAAGCAATTAAGCTGCCAGGAGTGAAATGCTGACACTGATTTTGTGCCCATTTAAATCTAAGGTTGATTACAAGCAATGAAACTTACATCTGCATTGCATTGGAAAAAAGATACATGTTAGGGAAAACCATGGACAAAGTGAACAAAAAAAAATTGCACAAATATGTACACAACTTGAATTGACAGAGTTATGGTTCTTATAACAAATACTGAGAATTTTATGGACTGAACATGTGAGCGATAAGGAAGTACTCAAAGAAAATGGCAACTAAAAAGACAGTTATACTTCAAATCAGAAAGATACAATTGAAATTTCTGGGACACATAATGAGGGGAGAGGGCTTGAAAGATTAAACACTCGCAAGGCATACAGAAGATAGGAGGAGTAGGTAACCTATCTCATGGATTTGAGTAAATGGATGGATGATAAAAGTAATATTCAAGAGAGCCATGATCACTTGCCCTGAAAGAACACATCACATGAAAGAATAAGAAGCAAGCATCTATTATGTTGGTTTATTTTTTTCCAAAACATTACATGTAAAGTGCAAACACTTATCTCTTCAAACATTATGACAAAAAGAACATTAGTTTAAATTCTGTTTTCCAATTTATTGATATTTATGAGAAACCTTTTGCCTAATTGTAATTGGAAAGCTTTTGTTATGGCCTTAGTTGTCATCATGTGTTCAAATTTTTTTTTCAATCAGTAAAACCACTAAGACACAAGCGTTTACTGAGTGTGAAAGAATAAGAAAAAAGGAGAACCATTAAGGAACGAGAACAACAAAAGAGTATTCAAGAAGACAGAAGATAATGATTTACATGGTATTTAAATTTTTGAAGATCAAACTTGACTGGAAAGCAAGAATCCAGAAGTGAGTTACTCAAGCAAGAAGTGTGAGAAAAGAAACTGCTAGCATAGAACTTGAGCCAATTCAACAGTAAATTGATGAGATTTTGCTGCCAATCTAGTACAGTACTTAAATTCATAAAGTCTAGATACCATAGCAGAAAGTTCACCAGAACAAAGAAAAAACTTGTATTTTGCAATGAATCTAAAGTCTGTTTGCATACAGATTTTATGTGGCTTCTGTATTCACTCAGAAACGTCCATATCAGTATCTTCAATTCTGTAAGCTTTGACTAAAGATAGGCAGCTTTGAAAACTGGCATCATCACTTGAGATAACAGTGTAACATTTGAAGGTACAGATTTGTTGAACAATTGTATTATTATTGTAGTGGAGGTTATCTTATGACAACATTTGTTCTCATTATATATCTATGCTGGCCTTGTGTAAAGATTGAAAAAAATGCACAGTGTTAGTAGATGCAAAAATTTTTTTCATATAACTCAATATATATACAGAAGGATAGAGTGATATATTAGAGTTTCAAGAGTTCAAATGTAAAACTCTTGGTGCATAGAAGAGAGAGAGAGAGGGATAAAGAGAGAGAATCCAGATATACATATATATGTATACATTTTTGAATTGGACATAGTCCGACAATTTATTAAAGACATTTTTGATATGTTAAACATATCAAAAATGTTAAACATATCAAAAATGTCTTTAATATATATGTATCTATTCAAATGTAGCAGCCATCTTGCTTAAAATGTGTGAGAATTAAGTATGAATGTTTTAGCGTCAATGCAGAACTGTGTGGATGTCTAAGGTTACCAGTGGGTGGTAGAAAAAGTATGAGTCCATGTGAGACTGTGTGGGTCATGTAAGTGGTGTATTTCAACTCTGGGTATATTATGATGACTGCTGCAGCAGCAAAGAATTGATAAAATTAATTCATCAATTATGATTTAGGTTGACTTTCCATCTCATTATATACATGTCTAGAGATCCGCTTTGAAATTGCTACTCTGCTTCTGATTGGCTCAAGATCAGTAACCTTAAATCTTGGTTGGAAACAGATTTTGTTTCTGATTTGCTAAGCTTGACTATGATGTTTGTATCATGGTCAAGACAGTTTCTGATTGGCTAGTTGAAATATGATGCCATGGCCTTGCGATTCTGAATATACATCTATTTTTAGAGATGGGGAAATTTTGGTTTCCTTGCTATTTATTTTTATTTTTACTTATTTATTTATTTTTATCACTATTGTATCTCATTAACTATTATAAATAAAGACACAGGCTTTTGCAAGGATTTATTAAAGAAACATTCTTTCTCTTTCTCCAAATGTTGTTATATATCCAAGAACTTCTTAATTCAGCAAGAACTACCACTTATTAGTTATTAAATAAACAAAGAAAAGAAATTATCATAAAACCAAATCATTCAATACTCTTACCTCACAAGTCTTTGTCAAGTTCAAGCAACTTCTTTTATATGCCATATCCCTTTTGGATATGGGTGATCATAGCTCTCCACAACTTCCAGTCCTTTAGAGTTCTTAGCAATGTTAAAATATCAATTTACACAATCTTGTTAGGTATTCTATTTCCTTGTGCTCCTCTTGCATTCATTATACCCTGTGAGTGTCAGATTTTCCGAGCCTTCTTTATTCATTATGTTTGACAAAAATTTCAACACTCCCTTTTTGATTCTAAATATAAGTGTCCCTTTAGTTTTTATTTTCCTTAAGAATTTCTCATTGATTATGTGATAGTCTCTGTGAGGAGACAATCCAAAATTTGCTGCTATATAGAGGATTAATATTACATAGCAGTTCAGCAATCTTTTCTTTGTTTCTAATGAAATTTTCCTGTTTTTTAATACTTTGTTTAGCTTTTGGAAGGCATCTTTTCTATTCAAATGTGCCTTCAGGTTTCATTATTACAACTTTACAATGAACTATGCAAATAGTAAATTTGTGCTGTTTATGTTTCTACAGTTCTTTTATAACATATAAACCTGTCATCATTTAAAATTCAGCAAGAAAGTAATTATGTTATATGACTGTGTATTAATATTTAAAAGTGGCTTTTTTTTATTTATGAAATAATTTTTGTGTCAGTTTTGCAAAAATAAAAAAATCCCAAATGATCAAAATCAAATGTTTAATATACATTTCCAATACAGAATATATAAAATATAATTAGAAGATATTTAATTTGAACACAAGTTGCACTAAACATACACTTGTCCAACTGTAAACAGATACGAATAAGACCAAAATATTAACCGGAAAAAGCATCTTTATTTATTCATATGCATCTTCAACTTTCTTTGATATTATGTGTAACTGCAATGTTAAGGGTTCTGAGCTGGCATCTTGGCTTCAGTCACTTTCTCACCACTGTAACATTGCCTCCCTGTACTTTTTTCTATAAATATTTTCACGGTAATTTTTCTGATAAGCTTTCCTATTTGGTACCTAGACTTTATGAATTAGATTGGCTGCAAGATCTCATGATTTTATAGTTGAAATGGCTAGATGAAACCGTAAATTCTATGCTAACAGTTTCTTCTCTTAGACTTCTCACTTGTGGAACTCACTTCCAGCTTCTTGCTCTCCAGTAAACTTTGATCTTCAAAAATTTAAATGCAATGCCAATTATTATCTTCTGTCTTCTTGTTCTTTTATTGTTCTCTCTCTCTTTAATAATGTCTTCTCTTTCTCGTATTATCTCACACACAGTAACCACTTGTGTCTTAGTGGCTTTATTGCTTTGCTTAGGGTGAAATGATTAAAAAAACAGTACTATTCTTTATCCTGTATCTGTTGAATTTCTCATGGAAATAAATAGAAAACATTACTTTTGGAGCCTCCCTTAAGAAATTTGTAAAAATAGATTAATAACTAAAAAGAAAAAATCCATGAATATAAAACACACAGTATTATTGTGTTTCTTCTGGTTGGTCTGCCTCTCAACAATGTACAAGGTATAGTAGTTCAAATAAGGAGAGCCAGGAGACCACATGTTGGTGCAGATGCATAACAAAACTATTTGTGATACATCTGAAGGCTGTGGTCATGCTTTTTTCATTTCCTGTGTTAGATTGGAAGCTGCCATGTAAAATTTCATGTGGTTGTCTTCCATTTATGGCTTGCTAAATATCTATTCTCTAATAGACACTGCACACTTTATATATATATATATATATATATATATATATATATAAAGTGTATGAAAGACAAGGCTTTCCACTAAATGTGTACACACTTTATTGATAACAGTGGTGATTTATACATTTTGATAAGACAAAGAAATATATTTGCTGAATATACCTCATTCAACAAAACTGAATCATAAAAATTCTCAGCCAGCCTGGATTATGTCATGGGGAAGAGTGCAGAGTCCAGCTGGACATTTACAGCCATGTCCTTAATCCATGGCTTGACCTTTGTGACTAGTGGTATCTTGATGTAGGCAGTGACATTGAATGTGCAGCTCTGTGGTCACATATGTCTCTCACTGTTGGGTAGTACACCCTTCACAGGACCATCAAAAACAAGATGTATATGGTGTGCACTACTCAGTACTCAGAGCCAAGTATCATTCATCCTGTTCACCTGGCTACATTAAAAAGATCTGGCTATCTACGAGTTCCTGTGGCTTATCAATTAAAAAGGTGGAAAGAAAACAATTTGTGTTACATCTGAAGGCTGTGTTTGTGCTTTTTCATTTCCTGTGTAAAATTGGAAGATGCTATTTAAAATTTCATGTGGTTGTCTTCCATTTATGGCTTGATGAAGATATATTCTCTAATATTGGGTTGGTGCATAATTATCAGGCGTTTTTGTAAGCAAATTACTTGTTAATAAAAATTGCTGCTTTGCTAACTTTTTTTTATTAAAAACATTATTTTCAGGTTATAAAAATGTGTGTCGATGCATTTAAATGTTATTGTTGAATTATTTCTTTTTTCATAATGTTTAAAAAAAAACGCCTGATAATTATGCACCAACCCAATACATGATGCACCTTTTATATATAAATTATGTGAAAGACAAGGCTTTTCACCAAATGTATACACACTTTGTTGACAACAGTAATGGTTTATACATTTAAGAAGCCAAAGAAATATACATATTTGTTGAATATAACTCACTTCCAACAAAACTGAATAAAAATGAATAGAAATAGAAATAAAAAGAAATGATATATTTTATTTAAGTGGGAAGCCTTCCTCTTGACACTTGCAATCAAATGTCAAAATTTTGCTTATTTGAAAGTGACAATAATCACTGTAGTTACATTCAATATCCAGCTGCCACTAAATTAATAATGGTTTCTTGCAAAAGGAGAAATTGACTTAAAGTATTGATCTTAGCGCAGTGAATATAATCAAGGACTCATTGAAATACTGACCAGATAATTTCTTGTACATACACAAATGCATCCAAAGATTTGCTAAAAAAATCTCTTGGTGCAAACACCTTCCCAAAATCAGATTTAAAGACTAAACATTAGATTTTTTTTTTTTTCTTTACTAAAGAGCTTCTTGGTATAGTTGCAGTAGCATGCAGAAGAGAGTGTGACAGTCCTGAGCATCTATGTTCGGAGGACATCCAATGAAAGAGTGAAATAAAATTTTAGTTTATATTTAATTGAATAAAGTGTTTATTTCATGTTTCATCTTCTTTTACATATTTAAAATGCCTTCCTTTCCCACATTTCTCAGTACTAGGCCCTATAGGCCTCCTTACTTGAGTCTTAGAGGCATGTAATTAAGGAGTTGGCATCACCAAACATCTGCATGTCACTATGGCTGTGAGTTTTTAGCACCATTTCATTCATACACATTCAAGTGTATACATTAACACTTAGGAATATACTGAATGGAAAGATTTAAGAACCATTCAAATTTGATGAGTCCACAATCAGTGTCATGCAAGATCAGCATATTTTTCAGAGATCAATATTTATTTATATATATTACATATGAGTGAATCTATATAAATATATATATTTTTTTATTTATGAAATAATTTCTGTGTCCGGTTAGAAAAAATAAAAATCCCAAATGATCAAAATCGAATATTTAATGCAAATTTCCAATACAGAACATATAAAATTTAATTGGAATATATCCAAATTGCAGTAAAGTTGCACTAAGTGTACTTCTGTCCAATAATGTAAAACAAACAGATAAGAATAAGACCAAAATATTAATCTGAAAAGGCACCTTTATCTATTCATGTGCGTCTTCATCTTTCTTTGATATTATATGTAACTGCAATGTTAATGGTCATGAGCTGGCATCTTGGCTTCAGTCACATTTCCACTGCCATAATGCTGAATCCCTGTGCCTTTTCTATAAATATTGTCATCGTAATTTTTCTAATTAGCTTTCCTATTTGGTATTTTATTTTTTATGAATTTAAGTGCAGTATTTGCTACAAGGTCTCATGATTTCATACTTTAAATTGATACCTGAAACTATAATTCCTATGATAAAAATTTCTTCTCTCACACTTCTCACTTATGGAACTCTTTTCTGGCTTCTTGCTTTCCCGTCAACTTTGATCTTCAAAAATTTAAATGCAATGTCAATTATTATCGTCTGTCTTCTTAATTCCTGTTCTTTTTTCATTTTCTCTCATTAATAAGTAAATCTCTCACAATCTGTAAACCCTTGCATCTTAGTGGCTCTATTGGCTTGCTTGGAGTGAAATGATTAAACAAAGTAAAACAAAAAAAACTGATGTCTTGGGCCATCCCTAAACATACTGTTAAATAACAAATCATTTTCTAGGGTGAATATTGTCCTTTTAGAAGTGTGAGCTCAGTAAATTATTTAAATTGACTTAAAGTATTGATCTTAGGGCAAATAATAGAATCAAGGTCTCATAGAAATACTGACCAGATGATTTCTTGTACATAAACAAATGCATCCAAAGATTTGCTAAAAAATGTCTTGGTGCGACCAACATCCCAAAATCAGATTTAAAGAATAAACATGAGATTTTTCTTTTCTTTTCTGAAGATCGTTTTTGGTATGGCTGAGAATTTTTCAGCACCATCTCATCCATACACATTCAAGTGTGTATATTAACACTTATGCATAAGTGAATATGATTAAAGATACACACAAAAATATTGTACAAAGTATATTTCTGTATTACCAAAGGTGCAGTAAAAATAGAAATGTAAGATTCTTCTTCCTGTGGATAGTGAAATGTAAGGTACATTTTTTTCCTGTATGTATAGATACATTTCTCTATTTTGGCATAAGTCCATATGTATTACTGGTATTTTTGTTGATTTAATTGCATAAAGCAAAGCTGAAGGGAAAGACTTAAGAAACATTCCACAACAGAGAAGTCCACAATGTCTTGCAAGATCAGCATATTTTCCAGAGTTCAATATTTATTTACACATATTACATATGAGTGAATGAATATTAATAAGCAAATCTATATTCAAGCAGACCCATACAAACACACATATATATTTCCCTGCAAGAAATGGGTTGTAAATTTTAATGCCTCCAAAATGAAACCACTATCTTTTAAACATCACCAATGGTTATTTTTACCCTTCATTAGTGTTGTATCCTAAAAGGTGGTTACCAACAGACAAAGGTGGTACTCGAGTGAAAGGACCAGCAACACAGGCATAGATGAAAGAAAGAGAGGTTTATTGTAAAAGAGAATGCACTACTGAAAGACAGGGAATTGGTTAGCAAGCTAGTAATTCCCAAAGCAAGTCCCCAGTATATCCTGTGTTCACTACATATATCTACCAATATAGTCAGTCCACATAACCGATAGGGAGTGTGGGACATTTCATTACAGCAATTAGTACAGCTGATGTTAACCTTCAGGAAAGCAAATCATTCCAATTTCTTGGTCTCAAGTCTTTGAATCAATTGCTAGGTCTGCTGCTAAGAAGGTTGGTTCACTGTAGCATGCCAGACAATTCTTCTTGTTAGAATCCATCTTGTACATTTGTAAATCTACTATTTTTCCCTGCATTTTATGTCACTACCATATCTGGTCTGGTGCTTCAGTTATATATCTAGAGCATCTGAACAAAATCTAAAGAAGAGGCTGACCTAGCATCTCAACTTCAGTCACGTTCTCACCACCATGTTGTGGCTCCCCTCTGTCTTTTCTATAAGTATTGTCACGGCAGTTGTTCTGATGAGCTCTCCTCCTTGGTACCTCAACCAAATGTATTTAAGCATACCACTGGAGTGGTTAGTTGGTCTCATTTGTTTTATGTTGAAATAGCTAAATATAACCATAAGTTCTATTCTAATAGTTTCTTTTCTTGAACTTCTCACATCTGGAACTCTCTCCTGATTTCTTCTTTCCCTGCCACCGATGATCTTCAAAAATTTAAATGCAATGTCAATCATCATCTTCTGTCTTCCTGAAACCTGTCCTTTTATTGTCCTTTCTTCCCACTAAATTCTTATCATCTTTCCCTCCCAGTAACCTGTTGCATCTTAGTGGCATTATTGCCTTGCTTGGTATGAAATGATTAAAAAAAATATGCTGGTTTAAAAGACAAATCTTGCATCAGCTGATAATTTTGGTCTTATATATGATTTCAAAGCCAAAGTATAATTGTTACTAACCTAGGGCACACTAACAGTAGCTCACAATATCACCAGAGTTGTTAGTTTTCAATGACAGTGTAGGAATGGAAATGCAGCCACATCACATAATCTTGTATTCAAAACTTGCCAGTCAGACATACATGGATTCTGAAAAGTTCTCAGCCTAAACAAGAAGCACATCCCCAAAATTTGATTGGCAGTTCATCAGGATGAGAAGTTTTTTTTTTTTTCCATATGTATGTATGTATGTATGTATGTATGTATGTATGTATGTATGTATGTATGTGTGTGTGTGCATATATATACATATATATATATATATATATATATATATATATACATATACATATATATACATACATATATATATATATATATATATATATACATATACATATACATATATATATATATATATATATATATATATATATATATACATATACATACATATATATATATATATATATGTGTGTATCATATCTTTATTCAAACATGCTTCATTGAATAATATAGATATATTATTTCTATTTATTTTTATAATGACCCTTTCCAGTTCTCTAATCTGTTTCTTGATGTTAAGATAAAATTCATCAAGGAAGGCACCACATAGTTTTTTCATACCTAAGTACTTTCGATCTCCTCCAAGATTATAAAGACAAATTTACTGTAACTGTGATAAAATTTTAAACTAATGATGACATGTGCATTCACATGTACTTTAAAAAATCACCATCTCAACAAAATGCAGATTTTATCACAGATAAAATAAGTTTGTCTTTGTAATTCACTCCTGAGGATCATCTTTATTCTTTTAGACATGTATTGTTAAACGCAACAGACTTTTTATATCTATGATATTTAATGATTTTTTCTAATATATGTATGAGCTTTGGTGTAAAAGGAAGCAGGAAGATAATTTTAGCCTCATGCAACCAACATGTAATTAATATGTTAGCATAAGAATAAAATGAGGGAATTAATAATAAAGATAATTTGTTTCATAATGTTTATTAGAAAAAAAATTAATTTAAAAAAAAGGTAGTAGAAGAAGTGAAATGAATAAAATATAAAAGACTGTGAAAAATAAAAGAGAATTGTCAAAGAATTAAGAAAAAAGAAATGAAATAAAGAATGATAGGTAAAAGGAAATGAAAAACTACAGAATAGGAAAGAAATAATATTTGAAATTCAAGGTTAAAAGAGAAAATATAAAAACAGTTATTGGAAGAAGAGTAAAAATGGAAGTGTGGAGATGCAAATGGAAGTAAAGGGGAATAAAAATGGAGAGAGAGAGAGAGAGAGAAAATCAACAACAATTCAATAAATTAAAAATGAAGAACTCAAGAAAACGAATTTGTTTGCACAGATAAAAAATAGAGATGAAAGAAACAAGAATGTAAAAGATGAAAAGAAAATTCATATCTGAAAAATAAGAGAAAAAAAATCAGAATCTTAATGTGATTTCTGATTATAAATGCTTGTATGTTACTTTAACCTTGTAGACACCACTGTGGAGGGCCACAGCCTGACAATACCAAGTGTTGCTGATACTGTAGGCTCTCCTGTAGAGTATAGGGCCAAGGCCTGACCATGTAAGGTATTGCTGACCTTGTAGACTCCTCTGGAGTGTATGGCCACAGCCTGACCATGCAAGTTGCTGCTGACCCTGTAAACTGCTCTCTGGAGAACAGAGCCCCAGCCTCATCAAACAAGGTATTGCTGCTATTTTTTCTGTGGCAAGTAGGTATTTTAGGGAGTGGAGTTGCTATCTGTACATGCAACCAGTTTTGAATTCCAAGTCATTCTCCAAGAATGG
Organism: Acanthosepion esculentum; assembly: GCA_964036315.1. Taxonomy (NCBI): domain Eukaryota; kingdom Metazoa; phylum Mollusca; class Cephalopoda; order Sepiida; family Sepiidae; genus Acanthosepion; species Acanthosepion esculentum. The sequence continues at coordinate 55,522,528 of OZ038487.1, read as the reverse complement.
AGCAATGATAGCTTCTACACTGTATCCATAATAAAAATTTCGAATTAGTAAATGCTAAACATTTGAAAGACATCAGTACATGGATGTATAACAGATTTACTATAGAATATGAGGAAATTGATCAGAGAACAGGCTGTGCTAGAGGTAGTTTCACCTAAACACCACCAGTTGTTCTGAAACCAAAACAATAACCTAAAAACTCAAGACATCTTCTTAAATAGCTTTGTCAGATTGAGACTTTCATATGAATGCCATGCATAGAACCTTGTGGCAGACCACAAAATCACAAAGAACTCAGATAAAAGAAATCACATCACGTGAAGACTTTCAAAAGCAGCAACAATTTAAAAAGAGAATGACATAATCAAGATTCTGACATTCTACACTACCTCAAACATAAGGCTAGGAAGGAAAGCCCGATCAGTAATAGAACAAGTAAGAACAGCTACTGGATTTGAGAAACCTATTTTCCTGAAAAATTGTTTTAAAACAAAGAATTTATCAATTTCAACTGAAAGCAACACTGACTGCTTAGTCAATGAATGCTAAACGTTTCCTTATAAGGAAACTGTTAATATTACTGCTCTGGTATTTAAGCGATAGCCGAATGGAGAAAAGATGAATTCATGTCTTCCCCGATGGTATTTGTGCAAATGTTCACGCAATGATATTAGCTGGAATTTGAACTTGACACACTGATCTCAATCTCAGTGTTGCACTATGCACGCACATCGTGTTATCATAACACAGCAAAAGTAGAGACGATAGAAATAGTTTTGTTAGGAAAATATGATTAAAATAAATCTAAAAATAGAGCAGTTTCCAATTCAGTTTGCAACTCAATAGTGTGGGGCCTGTATTCATACTGTCTTTGATAATAATTATCCAGGTTTTGTATGTTTTATTTTTTTAATCATTTCACTCCACTAAGTTGCAAGGTTACTGAGAAGGAAAGAAAATTAGAAGACTTTAGTGAGGGGAAAAGGACAAAAAAAAAATGGTTCAGGAAGATGGCGATTGACATGGCATTTAAATTTTTGAAGAACTTCAGTTACAGAGAAGCAAGAAAACAGAAGAGAGTTCCACAAGTGAGAAGTACAAGAAAAGAAACTATTACAAGAGAACTTGTGGTTGCATCTAGCAATTTCAACAGTAAAACATTGAGTCCATGTTACCAATCTAGTATCAAGGAGGAAAGCTCATTAAAACAATTGCCATGAAAATATTTATGGGAAAGACAGGGAAGCCACATCATGGTGGTAAGAAAGTAACTGAAGCTGAGATGCCAGGTCAGGACTGATAACATTACAAAACTTTCTTGGGATATATAGAAGATATATAACAGGGGCACCAGACCAGATATGGCAGTAATATTCAATGCAGGCAAATGGTGGATTTATAAATGAGCAAGATCAATTCTGACAAAAAAATTATCTGGCATAACACAGTGAACCAGTCATCTTAGCAGCAGACCGAGCAATTGATATATAATCATTCCACTTCATGTGAGTAGAAAACGTGTCACCAAGAAGGGGCAAAAAGTTTCTCTCCTGGAGGTTTTTACTTGTGAGATTACTACATGAAAACTGAAAAGAAACTCTTATCAACATTCAAAGAGGAAAAGAAATTAAAATATCACTAATTCCTGTATAAAATAATAACATATAGATGTGTAGGTGGTGTAATGGATAGTGACTTAGAAACAGAAATTGGCATGCTGTGTTCAAAGTCCAGTGAAGTTTGTTACTTTACTTTCACCTTTGGAAAGGTATGAATCCATTTATCTTCCTTCAATCTTAGGGCTGACTGACTTGCCTTGAGGTAGCAACGATTCTAGGAGAAGGAAAAGTCTGAATTCAAACTCAGCTTGAATCAGAATGGGCTATCTTACTGTAGGCACAATACTGCTGCTTTGGCTCGAGTAGATGTGGAGAACTTACAACCCTAATTGGTTACAAGATATGATGTAATATGCATAAAATAATAATTCTTTATTTTGTGAAAAAGAAACATAATTAATACTAGATTCCTGCTGATTAGGGATTAGCAGGAAAACAAATAAAACTAACTTTAAATGTAATTTATATTTGCTTAAGGACCAGGCTCCAATGTATTATAAAAGTAAAATTATAAATTGAACCAAGTTCATCTGAAGTGAGATTTTAAATGAATCCTGTTCTCTTTGGCCAATGGTTTTTGAGTAAAGACTTTTTTGAAACAGTTTGTTAGAAAAAAGAAAAAGAAAAAACTACATAGAAATTCAGAGGTATTCCCTTTATTTATCTGCAAATAATTACAATACAAATTCTCTAAACAGGAAGTAACCTGACATTGAGCTTAACAGCCATTTTTGGAGGCCTTTAGGTGAATATAAATAGAAAAGCAAAAGAGAGAAAAATACTAACCAAGAGAAAAGAATAATAAAAAAAAAAAGAATGGGAAATGCTTAATAAAGGAGTGAAACAATGTGTAAAGAAGATGTACAAAAGAAAATTTGAAAAAAAATGACAAATAAATTGTAACGAAAGAAACATGTAAAGCAGAAAAATAGAAGAAGAAAAAAAGGGAGAAAAATCCATGCACTTAGTGACTATTGACATTGAATCAGTCTTCATTTTGTGAGGCTTAATTCTTAAATTCAATTTAACGACAAACACACAAAGGTCCATCCCATGTCAAAAAGCTGAGAGCCAGTCTTTTATACGAAAAACTGAAGAAGACAACATAAATATGATAAATTAAAAAAAAAGAAAGAAATCAAGAAAAATCACTAAACTCAACAGAAAGTATAGGAAAATTAAACAAGAGAGAATTCAGACAATGAATGTTACTCTTGCAGAGGTTATGCACCAATAGACAAGTGGAGGGTGCAAGTGAACAATAAAATGTTTAAAAAGTAAAAAAAAAATGTAATCTCTATTCATTTCTTGAAAAAAGACAGAAATGTTAGTTTTGTGTTTTCGTTTGTATTTGTTTTGCAAGGTGTCCGAGGCAAAAAATTAACTTTGCACATTAAAGAGTGAGTCTCTATTAAATTTCTGATCTGCTTCATTACTTGACTTTATTTAATTTATTTTGTCAACTGTTTATCTTGCATTTGCTGCCTTTTATTTTATTTTTGGCATCCTATACTCTTTCTTTTTGTAGTTTTCTGATTCTTTTTCTAAAAAGAAATTTTAAAGTAATGATATAAAGAGGAGAGGAAAAATAGAAAGCACAAAATTAGTGTAAAGGATTTAAATGCATAAGAGATTAGCATGGGTGATGAATTTTTATATGTTTTCAATACTTTTTCTTTCTTCTGACATATCTCCCTGAGTGTATATATCTTATTTTCTCACAGTTTTTTTTTAATTGGTATCACTCCATGCAAGGCAGTAAAGCCACTAAAACACGAGGGGTTACAGGGTGTGGAAGAATTAGGAAGAGAAACAATAGTGAGTGCAAAGAGAAAAGAGTAAACAGGAGGACAGTAGATAGTGATTGACATTGCATTTATATTTTTGCAGATTAAAGTTGGCTGGAAAGCATGGAGCTGGAAGGGGGTTCCACATGCAAGAAGTGTAAGAAAAGAAGCTGTTAGCATAGAATTTACAGCTGTGTATCTTCCGGACGATCATGACTCTCCACAACCTCTTATCCCTTAGTATCATTTGTTCCTTTCCCAAGCTTCCAATCTGCTGTCCCGCCATCCATTTACACAAAGTTCATCAGGTAGGCTACCCACTACTCCCCCCTGTTCCTTTTTCCTTTGATATGTCCTTTGAGTGTCAAATTCTCCAAGCCCTCCTTCGTCATTATTTGTCCAAGAAATTTCAGCTATTTCTGATTCTGATGATAAGCGTCCATCTTGTTGCCATTTTCTTCAAGTCTTTTTTGTTGCTTTTGACATCATTCCATAGAATTCTCAGCATCCTTCTGTATAAACACATTTCTGTTACCTCTTGTTTTCTTTTCTTTTGTGAGGAGATTGTCTAGCCATTACTTCCATACAAGAGGAAAATATTACATGACAATTCAACAGTCTTTAGTTTGGTCCTGGCAAAATTTTCCTGTTTCTTCATATTTTGCTAATAATTCAATGCACGTTTGATTTTGGTGTAACATTTTTCATCCTCTGTTGAAACACTTCCCAGATATTTAAACTTCTGTACTTGTTTGATGTTGACATCTCCATTTCATAGGTTGCATCTTGGGCTTTTACTCTCTATACATTGTCTTCTTACAGTTCATGGTTAGTCCTTTCTTCTCATTTTCCTTTACTACCTTGTTTAATAAGTCCTGTAGTTCACATATATTGCCTTTTATTCTTTACTGTTTTTCATCTGTCATAATATTTTCATTCATTTCCTTTAGTCTTCTTTATATTTCACATTTTTTTGCTTTTCATTAAAAGCATTACTCATCTTCTTCTAAAATCTTTCCCCTGCATTTTTACTTGCTACAACTTTCCATTTCTTGTTATGCTTCATTCTTTTTTTCTCATAAATCTTTTGAACTACAAGCAGTCACAGTTGTTAGTTTGTTTTTTTTGTTTTTTTTGTTGTCCTTTTCTTTTTTCAGTTTTCATCTCTTTTCCTTTTTTGGATCCAGACTAATCCTGGTTTTACATTGTTCCCATTTTCATCTGTTTTAATCCTTAAAACTGTCATTCTTTATCCCGGCTCTGAAAATTATTCATTAGATTTGATCCTAACATGTTCATTGGACAAACACAAAACTCTTTCTGTTGTTAATCTGCAAATCTGATTCCTCATCTGCTTGATTCTAATTTTTATTTTCACATTTTGACCTGTCCTTGCATCTGATTCACATATTTCTCCTTTCTTAACTTGATTTCCACTTCCTTTTTTATGCATTCAATCTTGATCTTAAATTTTTATGTTTCTCATCTTCCTGTTAATCATTGTATCTTACACTAAGAAATGTCACTGATCCACACATTATATTCTGCCTTTGATCCTTACATCTCCATGTTTAATTTTCTTTTCTAAATTGCTCTCGATTTGCAAATTTTTGCTTGCTTCTCTTTTTTTTCTGATAATTTTGCATTTTCTTTTTTTTCTGTTTTGTTATTTAAAAATTAGCATGCATGTTTCTTTTTTTATTTGAGACATCTATATTTTTCTTCTTTTTTCTCCTCATATGTTTGCAATTTTTTATTCTTCCTTTTTCAAACAAATTATTTATCTGCTCTACCATTTCTCAAATGTTTTATTATTTTTGTTCCTGTATATTAATCAATCTCTGCCATTATTTTCTTGTTTATGTGCAATGCCTTTCTAAACATAATGACTAATTTTGTTAACAATTGAAAATGCATTCAAAATTAGATTTTTCATACATCTATAATATAGTAGCAGTAATCATAATACAGCTAAAAAGTTATGTGAAAATTAGAAGAATTTAATGTCTTATTCAGGCTAGTAAAACTTCTGCTAAAAAGTGCTCAGTAAGTAGAGCTATAATATTCAAAAGTTCAGTTAACTTATCTAATTGATTTATCAAAAAATGATATTTATTGAACATGTCCTGATGAGCATACTGACGTAAAACTCTTGAGTTGGTTAATCAGAAACATCAATTGATTTTTTTTTAATTGAATTACTTTGATATATTTAACGATTCTCATTCATTTTCAAACAAATTTGTTGAAACTAAAATTATTTAACCTGTACATTTTGTTTAGTTTAGACTTTTCTTAGACTGTTAATTTTCTTTTCTTTTTTTTAATCAAAATTGAATGTTTCATTTGCTATAAACTGTCACCTACTTCAGGTATTTGACATATATTGGAATGTCAAACCATTTACAGATAACTGAGGAAGCCTGCCAACTATGGCAATTGAAATATTAATTTTTTATTGCAATAAAATAGAATGAAGGTACTACTCTGAACTAACCAGAATACAATGATTAAAAAAAAACTGTCTAAAAATTCAGGCAAGAAAATTTTTTCAATATTATATAAAATTACCAGTAAAGCAAGCATAAGCCCAAATTAAAAAAAGAATAGATAACTATTTCTCTTTTCTTTTGTTTAATTTTCTTTTTCCTTCTATCAGCTTTTATTTTACTTTTGTATAGAACAAAAAGGATGCATGATGGAGTTTATGGGTAGTGGCTCGGATTGAGTAATCGGAGAGCTGAGTTCGAATTCCAGTCGAATCCATTACATTCACTTACATGCTAATACCCTTAGGAAAGGTATGAATCCTCTTCTTCTCCCCAAGCTATGGGTAAATAGCAGGACAGACCAGGTTCTATAGCCTTGGATGGCAACTGGTCTACCACAGAAACAAACGGCAACCTACTGCAGGAAAAATCTGCTTCGTCAGTCATGTATTGAAAGATACATGATCGCTTAAGCATGTATCACACATGGCACATAACTGACTGACTGATTAAAACTATTTTGCAATAATTGCCGGATAATTACCAATATTCTATGCTTGTCAAGATAGCTTTTCCACTTCTCAATTGATAATTTAATATCTTCATATTATAGGACTGTATGAGTGTTACCAGAATTAGGTCATGAAAACACTATGATCACAGCTTCAGATTGATGATAAAAGTTGTCGGAGCAGAAATGAATATCCACTCTACTGGATACTTATATATATATATATATATATATATATATATATATATATATTGAACAATTTGTATAATGGATAGGTAGATATAGACAAAAGTACATAAATTAATGGTTAAAAATGCATGCATATGTGTTGCATTCATGTATTTAGGCATCTGAATGAAAATGTCATGTACAATGCCTTTAAGAAATTGAAGTGTCCCTAAATATTAATTAATCTAAATATTTGTGTGCAAATACAGAAAGGATTATGCATTCTTTTTTATTAAATGTGCACAGAATATAAAGAAATACATTTTGTCCAATGCGTAACTTAAGGCTAACTATGACAAATTAGCTTTACAATGCTTATATATATATATATATATATATATATATATAAAAATTTGGCAGAATTGAGTCACCGTCAGTCACTGTGTGTTTATCTAAATCTAAAAATAAACACGCTAAAATTCACCTTCATCCCTGACCGTGAGCTGACGGTTTAGTGGGAGAAGTTCCGGCTGACGCAAATTCGGTCAGGTTTTGATCCTAGCTAGAGGCAACCGGACATCTAGCCACACTGATGAGCTGTGAAACAGCGAAACAGTCTGTGGAGGACAAAAATATATATATATATATATATACTGGCCAGCTACTTTCTTTCCTAAGCACATAGAGTGGTTAACAAATCCCTGCTGCAAACACCTGCTCACATACACGTATATTTATTTTCTATTTGGCCAGCACCTGTTTTTTTATACTGCAACTATGTCAAGTAGGTCTTTGTTACATTTTCTGAGAGAGAGTGTACGATCAGCAGTTTGAAAACCACCACCAGTATGTTCAAATCCTCAATCACAATGACTTGTGACTTTATACTAGCATATCCACCAACAACTTCCAAACAGTTCATCTACCCAATTTCACACACTCGGATCAACAGGTAGTCTGGTTTTGGTTTCAATGCTCCACATGCTGGGATCACCTCCCCAGACTAAAGCATCAAGAAGTCACATCTTTGACAAATCAATCTTGGTGAGATTTGAATCAAGTTTGGAAAGTGAACATTCTAACCACTCGCCCATGCACCTCTATATATTATCTGTCTATATTTCTGAGATAAGGTATTGTAACTGTTGTCCTCATCTTTATTGCCATGTTCACAATGTTTCGGCTGTTGTATATTCTGATCTTCTTCAAGTGAAATATGCAGGAATTTTAAACTAAAGCCTTTATTTAGTCCATGGGAGTAGATTGTTCTAGTTCCATGTGACATGTCTTTTTTTCGATATCTCAATTTCAGTTAATTCCCTGTAGTAACTCAACTCTCCAAATTTTTGTTCTCTCTGCTGGGGTTAGGTATTGAACTCACAACTCTTTGGGTCAAGTCACTTTTTGGATTACTGTGGATGAAAGCGTTGTTTGCGTCTCAATGTCTCTGATATCAGAGCATCTAATTAAAAAAAAGTATAAAGTGTACAATTCTTAATGGAGTATGCTACAAAATACCAGAGAAAAAGAGTTCAATGCCATACTGAATGGCAGAGCATTAATATATATATATGACTCTTCGGCAATATTGAGTCACTGTCAGTCACTGTTTGTTTATCTAAATCTAAAAATAAACACGCTAAAATTCACCTTCATCCCTGCCGTGCACCGACAGCTTAGTGGTAGAAGTTCCGACTGACGCCAATTCAGTCAGGTTTTGATCCTAGCTAGAGACAACCAGACGTCTAGCCACACTGATGAGCTGTGAAACAGCGAAAACAGTCTGTCTGTGGATGACAATATATATATATATATATATATATATATATATATATATATATATATATATAATGAATGCAGAATCCTTAAAAATACATCAGGTCAGGTTATAATTTATTTCGTGGACCTCAAATGTCCATCTCTTCAGACCAGTTTTACATAAATAAATGGAGTTCAATTTATTCATACACATGGAAAAGGAAAAGAAGAAAAAAAGAAAGAAGAGAGAGAAAAAAGAGAAAGTTTTAATATTAAAAGGATTTTTAGGGGGAAGGGAAAGAGATAGACATGGGGAGGTGAAGGGAAAGAATGTGAGAGAGGGAAAGAAAGGAAAGAGGGAATTAAGCAAGTTGACAGGGTGACCCAGAAAAGATTTTTTTTTTCAGGACTTGACAATTTAAAAAAACAAAGTCGGGGAAGGTAATAATCATATTCAAAATAGATACATTGAAATTGTCTAGTCATTTTCATACATACATACATACATACACACACACAGATACATATACATATATATATATATATATATATATATATATATATATATATATATATATATATAAAATGTTGGCTTGGGAAAGTAGTAATTCATTCAGGAATGGAAATATTTGAAAAAATCCAGGGAATGGATTTATGTTTTGATAGGATTTGATAGTGACACTTTCAATTTTTATGTAAATTTCTTGCTCTTTTAATAAATGTGTCATTTTTCAGATTAAAGTTGTGGTTTAGTTATTTCTATGTATAACTTCTGGTTAATATACATGACTATAAAAATGCTTAAAAAATTCAAAGAAAACGGTTAAATTCATAACCTTGTATTATTTAAATATATAATACATAAACTAATCCCAAACTAAAATAATTTAAATATTAACTCACATAAAAATTTTAAGTACGTCTTTTACTCAGTTTCTTTTAGTAGACATTAAATTATGTCACTTAGCAACCTCCATATTTTACATAGACTTTTCAGTTAAACTGAAGCATTTCTTAAATTTAATAATCTTGAAAAACTAACAACATTTGTGATCTTGTCTATAAATACTTGTTACAAAATAAAATCATTACATTTGCTTTGATAAAGTCAATCAGAGGATGAAACATGCCTGCTAAAATAAGTTCTCCTTTTGTCTTTATTCATATATATATATATATATATATATATATATATATGTGTGTGTGTGTGTGTGTATCTATCTGCCTATAATGCGGGATTAAATTTCAGTTTTTCATTGGTTGTGTAGACGGGTATAAAATATGCCCATTTTCCCAAATAACAATTGCCAACCTCCTGATGATTGTATGAAAATGCACGAAACTTTTAGTTGTGGTTGGCCACTGTTCACCAAGAATTTATTTATAAAATATATATATATATATATATATATATATATATATATATATATAGTGTTGGTGTATATATATATATATATATATATATATATATATATATATATATATAGGTAAAAGACAATTGGAAAACTGTGTTACTAGCCGATGCATTCCATCCAATGTGGATTTCTTCAAGGCAAAAATGAAATGAATTGAAAAAGTCCACATTGGATGAAAAGTGTCAGCTAATAATACAGTTTTTATATTGTTTTTCTACAGGTTAACTCTGAGAAATTTTTCATACATACATATACATACATACATACATACATACATACATACATACATATATATATATATATATATATATATATATATATATATATGTGCATCTGTTTATTTATTTATTCACTCCTGCATGATATATGTAAATAAATGTCATGCTCTGACAGATATTCTGATCTTGCAAGACTTATTGTGGATTCCTCTGTTACTAAATATCAGTAATACAAATGGACTTTTACTAACTGAATACATACATAATAGAAGAAGAAACTTACATTTTTGTGTCTACTAGTTATCAGTCATCGTTTGTGCATTGAATATTGCAGCCATATCAGGTGTGGTGCTCCTGCTATATATTTCAAGATTCTTGTCAAAATTCAAAGAAGAGTCTTTAATGTGATCGATCCTGATCCAGCATCTTGATTTCAGTCTCTTTCTCGTTGATGTGATGTGTCTTTTCTTCTGACTTTTCTACAAATATTTTCATGGTAATTATTTTTGTGAGCTTCCCTCTTTGGTACCTCAACTGCATGAATTTAAGTCTGCTACTAGATTGGCCACTAGGTCTCACCATTTTACTGTTAAACTAGCTAGATGCAACTGTGTGTTCTATTCTAATAGTTTCTTTTCTCGCCTGTGGATCTCCCTTCCGATTCCTTGCTTCCCTACCACCTACAATCTTCAAACACTTAAATGCACTTAAATTGCCATCTTCTGTCTTCATGAACCCTGTTCATTTTATTGTCCTTTCACTTCATTTCTCCTTACTAAAGTCTTCTGATTCTCTTTCATTCCTAGTAACCCCTTACTTCTTAATGGCATTATCGTCTTGCTTGAGGTAAAATTATATAAAACAAATGAACCAAAAAAAATTATAATTTGTTTATTTTGAAATTTACAGGCATATTTTCATGCCTCAGATCATTTATCAAATTTAATATAATCCAAAATAAGTTAAATTCAGCCAATATTTTAATTGTATGCTATTTTGTTTGGGGAATATATTTTTATTCATATTTTAAAAACTTGATGTTTTAAAAACAGAGAAAGAAATAATTCAAAACATAAATTTCTTTTATATTTTCTATCTTCCCAACTCCTCATTTTATTTTCCCCTTGATTTATTCTGTTTCCAGACTACTTGATTCTATTTATTTGAATTCATTAATAAAAAAAATGGTCCTTTTTTTTTTTTTTGAGAATAAGGAGCCTTATAAAATTTGATTACTGGTTTTCCTTACTTCTCATATATTTGTATCTTTATTTGCCAACGGAAAGATTCATTACCCTCATTAGTAATTTAAGCCTTTAGAAATTATTTTTGAAGTTTTCATTTTTGATTTATATAAAATAAATTTTTTTTTTTGTCCCTATCAATCAACTTGAGTTTTTTTTGTAATCTTGTTTTTTAATTTTTATGTTGATCTTGTTTCCCAGACATCAATTGCTATTTGTTTCATCCTTGTAAAATGAAAGAATCAATTTGTGCTTTTTTGCTTCATTCTTTATTTCTTTTTCTTTCTTTCTTATTTTGTTTCATTTTTTCTTTTGTTTTTCTTCGTTTTACATTATTTGTTTCTTGTCAGATTTCTCTTCAAATTTACTTTATTTTCTTTTATTTTTTTTATTGATTTTGCTATTTTCTTTTTTATAAATGTTTTTCTCTTTTATTTTCTTTCTTATTTTGCCTTTGTTTTTCTTCTTTTTTTTCTTCCTTAACCATATTTATTTTTTGCCTTTCTTTCTTTTTAATTTTCCTTTGTATTTTATTTTTCTTTATTCAGATTTCTTTTTTGTATTTCTTTCTTTCTTATTTTGTCTTCATTTTTTCTTCCTTTAACCATATTTATTTCTTGACTTTCTTTTTCTTTCTTTTTAATTTTTTTTGCTATCTTCTGTTTCTCTTTTTTATTCATACTTCTTTTTCCTTTTTCTTTCTTCCTTTAAATTTATTTATTTCTCTTTAATTTTGCCTTAACTTTTTCTTCATTCATATTTCTTCTTTTCTTTTTTATTTCTTTCTTATTTTTTCTTCCTTTTTCCTTCCTTTTGTGTCTTTCTTTCTCTTTAATTTTCTCCTTTTACTATTTCCTTTTTACTTCTTATATCTGTTTTATCACCTCAGCATCTCATCTTCTCAAACTTCTCACCTATTCTAATACTTTTTATAACCCTCAAACTATTTCTTTTTTTATTCACCTGCTTCTATTTTTTTATTCCGCTTTGCAACAGTGCTTCATAATTGCTCTTCACTCCCCTTCTTCACCCCATCTGTAAACATAATGCATTTTATTTCCCTATTCTGAAGCTCCACCCAATTCCTTCTCTCTGACTTGTGCTCCTTAAAATTTCATTTCATTTTTGATTTTTCATTCAATTTTTTTCTTCAAACCCCATCCTGTTCCTTCTCAATTGGAATCACATTTTAAACTCCTTGAAATAAACTCCCACTCTCTTCGACTCCTCTGAATTGCCAACCCTTGTACATCATCATCTTCCCAGCACCCACTTTTAAAACGCGATATCCTCCTTAACATCTTTAAAAAAATCCCTTCATACTCTTCCTTTCCACGATTTCACCAATTTTCTACTTGTAATTTTTGTTATCTTTTTACAATCTTTTTTTGTGTTTTGATATTCAGTTGATTCTTCCTGGTGTTTTTGTCACTTCCTGTATTTAAATAAATTGTCCTATCTTTGCCATTCTAAGAACAGCTTTCCTTTTTTTATCCTTGTTTTCATTGATTTATTTTTCCTTTACTTCTAAATTGTTTTTTTTCTCTTTCTTCATCTTTTACTTTTCATTACTATCTTCTTTAAGGTTTTTCTTTTTATAACCTTCCATCTCCTTATGATCCTTATCTTTTTCTTTCAATCTCTTTCCTTTTTATTTCTTTCCAGTTCTTTCTGTCTTCGTTCTTTCAAATCAAATATATATATATATATATATATATACATATATATAATCTCTGTCTTCTGTTTTTATCACTGGCCAATTCTCTTTTTATTTTCTCATATTTTTATAGTTTACTTCTACTTTTCTTACCTCACTTCCCTCCTCCTCATTTCCTTCCTTCATAATTTTTAGTCAACATTCATTTCTGCCATTCTTCTGTTGATTTTTTATTCTTTGACTTTCTAGTTCCATTACATTGAAACCAACTTTCTCTTTCTTTTTATTTCTTTATTACATTTTAATATTTTCTATTCATGCTTACCATCCTCTTCCACTCAAAATTTTCCCCTGCTTTATTTCTCAATAGTTTGTCTGCTCTTGAAGTCCCAAATTTGGGAGATTAACAAGCAAAGAGCAAATAAATTTATACTTAAATAGGCACATCATGGCTGACATACAGCTGATTGTTTGTTCATTTTGGATTTTTTTGTTTACAGCTTCATTGGTTGTTATAATGTGTGTAATATATATATATATATATATATATATATATATATATATATATATATAAAGCGCAAATTTTACATGCTCTCCAAATTTTTTCCACATCTAAATTTGTGAAAGTATATAAAGTTTATTGAAATTGTATATTTTTGCTCTGAATTTTTACTTTTTATATTCATCACTGAGCTTTTTACTTCACATTTTTTATTTAATTATATATATATATATATATATAAAGACATTTATGATATGTTTAACGTTCTTTTTATAGATACAAGTATTTAAGCAAGTATTAAACATATCATAAATGTCTTTAAATAAATTGTCGGACTTTGTCCAATTCAAAAATATATATATATATATATATATATATATATATATATATATATATATATATATAATTAAATTATACATAAATATTTAGTATGACCATTTAAATGTCATCACCTTAAATTCACTGTTTAAAACTTTATTCCTCACCCTCACCTTAGGCACTTTCCTCTTCTTCTTTCGTTACATCTCTCTCTAGAGCTTTCATACATTCCCCTCTCACACTTGTTTCTCACTCTGACATTTTCACTGAAATCTTGTTTTTTTATATATAGATATATTTTCTGTTTCCTTTTTGAATTTGCCGGTCTGATGAATTGGATTGTGATTACGATTTCAATGTAATAAATTATAACCATGAAATATAAATATTTGAGTCTTTTATATTATATATATATATATATATATATATATATATATATAGTTTAAGGTATATTATATTTATAGGTAAAAGTGATCAATATCAGAGATAGTGTATGTAAATATAAATGTAAAAGCGGACACTGAGGTCAACAGTTTGCTTCATACTAGAATGCAGCGTTCAGGCCATGAAGATTGCACTCAAGCATGAAACAGTCTATCGCTGTTTGGTATTAACCTCAGTGTCCACTTTTATATTTTATATTTTCATATATATATATATATATATACACACACATGCTGTATATATGGACAGCAGTCCTTCTTATATACTTGTTTCATAGAATGTGAGGGAAAAGGAAAATTTTGTAAACTTTTTCTACTGTCCCAACGAGGAAAATTATTCCTCTTACTGAAAATAAGTAAAGAATTAACTGAAAGCAAGTGGCACAATAACTACTTTGAAAAAATCCTACACACTCTTAGAAACTGTAAGGATGCTAGAAAAACTAAATATGTACTTACAAAATTTTCCTTACCCTTCTTCTTCTACGTACCTTGTCCCTTCAAGATGTGGTCTATCATAGCTCTCCACAATTTTCTGTCAATTGTACCTCTTATTAAATATTGTCTTCTTGCTATCTCTCCTAAACCATTTACACAAGCTTTTTAGGGTGTGGGGTTGGCTATGTGCTACTTTTCTCTGTCCTTCTTGCTTTTATTATGTCTGGTGAGTGTCAGATTTTCTCAGCCATCTTTTTCCATTATGTGCTCTCCATCACATTCAATGAAAACAGATAAAAGTTTAAAAAAAACTTGTCTTCAGATTTGAAGTTTTGCAGATACACTACTCATCAGGATAAGATAAATCTATTGAATTTGTTAACAGATATCAAATTTATATGTTACATAAAAAAGTGCTAATCATTGACTTCAATTAAACTCCAGGAATTCACTAGCCAAGGTGTGTTGTTAGGAGTTAACAATCTTTGTTATTACTGTATATATTCAGTATATTTAGGTAGAAATTTAACCAAGTATTGTTAAAAACTATGCACATTTTATGACTATTAGATTATTAAATATAATGTTGTGTAGTTTAAGCTTTTGACTAACATATCATCAGGGGGTGTGAATGAGTAAATAATGAACAGAATATGTTTTATATATAGATTCATGTAGATTCATATGCCATTTATCTGACTAAAGTGTCATTAGACAACATATCAACAAGCTCCAAAAGAATGGTATTATAATACTAAAGCTCCTTTCCAGTAATACTAGAATACTTTATAAATGTAATTGTAAAGATTATAGAAGCTATCTACATCCAACTTGGGGAAATATCATCTTTTGTGTGCCATGTTCCTTCAGGATATTGGCAGTCATGGTTCTCCACAATTTCCTGTTCTTTGTAGCTCTTAATAAATTTTGTCTTTTTGTTATCACTCTTAAATCCTATTCTGCCATCCATTTACACAAGCTAAATAGGTAGGTTATGCATTGTTCTCCTCTAGCCCCCTTGCCTTCAATCTATCTTTTGAGTATCAAATTCTCCAAGCATTCTTTCTTCATTATGTACCCTAAAAATTGCAATTATCCCTTTCTGATGTTAAGTATAAGTGTCATTTTTGCTTCCATTTCCTCTAAAACTTTGTTGTTGCTCACATGTTTAGGCTATAGTATTCTCAGCATCATCCTGTAGAACCACATTTCTGTTACTTTAAGTCTCTTCTTTATTATTTACACTATTTATATTCAGACTGTTGTTCTCATCTTTGTTGTCATTATGTTTTGATTGTTGTTCCCTCCAGTCTTCCTCAGGTGTATATCAATCTGGGTAACATATAGGAAATTCTGAAATGGACCATTTATTTATGTGGGTAGACTGTTCTCATTCTACTGGTCATGTCTAGAGATATTGCCTAGTTCTTATTTTTTTTATTTTCTTCATCTATGAGGAGATTGTCCAGCATTCACTGCCATATAGGAGAACTGATAATATGCAACAGTTCAGTACTCTTTGTTTCTAATGGAATTTTCCTGTTTCTTAATACTTTGATTAACTTTAAGAAGGCATCTTTGGATTTCAGTGTCACACTTTCCATCCTAACATCAATGAATAAAAGACTATAGTTTGAGAAGCTGCATTCTTGAAGAAAAACCCATATTCTTTAAAGCATGTTATTAAACATTGCCATCACATAACTTGCCATGTTTAGCTGCTCAGTTTAATTTTTTAAAATTCTATTTTCAAAAAATAATTATAGAATCTACTACTTAAATCACATTTAACTTTTTCCCACCCCCAACCCCTGATGATGTGATTTGAAGGTTTGGGCTATATAACATGTATTTTGGCCAGTTTATCCAAACATAAGGGCCATGTCTGTGAAAGGGTGCAAAGAGAACTAAGAGCGAGATGAAAGGAAAGATCCTGTGAGGGCAAGAGTAAAGGAATGATAAGTGAATTGTGAAAATGAGAAAAGAAGAGGTTATGAAATAGGAGAGAATCGATAAAACAAGTTGAAAATTGGTGTAGATAAAAGGCAGAAAGATAACGAAAATGGTTGATTGGTGGAATTGATGAGAGATGAATAAAAAGAGAATAAAAGAATTGAAGATAAACAAAGGAAGAATGAATCTAAATTTATTAGAGAAAATAAGAAATAATGTACAAGATTAGAAAAAAAAAACTGAGAAGTTAACAGAAGCAAAAAAAGTGGAAGGAACCAAGGGAAGATATAAAAGAACAAAAGAAGATGGAGGACAGAAGAAAGGGATCATGGGATATCTTCATTGCTCAACTACTTCTTCCTGGAGATTGCACTTGAATAATTTGGTAATTGTTGTATATCTTTCGATCTGTTTGCAATTTTCCAATTTTCTAAAATAATTTATATTATTCAGCCTCTCAACCCATTGCTGGGGACTCTCCACTTTGGCATCCAACCCCAACTTTCAACTCAAATATTTTTTTTTCTCTGTTATTTCATTTTTTTTTTTTTTTTGTCCTCTCCATCAGCCACAATTACCAACCAGCCGCAAGTATTGCAGGCGGTTTTCCCAACCACAGCAGGGTTCATCAAAGGAAAAATGGCTTCGATAATTCACATAAGATCCTAAACTGTTATTCATATGTGACAACGGGAGGTTATGGAGCAAATAAGTGATGCAAAAAAAAATTGTAGAGCATGAATTTGTAGAATCAACATAGAAATGAAGAGGAAGAAGATTCTGTATAAAAACCATAAAATGTGCATGTACACATATGTACACTCACTATCTCTCTCTCTCTAAATATATATATATATATACACACACACACATTTCTATATGTAGATATATGATGAAAAAAGCTATTCAGATCTTGCAATCATATGTATACAAACAAAGCCTCCTTAACAGAATGTGCACAAATAAGTAAACTTAACAACAACAAAAAAAAAAGCACTGCATCTGATAAAGAGATAAAAATCCTATGAACTGCAAATCTGTTTCCTTTCATTACATATATGTAGCCTTTCAGAAACTATTTAAGGATATCAAAACCTTTAAATAGTGGATTTTCATTTTTTTTAAATTTATTTTTTTTAATCAATTCACCTGAAGGAAGGTAATAATACCACTAAGACACGAAGGGCTACTGGGAGTGAAGGAGAATGAAAAAGACTTTAAAAGGAACCAGAAACTCAATCCTAAACAGGAAATGAGGGATAAACCTCTACCCTTATTCAAAAGATTGGAAGGAGTGTGAACCAGTTGATACATATACCGATCTCCTCTTATTAAAATTGAGGAAAATGTTCATCTTCATTATCAGAAAAAACGACATTTAAACACCGTTAAAAAAAACCACAAGCAAACAGAGTAATAATGTTTTTTGTATTTTTTTTTTTTTGTGATGAGGAATTGGTAATATACTTTAATTTATAACTGGAATAAATTGACAATCCCTCATCACAAAAATGAAATACAAAATTAGCAAAGTGGTATGGACCTGCTATGATAATCATCTGACCTTGAATATAAAGGCTCCAAAAATACATCTCTGTGATGGTGGCATAATGTATATAGGTACTGGTTAAAAGTATCATCTTGTAGCCATGTGTTCAATCTCTGGATCAAGTAGAAGTATGAACTGGCATCATCATCTTCTATGCGTCATGGCTATTCAGGATATTGGTGATCATGGCTCTCCACAATTTCCTGTCCTTTATAGCTGAGTAAATTTTGTCTTTTTGCTAGTTATCTCTCTTAAAACATGTTGTACTATGTATTAGGTAGGTCATTGTTGTAACCTAGGGAGGTTATTGAATAGAATAATAACACTAAGGTTGGTAATGAATGATAATACTTAGGACAAGAACAACACATATAAGATTCGCCAGATGTGCATAGAAGTCATCGTCAACTGCTAGAAGCAAATCAGGTGAATTCCACAATGTATCTCCAACTGCAGGCCAACATACAGTATTTACTACTGTATTTATGTGAATGGGGACATACCCATTATCATCTGTAGGTAGGCTACAACAGTCATGCACTGATTTCCTCTGTCTCTCTTGCCTTCAATATGTCCTGTGAGTGTTAAATTTCCCAAGCCCTCTTTCCTCATTATGTGCCCCATAAATTTCAGCTATAACTTTCTGATATTAAGTAAAAGTGTTTTTTGTTTCCATTTTCTCTAAAACTTTGTCATTGTTCACATATTCAGTTCATGGTATTCTTAGCAGCCTTCTGATCAACAAATATCGCATATCAGCCGAAAATCAATGGACACTTGAAGATGGCCAGTATGTGTCTGTAGTATCATCTATAATAATAATAGTTTGAAAAAATATTTTGTTAAATATTTTTAACACTATCTTAAAGAAATTCTATATTTGAACTTAGCCAAATATATAGTTTGTTGGAGAAAGATTCCATGGGTCACTGTTGAATAAAATAAATAAGAGAAAGGGTTGCTGTGTGTTCAAATAAAATGATGATATTTAATTAACATAAAATGCACAAATTCTTAACTGTAACTACCATCATGAAATAAATACAGTGTAACTCGGATATAAGAGAGTTGTCGGGACCGGAGAAGAAGTCTCTTATATCCGGGTTTGGTCTATTTTGTTTTATTAACACAGGCTCTAATTTGGGACCAGAGAAAATATATCTTATATCCGGGTTTCTCATATATCAGGGTCTCTTATATCCGGGTTACACTGTATTTGTATTTAGAAAGTTCTTCTCTCTGACTGAAAATGAAATGAACATAAACAGTCTTTCAGTGAGGAAGAGAGAAATTAAAGTTGGGAGACAAGATCAAAGGAAGTCTGCTGTTACTTTGATGAGAAAGACAGGACAAGATTGATTTGTGTCTCTCTACTACTGTAAGTTTTTCTGCCAAGTTTGAATGTATGTCTGGTTTATATGGCTTCATGTAGGCTCCAGAAGCCTAGGTCTGTTTATTACTGGGAGCTGATTTTATTGGTTATTCTTTATTTTTATTAATTTGAAAAAATGTTTGAAACTGGAAGGCTGCAGAGAGCCTTTGCATTGTGTGTTTATTTTTACCATTTGATCTTTTGATTTGAAACAGTTGAGTTAAATGAAAATTCTGTGACTTCTAAAATTATAGTTTCTGAAATCTTAATTTATTTGTTTTGTTGGGAAGTCATCAGGACAGACCTGAAAGTTTCACTGCATATAAATTCCTCAAGGAATTATCAGCAATAAGGATATATATTTAATGAATTTGACAAGGGTGTTTCTTGCAAAAGAAATGTATAATGCACTCTGTATCAGTCTTGGAAAACTAATCACATCAGTACAAATACAAGTTTTACTAGAAGAAATCAAGCACCATTTGCACAGATGCAAACATGTGCATAATTGCATTTATTTCAATATATTACCTTTGAAAGTTATGTGCATACTAATATTGCATTTTTTTTTTTTTTACAGTAAGGTTAATTCTGTACAAGTCCCGGAGGGCACTCAAAGTAGAGGGTTACATTAAGTAGTTTATATGGAGAGAGGGGAAGATAATGGTTGACTCTAGACTTGAACAGGATTGTGGAGATTGGGGGAACATCCTCTTGGGAGTCTGTTCCACGGGGCAGTGGTTTGTGAGAAGAAGTTGTTTGAGTAGAACTTATTTCTTGCTGATGGAATACAAAGAGAATGTGGATTGTTTGCTACTATGTAAATGGCATGGTGCATCCTAGCAGTAAAGGTTAGACTGGGTGGAACTTGTCATGGTCGTTGTGATGGAGCATTGGGAGACTCACCACATCCCACCTGTGAGAGAGAGAGGATGAAAGGTAGAAAATGATTCTGCCCCAAGAATGGCTTGGAGATGCTTTTGAACTCTATCAAGACTGGAGAGTGTGATCTGGGCATCTCCTGCCCAAATATGGCAACAGTACTCCATTTTCAGCCTGATCTGGCTTTTATAAATGTGGAGGATAAGCATGAGGAGTCAGGTACTTACCGGTGAGGTACAGAGTGGTCATCATTTTACCTGCATCTTTAGTGATGGATCATATATATGAGTTCCACTTGAGGTCAAGTGTGAGTTTGAGACCCAATATCCTCACAAGGCATGGGACCTCCTTGAGGAGACATCCACTCATCATGACTATCAGTAGTTCAGGTCTGATCAGTGTCCCAATGTCCCCTCTTTGAAAAACGTTGATATAGGCTCACGTGCCAGTTTACCACACCAGAAAAACTTCCATTTAATATAATGTGATCGAAAATGAACATTGGTTGTACACATAGCCAAATCTGATCACAATTTTGATTTCGACTCTGTGAAGATTTTAAAATATATCCACAATAAAAACCTTAGGCAGATTTATGAGGCTGGCATGATAGCCACCTTACACACAATAAACACCCGACAAGGTTTCTTTCATATATCAAGTTTTCTAGCAAGATTAATGCTTGACAAACGTACCGATAAGCTATAGTTTTAAATAAGTCCCCCCCACCTTCCACTTAGGATACAATCTTTTCCCTGTGAGCAGGTTTTCGTAGCGCTGCCCGCGCGAGGCCAGCGTATCCGACTCCAAGAAATAATACTCTGACTTTAGAATTTCAGTTTTTCTGTTTCTGACCAGTCCTGTATATATCGTCTCTTCATCTCACTTAAATCTAATATAAATATGTCTCCATTAACCATGTCCTGAAGAAGGTCTATTTGACCGAAACGTCTGACGTCGACAGAATAACAAAAACAAAATAAAAACAGTAAACTCACATATTCGGATTTTGCTTTGTCTTTTCCACATCTTCATCACATATATATATATATATATATATATACACACATACTTGCCTCTAAACAAGGTTCAAGATAAAAATTTAAAGAAAAATAAAGAAATAAAAATGGTAAGATGAAAGACAAATTAATTAATACTTAAAAGAATAAAAAAGTTAAAGCAAAAGAGCTTATCTCTATTCATTACACCATTGTTGGAACATCAGTTTTCCTTCAGTCACCAAAGTTAAGCAATATTGAACCTGGTCAGTACCTAGATGGGTGACCACTGAGGCATACCAGGTTCTGTAAACTTGGATGTGTGTGTGGTGTAATGGATAAAGGCTCAAAATGAGAAATTGGAGAGTCGAGTTCAAATTCCTGTAGGGTTTGTTATATTTACTTAGGTGTAAATATTTTGAGAAAGATATGAATTCATCTCTTCTCCTATTCCAGCTACAGGTTAATTAATAAGATTTGCATCACTAAAACCAGAATTATCTAATAAAAAAAAATTGCATCCCAAATATTTAGATTTCATTATAAATAACCCATAGAAGTTGATATGTCATTAAACAAAACCAAACAATCATCCAACCATCCACCTGGAGAGATGATCCAGACATATAACATCATTGGGAGGTGCTTGAAAACCATATCACAGGTTTACCTAAGCCTTGTGAGTGCAATTGTGTAGATGAAACTGAAGTTGTTGATGGCTGTCTTAATCAAGCCATTGTGACCAAGGGTTTGAGTGTACAGGTTTCGTTCAGCTAATGAACACACCAGATTATGCACTGTCTCCTAGAAATTGAACCTGTGGTCCATAATAATTGCATTATAAACCAAATGTTGACTCTGTGGATGTTGACAAAATTTAAATGTAACTGAGCAGGCATCTGCAACTCGCAACCCAATACGACAGATAACCTCAGGCACAAGAAGCCAGCCCTTATATAGGTACACACAGATGTATATGTTTGTATGTGTATGTATATACATATATTCTCAGCCCAACAAAGAGCGCACTGGATCCTACAAAGGGCATACAGGTTCCAACCCAGCTGGAGAGTGCATCTTCTTTATTAGGATTTCTTGAGTGTGCAGGCCAATACATATAATACCCACAGTTCAAAGTAAAAATGGTGCATCTATTTCAAACACTAATATCCACTAAAAGTAATATTTGCAGTAATATATATATATATATATATATATATATATATATATATATATATATATATATATATATATATATATATATATGTGTGTGTGTGTGTGCATGAATTGAAATAAAATAGGAAAATTTACAAATTTAACATGTTTCACTTTTATTTAGAAATTTTTAGTAATTTTTCTAAAAATTTCTGATGAAGATTAGATAAAAACAGAACCTATTAAATTTATTTAAGATTTGAGAAACGGCAGATATTTTTAGATATAGTGCTCAATATTAAAATAGTGTGTTAATATAATATAAAAGAAAGATTACTTACTTTAAATATCAGATATAATTTTTAAATATCGAAGTCTGGGTAAAATTGATATTTACAAGTAATCTTTTTTTATATAATATATATACACTACAAAAGTTTGAAGCCGCCCTCAGAATTAGCATGAGATGAACATGACAGAAGAGTGAAAAAATGAAAAAGAGCTCTTAGAGTCACTGAAAAAAGAATAGAATCAATTATCAAACTTTGAGAAACTTTTGCAATGAATGCCAAAAATTTTTTGCTGCAGTAATCAAGGCTAAAGGAGAATAGTTTGATGAGAACAAAATTTAATCAGGAAATGTTTTTTTCTTTTTGTCATAATAAAATTTCTCATAAAAAATCATGTCTCACTTTTTTTTAACCATGCATAATAATTTTCTCTTATTTAAAGTACAAAACAATTACATTTTGGGCCAATTTAAAAAAATTACCAGGTGTCCCCTCAAACGTTTGAACTGTTGTGTACATATATATATATATATATATATATATATTATATATGTGTGTGTGTGTGTGAGAGAACATGATTGTTATAATGCTGAAAGAATGTTCTGTAGTGGAAGATGAAAGTTACCTGTTTTGAAAATGAGCCTTGAAAATTCTGGCTTGTCTCTGGATTTACACAGACTTTAATGACAACTCCTGGCACCAAAAGTTGTACCATAAATAAACACGTGAACAGATGAGCAAGCAAACAAACTCCATGATAGATGAGCAGGCATATTGACTTGTGGACCTTGCTGATAAGATTAGTTTGGTTGCTGACATATAGAGAGTTTATGATGATTGCTTCAAGAGTGAAAGACGGTGAATGCTGTCTATTAAAATTCTGGTGCATTCCAGTGTAATTCTGCCATTAAATTCAAAAACTGATTTCACCTAAACCTTACATATTTATCCTAGTGATAAAGCAATATTAACAAGAGATTTCACAAAAGCTGAAGTAATTAAAGAAAATCAAATAAATATTTTAATTCATTAAATTTAAATATTAATATTTTAAATCTTTATGTATCATGTGGATTTATATATATATATATATATATATATATATATATATATTAATTGAATGGAAAATTTTAATGAAATCTGTATTTGTAATTCCTGTTCTTTTATTGTTCTCTCATTAATAATGCTTTTCTTTTCCTCATATTCTTTCACACTCACTAATCCTTGCATGTTAGTGGCTTTATTGTCTTGCCTGGGGTGAAATGATAAAAAACAAAATTTATAGAATTGTAGAATAGTTTTAATATCATTTTTGAAAATTCTAATTTAAGTTTTTTGGTTTACAGTACATATATTAAAATATAAATTCTCCAATGTCTGATTACTTTCAGCTGTGGTGAGCCATTATCAAAGAATTTCAATTTTTGTGCTATGCCATTGGTTTAATTTTCAAATATCATGAAATTTCCATGTGTTCATGTTATTGTCATCTTTTTCTTATGCATATAAATATATATAACACACTTCCAGTCTCTTTCCTTCCAGTCAACTTTGATCTTCAAAAATTTAAATACAATATCAATTATTATCTTCTGTCTTCTTAATTTCTGTTATTTTATTTTTCTTTCTCCTTAATAATGTTTTTCTTTTTCTTGCATTTTTTCACACTCAGTAATCCCTAATGCCTTAATGGCTTTATTGCCTTGCTTGGGGCAAAATGATTAAAACAAATTATATTCTCATCTGTGCTACTTCACACTGCTCTTAGATGCCAAATAAAAGATGCTGGAGGGTTTCAAAATAGCAGAAAATACTGCTAGGAGTAACAGGAGGAGGAAATTGTTAAGATTATTTAATTTTCTTTTATTTTCTTTTACTAATATGCATTCAATACAAGGCCCAAGAGCCACTCAACTTGTGAAGAGACTGAGTGAGTTGTGTAGTATGAACATAAGAGGAGGAAACAGGAAGTGAAGATTTTAAGGATATAGAGGATAGATAATGGTTGACACTGGACTTGAAGAGGTTAATATTGTTGTTTGGAAATGCATCCACACAGGAATCTATTCTTCAATGTAGAATTTCTCTTTTTTTTTTTTTTGGAAGAAGATGTCTGAAAGGAACTTCCTTCTTACAAATGGAATACAAAGAGAATGATGTTGATTCAACATCATAGACATAGTATGGTGGGTCTTAGCTGTAAAAGTCTGAACTAGTGGAACTAAAGAATAGAGCTTGTTTGGTATGGAAATAGTGATGGAGTAGCAATAGTCTTGTGAAGTTGTGTCTGTGGGAAAGAAGTGTAAGGTGGAAAATAAGTCAACCTCCTCAGTCAGTTTAGTTATTTGCCATGCGTGATACACACTTAGGTGATCATGTATCTTTTGATACATGACTGACAAGGCAAATATTTTCACATATTAGGTTGCTTTCTGCAGTAGACCAGTTGCTATCGAACTCTATAGAACCCAGTCTCTTCTGCTATTTACCCATAGCTGGGGGGGAGAAGAAGAGGATTAATACCTTTCCCAAGTGTATTAGCATGTAAATTAATGTAATACAAAGTGGCATAAATGAGTTTGAACACTCTC
The DNA here is from genome assembly GCA_964036315.1 of Acanthosepion esculentum. Taxonomy (NCBI): domain Eukaryota; kingdom Metazoa; phylum Mollusca; class Cephalopoda; order Sepiida; family Sepiidae; genus Acanthosepion; species Acanthosepion esculentum. Next base: position 55,497,171 of record OZ038487.1, on the reverse strand, counting down.
AAGTCTCCAGATATGGCAGTAATACTCTATTTTTTGGTCTGATCTAATTTTTGTAAAGATGGTGGGATCTGACTATTTTTGCAGCATCTTTGGATAATAGTCCATATACACAAGTTTCTCACTAGAAGTCCTGGGGTGAACTTGCATCGCAATGGATGTTTAAGGCAAAAGTGCAGCCATTGATCATGATTCCTTTACTTTTTTTTTTAATCATTTCAGTCCAAAACAAGGTGATAATGCCACTGAGACACAAAGGGTCAAAAGAAAATGCGAAGATTTTAGAAGGAACCAGAAACCCAATACCTGAACAAGATAAAACTCTACTCCTGTTTAAAAGAAGAGGAAGGAATGTGAACTGGATAATGATCAGAGTGAGTTTTCCAAGATGCTGTACCTTCGTAATCACCATTAGACTCATCCAACTCTTTCTGAATCCTCTGCATTGTCCTCAGATTGGCACCCAAACACTCTGAAATGTTCATATTGGAGCTTCCATTGTTAATACCAAAAAGTACATGATATTTCCAAATTTCTGGCAGGGGGAATTGTTTCATGGCGCTCTTTTTCTCACAGACAATGCCCAGCTGACCTTACCCTACTGTACAATTAACAAAATAAAAAAACAAACAACACGCATAAGCGAAATTAAAAATACAAAATGGCGACAATTTACCCATCGCACTCTGTATATAAACATGAAAATGATGAGAACTAAGTCCATTGAACAGTAAGATTAAATTCATGTGGTCAAGGTACCAAGGAGTGGAGCTTATTAGAGCAACTGCCACAAATTTATTTATTTTTAAAACCATCCAGGTGATAGGATTACTAAAATCAGCCAAAAGAATTTTATTGCTATTTGATCTCCAGTGAAAACCACCAGATACTGTTTAGGCAAAAATTGAACAAAAATTAAATTTTAAAAAAAAAATGAAGAGAAAATAGTACCTGTAATTTTGAGAACACATTAAATGGTATTGAAAATTCTTATGAATTGAAAATATCTAAAACCTGAAATTGGTAAGAGTATTGAGGAAAGTGCCACAGTATTCAGAGATTTGTTGTCTGTTGATCTTGAAGGAGAACTATCAGATACAAATGACATGAAGATCATGCTGATAATATTTTAGTACTATCTACATTATCTACATTCAGGCTAATGTTCTCCTCTTTGTTGTTATTATCATGATATTTCAGCAATTATTCCTTTTAGATGTCTTCAGGTGTTTGTTGATTCGGGTAATCTTCAGGGAATTTGGAACTGAACACTTTATTTAATCAATGATGAGAGATAGTTCTCATTTCACTGTCCATGTCTTGGAATGCCTTATCTTGTTTTTATTTAGTACAGTCTAGTTATCACTTGCCCTATTCCCAGTGTGTCTAAGTCTGCACTACCCAATCCAGGATTTGAACTCAGCATTCTTCTTCCATATGCCATATACCTTCAGGATGTGGGATATCATGGCTCTCCACAATTTCCTGTCCTTTATAATTCCTTACTAAAATTTGTCTTTTTGCTATATATTGTAATCCCTGTTCTGCCAACCATTTACACAAGCCCATTAGGTAGGTGATGTGCTGCTTTTCCCTGTCACTCTTGCCTTCACTTTAATCTACTAGTTTGAAATTCCCTGTTGATTACCTATATCAGCAAACCCATGAGGAAGACCAGAGGGCACAATGGTCAAAATGTGATAATAAGAACAAAGGTTATGAGAACAGTCCAAATGTAAATAAGTATAACTTCCTATCATGAAATTCAGACAGAAATGTGTTTATAGTTACAGCAAGCAAATATGAAGTAAAACATCTTTGTGTATATTAATCTATTCTATAATATAGAACTGCATATATCAGTCACACTCCCTGATTTACCCTATTTGAGAAAATGAGATATTCCATTCTTATTATAACAATATTTTCTGTGTCGTGTGACATTGGCGATCATGGTTTTCCACAATTTCCTGTCCTTTGTATCTCTTAATAAATTTTCTCATTTTACTTTCTCTCCTAAACCCTGATCTGCCATCCATTCACTCTGATTACTAGGTAATTTATGTGTTGTTTCTCGCTGCCCCTCTTGTTCTCAATCTGACCTGTGAACATCAAATTTTCCAAGCCGTCTTTCCTCATTTTGTGCCCTAGAGATTTCAACTGTCTCTTTTTGATGTTAAGTATGTCATTTTTGTTTCTATATAACTTGTGTTAACAACTTAACAATGGCATATTGCATGACATGGAAATATTTTAATTTTCCTGCATTCTAATCTAAGAGGTTTGTATCCAACAAAGAGGAAACAGTCTTTTCCACATGAAAAGAGAAGATCTGCTTCATACTATGAGTTTCTGAGTATTATTGAAGAAAATGAATGTCTTCTGGTCACTAACAAGTGTCATGAAGTATTCCCTATTCCTGGTGAGATAAGATGTCTCCCTGCTCCTTTTGTAAGATGGCTGCCTGTGATTAAAATCTTTTATCTTTGTATTTTTATTTTTTACATTTTGTCAGTACAATATTTTACAAGACATTCATACAGATCAAATAAAAATAGAGAATATGAACATGCATAATAAATGGAAATGAGAAAAAAAAAAAACTGTTTCAAAATTATGCAGAAACTTATTTGAAGCCATTCCTAAAACAAATATAACAATGGGAATTCAGAATTTAACTCTAAAGGGATATTTCTACAAAAAATAAGTAAACAAGAAATTAAAATAGCAAAGATAAAGGAAATGCTCAAATAAACTGAGCATCAGTTCACATCTTTTTGATAAAACAAAGAACAAAGAAAGAGATTAAGAGACGGTTTTTAGGAGATTCCTTTGAGATGCAGGGTTGATAAGCAATAAGTATACATTAACTGCTTATTGGAATTCATGTCAATCAATTGTTTAACCAATGGTAGATCTGGATGAAAATTCACTCGTTTGCCTTTTTCTCCTGCAATGCTTCCAAATAATGACAAAATATTGGACAGAATCAAAGTTATTAAAAACAAAATCATTTTCAGGTTAGAGTTTTTTTTTTGTTTTTTTTCTTCTTAATTTACTCTATAAAGTAATGTATCTATTGAACTTATTTACTCAATTTCCTCCCATGGAACCAATATATATAGATATATATACATATATATGTGTGTGTGCATCTGCATGCAAAAGTTCAGGTAGAACTAAAAGTATATGAATAAAGATAAAAGGAAAATTTATCTTAGCCATCTTTGATCCTGTGATGGATTTTATCAAGGCAAATGTAAGGATTTTATTTTGCAATGTGTATTTATAAACAAAAATAAAAATGTTGTTAGTTTCTCAGAATTTTAAATACAAGTATCCACTAAAAATAACATTCAAGTAATAAATATCTATCAGTATTAATGCTTTTCTGTAATTCAATTGATTTTTAATCCAAAAATATAGTTAGTTGATATTGACTTCAAAGCTCCTAAGGTGATAATTGTTCTTTACATTCCACAGTTCTTAATAAACTTAGGATTTTTGTTGCTTACTTTATACACAAGTATTACTGTATTTTCTTATGTATAATATTACACCATGTTTCTGAAACTAAAACAGAATAAATTACATCCTTGAGTATAATATGACCCCGTAATACAGCTATAACTATGTTAATATTTTTTGAAAAGTTTTGCCATATGATCCATTCATTAAAATCTCAATGTTGTACATATATTTCACTAAAATATTTAATTTTTCGAGATATTAAAAAATAAAAATGAACTGGATGTTTAGCTATTGTTTAGCTGTTTCAAAACTTATTTTTGAACTTTCACAGAAAGGTGGTAACTAGTCATACCCAACAATACATTTTAAGTTGTTAATTAATCTATCATACTTTTTCTGTTTGATATGACTTTATTATATTTCTATATATTAATAAACAAAATAAAAAATATTGTCTTCCATTACGAATGAAGTGAGAAATAAATATTGCTGACATATCAAATATCTTTTTTAAGCAATTGTTATCAATACCTGCCTACTTTGTGTTTTATTATCTATTATGCTAATTTAGTGTACAGGTCTACCTTACCCTACATGGTTAATTGGTTCCAGAGGTCAAAAAATGACTTAAGTTGAAATAACCACACTATAAACTGCAAATAAGCACACCATATTGTCTATTACAGTATTATGATATGTACATACATTATTCTGAATAAAATAATTAATTTCCACTTTATCTTCTAGTGATATAGCTTTACGCTTAGCATTAGCACTTGCACTGGGACTTTTCTTTGGGGTCATGGACAAAAATGTATTCTAAATCACAAATGAAATGTAATGAAAGAATATCATTGGCATAGCACAGATGTAAACTAGTCTGAATTCAAAATCAGTGTTGAAGCATAAAATAACACATGACTGCTGCCTATTGGCAAGAATTTGAAATAAGAACATCTGCTGAACATACTTTATTATGCTATTTTTTGTTGTTGACAATGTTATGAGATATATATATATATATATAAAGCAAAATCCGAATATGTGAGTTTACTGTTTTTTATTTTAACTCACATATTCGGATTTTGCTTTGCCTTTTCCACATTTTCATCATACTGTCGGATCTACATCCACATATTTGCTTACATATATATATATATATATATAAGCAAATATGTTGATGTACACTAAATTATATATATATATATATATATATATATATATATAAGCAAATATGTGGATGTAGATCCGACGGTATAATGAAAATGTGGAAAAGACAAAGCAAAATGCGAATATGTGAGTTAAAATAAAAAACAGTAAACTCACATATTCGGATTTTGCTTTGTCTTTTCCACATTTTCATCATATATATATATATATATATATATATATATATATATAATATTATTTTTAAATTTATTTAAATATGATTTTATATGTGTTTATTGTTATTTTACAGTTTTGATATTTCTAATATTTTTAATGGTCAAAGTAAACTTGAGTAAAACAACTTAAGGCAAGTTTTATTTTTCCATATAATATTTAAGAAAAACTGACATTTAATTGAAAAGGAATTAACTCAAAACAACTTAAATTGAAGTATTACTCTATTTGAAATCTTGCTGTTTCAATGAATTTTTTTCAACTGTGTAAACATTTTTTGGAAATGTGTATTTTTGTATAATATGACCCCACTTTTTGTCTTTTCTTTTTATTCAAAATTTCTTGTATTAGGCAAATATAAGTGTGATAATACTCAAGTTGCTTAGGCCTAATAAATAGAAAGCAAAGACATTCTAATGAAACTAATCTTGAATACAATATATAACAATGTATTTAGTTACACTTTTTGCTTAATTTTACATTTTTCTTTTTTATGTTGCTTAAATCAAATTGACATCAGTAGTGGGGTTGTTTAAGATATAGTCAAATTTAATTACAGTTACTTATAAACAAAATAAAACCCAACAAATTATGCAGCACTTATTTCAATTAATAATTTAATAATTTTTTTAAAACAGTAAATTGATTAGTGTGTTACTTAAATGATAGTTTTTCCAACCTTATAAAATTGGGTTGAAACCATTAAATTGAATGTCAAAAGGTTTAAATGATCTTAAGTTATTATTATTTATTACAACTTTAAATAAAATTTAATTTTAATTTATTATAAACATTATTAGATTTATACAAATTTAGTTGTAGCAAATTTGACTTGCCTTGGCTTGTCTCATTTCTTCTTCTGTCCAAGAAAACAATATCCTGCAATACTTGCATTGAAAGTTTTTACCTAAAACCAACAGATGGCTACAAAAAGGCACTGTTAATTATTTATTGTTAATTTGTTTAAATAATGTGCTGACTATTGTTTGTGTCATGCAGTAATAATTGTAAGTAATATGATGCCCTAAAATAAATAACCAAATAATCGTTTTAAGTTCTCTGAATATCAGTGCCAAAAAATCATGTATTATAATCATTAGATTCTGTGTATTTACAATATATTTTATATATTGGTAGATCAAAGCATGGTGAGTTTTATGAAATATCATCCCCGGCTGGTTTGTTTAATGCTGAAATCTGTATTTTTTTATTATTATAATTGCACCCACAGGCGTATATTGTTTGGGTTTATACTCAAGTTTGCAAGCATCCATTTGGAAGATGGGCCCTTTTGTTGTAGTAGTCTTGCCACTCTGCAGATGATGCATTTGGCATATTCTAGGTCCCACTGACAGGGCAGTCAAAGAATACATGTTTATATCTGGTGGCATTGATATTAATCACAAAAACCTTTTATATAGAATTATTTCCATAATGAGCAATGAAAAAGTTCACTTTTTTTTCCCCTGTCAGTAACTATACATATTATATATTTAAATAAAGGAGACTTAAAAAGCTACTGACTCTTACAAAATGGCACATACATAAAAGTTATGATCTAAAATATACAAATATGCTACTGCTTTAGCCTGGGGCACATAATGAGGAAAGAGGGCTTGGAAAATTTGATACTCACAGGATAGATTGAAGACCAGAGGATACAATGCACTGCCTATATGGTGAGTTTGAAGAAATGAATGGAGGAGCAGGTTTTGGGAGAAATGAGGAAAAGACAAAATTTATTAAGAGACACAAAGGATAGGAAATTGTGGAGAGCCATGATCAGAAACATCCTGAAGGGACATGTCACTTAGAGGAAGACTGTCTTAGTGCCAGGATTAAAACCTTGTCAAAATTAATACTGTAGAGAAGAGACATTGTTTTAAGTACCTATAATTCATTTGGATGTTTGGGGATCTTATGACATAATCTCTGTTGGTATGTGAGATTAGGATTTTATTTCAGAATATCATCTAAGGAATTGGCTTGAGAAATCTCTCAAAGTATGCATGCATATACATACATGCCCACTAAATAGAGACTCATACACAGATATAGTCAGCTGTATACACACACACACATGATCTTCATCCAACACAAAACATATTTACTCATGAATAGTCTCTTCTTTATCTCTCTTGCTTGCGTGATTTTCTCTTTTGTTTGGTGCGAAAACTCTTCTTCCATAAGTTAAGAACTCAAATCAGGTTTTCACTCTAAAAAGAAATGCTCTAATCTAGACAAAAAGAAAGATAGAAGGAAAGTAAAAAATTAAAAAATTTCTGAAATCATTTACACTTGTGAACTTATTTTTTTTCTGGTTTTGTTGTTACTACAATGTTTCAGCCAAACCATTCTATGTTCATCTTTTGATGTACACTCCATGTGAAAAAAGAGATTTCTATTTTTTGTCTTCAAGGAAAGCAAAATGAGCAAAAAGAAAGAAAAAAAGCTAAAAAGAAAAACATTTTGAGGTGACTAGCAATGTTTAAACTCACACAGATAATAGCATACTTAGATATGTTACTAATCAAAACAGAGTGAGTTAACCAAGAAATAAATGATATATTAAGTGCATACAAATTGACTCTATTTGAAAAAATAAGTACTAAATGTACCGTTGAAAACTGGTTCTTGCTGGAATATTCTGTGTACTTCTAATATATTACCTGAGGAGACCTTGCAGTCAAAACCCAGGCTGCAAGATAGGCTGACATTTTAGCCATTTCTTAAATAACTTATCTCTACATATTCAACTTTGAATTTTGTATTGAGCATTTTTTTTGTCTATACTTTGAGGAGTGACTGTTTTCAGCCTCCCTTTCATATTTCAGTCCATATATATATATATATATATATATATATATATATATTGTCATCCACAGACAGACTGTTTCGCTGTATCACAGCTCATCAGTGTGGTTAGACGTCCGGTTGCCTCTGGCTAGAATCGAAAACCGGCTGAATTCGCGTCAGTTGGAAATTTTACCCTGAAGCCGTTGGCGCACGGCAGAGAAGAACGTGAATTTAAGCATATTTATTCCTAGATAAACACACAGTGACTGAGAGAACTCAATTCGATTTACCGAAGAATCTATATATATATATATATATATATATAAGGAAATGGATTAAATCCAATAAATTGTTATTTTTAATTTATTTTGTGTAATCGTTATTTTTGATGGATACTCATATGCCAGCAGCTAAGCGTTTGTTCAAAAGACATTATTTGGGATTTGTTTAAATGGGAGTCTTATGTGGCTGAATGGTCAGGCACGTCAGATCCGATGACAGTTCTCCAAAGGAGATGCAGGTTCAAATCCTGCCAGAGGATGCATATTTTTCTGATGAGATTTCTTGAATATTAAGGCTGGTAGATGTAGTTGGATAAAAAAATACTGTTTAATTAAAGAACAGAGCTTTCCGCTCGAACATGAGTATCCATCAAAAATAATGTTTAAGCAAAATAACACAAAAATCTCTTGAAATACTAAATTTATTCAATAAAATTGCCATTGGCTTCAACCATGGCCTCCAAACAACCTCAGAACCTCCTTCAATTCTTCTGGACAGCCTCTTTGTTAAGTTGGTGAATGCTGCCATAATCCTTGCCTTCAGTTTATCTTTGGTGTTACAAGGAGTCTTGTTGGTCTCTTGCTCAACTGCACTCCACACTTAATAATCAAGAGGGTTGCAGTCTGGGGAATTAGGTGGCCAGATGTAAGGGGTGATGTGGTTGCAGAAATTGTCTGATAGCCATGACTGGGTTCTTCTGCTTGTGTGGCATGGTGTAGAGTCCTGTTTCAGCATTAGCTCCTCAAGGCACTTGATGTAGGTCTCTGTGCTGAGCTTTTGGCCCTGTGTGAAGTTGAACAGTGGCATAATGTTGCTATCACTAGTGATCACTCCAAACACCTTTGTAATCACCATTGGACTCGTCCAACTCTTTCTGAATCCTCTGCACTGTTCTCAGGTTGACACTCAAACACTCTGAAATGTTCATGTTTGAGCTTCTGTCACAAATGCCAAACAGTACAGCATGGTGTTTCCAAATTTCTGGCAGAGTGCATTCAGTCATAGTGCACTTTTTCTCAGACTGTACCCAACTGACCTGACTATGCTTTGCAGTCAGCCAAATCAAAAAGAAACAAAGCGCATGCACAAAAGTAAAAATATAAAATGGCGACAATTTATTCATCGCACTCTCTCTATATATACATACATACATACATACATACATATATGTATGTATGTATATGTATATATATATATATATATATATATATATATATATGTGTGTGTGCAGGTATGCAGAAAAATAGGAAAGAACACGTTAGGTAAATAATCCGGAGTTCCTTAGTATTTTTGCCTTTATTTTCAAAAAGACAGTGCTCCATACAGATGTAGAGCTTATATTATAATATATTTTTTATTTTTTAAAATATGATTCCTTCGCTACATAAGAGTTCTCATGTTTCAAAAGCGAGAGCTGAGACCCCTAATATAATAAATGACCAGACACCTTAATTCAACTTAATTTCAAAAATTATATTAGGGGTCTTGGCTCTCGCTTTTGAAACATGAGAACTCTTATGTAGCGAAGGAATCATATTTAAAAAAAAAAATATTATAATATATATATATATATATATATATATAAAGTTTATGCACATGTTTTTGATGATAATTAATATAGAATGTGTGGGACGCAGTTAAGCAAAAGACCAACTAAACTCCTTCAGCTGTCTCTAAAAACTGGTGTAGGGAACACAGTGATTATCATACTAACTATAATAGTAATGGTGTGCTAGATTGTTAACCTTTGCTCCAAAATCAGGCATACAATGGAATTCTTTAAAAATGGTCAGCTGATTAATTTTTTTCCAATGAAGAGATTTAATCCAAATTATACTTTTACCTTCTGGCATTTCTAATTCCTGAGGATTCAAAGTTTATACAGAGGAGAAGGTCAAATGAAAATTAGTTTACTTTAAAAAAAAATGACAGCCATGTCTAAGTCATTTTGCAATTGTACTGGTTAAATTTCCTGCTTAAATAATTTATGATTTTAATCTATACAATTAACGCTATTGTCACACATACGAGAAGGAATTATACATACAGTGTAACCCGGATATAAGAGAAACCCGGATATAAGATAGATTTTCTCTGGTCCCAAATTAGAGCCTGTGTTAATGTATATAAAATAGACCAAACCCGGATATAAGAGAAACTCGGATATAAGAGACTTCTTCTCCGGTCCCGACAACTCTCTTATATCCGGGTTACACTGTATTAGATCATTAAAAGTAAAAATATCAAATAAAAAATCTTATATAAAAGACACAGTGTATTAGCAAGCAAATCTTCAGAACTTACTAATGAGATATTCCATTGTTATTCATAAGAATGGAATATATTATTTCTAAGATGAGGATAACAATCTGTTTGATCAATGAATATATAAAATCACATTGGGTTTTTTATCAGAGAATGGATTCTTTATTTTGTATTTGATTTTGGAATATTGATCATGCAAATTTATTTTCTCAGAATTATATAAAAAAAATTATATGAAGTATTTTTACTATTGTTATTATTTTATTTCATATTTCCTCAGTCACCACTTAGACCTGTAATGTTTGGTGGCACTAGCTCAGTTGTTTGTGAACACTTTCACTTAAAGGTAAGTCATTTTTACTACTGTGTATTTTTTATTATAACTTGTTGGCATTTAGCCCCAGACATTACTCCAATGAATACATGAAGCGGTATATTTATACTTGTGTTTCTTGAAAATTTCACTTATTTTTTTCTTAATCCTTTATTAATCAACATGTGCTGATTTATAGTCTATTGTAATGGTAGGATGAAGTTGTTAGCTGTTGGGCTAAGGGTATTCTAATGTAACCAACTGTAATCTTGCAAAATCACTTATCCAGCACCCTACTAATTCCAGTCATGTTAGATTAGTGATGGACTATCTGTATATACTTTTGAATAATCTCAAAGATTTGAAAGTTAATTTGAATGTTTAAAGATCATGTCTGTCGTGATAAATTCACTCAGGTAAGTATTTTATATTCTTTTAAAATGTAATCGATCATGATTGCATTAATATATGTATCCTTATTTTTGTTGTTTTGCTACTGTGTTTTATTCAGCTGGTGTATATTATAGAATTGCAGGCTGCACTCGGGGTTGCCGGAGGCTGAAGCCATCTTCAACCCTTTCTGCTGAAACTGAGAGTTAAAGAGAATACTAAATTTGTTTTCTATGACAATGTTGTTGAGCTGAGCTGTATCGTTAATCTAAAATTATTACTGTGTTTAAGTATCAAAATGTTGTAGCATACCTACGGTTGATAATGGACATGTCCCCATTCATATAAATACAGTAGTAAATACTGTATGTTGGTCTGCAGTTTGAGATTCATTGTGTAATCCACTTGACTTACTTCTAGCAGTTGACTACTTCTACACACTGCTGGTGAACCCTATATGGGCTGTTCTTGTCCTAAGTATTATCGTTCATTACCAATCTTTGTGTGATTATTCTATTCAGTAACCTTCCCTAGGCTACAACACAAAATAAATCAGTAAAATTCCTTTTCTGTTTTTTTTTTAAATTCAAATTGTTAACTTCTCAAACTCTTTTCAAGTTTATATAAGTTCCTCCAAAAATTCACTAAGAAAGGGGATACATGATAAAAAAATGCACAGAACACAATAAAAATAAAATTTTATTAACAAAACCTTTGTATTATTATTAAGATGAAAGATCAAAGGATTTTTTTTATGTAAAAATCATTTTTTTAATCCTTTTTAGAATCCTGGAAATTTTGGTGAAAATCTTTTTTTTTTTCTCGTGTCACCAGACAGGAAATCTGAGTGTCCTTTTGCAGTGAAAAAGACATTGATTTGGAAACTCACATTTAGTTTTATGAAATTTCAAGAAATTCTTTTTTGTGTCGCTAAATGCTTATATTAGTTATAACGATGTAAATCACCAAATTGTTTTGGTCAGATAGGACTCCATTGAGAGAAAATCTGATCTGAATTGTAAAATAAAAATGCAATAAACTAAGATGTTATTTAATTAAACATTTTTTAATTGCTTTTATGAATAAAATATATTAATGACACTAAAGTCTTAAGAAAAATTTTTTTTGATGCATAATGAATTTTTACAAGAATTGTTTTCATTTTTTAAAATTTTAATTAGAATAATTTATAAACTTTTAAATCTTTTAAAATTCTGTATTAATTTGTATTGTTCAAGTGATATTGTTATTAAATTAAAAATGTATTTATTAAGTGGAAAAGCAATGACCATAGTATTTTTAAAAGAATTTTGAATTTATTTTATGTGTGTATAAACGTGTTGATTTTTTAAAATATGGATATCCATACACAACATTATCAGGAAATAAGAACAGTAACTCTATTAAACTTAAAATTTATCAGTAATTTTCTAACTTTTCCTCAAAAAGTGATTTAAAAAATTATATAAAATAGTCCTTAGGCAGTATTTGTCATTTAATTTTATTTCTTTCTTAAATTTCCCAAACATCAGGTTATTAATAGATCTGCCAACACCTTATAAAAACACCCACCTTCATGTTAAAAATTTTAAATTAAAAGTAAGTAGTATTTGTTTCAATTCAGATTAATTAAACTTTAAACTTTAACAGCTAATTTTTCTCAAATAATGTTTCAGAAAAGTATATTTGATTTATTAAGTATTTTTAATAAAGAGAATTATATTGTATCAAGAAATTTGTCAATATTGTATCAAGAAATTTGTCAAGATTTTATAGATTTTACTGATAATCAGGAAAAAAATTCCAATCAATTGAAATTTGGTTTGAATTTAAACCAGTATTTTGTTTATTGAAAATATTAACTTTAATATATTAGATTGGATTAAAACTAAAATAAAAGTTTCAAGAAATATTTTCATTTTTTGAAAAGCGTTTTAAACCATAGGTATCACTTTTTTTTTTTGGCAATACCTAATCTTATATGTGGAAAAAAAAACTGTAATCTCATTCCTGAAAATAAGTACAAGTGAGTAGCAAAACAAAAAAACTATTTACATTGGAATAATACACATAAAAATTGTTAATTTTTTGGGAGGATCAAATAAAAAAAAATAAAAACAGGAATCTGTAAAATTGAATAAATTTATTTAGCTCCTCCACTTTTAATATCGGTTTTAGCACCCCAAATTTTCAATTTGTGGTGCCCTGTTTGATACAGTGTTGCCAAATGAGACGATGAAACAGTTTATTTTAAAAGATAGCCCTGATAGTTACTTGTCAGAAACATTTTAAAATTTAGTAGTGTTGAGCTTTCAAAAGTAGCCCAATTTGACAACTTTGAGTGGATGTTGCACATTGTAATCAAATTTAAAATGCAGAATGAAAGATTGATTTTTGACGATACTATTTTTGTCTTTTTTTTATTTCCTTTCATTATATTTTTTCTTTTTTATCCATTCTGTAATGATAAAATAATCATCCTAAATTGCAAATAAAGAATTAATCTTTAATAGGATTTAAAAGGAAATATGAAGGAAAAACAAGAAAATTGGATGTATCTTGTGTTCTGTTTTAGCCAAAGGGTCAATTAATTAAGGTCAGTTATTAAACAAAATTTTGATTTTAATTCCAAGCTTATGATAGTCATAATTTACATAAATGACATTGCCAATGACTTCAGCTATAAGGATGGCATACTTAGAGAAAGTTGAAAGAAAACATCTCTATAGGAAAACAATATATAACATTTTATATTTCAAGAACAATTTTAGAGAAAACTATGACAAAGTGGAAAAAAGTTTTCAAATAAAGAAAATAACAAAAGTGGTAAAAGCATAAAAACAAAAAGAAAGTAAACGAAAAGGAAACTGGCTACTTTATATACCGAAATATACATTTAAAAAACATACTCAGTGTACTTTCTCCTTTGTGTGCAGTTGCATCAGCACAAACATCACTTTAGTCTGATGAAATCCTGAAAGAAAAAACATGTCACACAAAAATTTTTTCCACTTTGTTGTAGTTTTCCCAAATATATATATATATATATATATATATATATGGCAGGACAAAATCTCTAAACCTGATCTTTTCATCAAATGTGGTGTCGGTGGTATTGAATCCTTCCTGATGCAATCAGAGTTCAGATGGGCTGGTCATGTCATCAGAATGAGTGATGATTGGATGCCAAAAATCCTCATGAATAGCCAACTTTTTCATGGTAAGCATAACGTAGGCCATCCTTGGTTACACTTCAAAGATAAACTTAAATACAGTTTCATTGCTGCAAACATCCCTATAGAGAAGTTTGAACTTGCTGTTGAAAACTGAGCAAACTGGAGAAATACCTGCTACCGAGGTATAACTAACTTTGAAAAGAATCGTGTCCACCATCTGAGAGAATTAAGAATTAACACTATATCTCGGGCTAATACATCAGCCCATATGACGGTCAACCCTTCAGGATGCCCTTCGTGTGGATTTGTTTGCAAACCCCGTGCAGGATTGTTGTCTCATATGAAACATAAGCATAAAAACTGAACTGAAGGACACTTATACATAAAAAACAATGAGAAAGTCCATCATCATTATCATCATATATATATATATATATATATATAAATTTAATTAAAAATATGTGTGTGTGTGTGTGGCACTTAGTCTAAAAGGATTGCCAATATAGAATGATAACCATTGAACTATAAATTTTGAGAGTATCAGCTAACATTTATTGTCTATCAATGTGAATGTCAAAAAATATTTAATTGATAATTAGTATACACACACACATACATATATATATATATATATATATATATATATATATATAATTGTTCAACATGTTGACTCGGAGGATGTGCAGGTGTTATAATGGCTCAGAATTGGAAATCAGAGAACTGGGTTCCAATTCCAGTCATGTCTGTTATATTCACTTACATGTAAATCCAACTATTTCCCCACAGCTATGAGTTAATTAGTAGGACCTGTATGAATAAATCATTATTATCTCAAAAGATTTCTTACAATCTAAAAATATTTTCTCGTTTTATATAACCTACTAAAGGTTCATAAGCTATAAAAAAAACAATCATATTGACTGAGTTTTGCAGTTGTGTTGTCCGTTTATCAGGGAATTTTATAGTAAAATTATTTATAATAGGAGGTATCATATCTATGAAAGATAAACTTGTAGTTTGGTTTAATAATATTCAAAAGGAAAAAACTGGAACAAAAGATTAGTGAAAGAACTGTTTAACTATGTGGATTAATATTACAATAGCTAGTGCAACACACTTTGCAACTACTGTAAAACTCCCTTGTCTACTGCTTGTGATTACTTTCATAGTCAATGTGAAGTGAAGGTTGGTTGTCTTTCTGAATCAACCAACTTAACTAAATAGATGACATGGAAGGCAGAAATGATTAGAAAGGCTAGTCTAGATAACCATTACTATTGAGCAGTGATTTCACTTTTCACTGGGTATCCTATACAAACTTCAATATTAAATACCTCAACAGGGGTTGATATATTGTGAAGCCAACAAGCCTAACTCACAAGGTACATTGAAGGCAAGAGAAATTGAAAAGTAGAAGATATCTAATTGGTATAAGGAGATGGCAGAACAATTACCACAAGGACAAAGAATGGTTATAAAAGTGTAAATATTGTTGAAAGCAATAAACGAGAGGAGACTGTGGAGTGCTATAATCGTCCATGTCCAGAAGGCATATCAAGAGAGAGAGAGAGAGAGAGAGATATGAATGATTTTGTTTAGTTATTGCCTGAGATGAACACATTTGAAATGTATTAGTCAGAAATTAGAATATCCATTCAACTAATTTGTGGTATGAATGTTTCTGTAGACCACCTTTGACTGTAATATATTTTTAAAATTCATTTTTATCCTACCCTACCTCATCAACCACAGTTGAGATTATAGTCCACAACCCCATATCACAGTTAATTGTGAATTTCATAATCCTTTCCTTGGTTGTATAGTATGTGCTTTACCAGGGTGACATACAATTTAGAATTCAATTATCCTTCTCATAGACTGGTTGTTAGCAACCGGTCTAGGAGAAGGATAACCGTGTCTTCTAGCTGTTGTTGGCTGCAGCTAGAAAACACAATCTATCCTACTATTTAACCCATAGCTGCAAGATGTGATAGATTGACATCTTTCCCAAGTGTATTTCTGTGAAAGTGAATGTTAAAATTGATCAGAATTTAAACTCAACTTGCCGATTCATTCTCTTGGTTCTGTGATGAGATCATCCAGCATCAAACATGAGCAATGACAAAGTTTTCAAGAAACAGAAATAAAAATGGGCACTAGTATTTACAATCAAAAATCAATAGTTGAAATTTTGAGGGAAAATAATGAGGAAACAAGGTTTGGAAAATTTGATACTCACAAGACATACTGAAGGCAAGAGAGGGTCAGAGAAAAGCAGAACGTAACCTACCTAACAAGCTTGTGTGAGTATTTGGCAGAACAGGAATTAAGAGATATAGCGAAAAGACTAACTTTACCAAGAATTACAAAGGATAGGAAATTGTGGAGAGTCATGATCTCCGATATCCTGAAGACACATAAGCACATAGTCACTGATACATTTTTGAAAAATCACCTCTCTGATAATGGAATAATTTTTCTCTAATCAACAAATTCAAGTGATCTGTTAGAGAAAATTCTCTTGTTATCAGCTTTCTTCTTCAAGGAAGAATGAATGGAGAATTGTGAATTTTATTTACTCTTTTACTTGGGCCTGTTATATTCTACTTCAAATTAGATCCTTTTCTGATTCATTTTACATGTTGGCTGGATGTGAATGCTAAGAAAGTAAAACCAAGAATAAAAAAGTCGTCCTCTACACAGTGACTCCAAGCCCCACATCCATCCCATAAAACAAATCCCCTCAAAAATATATAAAATACAATATAAAAGTGGAGTGGCTCTTGCAGCGTGTCTCACTGGTGATGGTTCAGGGTAATGCTTTCTCCATCATAGCGGCTGGCAGAGGATAGAAAAAAAAATTGTTTATAGTTACGTTGTTCTGGAATTGTCATCATTGGTCGGCTGAACTTGCTTTGTTTCAATGACTTTTGTTTTGTTATTATTAGTTACTTAGTTCAATAAATTATTCGCTATTATAAAAAAAAAAAATATAAAAGGAGCCAATCAGAAATTTTGCTGTGAAAAAAATAAAAGATAAAAGAAGATGGTTTATGGGCTACAACATTTGCTTTTAATAACACTGTTTATAATGACTGAAACAGAATCATGACAAACAGGCAAGCTTCAACTAATGCTCCACTAGCAAGCCCTCAATATCACCACCAGTAACCTTGGTCAACCAAACCAACACATGCATCAACTCCAAGCCCTATTAACTCTACCCTTCATCCAAGTTGCTTCCCTTGCTCACAAAGAGACATTTCACTCTCAGTCTCTGTATCAACAATACAAAGAGTTTTATATTAACAATTCTTGTCTTCTTTCTCTTCTATCTCACTGGTAGTACTTGTTGTTTTGTTTGTTCTCTCATGCTAGCATACACATGTTTATAACAGGTCCAATACTCATTGGTGTCAACAACATTTTGGTTAATTGATTTCCAGTGGAATTGTTGAAATAATTGCTGAAATCTATCATGTTTTTGTTTTACAGACATGGTGTCTGCACTCCATGTCTAATTATCTTTGTACATGTTCACATGGTTTTGAATGCAGAGCTCCTATATTAGTTGACAACCACAACTAGAGAACCAAGTCTGTTATTTAACTCATAGCTGAGGTTGTTAATGTCATATATTGGAAAAATTAAACAGTTGAAAAGTGTTCTTTAAATTTACTCAGAAGGAAAGTCAGGAAGAGAAGGGATGTTTTGAAACATTTAAGGCGATACAAGAAATTAAAAAGACACAAACTACAAATGTGGAAAAGGTAAAGAGGAGAAAATATTGAAAATATTGTGATTATCCACTCAAAAACAATCAAATAGGCATCAGATTCTTGAAAAGACGAATCAAAAGTGATGAAAAGTGGATTATTTACAACAAGGGCATTGTATTTTACATGCTTCTTCTGAACAATCAGACACTGACAAATACTATTCTTGATTGGGTTGACTAAATGTGGAAATCAATGTAAAGCATCTGGAATTGGCCAATTGGAAGGGTGTTGTCTTTGATCAAGACAATACCAGATCTCATGTATCTTTGTAGACCTAACAGAAATTAGTAAAGCATAGCTGGGATATCTTATTACACATGCCATAGCCACCTAATCTTGCATCTTTGGATTCCGATGCCTCTTAATGGTAACAATTTCAATTTGTTGGAAACCTGTATAAACCCCTTAGACCAGTTCATCACCTGAAAATATGTCAAGTTCTGGGAGGATGGAATCATGAATTTGCTTCCAATATGGTGAAAGATAGTGAAAGAAAATGATGCATATGTTGCTGAATAAATCTATGTACAAATATCTAGATATTATCTTCAGAATTCACTTAAAAAATGCTACAAACTTTTGGAGGGACCCAATAAAAATACAATGAATAAAAAAAAATAAAGAAATTAGAAAAAAATATAATTCATAATGCAAGAATAAAAAAAAGGCTTAAAATGGGGAAAAAAATGAGGAAATGTGAAAAAAAACAGTAAACAGTATAAAAGGTTTTGAATGAAAAATTGTAAAGAAAAGTGAAAAGAGAATGCAGAAAAAATAAGGGTTAGAAATAAAAATGTAATAATGTGCATTTATATTCAAATTCTTTTGTATATTTTACAGGAGTAAAACAACATAGAAAAAGGAAATATTTTCATGGTAATTGTTCTGTTGAACTTCATTGTTATCTTTACTTCACAAATGTAAGAACTACTAGATTTGCAGCTCGTTCACAGAATTTTGGTGTTGAAATTGCTAGTTGAAACCATAAGTTCTATGCAAATGGACTCTTTTCTCACTATTCTTGCTTGTAGAACTCTCTTTCAGCTTCCTGCTTTTCTATCAACTAAAATCTTCAAAAATTTAAATGCAATATCATTTGTTATCTTCTGTCTTAATGAATCTTGTTCTTTTATTGTCCTTTCTGTTTTTTCACTTTCATTTTAGTGGCTTGTATTGCCTTGCTTGGGGTGAAATGATAAAAATATATATTTGTATATGTATATAATAAAAATGTAGTTTTAAAGTATGGTATATATATATATGGGTTAAAGGGCTCAATATCAAGGTTAGAGAATATGTAAATAAATATATATATATATATATATATATATATATATATATATAAAAGTGAACATAGAAGTCAACAGTTAGAGACAACAGTCTGTTTCATGCTAGATGCAATTGTCAGGCCACGAGTGCTGTTATTTTTCTCGGCTATTTATATATACGGGTCAGTGATCCATTGTGGGTAGTCTATTTTGGCAGTTATTTTACTGGAAGTCATTTATTTGCTTATTTATTTATTTGGGTTAAATTAATTAGCTGTATTTATTTTTATTTTTTTAATTTTTTTATTTCTGATCTTATATATTTATTTATTTTTTATTTTAATAGGTGTTTTTATTAATGCAGTAAAAATTTGTTTATATCACTTATTTAATAGTTTTGGTTTGGTTTGGGAAGATAAAGCTATTTATTCAATTTTGGGGTTGATTGTTGTAGTTTATTCTAACTTATTTTGGCAGGAACAGTTTTTAATTTGTTTATTACTTCATGGATTTATTTGGATTGGTTATCTTTATTTTTTTTTTCTAATGGTTAGTTTATCGGGATCAGTTTGTTAGTTTTATTTATTTGGATGAATTTAGATCAATTTATTTTACTTGTTATTATTTATTTGTTATACTATATATTTTCTCTTTTCAGTTTTTGATTTTTAAGTAACGTATTTTTTTTTCTTTTATCGTTATATAACAGTTATAACTATTTTTTTGTCCGATTTTTGGTTTGATTTTTATAGTCTAACTAATATTTTGGTCATAATGGTTTACTAATTTGTTTTTTATTTACTTTATTTATTTGGGTTCATTGATTTTGTTTCTTATTTTTTATTCTATTTCATCTATTCTAACAGGTGTGATTTGGTAATTTGTTTGGGTTAATTTATTTTGCTTATTTTATTGTCATTTTGTTTTTTTATTTTTTATTTTTATTTTATTTTATTTTTTCCGTTTTCGATTTTTAAGTAACAGTAAAAAAATTTTTTTCATGTCTACATTTTGAGATGATCTCAGATCTTTTATTTAATAATTTATTTTGATCTGAGAAGGTAATGATAGCTATTTTTTCCTCCACGCACAGTTTGCAAGTTTTTGATTGATTGTTGTAGGCTGATGATCTTTTCCTTATTTTCCAAGATATTTTTGGTGTGATTTACATTTCGTTTTGAATTTCCCAGATATACTTAGAAAGCATTGTGCTGTTCACATATTTACTATTTGTGAAAGATGTTTTGTGTGCATAATTTCTTTGTTTCCAGGGTCCTTCAGTTAGTCCTATGTATACTTTTTTTCATTATCTGGTGATTTTATCATGGCTTGGTATATTGTTTTGTAAACAATTACTGTTTAAGGGACATTCGTTTTTTATTCTGCAGTTGCACATGGGTTTAATATGTTTGTGTGGTTTGTTGTTAATTTTCCTGTTGTGCTCTTTTTATTATTTGTGCCATGTTGTTGATGTAACTGTAGCTGATTTTTACTGTGTTTTTGTTGAATATTTTGTGTAGGATGCTAGATTCCGGGAAGTGTTTGTGTAACAGTTTGAAGAATATTTTTCCTACATTTGTTTTTACGTTTTTGCGGTACAGTGGGTTGAACCATATGATATTTCTTTTCCTGTTGGCCTTTTTTGTGTTCTGTGGTGAGTATGTGAGTATTGCTAGGAACCTGCCATCTTTTAGGGCTGTTTCGTAGTTTTTCTTAACTTTGTTAAATATGGATTCATTGGAGGAAATGTTGGAAAGCCTGTGGTTAATCAATTTTGGTATCTGTTTGGTTATAGAAGGTGGGTGGTTGGAAGATGTGTGTATATATAGAGTGGTTTATCATTGGGTTTTCTGTATGGTTTGTATGTGACTTTTCTTAGGTTGAAGGTAACATCTAGAAAATCTACTTCGCTTAGGTTAGTTTTTATATCTATGTCGAATCCGTTATTTTAAAAAATCTTTATTATTGTTTTCCTAGTTTTGTCTGTGTTTTGTTTGTTACAGTTTCTTAAGATTATGAGTCCATCATCCCTGTAGAGTCCTGTGTCATTTCTATCTATAATTTTGCTTAGTTCGTGTAATAAGTAAATACCTATGATTTCGCATGTCTTCCCATTGTAGTGTCAAATATCCCATCTTTCTTTATCCATGCTTCCTCTTAATGATGTCGATTTTGTTTGGTTTTATTATTATTTGTTCCTGAGCTAAGTTGATGACCTTACCTAACATGTGTTCTGTTATGGGCGGGTAAAATTCTTTTATGTCTAATTGTAGGAATTGGCAATTTTGTTTGTTATTTATGCTGTGAAACCAGTTTAATAGTTGCTTTTGTGTTTTCCACTGGTTTACTCCTAACTTCTTCCTAAGTTCAGAATTAATTCTTTCTAGTATCGTTTTACTTATTTTACCTAGTTTGCTTCTGGCTGGGTATATGAGTTTGCATGCAGGGTTGGTTTTGAAATTTTCTTTGTAGTCTTTTAGTGTAATAAAGGCTTGCGCCTTGCTGATGCAACTTATTCGGTCATCTAGGTCTCATTTTTGGGCAATTGCTTTAGCTTCCTTATTGATATTGTGTTCTATTGTTTTTGGTGCTTTTTTGTATGTTTTGGTTATGTTGTTCTTGAGTAATTTATTGTGCATAGGAGGGCTTAGTTTGTGTAAATTTCTTGTTTTGTCAGCTGCGATAAATACATTTGCTGAATTGTTTATTTTAGTTATGTCTTCTTTTAGTTTTTTTTTTAAATGCATCTTGTTTTTTATGGAATTTTGTTTCTAACTAGGTCAGTTAAGTCTTTCTTGAAGTTGTCTAATTCTTTTTGTTGCAAGGGGCAATTTTTTTGTTTTGAATCCATATTTTTCCTTGAGTGTATTGTCATTAAAAACGTCCTGGTTTAAAAATTGGGCTTTCCATCTCATTCTTTTTATGAAACTTTCTGTTTTTTTCAATTAATTTTAGTTTATATATGGAAGGGGATGGAATGGGTATGTTTTTTAGGGAGTAGTCGAGGCTAAATTTTTCTATATCTAAGACTTTTTTCATTGCATCTCACTATTAAAACTTTTTAACAACTGCTATCATTTTTGATGGCACAAGTATAATAATAATAATAACAATTATATAATTCCAATTATTATAATATGAATTTATTATTATAATTTATATGAAAATATAATAATTATATAATAATTCTAGTTAATAATAATAATTTATAATATTTTTTATAATATAATAATAAAAGTATTATAATTATTTTATTAAAAAAAACAATAGCATCTCTGATATATCTTTTCAGTTTTTCCTCACAATGAAAATGAAATTCATTATTTATTAGGTACCAGCAGGGCGTAACAGAAGTGCTAACAAACTGAGGAACAAACACAATTATGGGATTATTTATGTTCCTTTCAGAAATTCAAACTCATATCATACATTCTCTGTTCACTAAATTTTGAAATTAGACCATATTGATGTTATAATCTCTGTTCCAATATTGTATCTACTGATCTTTTTTTCAAATTTCAAATGACTGAAAATATTTATTTCAAGTTAAAATTGAGCTGCTCAAAATGATTGATACTGAACTAATCATCCTATGATATTCAGTTCTGGGTTTTTTCTGCTAAGCTATTCCACTGCTAAGGTTATTGAACATGATCTCTAATTCAGTGTTCTATCCATTGAGCCATCCATATAAACAACATGCAGGAAAATTTCGATATGACTTTATTTTTTCCTTTTATTTTCATTTTATTTGATTGGATCTGGAGTGAAGCTTTCCATTTCTATTTCACTGTTAAGTGATCAGAGACTGAAAAGGCATGTGATGAAGCAGAGACAATCATTGTCGTTGTCAGATTTTAAATGAGATGCTTTCTAACAAATAAGCAAGATGGCCATTACAAATGTTTTGTTCTGGAATTTTTGCTGCTTTTATTTTTTTGCAACCATTTTCTTTCATTTTTTTTCTTCGTATTTCAGGGATTTTTTTTATATATACAATTTTGTTATTGCTCTTAATCTTTCTCAATTTATTTTCTTTTTCTCTGTTATCTTTTTTTATTGACTTTGTTTTATTTTTCATTCATTTACATTTTCATTTTTTTTCTCTGATTTATCCATTTCTTGATTTTATTTTTCATCTTTTCCGCAATTTTTTTTCTTAATTCTTCTCATTTTTCATTCCAATCTCATCTTTGTCTTTCGCTAAACTTCACCCAAATATTTTTCCTCTAATTCTTCTTCTCCTCCATTTTTACTTTTATTTTATCCTTATTTCCATTTCTTTTTAATTTATTTTTTATATCCTCTTCCGACATTGCGATAGACTGCCGACCACAAATTTAAAGGCCTTTTTGCCAGTGCTACATAAGTGAGGTTGATCACCCCCACATATCTCAGAGTAGACATATTCTGACTTCTGAACTACAATCAAGGGGGTGCTGAAAAGTTCTTAGCCCACTTCCCAAAATCTGACCAAATATCAGAATTTTGTTTAAAAAGGCTTCTTTATCAGATTGAGAATTTTTTAGCATATACCTTGTGTGTGCATATATATATATATATATATATATATATATATATATTGGATTTTTCAGTGTGCCCAATCACTACCAAATGTAACACAAGAAATGTTTAAAGTTGGTTTAATGGTAATACCAAGGAAAAAATTGCTGAAGTCCCCTTGGTACTTTCCCTCTTTGAGGACACCTCAGGCATCGGGTAATGACACCTGCCACCTTCTGAAGAAGAGGCTCTGCCTGGGAGATTGTATCCAGGGACTTGAACTTAATATTATTTTGAAACTACCCAAGCTGAAGCCAGGGAAGTATACCTTTTTATATATATATATATATATATATATATATATATATAAGTTCACCTATCATCACTCCTCCCCAGTCTTTTGAACAGTAGAGGTTTATCCTGTTTCCTGTTTAGAATTGTGTTTCTGATTACTTCCATATTCTACTTTACAATTCTATCATCTCCGCTTAAACTGAAATTTATACTATTATTGGTTTCTGGTTCCTTCTTTTCCTTCTCTTTCACTTCCCGTATACCCCTTGCATCTTAGTGGCATTATCACCTTACTTGTGGCTAACTGATTAAGAACAAAAATTATATATATATAATTTAATATAAGACCACAAAGAGAATTTCAAAACCACCCTGCATGCAGACACATAAACCCAGCCAGAAGCAAACTAGGTAAAATAAGTAAAACGATACTAGAAAGAATTAATTCTGAACTTCGGAAGAAGTTAGGAGTAAACCAGTGGAAAAACACAAAAGCAACTATTGACTGGTTTCACAGCATAAATAACAAACAAAATTGCCAATTCCTACAATTAGACATAAAAGAATTTTAGCCATCCATAACAGAACACATGTTAGGTAAGGCCATCAACTTAGCTCAGGAACAAATAATAATAAAACCAAACAAAATCAACATCATTAAGCACTCCCGTAAATCATTACTATTTCACAATGAAGAAGCATGGATAAAGAAAGATGGGATATTTGACACTACAATGGGAAGACATGCGAAATCATAGGTATTTACTTATTACACGAACTAAGCAAAATTATAGATAGAAATGACACAGGACTCTACAGGGATGATGGACTCATAATCTTAAGAAACTGTAACAAACAAAACACAGACAAAACTAGAAAAACAATAATAAAGATTTTAAAAAATAACGGATTCGACATAGATATAAAAACTAACTTAAGTGAAGTAGATTTTCTAGATGTTATCTTCAACCTAAGAAAAGGCACATACAAACCATACAGAAAACCCAATGATAAACCACTCTATATATACACACATCTTCCAACCACCCACCTTCTATAACCAAACAGATACCAAAAATGATTAACCACAGGCTTTCCAACAATTCCTCCAATGAATCCATATTTAACAAAGTTAAGAAAAACTATGAAACAGCCCTAAAAGATACCGGGTTCCCATCAACACTCACATACTCACCACAGAACACAAAAAAGGCCAACAGGAAAAGAAATATCATATGGTTCAACCCACCGTACAGCAAAAACGTAAAAACAAATGTAGGAAAAATATTCTTCAAACTCTTACACAAACACTTTCTGGAATCAAGCACTCTACACAAAATATTCAACAAAAACACAGTAAAAATCAGCTACAGTTGCACCAACAACATGGCACAAATAATATAAAGTGCACAAGAGGAAAATTAACAACAAACCACACAAACATATTAAACCCATGTGCAACTGCAGAATAAAGAACGAATATCCCTTAAACGGTAATTGTTTACAAAACAACGTAATATACCAAGCCATGATAAAATCACCAGATAATGAAAAAAAGTATACATAGGACTAACTGAAGGACCCTGGAAACAAAGAAATTATGCATGCAAAACATCTTTCACAAATAGTAAATATGCGAACAGCACAATGCTTTCTAAGTATATCTGGGAAATTAAAAACGAAATGTAAATCACACCAAAAATATTTTGGAAAATAAGGAAAAGATCATCAGCCTACAACAACCAATCAAAAACTTGCAAACTTTGCTTGGAGGAAAAAATAGCTATCATTACATTCCCAGACCAAAATAAATTATTAAATAAAAGGTCTGAGCTCATGTCAAAATGCAGACATGAAAACAAATTTTTACTGCGTTACTTAAAAATTGAAAACAGAAGAAATAAAATAAAAATAAAAAAGAAAGAAAGAAAATGACAATAAAATAAGCAAAATAAATTAACCAAAATGTATTGAGATTCAGTGAAAATAAAGCATTTACAATTAAAATAGAGGCCAATGAACTGTTTAATTAATCCATTCCCTTTATATTTTTAGATGTTCAATGGTATCTATGATTCAGTGATTACTCCTACTATTATATAAATCACTTTTGGCTTAATATCTTTTCATGTTAAAAATTTTATGTTTAATATAACAGTAGAATGGAAATATCCATCGGAAGAAAAGTTTAGCAACAGAACGACAAAGATGGTTGTAACAATATTTCAAGATGAAGTTGAAGCAGGATAATCACTTAATTGGCAAAATTATCTGAGTGTCTCACATGAAAAGCTTGAAGAAATAAGAATGCAATCTAAGAAACATAGGAGTAAAAGTATTGCTTAATTGAATGGTTCATTTTGCTTGGTAAGTAATTTTGTCTAAATGCTGATTAATTTTTTATGTGTATACATTGTTAAAATAACTAAGGGAAGTAAACTCTCACAGACTTACTTACTTAAGTTGATTTACCTCTCTTCCCAATATAGATGGGACAGGAAATATATAAATAAATATGAATTGATAATTATTATATGGTTTTATGATGATTATTTTGAATTATATAAGATCATTTTATATTTTACCACCATGAAACAAGCAGTCTGGAGCAGAAATAAAAAAAAAAAAAAGGCTTTCAATGAGAATTGAACTCTTATCCCTTAGCCTAGAATATATGTTTGAAACTTATTATTTGTTTTGAAATCTTTCGGCTTGCTTTACAATAGTAGAATATCAAAACAACTTGAGTATTTTGATAAAAAGCAACAAAGATAATCTGAATTATAAACTAGTAAAAAATGTACTAAGGACAGAGCTTTCCCTGGGAAATTAACCTTAAGACTGTTATGATGATTAACGGAGATTATCATGCAGATTATTAGATTAAGATTTTCAAATTTTTATTGTTGTTGAGAAGAAATATCACTAAAAACAAAATTAAAAAGACAGTAAAAAAAAGGATTACTAAAAAGAAAATGGTGTTTTCTAAATAGAAAAATCATAAGGCCACAGCTCAGGGCAAAAGAGCATTTTTTGTAAAATAAAAAAATTTAAAAATTTGAAAATTTAGCATAAATCATTTTTTTAAAAATTGAGGTGCAACTCCACAAAAAGTTTTAAGAAAAATGGGAACAAAAAGGATACTTGTGAATAGGATCAGTAAAAGAGGGTTGACAATTCTATAACCCATAATGAGGAAAGAGTGTTTGGAGAATTTGACACACACAGGACATAATTTTTGCATTAAATAATTATTATATAAATGTAATAATTTTATTATTATATTATAATAATTATTATAATTATTTTGTTCATACAACAATTTGTCTTTCCTAACAAAATTACTGCTATTAAAATGAGGGATATTTAAAAACAATAGTGATAAAAAGCTGAATGTGGTTGGCAAGGTGATGCATGGTTTTGATTTTGGTACATTAGACACCAAAAATTTAAAGCCAAGTATCTTTATATCTTCAATGTTTCCCAGTGTAGAATTGTGACCTGCATTTGTTGCCCTATCTCATATATATGATTCCATCGATAAAACCATGATTAGTCTTTAGAAGTATGTTCCAAAAGATGAAATGAGTAATGTAGGAGTTTTTCTATATCTGTCTATATTTCTGAGATGATGTATTGTAACTACATACATCATTCGAACTGTTGTCGTCATCATTATTGTCATATTCACAATGTTTTGGCCGTTGTACATGCTGGCCTTCTTCAGATCATATACATTGGAATTTTGAACCAAACCCGTTATTCAGTCCACTGGGGTAGATTGTTCTAATTACGCATACCATGCCTTTTTTGGATATCTCAGTATCAGTTAATTCCCTTTAGTAACTCAACCCTCCAAGTTTTTGTTCACCCTTCTCTGGTATTGAACTCACAACTCATTGGGTTTAGTCACTTTTTGGATTACTCAACCAATGCTTTTATGTGTCCTTAGGGACATCAGTGAGTGAATTTTTGGGACTCAGTTAATTTTTTTTTACTGGAGCTAATATTAGAATTTCTGTTACTGTTGTTTTTCTGCATTACTGGTTCCTATATCATATTTATGTCTGTGCTTGGTCAGCTTAGGTGATTTTTGTGGCCTATCATATATGCTGATTCCTTAAGTTTCCATATTTTCTAGTGATGTTCTCTATCTATTATTTTAACATCAATGGCCGAAACATCACAAATATGGGAATAAAGATGAGGAAATCAGTCCAAATGATGTAAGTAGTGTAAATAGTTTTTTCTATTTTTTCATTTTGATTACTCTCTCTTGTTTCTATGTGTTTTAATTTTCACTCAGATTCAGCCACTTATTTTATTATCTATTGGTTACCCAATACATGGCCCGAGAGCCTCTCCAGGTAAATGGTTACAAAATGAGGATGGCGTAAAGGCATACAAGGAAGGAGCTATGGTTGCTTATTATGATGATATGTAGTAAAGATATCACTCACGAGGCTGCACAAATGCTTCTGAACTTGGATGGGGTTGGAAAGTGAGGGTTGGATGACTCCAGCCCAGATTCTTGCAGCAATACTCCAGTTTTTGTCTGATTTTGCTCTTGCAAAAACAAAACATAGTAGAAGGAGTCAGATACTTTTTGGAGTGATACAGGGAGTCGACCATTATTCCAGATGCTCTGCTTGAGTATTGTTCAGTCGTCTTTTACTTTTTTTACAAATTCTGACTCAAATTCTACCACTGTCTTATTTATTTTTATCTGTTTTTTTTTTTCCCTTGTTTTTATTAATATTCAAATTTCTTTCTTAAAAAAGGAGTAATCTTTTGGTTACAAGATTAATCAGGATTATTTTTAAATTATTCTCTCATAGAGGCATGAACACATGTACAATATTTTCACTTCCATACTCGACAGTGGATGGTACAGATGTATGCCTGTACAAGTGATATCTCGGTGGATTTGTATAGATTATTAAATGGGAAATATTTGAATGTAAATAAATTGAATAGCATATGCAGAAATGCATGGGAAGTGAGAGATCTTTGTTAAAATACAGGGTGTGGCAGAAATACCTCCTACATAATGATAAGACATTAGTGGCAATGGGGTCTTCATCTAGCTAATATCTTACTGTTATGTGGGAGGTATTTCTGCCACACCCTGTATTTCTGCTGCACACTATATTATAAGGCTGATCAACAAATAAACAGGTGAAGAAAATGATGACTAATTAGAAAAATATACTGCAAGGTAAAAATGGAGGAGAGACAAACAAACTCCTCAATAGATAGACAGTCAGACTTATCAATAAAGTGAAATTGATTGACTGACAGACATCTTCATTGTGTTTTTAGGGAAAAGTCATTTCTATAGTTATTTTTCAGTAGTTTTTTCACTTTTGTTCAAGTTTCTCTGTGTCAGTACATTTTTTCTTCCTTGCACTGAACTATCTTGTACGTAAGCAAAACAGGCTCAAAGGAAAGAAATAGAAAAATAGCAACAGAAAAAAAAAACAGAATGTCAAGAATATGAAGGACAACAAGCAGAAAAATATTTTTGGGTGACCAAAAGGTTTTAATTTACTGGTTAAAGTCCAGTTAATTGAAGTGGGAAAATTAAGATCTGGGGTTCAAACCATTTTTCTTATCTTAACTTAAAAAAGGAAACCCACAAAATAAAATAAGCCATAAATGATTACCTGTAATTTGTAGAAAATTCACAGTTGCAAAATATTGATTTTATAGTATTTAGGAGGTGCTCGTATAATAAAAGCTATTGTCACATAAAACTGAAATTGGTGAGCTGAGTTAAAATTTCTGTCTAGTCTGTTGTTTTCACTTTCACGCAATACCCTTGGGGAAAGGCATGAATCCATCTATTATTCCTCCCAGATATGGTTTAAATAACAGGGTAGACTGTGCTGTTAAACCTTTGATAGCAATTAGTTTAAGAGAAGAAAAATTCTGAATTCCTAACTGTTGGTGTGGTGTAATGGATAATGGCTTGGAATGAGAAATCAGGGAAAGCTGAACTCGAATTTCAGTCAAGTTCATTACACTCACTTATACACAAATACACTTGGGAAAGGTATGGATTCATCTCTCCCAGCTATGGGTTTAATAGCAGGACTGACTGAGTTCTATAGCCTTGGTTGGCAACCAGTCTGTTGTAGAAAGAAATGGCTACCTCCTATGAAAAATCTTCTGCCTAGTCAATCATAAATCAAAAGATACAAGCATGTATCACATATGGCACTTAATTGACTGAAAGAAATGAGAAACCATGATCTTTCCCAGGAAGTTATGACAACAGATAAAAAAAAGGAAATAGTGGAGAGTCACGATTGTAAAGTCTTAAGCAGCAGTAGCAATCAAAACATGAAAAGCAGTAGTTACAACACTAATCAGTAGTTCACTACAGGACAATGGCCTAGTGGATTAAAGTGTTGGTTTGGGAATTTGCTGACATAGTAATTGTGAGTTCAATCCCTGGGTCGGGTAATGTGTGCATAGACTCAGTGTAAATGGGCAAGCAATAACTAAAATACATAAAAAATACTACTATTAAATATCCCCCAAATATTCCATCGGCAGTTGAATGAGAACTGTCTACCATCATAGATTAAATAGATCTTCCCTGTAGATCAGCCAAAAATGTTGTGATAACAACAACAACAACAAAGATGAGAATAGTAGTCTGAATGTAAATAGTATAAATAAAGAAGGATCTGTCATACAAACAATCATGACCTGGCATCTCAATTTCAGTCACTTTATCACTAACATGACATGGCTTCCCTCTGTCTTTTCTACAAGTATTTTCCTCCTTGCTGCCTCTACTGCATGAAGTTAAGCATGCTACTAGATTGGCAACCATTTTACTGTTGAACTAACTAGATGCATCTGTATGTTCTACTCTAACGTTTTCTTTTCTTGCACTTCTCACCTGTGAAACTCCCTTCTGATTTCTTTCTTCCCTGATACCTACAGTATTCAAAAATTTAAATGCATCACCAATCACCATCTTCTGTCATTCCTGCTTCCTGCTAAGGATTCTTGATATTGACATTTGGTCAATTCAGTCAAATTGAATCATCCATCAATGAATTAATGCTGCAGTTTTTCGTTTTTTCTTTTAAATATTGAACCTAGATTCAGTCATACAATCTATTCAAATAATTTGTTCTCTCACCTGTTGAACTCCTTTCGGATTTGCTTCCCTGCCACCAACAATCTTCAAAAATTTAAATGCTATGCAAACAGCCATCCTCCATCCTCTTGAAACCTGTTCTTTTATTGTTTCTCCTTACTAAAGCCTTCTCATCATCTTTCACTCCCAGTAACCCCTTGCATCTTAGCGGCATTATTGCTTTACTTGGGGTGAAAAGATTAAAAAATATATACAACTGGACCATCAATTTTTCAGCACCCTTGATCCTATAACCATGTCAGACTGTCTATTTTTTTCAAACCAACAGATGTTATGTAATAGTAATTTAATTATCTGCCTCTGTCAGATTAATTGCACAGATCTTACACTTTTAAATCATTAAAACTTAATCCTTTGAACCCAAGCAGTTGATATTACTGGCAGCTGTATAAAAGTGCATATATCCGGGTGGGCAGTGTACTGGCCAGAGTCATGGACAGCAGAGATGTACAGCAAGGACCTGGTTTGAAAGATCTGTACTCATCAGGGAACCAGGTTAAAATATTCTACAAATATTTCTTGTATTAAATTCTTTGATAACTAACTTTCAATAACCTCTTTTAGAAAAGGGTAAAAGACCTTTAAGATGATCTATTCCTTTTATCTATTCTGTATTTTTTTTTTTTAAGCATATCACCCCAAGCAAGGCTGGAAGCCACTAGTACGCAGGGGGTTACAGAAGGTTTGGAGGAAGAGCAGATAGGAGTGGTAAAGGAGAGGATGTGGAGAAAGATAGTGTATCGATCAAGGTTAGGGGGTTACAGAAGATTTGGAGCGAGAGCAGATGGGAATGAAAGGTGAAAGGATGTGGAGAACGGAAGAGGATAGATCAAGGCAGCTGGAGATGTCGATTGATGTTACACTTAAATAGTTGGAGATTGTATTTGTCAGGGAAACAGGAATAAGGAAGGGAGTTTCCACAGGCAAGATGTGCGAGAGATGAAGCTATTGAAGTAGAAGAGACGTCTACATCTAACAGTTTCAACGGTGAAGGGGTGGGAACGGGATGCCAGCCTCGTGGGACGTTTAAATTCATATGCATTTCTTAAATGTTACCTGAAGATAACATTATTGCTTACCAGTGGAAATAATTAAGAGAAAGTACCAAATATGATTATATTATTGATAAGATTAAATGAATTGAAAATAAGATTATCGGTATTAGGTCAGTGGCTTCATTTTCTCTAGTCTTGGATACTTTGCTGGTTTCCGTGCCAAAAACTTTCTCATTCCAAAGATATTGTTCTTAAACTGGCAGATTAGAAATGCTTTACACTTCAATTCCCTGGCAGCTTGCTGAAGCAATAACAGAAAATTTTCACTTGGAACTAAGAAATAAAACTTATTAATAAGTTTTTAAATCAGGAAATTCATCTTTTGACTTAAGAAGATTTCTATTATAATTTCTATTTCCCACTTTCCCTCCCAGCTTAGAGCCACATCACATCGAGACATTGGTTCCCATATGATCATCAAAGTTAAGCAAGGTTGAACCTGGTCAGTACCTAGATGGGTGACTGCTTGAGAATACCAGGTGCTGTAAGCTTGGATATGCAGGTGGTGAAATGGATAATAATTCAGAATTGTTAATTGGAGAGCCAAGTTCCAGTTCCAGTTGGGTTTGTTATATTCACTTAGATGCAAACACCCTTGGGAAGAATATGAATCCACCTCTTCTCTCCGACATATGGGTTAATTAGTAAGAGTTGTATGACTAAAACCATTATTATCTAAAAAAAATCTGTCGACAATTAGTTTTTTAGTGATGCACATTTCCCAGGATGTGAAATATTTTGAAAATACTGGAAATTTTTTTTGTGGCATGAAGGTGGCTTATAAATGATAGGAAATTTTGCCAATGGAATTGAAATATTTTCAGAAATTTGTTTCATTGCTGTGTTTTTAATTTGTTTCTGTATAAATATAATTGAAATTTAGTCACTTTTCTGGAAACAAGAACATTGTCGCTAATGCATTTTTCTGTACCAACTATTTTTAAAAAATTCTTACAATCTAAAAATATTTTTTGGCTGTAAATAACTTGCAAGGGGTTGATAAGCCATAGAAAATGAAACAACCAACCAGCCTCCCCTCACATTGACAGTGTACAGAAGCTAAAGTGAGGCTGTGCTGTTGACATAGATGTTAGGATAAGAATGATCTTGAACAAAAAGTCAGAATCCTCTACCAAGTGTTCCAAGAATTAAGATTCAAGATAAACTTTTCCCAAACATAAACTGTGTTCTGGAATTGGACAGTGATGGCCCATACCATGAATCCATTGTAAAAATTCAGGATATGGAATTAATAAATACTATATACTAGAAATACATCAGTGTATAGATAAGTTATACCAAATTTTAGTATAGAAGATAAAGAAATTGAATCGGCTATGCTATGAGTAGTTTCTTCCAACAGTGGAAACTATTACAAAGCAAAAGCATAAAAACTTGAGTCATGTTCTTAAATAGCCTCATCAGATTGAGACTTTTGTATGAAAGTCATGATTAATATGAAACCAATTCAGAAATATCTAAACTGTATACAACTGTTTTCTCAGCTCAATAATTACAAATGACTTGGAACAAATGAAGTTGGTAGGTCTTAGCGAGAGCTCTATTTCTTTGAATTCTCATCCAGACTTTACTCCCATATATATATATATACATATATATATAAAATAATAGCTGGCCACTCATATCCAAGGATACCCATCTATTAGGGTGGATAGCCAATCCCTATTGCAGACTTTCGCTCAGGCACATTTGTGTTTGTTCAACACCCATAGAGCCAACCTGTGGTTTATACTGCAACTATACTGAGCAGACCTTAGTTGCAGTTTCTGGGAGAGAGCATGTTACCTAGAATGATCAACAATCTGAACAACACCAGCACACTGAGACCCTCAGTCACAATGACTTGTGACTTCGTGCTAGCATAGCTATCAACAGCCCAGAGTGTTCCATCTATCCAAATTCAGTCACAAGGCTTGAGTCAACCTGTGGTATGGTTTTCAGGTACTTTCCAAAGGTGACACATGCTGGGATTGTCCCCACTCCAGTCCGATAACATTAGAAAGTCTCCTTCCTGACATATCGACCATGGTGAGATTCAAACCCAGGTCTCATAGTCAGAAAGCAAATGTTCTAACCACTCAGCCATGCGCCCATATATATATGTATGTATGTATGTGATTAATACAAATATGAAATAGCCAATTGATGTTATATTCAGTGCCTCGACTCCAGAGTTTCGTAGTGAAACACTTTTCGTAATCATTTGGTCTACTCATCAGGAGGCATCAGCAATTGACTGCTGATTTTTTTCATTTTTGTTTTTTTATATTAAGTTAAAAATATAACAATTTATATGCTTTTTATTGGCATTAGGTTTATTTTTCTCTTTATTGTGTTATGAGTAAAATGTTCTGGTTACTTTTCTATTTTAATTTTTTATAATTTTATATTGATTTGAATTATTAGTTCTGCTCAGGCCAATTGTTAGTTGCCAAGGCTCTATGTGCCACCCTCTGACTCGCTTCCTTGTGGATATAATTGACCCATTGATCGGAAAGTCTCCTTCATATGTCTGAAACTCCACCCACTTCATGGAAATAATCAAAGATGCTCCCATCCTATCCAACCAGATGGTGAACTTGAAAACCAAGGTACCCACGAAGGAGGCACTCTCAGTAGTCACAGACAGATTGGCCTCTGACTCATCCCTAGAAGAACGGACCAGTATTCCAATAGATAATCTGATGGAGATGTTGACTTTCTGTACACAAACAACACACTTCAGAATGGAATCACACATATATCGACAGGATGAGGGCTTAGCAATGGGCTCACCATTATCACCAGCAATGGCAAATATATACACGGAATACTTTGAGGAAATGGCATTAGAATCTATATCTCTAAAGCCAACTCTATGGTTAAGGTACGTAGGTGACACCATCATACTCTGGCCACATCAGGAAGATATTCAGGTTCTGCTGGACCATGTGAACTCAATAAGACCTTTGATGCAGTTCACGATGGAGAAAGAAAGTAACAGCACACTCCCATTCCTGGATGTTCTAATATCTTGAACAGAGCATGGGTTCAAGACTGTAATATACTGTAAACCAACATTCACCGGACAGTACCTCAATTTCAACTCCCACCATCCATACAGCGTAAAGAAAGGGATCGTTTGCTGCTTACAACATCAAGCAAAAGTCATAAGTGGCAACCCAGAGACATTAGATAAAGAATTGGTCAGTATAAGTAGTACCCTACAACGTAACAACTACCCTGGGTACATGGCAGCAGCCCCCCAAAACTGGGATAGGCGGGTACAAGAAGAGGAGGAGGAGGACACAACAGGACAACCTTCAAAAGCGGGACGACACTTTGATGATATCTCTCCCAAGTAAGACCCTCCCTCATAGTGGAGAACATGACTAAAGACTGTGTGTACACCATCCCGTGCAGCTGCGGAAAGAAATATAAAGGGGAGACAGGCCACCTCCTTAAGGTAAGGCTTCAAGAACACCAGAAAACTGTAACATGGGGGGAAGTGGAAAAATCAGGCATGGCTGACCATATATGCATAGAAAAGGGAGATCACTGCTCTCTGTGGGATCAGGTTGAGATCATAGACAAAGAACATCATTGGAAAATTCATAAACTTAAGGAATCAGCACATATGCTAGGTTACAAAAATCTCATGAGCCGACCAAGTGTAGAAATAAATACAATATGGGAACCAGTAATAAGGAGTGCCAGAGAAAACCGATAACAACAACAAAAATTGCAATATGAGATCTGGTAAAAAAACAATCAATGATAACAGCAAAAATTGCAATATGAGCACTGGTAAAAGTGGTTACTGAAGGCATTAGGTTTTTAATACCCAGAAATTCATACACAAATATCCTCAAGGACACATGGCACAGTGGATAAAGGCATCAGTTAAATCCAGTGACAGGACCCAAAGAGTGTGAGTTCAATGGTTAAGGTAATGGAGAACTTTCAGAGGGGAATAAACAGGAGATAACTGACATCCATTAGATATGGCACGTGGAACTAGAACAGTCTACCTCAGCAAGTGAAATAAAGGGTTCCAACCACCTGAAGAAGGCCGGAGCGTACAAAGGCCAAAGCGTTGTGATGAAAATGGTGACAAAGATGAGGACAATAGTCCAAATAATGTAAATAGTGTTGAATTATTAGTATTGACTAGTATTTTAATACAGAATGAACAGAAAAACAGTATGGAGATTGGTAACTATGGATAAAGAAATAGATTAACGCATATATATGTGTTTGTTTATGTAAATGCTCACTGACATTGTTAAAATCATATGAGACAAAATTTGGCTAGAAGATAGTAATGAACTAAAGCCGGGAAAAATTACAAGGAGGGGTGAAAAGTTCTTATCCCTACCCACTTTACAAAATCTAGCCAAATAACCAAACGTCAGATAATTTACTTTTTTTTTTTTTTGAAGGGATTCTTGGTCAGGCTGTAACTTTTCAGCACCATCTCATTTGGTGGGACAACAGAAGGTCAGTGGACTAAATTGCTTCTAAATTAGTCACTAATAGCAGCATAAGTCTTCTAAGTGAAGTGTTCATTAAAACGCCACAATTCACGATACATAAATTTTTGCTTTGAGAGCACCAATTTTTTTGTTGATATTTCACCATGGAAATTGGACTAATATTTTATTATGTAGCACTGAGGACACACTTATCTGTGATCACAAATTGTCTTTTTATTTAGTACACTTTTATTCTACATAATGCACTTCTTTTCTTCATTATTAGTATTACCTTTATTATTATCATCATTATTATTAAATTATGTGCAAATCAGGGAGAAATCTGTCAGTGTTCAACTTTACAAACAAAAGGAAAAAAACAATACAAATAAGTTATATATAATAAGAGTGATAAGAATTTATTAGCTCTATCACATTCTTTGTTTCGGAGTAAATACTGCTAAGTACCTACTCTTGGGGGTTATAATACTGGGTGAGGTCTTAGTAATTGGAGGAGTCCAATTCATAAAAGTCTTCATATTAGGTTGGGTTTGAAAATCATTTAAAAGGTAAAAAAATGTGAAAATAATAATCAATGTGGTTTTAATAAGCTAATGGTAAAAGCTAAGCAAAATATGAAGAAACAGGAAAATCATTTAAAATGTAAAAAATGTGGAATTAATAATCAGGGTCATTTTGATAAGCTCACAATAAAAGCTAAGCAAAGTATTAAGAAACAGGAAAATATTATTAGAAACCAAAAAAAAAAGGTACTGAATTGTTATGTAATATCAGTCCTCCTCTATGGCAGTGAACACAATCGTCCCAGATGAAGAAGAATTGAAGCAGAAATATGGTTCTACAGAAGGATACTGAGAATACCAGGGACCAAACGTGAGCAATGACTAAGTTCTAGAGACAGTACCAAAAAAAACAAAAAAGAATATGTATATTTAACATCAGGAAGAGACAGTTGAAATTTCTAGGGTACATAATGAGGAAAGAGAGCTTAGAAAATTTGATACTCCCAGAGCGGATTGAAGGTAAGAGAGACGTGGAAAGCCATTCATAACCTACCTAATGAATAGCAGAACAGGGTTTAAGGGAGATTACAAAAGGACAAAATTTATTAAGAGCTACAAAAGAGAGGGAAGAAGAAGGAGGGATTAGAAAATTTCCTCAGGAATATAAACATCACCCCCACACCTGAGACTATTAAGTAAACAGTAAATAAAATAAAAACATTAAAAACATTTAAAAAAAAAATTATAAGTAATTACATATAAGTAATAATATATTATAATCATATATAAGTAATAATATATTATAATCTGTTGCAGTGTCCTCCCTCTAAAGAGTCTATGTTGGACTCTTCTGCCTACTATAAAATTAGTAGGAGAGAAGGCCTTGGGGGGAACAGTTGAATAGATTGAACCCTGGATCATCTGACACACACTCACTAGTCGTATAATATTCTTCTGTTGTATTTACTGTTTAATATATGATATATCTGTAACACTTGTTTTGTTATTTCTTTAAGAATTTACTTGGTCATAACATAATCATATATAAGTAATAATATATAACAGACATATAAAATTAACAAGTGGATCCTGACTTCTTTCAAAGCTCCAACAAT
>OZ038487.1:55383908-55451408 GCA_964036315.1 Acanthosepion esculentum | reverse complement strand
CAGCATGATCTGACCCCTTTGATATGTATTTGATGCAATACTTGATTGATGGAATTGATGAGCAGATTTCAACATTGATATGACAGTTGAATTGTTGCAAGAAATATGTATTGTAAGGCACTACCCAGTGATTGGTGATTTTTTGCTCAACTTGATGTCCATATTGTCTCATTTTGATCTTGCTGGTGTGACCTCCATCTTCTGGCTTTCTCCTCCTATATTTTGGATAGGATTCATTCCTTTGTTCAAATTTTAATTGGATTTAAGTCAAAGAGAAAAAAGATTTTCAGGGCATGTGGGTGGGGAGACCTCCTCTGATCAAAATGAAACATGCTTATCCCAGTAGCCTAGGAGTCATTCCATTATTCAAATTTAAATTTAATTTATATCAAAGGGGGAAAAACTTTTCGGTGGGGGTGCTTTGTGTCCCTTTTAAATCAAATTGAGATATACTCATCCAAGTACCTTGGGTAATATAGTTTCAGAATATATGTGGTTATATCTCCAAAACCCTAAGAGGTGTTCAATAACAAACAATAAACAGAGGTTACAACTTATATATATAAACTCATTTGTCTAAATTTCACTTTACTTACTTTTATTTTCATGATTTTCAAATTCTAAAAACATTTTTTTGAGTCCTGACATTTCCTTTATTCACAATCTTCTCTATTCTCTTTTTCTAGGAGTACACAGGCTCACCTGTTGCCCAGTTCATACTTCTCCATGATTCTTTGAACAGGAGTAGAAGTTTATACCTCGTTTCTGACTTCTCTGTTTGAAATCTGAAATTTTCTTCAGTAATTATTATTTTTCTCTCCCAATAGCAGTAGATAGGTTTGTCTATTGTCCGCTTTATACTCCTTCCCAGCCTTTTGAACAGGAGTAGAGGTTCAACCCATGCTTCCTTTTTATGACTGGTTTTCTGGTTCTTTCTTAAGTCTACTTCAATTCTGTACTCCTAACGTCTCTGCTTGAATTCTGAAATTTTATTCGCTAATTAAAGCTTGACTTCTTTAAGTTTGACACAACTCAACACAGTAAACCTCTACCTTGAGTGGCCTTTGGGCTTTGTATTGGGTGAATATAAGTTAAGAAAAATGAAATAAAATTTAAAAAAATGTATCATGTTTTTTATCATCTTTTTCACTCATTTCATGTTTTTTATCATCTTTTTCATTCATTTCATGTATTTTTTCATCTTTTTCATTCATTTCATGTTTTTTATCATCTTTTTCACTCATTTCATGTTTTTTTTTCATCTTTTTCATTCAATTCATGTTTTTTATCATCTTTTTCATTCATTTCATGTTTTATCATCTTTTTCACTCATTTCATGTTTTATCATCTTTTTCACTCATTTCATGTTTGTCATCTTTTTCACTCATTTCATGTTTTATCATCTTTTTCACTCATTTCATGTTTGTCATCTTTTTCACTCATTTCATGTTTGTCATCTTTTTCACTCATTTCATGTTTTATCATCTTTTTCATTCATTTTGCAAACTTGTAATTTTTTTTTTTCTCTTTTCTTTTCATTATTGCTTATCTTTTTGTAATGCTTTCTTTTTCAGTTCTGTTTTTTTCTTCTAGTTCTCAAAAAAAAAGAAAAAATGATAGCAGTAAAGAAATTGGAAGAATGGATAGCATAAAGATAAAAACAAAGCTACTGTCATTGTGTTTATATTTCATATTCTCTTTTAAACTTTAAAAAAAATTCTTTTTATTGTTTTTAATTGCCACTTTCTTCCTTTTACTCTTAATTTTTCTCAGTCTATCTCTTTTTATTCTGCTCTTCTCTCTTTTGAATTCTCTCTCAGCAATTTTATTCTTTTGTATATTAATCCTTTCCTGTAATTCTTCATATTTGAGTTTTCTATTCTTATATTCTTTCTTCTTTACTGTTTTCTCTCTTTATAAACAAAAATAAGTTTAATACTTTTCTATCTTTTTTGTCAGTAAACAGATAATCATTCATTTTTTATCTCCTTTATCTGTTTTTTTTTTTTCATTTTCCTTCAGTTGGCTTACTTTCTGGCTTATGGCCATATCACATAGAAACATTGGTTTCACATGATCACCAAAGTTAAGCAACCTTGAGCCTGGTCAGTACCTAAATGAGTGACTGCTTTGGAATACCAGGTATTGTAAACTTGGATGTGCAGGTGGGGTATTAGATAATGGCTTGGAATTGGAAACCAGAGAGACGAGTTCCAATTTCAGTTTGCTTTTTTATATTCACTTTTGTACAAATACCCTTGGGAAAGGTATGAATTAACTCTCCCCAACTATGGGTTAATTAGTAGGACTTGTATCAGTAAATCATTATTATTTCCAAAAATTCATACGATCTAAAAATATTTTCTGGCTTTAAATAATCTGAAGAAGGTTGGTAAATCATAAAAACAAAATCAATCAATTAGTCTTTTTTTCTGTTCATATTTTTATATTTTTTCATTTATTTTTCCTATGCCTTGTCTATTTACAAACTGTAATAAGATTTGGATCAGTAAATCCTTATTTCCAAAAAATTATTATTACCAAATTATTATTATTATTATATTATTATATTATATTATTATATAGATTATATTATTATATAGATTATATTATTATATAGATTATATTATATATTATATAGATTGTTATATTATATATTATATTATTATATATATATATTACATTATATTATAATATTATTATTATTTTCAAAAAATTCATACAATCTAAAAGTATTTTCTGGGTCTA
Organism: Acanthosepion esculentum; assembly: GCA_964036315.1. NCBI lineage: Eukaryota > Metazoa > Mollusca > Cephalopoda > Sepiida > Sepiidae > Acanthosepion > Acanthosepion esculentum. Next base: position 55,448,660 of record OZ038487.1, on the reverse strand, counting down.
AAAAATCTGAAGAAGGTTGATAAATCATAAAAAATCAATCAGTCTTTCTTTCTGTTTGTCTTTTTTTTATATTCTTTTATTTATTTTTCTATGCCTTATCTATTTTCAAACAGCTTTCTTTCTTATTTTCCTTCACATTTTATTTTTTAATTTTTTTTGTCTTCCTCTTTTACTTTCTTCATTCATTTCCTTTCCTCTTTTTTAAACTTCTTTCCTTCTTAGATCTTTCCTTTCATTCAGATTTCTTTCATATCTATTTCTTCATATGATTATATTTCAACTCACCTTTCTTTCTTTTCAATTTTTCTTTCTTTTGATGTTCTTTCTTCTTTTCACCTCTCCCCCCCCCAATTTAATATTTTTACTTTCCTTCTGTCTTCTCACTTCTCATCTTTCCCATTTAATATTTCTACTTTCCTTCTTTCTTCACACTTTTCATTTCACCCTGCCCTCTTATTTTTATTTATTTTAATTTTCCTTATAATCATGATGTTGACATTCCACACTATTTCAAATAAACAGTTACAAAGGAAACATTCATCAATACTGGAAAGAGCAATAACATCTACTGGACTTGAGAAACCTGAAAAATTGTTTTAAGAGAAATATTTTTATATATTTCATCTGACAGTATTAATGTCTGCTCAGTCAATGAATGTTGAATGTTTCCTTATAAGGAAATGGCAAACATTACTATTACCATTTTTTCTTATCAATTTTCAATCCCCACTGTTATTTAGTATTTCTACTTTCTTTCTCACTTCTCATTTTTCACTGCCCCCTCTCATTTAGTATTTCTATTTTCTTCTCTCTTCTCACTCTTTGCTTCCCCCTTTCATTTAGTATTTTTATTTTCATTCTTTCTTCTTTTTCACATTCCCCCTCTCATTTAGTATTTCTATTTTCTTCTCTCTTCTCACTCTTTGCTTCCCCCTTTCATTTAGTATTTTTATTTTCATTCTTTCTTCTTTTTCACATTCCCCCTCTCATTTAGTATTTCTATTTTCTTCTCTTTTCTCACTTCCCACATTCTCATTTAGTATTTCTATCTTCTTTCTCTCTTCTCTCTCATTTTACATTTAATATTTCTATCTTCCTTTTCTCTTCTACCTTTTTACTTCTCCCTTTCATTTAGTATTTTTACTTTCCTTCTCTCTTATATTCTCCCATCATTTCCATCTATCTTTCATTTTGTTTCCATTATATACCTTTCTAATTTTTATGGTTCATGGTTTCTGTACTATTTCTTTCATTCTATCTTTTTATCTTTCTCTTTCTTTTCATATTTTTCTATTTCTTCATTGTTCTTTTGTATTTTTCCCTTTCCAATCCAATTCTAATAACATTTATGTTTTTTTTTCGTTGCCTTATTTGGCCATCACTTATCCTTTCATTCCTGTTATTCTTTTTACCTTGTCATTTCAACAAAGAACTAAAATTACCCAGTAATCTTTACTTAGTAAGTTCATCCATGTTTACATTTCTGGCTTGTTGTTTTTCACACAAAAACAACCATTCTCTACAAAACCTCTCAAAAAAACATTTTTGAAAACATTTCTGATTTCTGAAACCAAATTAATGTCCTCCCTTTTTGGCATTTTTCTTTTATCTGGCATGGTTACAAGATTTTATAACATTGAAATATTTTTAAAAATTAGTTTTTCAAATCTTTGTGTCCATATCTGTCAAAATATAGCAGTATTTATTGTATTTTTCTGAACAAAGAAGAATTTTAAATTTAAGTATTCATTTGTGAATTGGTACTATGCCACACAGTCTTCTAGGGGACATCACACACAAACACACACACACACACACACACACACACACTAGGTGGTATTGTATAAAACTGTATAAAAATGAGTTTAAGCACAGTACTAGATTAACAACAAAGTCTCAAGAATTCACAATTGAATTCGCTATATATAACTAAGTTCTATGCTAATAGTTTGTTTTCACACACTTCTTGCTTGTGGACATATTTTACAGCTCCATGCTTTCCAGTCAACTTTGGTCTTCAAAAATTTAAATGCAATGTCAGTGGTTATCTACTCACTGCTTGATTATTCCTTTATTGTTCTCACTCTTTAATAATATTTCTCTTTTTTCTTATTGTCTCACACTTAGTAACCTCTCATTTCTTAGTAGCTTTACTGCCTTGCTTGGGGTGAAATTTTAAAAAAAATAGGTGCAGTAGTGATAAGACCTAACTCAATCCCTTCCAAGAAGTCTTCTTGGCCACCAAGAAAACACACTGCTTAGTCCTTTGAAAGAACCAACATTTTATTCAACTAAACAACAAATACACTCTAATAATAAAAATATAATTTCTCTTTTTTGAGTTTTGTTGACAGTATTTAAACACACACACACAGACACACACACACACGTGTGTGTGTGTGTGTGTATCTTTAAATACTATATATATATATATATATATATATATATATATATATATATATATATATATATATATGAATTACTGTCCATGTTGAAAATGTCATTAAAATTGATAACACTGTTACATCATATTTGCCTATATATATATATATATATATATATATATATATATATATATATATAAAATAGATGTGCATGAGTATTATGGGTGTGTATGTATTTTCTTAATTATGCATCTAATAAGAGCAAATAGGTTCACATTCCTTCCTGGTCTTTTGAACAGAGGTTTATCCCTTGTTTCCCATTTAGGATTGGGTTTCTGGTTCCTTCTAAAGTTTTTTCATTCTCTTTCACTCCTAGTAATCCCTTGCATCTTCATGGCATTATTGCTTTGCGTGAGTTGTATAGATTAAAAAAACAGTAAGTTTATTACAGAATTATCTGACATGGGGAATTGAATTCAATGCATGAAATTGAAATCTAAGTGCAAATTTAATAACAAAATAAAAGCTCTAGATATCTCACAGTTTATTCAGGGCTGCTCAGTTGTTTGAGGACTTTTGCATGAGTTTAGTAAAAGACGCATAAGTCATGAAAGGAGAGGTTTATCAAAGAAAAAATTGGCATGAATAATCTTGAGACTATTCTTAATGCAGCTTCTCAATGAATCTTCTGTTAGCATCGATAGCTACCTCAATACAAGGTCTGAAATGTTTCATGCCAGAATCAGATGACCTTTAACTATTTTGGACATTGTGCTAGTTATGGCAGACTGCAGATATTTTATAGTGTAATGGGGCCATTGATTTTCATCTCTCTCAATATGTAGTAGTCCAATAGTTTCAGATCCAGAGAGCTAGGAGGCCATATGTTTGGGATGATGTGATTGTGGAGATTGTAACTCATCAATTCCTAGGTCATTTTGGCTGTATGAGACAGCACAGAGTCTTGTTGGTAGATATATGGTCTTTCTTTGCTCATGTTCTCTATCAAGGGGCTCACAAACCCTTCTAACACCTTCTTATAGTCTGAGGAAAGATGTGAGGTGGTATGATATCTTCCTCATTGCTCATGACACCCAGAACCATTGCAGTTGCTGGAAACTTTGTGTGTGTGACAGTTGGAATGTCTTTAGGGTCTCTACATAATCATCTCTCATTTCTTCAGTTGACCTTTTGGTTCCGATCAGTTTTTCTCATCAGAGAAAAACTAAAGCATTCCAAAGTCTTGATGTTTTAATTTGTATCATACAGTTATCTTTTGTTGTTGTTGTTGATGAATTGGTCCTTTATCAAAGGCCATCATGCACAATTTTTCTGATAGAGTGCCTTGAAACATTGTGCTCATTAGTAATAATGTTAATTGACTTTCTTGAGTTCTTATCAATAATTTTCTGCACTTTTCATATGCAATTGCATATTCTGATGGTATTAGAACACTTATCATGTGTTTTACATTTGGCTACTGATGTAGAATCCTCGAAAGCGGGTTCCAGCTCATTGTGAACTTTGATAATAAATGAACCTGCAAATTTCAGGAAGTGAGTAATCACTATGCTTTGCCTTTAAGGCAATGATTACAGCATCCCTTTTCATTAGCTTGATGGTGATTTTCTAAGCATATCTTAGATGTGACACAAGGCTGAAAGTATGGAGCACCCACTGAGCTTTATGTTTGTCATCATTGATCTAAAAAAAATAATAATCAGAACAAGTTAGAAAAAAGTTAAAGTTATTAAAAGATGTCTTCTCAAAGAACTGAGCAATGCTGTACAAAGAGAAGCTATAGTCCCTGTGGCAGAAATAGTTACATATTTATTATTAGGTTGGTGCAAAAATAATGTCGTTTCCTCACATGAAGTTGAACGTCAAAAAACAACATTATTTTTGCACCAACCTAATATATTTTTTATTGAATGTTGTTATATGTTTCAGGACTTCTATTTCTTTCATCAGCTGAATATTTACATTGATTTAATTTTTAAGTTCAAAACCTTTTATTGGGTGCTTGAAAAGAGAGAGAAAATATTTTGGTCTTCTCAATTCTCCAAGATCCACTATAGGCATTAGTATATCCATGATATACTAACTCCTTAACCCAATAGGAAGGAAGGACTAAAATAGTTATACATGAAAACATTTTTTATATAACACTAAAGTACAAAAATATAAGTAACACTAAGCTGCAATGCATAAATATATATATTTATATACATATGTCACAAAGTGCCCCACACAGAGAAATTAACACATATATAAAAAGGAAATTAATATGTGAAAGGGACAAATACGAAAAAAACAATTTTACTTGTAAAGTCCCCTAGGGGGATGCAGTACTGTCCTGGTGATATATCTTAGGTTCCTATTGAGGATGCATGAAAATGTCCGCCCTCTCCATCCATGGTTACCTAACCTGTAACTAGATTTCTTGTCTGCTTCCATTGTAAGCTAAGCTGCTACTAACTATTCTCTCAAGTGGGTTGACTAGTGGTACTCAAGGGCTCCTTCAGTAAATTCATACTGTCAAAAAGGAGATAATCACTTTTTACATCTCTACATCGTGGTACATTACAGACTTGTAAGAGATAATAATTCAAAATTCTTAGAAAGAGAAGATAACTCAATAATTCAATATTCTTGGAGAAGAAGAAAAAAACATGATGGGATTAGTGCTCCCTGTGAAAAGTTGCTCAAGCCCAGATAAAAGTTAAGACTTCAAATATTGGTTTTTAAAGTCAGTGTTAATAAATACTGATAATCTCACAGATGAAGAAAAGACTTGAAGCTATAGATATGTGATGCTACTAACAAATGCTGAGAATAGTGTGGACAGAGCCTGTAAGATTCAAGGAACTACAACAAAATTGCTGCAAACAATCAGAAACAGATAGCTGAATGTTTTGGAGCACATAGTGAGGAAAGAATGCTTGGAGAATTTAACACCTGCAGAGCAAATTGTAAAGGCATGAGAAGTAAAGGAAAACAACAGGAAACCTACTTGGCAATTTTCAGCAAATGGATGGCAGAACAACTGCCACAGAGACAAGGTTCATAAAGGAGAATTAGAACAACATAAGTGTTATATTCCGTGCTAATAGGTATATGTACTTGAAAAAACACAGTGGATAAAATAAGTAAAGGTTTATTGTAAAAACCAATACAATAAGAATAAAATAACAGTTAAGCACAAGGTTGTCACAAGTCAATCCAGTAGTAAGTGCTACTATCGGAAGGTTGGTAGTTCTCAACAGATCCCAGCTAGACTCTGTAGTCCGTTGGCTTACAGATACTTATAGGTAGTTACTATCTATAGTGTAGTCACTCATGGGGGTGACAGGTTATTCCATTACATCAAAAAGGCAGGAAGTTGTGGAGAGTCATGATCGCCCTACTCCTGAAGAGATGTAGCACATAGAGAAAGAGATAGTGGCTCTCAACACTTGGAAGATTGACATAACTCAATCTACCTGTCCCTATTCGGCTTTGTACTATATTAATATGAGTTTAGGGAATATTATGGAACTGAAGTTTAATTTATTTTCAATTCCTCAAATAGCCTCTAAATTGATATGTTCTAATATTTATACTTTATACCAACACTGATGTCTAGAAGCCAATGAAAATCAAGCAAAATAAGTTTTGCCTTTCATCAGCATGTCTGATGCTAACCTTCAGGAGAATAACTCATTGCATCTTCTCAGCCTAACAATTTCCACTGATATGAATTGCAATAATTGAGTCAATTACTAAGTCTGCAGCTGGTAAGCTGTGTTGTGCTAGACAATTTTTTACACCCAAATCAATTTTACACATTTATAAGTCTACCATTCACCCGTGCATTGAATATTGTTGCCACATCTGGTCAGGTGCTTGAGCTATAATCTCGAGATTATGAACAAAACCCAAAGAGCAATTTGCAATATTATCAGTCCCAACCTGGCATCTTAGCTTTAGCCACTTTCCCACCACCTGGCATCTTAGTTTTAGCCACTTTCCCACCACCTGGCATCTTAGCTTTAGCCACTTTCCCACCACTCTGCCTTTTCTATAAATGTTTCCATGGCAAGTGTTCTGATGAACTTTGCTTTTTCCTAAATTGTATTCATTGTAAATATTCATTGGAATTTCATTATTAAATGTTGTTATTTTTATTCCCTACTCCTCACAGATAAATTGTACATGTAAGAACTAGTTACGGCTACATAGAGACTTTGAGGTATTATGGTGGCTGTAGTAAGAATGTGTTGTTTTGATGTATGGAATACTGTGGTATGTTTGGGTCAGTAATCATGGCTTTGTTTAAGATAATGCAGATTGAAGACCAGCCTTCCCCTATCCCCACTTTTTGGCCATGTGCCACATTTTTTGTATTACTCAAAATACATATTACTTTCCTCTTTCTTACCTCAACTTCATGAATTTAAGTCTAGCAATAGATTGGCAACCAGATCTCTTCATTTTACTGTTGAGATTGCAAAATGTAACTGTAAGTTCTATTTTAATAGTTTCTTTTCTCACACTTCACACCTGTGTAACTCTCTTCCAGTTTATTACTTTCTTGTCAACTAAAATCTTCAAAAATATAAATTCAATGGCAGTTATTATCATTTGTTTCTTATATTACTTTCTTCTCACTAATGTTTACTGTTTCCTTGACCCTATTATCTTTCATCCTCAGTAATCCTTGTATCTTAGTGACTTTATTGCCTTTCTTGGAGTAAAATGATTAAAACAAATCAATGGTGATGTTTGTGATAACAACATTAACTAGTATGAAGATCATAAATTTTTAAATGGCTTTTGAGTCTTACGTTGGTCAATATTGTTTTCCTTGTCTATATTACAGTTACTATTGTTGTCACTGTACATTTGCTTCACAAAAAATACATTTTTTATTTTTTCCATTCTTTATTATTATGATTGTTATTAATCTTTTCAATAATTCCCTAAATCCCACAATGCATCATTATACTTTTGAAATAATATATAAAATAATAGTTTTAAGTCATCCAAATTTCTTAAATAAATCCTTGTCATGATTGATTATTAATCAATTTTACATTCATTTTATGTTTTTTTTATTATAATTCTCTGGTAATTTTTATATTATACAATCGTTAATTAAGCAGTATGGATCAGAAAATAAATAGCCATTGAGGAAGTATCATGTCAGATATGGGTTCAAATTTTGTTAATAGCTGTTTCTTTATTATCTGATTCATGCTGCTTATCTAATGGCTATGTAATATAAAAATGACTTGGGTATTGCATTAAAAAGCAACAAAACAGAAAATGAATATGAAGTAATTTGTTCATTTCAATCAGACAGAACAAAGAAAGTAATCCAACTTAACAGTTTTTCCATGTATGAATTTATAGACTGTAGGCCAAAAGTTTGGGTCAAACATTTGGATTTTGCAAAATTGTCTAAAAATTGAAAATTGCATGCCATTTTCAAAACTCATTTACCAGCTCAGGTCTGTGGGACTTTCTCTTCCCCTACCGTTTTATATTCAATGATAATAATAATAATGAAATCAACCCATTACTGCATTAAGTTTCCTTAAAATTTTAGCTTCTTTTGTCTAATCTATCTTGTTGGTTAATGTTAATCTTAAGGTTGACAGAATTAAAATTTGAGGCAACCTTGTCTGAAAAATTGGAAGCCATGCACTAATGGGTTAAATAATTTCAGCATCCTAGGAGTTAATTAAATGAAAGAAGGCAAAAAAAATACGGATTATTAAATCCAGTGGTTGGCTCCAAACATTTGAACTATAGTTTATACTTAATGAAAAAAAAAGTAGATAATATCCTTTGATCTTGTGATTTTTTTAAAAAAAATTGAAACTATTGCATTTTCAAATGTCTTGTTGGAAAAAAAATAAAATGCAAAATATCAGGTTGCCAAAGAGTATGTACAACTTGTAGCTTGTTGAACATTTGACCATGTGAATTTTTATTTTCAAACTATTCACCCAAAGCAAGATGAAAACAATTGCCAATACACCACCTCTGGGCATTTCAGTTATGCCTATATAACAGAACAGATTGGCAGTGAAATTCAGCAAATAGCTACCACAAAGTTACTCATATGAACAGCCTTATTTTACCTACATGTTAGGCTGTGTAACCCCAGTGACTGACCACTTAGCAATACATAATACCTGAATATTTTGGATAAATTTCACTATTTCAGAAGTACATGTATACCAGAACAAAGTAGCAGTAAAGAGTAGCAAATGACCAGTACAAAGTTGCTCATACAAACATATTCTATTTAGTGTGGAATTCTTTATACTTAGATACTGAACTGATGTACGATAGGTTTAGTGGGGTATTTTCAATGATTGTTTTTAGTTTTTTCCTTTATTCTAAATGTCCCTATATCCATTATTATTAAATTAATAAATAACTTCATTAAAAAAAATGTCTTTACTCACTTAACAAGAACTCAAGAATTTTCTTTGTGTCTTGTTTTTTATTTTACCCAAAGTTCACAATAGTTCTTATCAGTGAAAATGTTTATTTTCACTTTGTCATGTCTTCTACTAAATGTCATCTTTACAATAACCGGTGACTCTAAAACTGAAACAATGTTTATCTCATTTAGATGTGGTTGGGTTTTCTTTTAATTCCCATTGACAAGTACAGATAGTTTTTCAATGGTTGTGCATTTTATCTTTTTCTCCAATTTTTCTCCCGTTCTTTTTTAGTATTCTCATAGCAATCATTTGGAATGTCAATTCAAATTATAGATTTATGACTTTTTTTGTTGATGACACTGACAAACTTATTATGTTCGATTGTCAGAAGTTATATAGGTGTGGGTGTTTTCATCTCTCTTTGGCGTGTGTGTGTGTGTGTGTATACATACATACATATATATATATATATATATATATATATATATATATATATATATAATGGCATTCAAAGGCATAAGGATATATAAGAACCAAGAGATTGAGATAAATTTATATATTTATACACAGAAAGATGAAGAAGAATGTTGGCAGTGAAAGAAAGAGACAGATACGTTTATGTTTGTACTTTTCAGACTCAGTCTGTTGATATCTCATGTCACAATAATAATATTGTAATTTCATAGTTATTATTAGTATTGATACATTTACTTCCATGATCAGTGTTATTGTCATATATATTTATATTGCTTTATACAGATAGGTCCATATACAGACACACACACACACATATATATATATATATATATATATTTTAAGTGTCTCATGCTAGTAATGTCTAGCTTGTTATGCTTAAGATTCTTGTTTGTCTGGATTGAGAATATTTTTTCATTTATCATTTTCTGCAATTACTTCAGATTAATCATGACATTCTTTGTCAAGTGCAGATATATAAATATTCATTAGATACTTTGTATTTTAAAAGCACACAAATGAACTCATTGCTCAATAGATGCCTATGTTATCCACTGGTGAAGGCAGTTTCAGATTTACACTTGGGCTAGTATGGGTTGCAGCCCAGAGGCTTCAACTAGAGAAATCCCCAAATGCTCTCTAGTCTTGAGACCCTGATAAAACTAAAAGATAGAAAGATATAATAACAGAGGAGATTTGTTTATTTCCAGATTTAATGGGGCTCCTTTGAAATGATTTAGAGTATTTCGGTCCCTCTAGTTGAAGTTGGTCTTTTAAATTCGATAGGTGCCCCATTTAAATCTTGCTGTATATTTTTTTATGTACATATAGATTTTCGATGTGGCTTTTTTTAGTTTTGCCCAATTTTGTCTACTTTGCTCAATTTTACACTTCATTGAACACAGACATGTAATGTATGCAAAATTGCACAATATTGTACACTTAAAAAGTATTGTCTAAAAATATATCGTTTTTTTTTATTATAGACACGATAGGGGAGCAACGTATATAATTGAAGAAGCTCCCAAAATCTCTTAAGGTAATGCATACCTTATATTTTTTACAGGATAAATAATTTTTGCCTAAAAAAATTAATTATTGGTAATTTTTACTATCCTTCTTGTACTCATGCTAAATTTTTTTTAAATCTCCCATTACTTAGAATAAACTGTGCACAAGTGATATTAGTAGGCTACTGTAAGCAGAGAAGGCTCCTTATCTGTATACCATTCCCAAGTTATATGCACAGAGAACATAGAAGAACTGAGTGAGAGTAATTAAGGATTGAGTGAACAAGAAAAAAAGTAAGAAGACAAAGCAATGGAATAAGCTCTTTCTTCATTTAGCCACTCATTCTTTTTCATGAATAAAAAAGCTTTTGAAGCTTTATGAATATAAGCACAGTATTGGAATGGTTAGCAAAACATCAGCTAATTGCCACTTGATTCAAACTTTATAAAATGGTAAATAATAAAGATTTACTTATATAGGGTGTTTCATTAAGACGGATTATATAAAAGGGTGTTTCATTAAGACAGATCAAAGTCTGCAGTAAACAAAATCAATGTTTTGGTGAAAATTTAATTATTTCACTACTGGATCATTAAATCATGGCAATTATGTGTGAAAAATAATATCGCCCAAATGTCCGCCAAATCTGAAAGAAAAAGAAAAAATCATTAGACGCTTAAACTTAATTCATATTAAAATCAGTTCAAGTTATTGGAACACCCTTTAGTTGATTCCCATATTTTAACAATTTTGTAAATGTATATAAATTTATGAATAAAAAAATGTTTTTTTATTTATTTCTTTATAAATTGGTAAATGATACATATTGCATTAGTTTTAATTAGATTTTAGAATGTTGTAAATACAAAATTAATCTTGTAAATAGACAATCTAATATATAAATCATATTATAAATTTATAATCTATAAAAAATAGTGTTTAATATTTTTGTTGTAAATTCTCAAAAACAAAAAAAATGTTTTTCCTCATATTTAAATTTTATTAAAATTCTAATCATGACTTTTTAAAACAATAAACATTGCCAAAGAGTGACGGTAGTTAAAATAATAACAGTGTCAATGGAAAAACTGTCCTGTGACACACTATTTTTTTTTCAGACGTAAAGGTCAAATTATTTACATTATTCGGATTACTGTCCTCATCTTTGTCGCCATATTTATTACAATGTTTCGGCCATTGTATGCTCCAGCCTTCTTCAGATGGTCGGAATGTCAAACTGAACCCTTTATTTTGCTCATTGGGGTAGACTGTTCTAGTTCTAAGTGCCATGTTTAATGATGTCAGTTATCTCCTGTTAATTTCCCTCTGAAAGTTCTCCACTGACTTAATTGGGTATTGAACTCACACTCTTTGGGTCATGTCACTGGATCTAACCAACGCCTTTATCCACTGTGCCATCCTTGAAGATATCTGTATGAATTTCTGGGTATTAAGAACCTAATGTCTTCAGTATCATTTTTTACCAGTGCTCATATTGCAATTTTTGCTGTTATCATTGCATGATTTTTTACCAGACCTCATATTGCAATTTTTGTTGTTGTTGGTTTTCTCTGGCACTCCTTATTACTGGTTCCCATATTGTATTCATTTCTATGCTTGGTCGGCTCAGGAGATTTTTGTAGCCTAGCATATGTGCTGATTCCTTAAGTTTATGAATTTTCCAATGATGTTTTTTGTCTATGATCTCAACCTGATCCCACAGAGGGTGGTGATCTCCCTTTTCTCACCAAATGTGGTCAGCCATGCCTGATTTTTCCATTTCCCCTCATGTTACAGCTCTCTGGTGTTCTTGAAGCCTTACCATAAGGAGGCGGCCTGTCTCCCCTTTATATTTCTTTTCGCAGCTGCACGGGATAGGGTACACACAGTTATGTTCTCCTCTATGAGGGGGGGTCTTACTCGGGACAGATATCATTGAAGTGTCATCAAGCTTTTGAAGATTGTCCTGATGTTATATGGACCGCAGATCCTTTGTATTTTCTCTGATAACCCCTTCACATAAGGCAGGCAGACTGTTTTCTGAGTGTTGTCCTCCTCTTGTAACCACCTATCCCAATTTTTGGGGGCTGCTGCCATGTACCCAGGGTAGTTGTTACGTTGTAGGATACTACTCATACTGACCAATTCTTTATCTAATGTCTCTTGGTCGCCACTTATGACTTTTGCTCACTGTTGTAAGCAGCGGACGATCCCTTTCTTTACGCTGTATGGATGGTGGGATTTTTAAATTGAGGTACTGTCCAGTGAATGTTGGTTTACGGTATACGGATGTCTTGAACCCATGCTCTGTTCGAGATATTAGAACATCCAGGAATGGGAGTGTGTTGTTACTCTCTTTCTCCATAGTGAACTGTATCGAAGGTCTTATTGAGTTCACATGGTCCAGTAGAACCTGAATATCTTCCTGGTGTGGCCAGAGTATGAAGATGTCATCTACAAAAATCTCCTGAGCCGACCAAGCATAGAAATGAATACAATATGGGAACCAGTAATAAGGTTCCTGAAGACATTAGGTATATAATACCCAGAAATTCATACACAGATGTCCTCAGGGACACATGACACAGTGAGTAAAAGCGTTGGTTAGATCTAGTGACAGGACCCAAAGAGTGTGAGTTCAATACCCGGTTAAGGCAGTGGAGAACTTTCAGAGGGAAATTAACAGGAGATAACTGATAACTGACATCCATTAAACATGGCACGTGGAACTAGAACAGTCTACCCCAGTGAGCGAAATAAAGGGTTCAGTTAGACATTCCAACCACTTGAACAAGGCTGGAGTGTACAATGGCTGAAACGTTGTAATAAATATGGTGACAAAGATAGTCCGAATAATGTAAATAATGTATATAATACCTCATCTCAGAAATATAGACAGATAATAACGGTTGAAGTTTGTCAAGTTTACTATTGTATTAACCAAGTGATATAACACAGTTTTCATAGAAACTAGCATATAAACCGTATTTTTATAAAAAGTAAACCATGTTTTATCATGTAAACAAGTTTATCTTGATAAACCAATTTCCATCGTATAAATATCATTTCTATCATATAAACCATATTTTTATCATATAAATAAGTTTATCTCATATAAACCAATTTCTATCATACAAAGACATTTCTATTATATAAACAATATTTTTATCATATAAATAACTTTCTTTCAAATAAACTATTATATAAAATAATGACTTTATTCTGAAATATATTGTACTTTATTCACCTTTTATAAAACTGCAAGGTTAACATGAATTCTTTTTACCGATTCCTGTCAGGTAAATGTTGAAAGAAAAGTGAAGAAACCTATTTTATCAAAACTTTCATTGCTCCACTTTAGGGCTTAGGAAGCATGACCAGTGTCCACTTGGGACAAATTCTTTTTATGTCCAGCCCAGTAGCCAAAAGGCAGTAGGTTCATACTTGGTGAGGTGTCCATCCAGAGCGGGTAATGATAAAGGCTGACCAGATGACCACATAGTTTGTTTGATCTTCAAGTGCTTCTCTGGAATCAGCTGATCAGAACAACGAAGCCAGACAAAGCACAAAGCTGATCAATAGAAATAATAACAGAGCTTTAAAAATCCAGAGTCAAGATGACTGAAACCTTAAAATTGGTGGAAGATTTTATTCTCAACTCATTGCTAAAATGAATAAAGGATTATTAAAGAATTTTCCAGTACATTTAATGTTTTTAGTTGCTACCTATGACCTCAGAGTTTTATTCATAGTATTTACTTTCTGTGATGAAAACATTCTTCTTTCTTAAGTGAAAGCATTTTCTTTCACATCGATGCTTCCATAATTGATATTTACTAAGCATAGTTTTGTATGGCACAAGGTTATGGCCATCCATAGATATGAAAATCAAACAATAATATATGCTATTAAAGTAGTGGATGTGCAAGTGGTGTACTGAAAAACAGTGCAGAGAGAGAAATTAGAGAGCCAAATTCCAATTCCAGTCAAGTTCATTATGTTCAAATTCTCTTGAGAATTTCTATTAATGTACAGCTGACAGAATTAACAATACTTGACAAAAAATATTGATAATGTACCATAATCTGTCCTACAAATTTTGTTTACTGGGTACTGAAAAAATGTGCCCTCTTCTGGTGAGTGAAAATTGCAGCAATTTTGATTCTCAAATATGTCGATGAACCTAAGTTGGCACAATCTACCAAGTTTGAGGTTCTCTGGAAAGTAATTACGTTTTTGACAGAAATAAAAACAAATGTATGTTAAATTTATTCAAATCTTCAGTTAGTCAGAAAGTAATTACATTTTGTCACAAAAAATATAATAACAAAAGTATGTTAAATTTATTCAAATATTAGGGTATTTGGAAAGTACCATATATACTCACATATCATGCGACTTTTGAAGACCTAATTTTGAAGCTAATTTTAAGGGTGTCACATCATAGATGAGATATAAAATTAGCATATGTACTGCTGGTCTTGGCTACGCTGTTGACCAAACTATATATCCAAACTATATATTACGGTGGAGTAATGGATAACGGCTTGGATTGAGGAATCGGAGAGCCGAGTTCGAATTCCAGTCGATTCATTACATTCACTTACGTGCTAATACCCTTGGGAAAGGTGTGAATCCTCTTCTTCTCCCTCCAACTATGGGTAAATAGCAGGACAGACTGGGTTCTATAGCCTTGGATGGCAACTGGTCTAGGAGAAGGAAAACTCTGAATTCAAAACCTGCGGAGGGTCGTTTGGGGACCTTGTGGCATCCGTTGCACCAGTATTCGTCCCTCCAAAAAGTGTGGATGGCCCTGCACAAAGCCTTCACCACTATAATCAAATCCTGTGCGGCTGTTGGGCTTTCAGTTTCTGGGAACTGATCTGTCTGACCCTGATACGTCGAGTTCGACGGGAGAGTGATAATAATATCCATTTACTGTAGTCAAAAAAGTACAGAAGTATTTAAAATAGACATCACGCATTATATAAATATATACAGTAATTATATTTTACCAGAAAGGATATAAAAAGAAATGTATGTTAAATTCATTCAAATATTAAGATATGTGGAAAGTAGTTGCATTTTACCAGAAAGGATATAAAAAGAAATGTATGTTAAATTCATTCAAATATTAAGATATGTGGAAAGTAATTACATTTTACCAGAAAGGATATAAAAAGAAATGTATGTTAAATTTATTTGAATATTTATTAAAAAAAAAACCTAGCTGAATATCCATCCTACAGATGGAAAAGTAAGATATATTGTGCAGGTTTTCTCTCACCCAGTGAAGTGCAGTGACTCGACATGTCATTGCTTTCACAAGTGTTTGGAAGAACTCTGAAGAGATGTTGAGTCATGTCATCTTGATAGCTGTCCACATCTCACTGGTATTTGTAGGTACAAAATCTTGCATGGGAATAGACCTCTCCAGCATAAAAATATGTGCCATAAATACCATTTTGGACACATATCAGGCAAACATGGTGGCCACCCCATTCGTTAGAAATCTCCAGAAAACACTACAAATGAATTCTGGGTAATTTTGGCAACAGTGATGCAATACATTATCTTGCTAGAATATCCCCTTATTGTTAAAGCATATGAATATATATTTTATAATTTCTTGCTTATCTTTTTTTTATTAAGAGACTATGAGGATATGTAGTATAGATAACAGCTGACCTGAGACTTGAAATGATTAAGATTTTAATGATCAAAGAAGTATCCACACTGGAGTTTGTTCCACAAAACAGTGGTTCTCAAAAAGAAGCTGTCTGAGTTGAACTTTATTCTTACCAATGCAATATGAAGGGAATGAGGATGATTCAACCCATGTAAGTGGCATGAGATGTCTTAAATGTGAAGGCCTGACCTAGTGGAACTAAAGAATGTAGATTATCTGAACATTTGGCATGGAAATAACAATAGAGTAGCAAGAGGCTTGTGATGTTTAATTAATATAAATGGGCTGTAGGATTGAAATAATTCATCAGCCACAAGGCTGCATAAACGCTATTAAACTCTGGTAAGTGACAATTGAGTTACTGCAGACCAGATATATGGCAGCAATACACTAGTTTGCATCTGATCTGGCTCTTGTAAAGAGAGAGAATAACAGGAGGAGTCAGGTATTTTCTGAAGTGGCATGGAGAATCAACCATTTTTACATTTGCAGGCTTTTTTTTGTCCCAAGAAATCTTAGTCCAACAGCTGCTCTATTGCTTCAGTTAGAGAGACCAAAATGTGCAAAAGACCAAACTTAACCATTGAATGTCATTCTTTTTTTCCCCAAATGATGTTAAATAATTAGAATAAAGGAAAGTAACTAAAAGAAGAAAGAAATACTAGTTAAAAATTAATAATGGTTGACAGTATAAGGATAAAATTAAAGCTATTTTTACTATTATTAAAATTTTCTATTTTTTATATACAATAGTTCACCCAGTACAGAGTTACTGTTAAAATGGTTATGGTGCATGAGATGTGATAAGAATGATAAGTTTGTGGTGGGAAGTGAAGATTATGAGGATAAGACAGATAGATAATGACTGAACATTGTCTCATCTTTTAATGACATTGGTTATTATGGCTTTCCATAGGTTCATTTTTCTTTAATATCTGTGAATTTCCATGATTTCTTAGGAAACATAGCAGAGTGCTTTCCTATTGCCTTTTCTATGGTTTTGAATTTAGAGTAGTCTTTCTTCTAGACTGCCTGCCACACTAAGCTACAGAACCCAATTTTCTCTACTATTTAACCATAGCTTTGGAGAGAAAATTTCAGGTTTCTGGAGAGCATTAACATAGAAATAAATGTAGAGGAATAGGCAAGAACTTGAACTAGGCTCACCAATTCCACATTTTATGCCAATACGCATTAAATTAGCCACACATCCATAATCATATTAAAATTTTGCTTGTTCCTCTGTTAATTACTAAGTTAGAATATGCAGACACCATGCCATTACTTTATATAAATAATAGGTCATTTCATTTTGATTTTGAGGAAACATGGAAGAAAAATTTATAAAATCTGTTTGATTTAGTGAGTAAAAGAAAGCAGACATAATAAGAAGAAAGATGGGAAGATAGAGAAGGCCCAAAGGTTCTCATGTGTTTAACACCTGATTTAGTGAAATAGAATCGCTATTTAATGTTGAAACTTTTCATTTGTACCCTCTTACTTCTTTAACGGCCTGCCTTCATATTTGTCATTGTTACCACAATATTTTATTAAAGTTTTTAAGCTCAAATAATTAACAATGAAATAAGGGAATTTACTAATTATGGTTCATCAGAAAACTCAAATAGGAGAACTGAAATTTCCACAAGCACTGCTAGTTAATATTAATAGTGTAAGAAAAAGCAACTGAAATAATGATGAAAGAAATTTAGTAATATTACTTTAACTTGTTTATAATTTTCTTTCTGTTTAACTTTTGTCATCATTTCATTTTTCTGGATTCATAGAATTGAGGGACAAAGATTCAGGCCATGAGTCCATATAATTAGTAAACACATAAATTCATAGAGAGCCCAGATTTTAATTTGCAGATATGATTCATCAAGGCAAAAAAAATTTTTTTGCAATGGATATCACTATTTTAAACCATTCGTTGATAATTTAGGGTCTTGATAACTTAAGTAAGATGTGACATTCTTTTTTAAAGAATTCAGACAAGGTAATTTTCTTGTTGATGGAAGTTGACAGTTTGTCAGGGAGAGAAACATTATTAACAAGTTTTCCATCTGCATAAAAAATATTATTAATCCAGTCAGATAGCAAGGTTTTCCTAAGGGTATTGTTCCTATATATTTTCATCGGAAGAATGAATAATGTCATTTTTCATCTAATCAAGATATACCAAAAAGTTGATGTTTTCTTTCACTTTAGTCTTCAACTTCCATCAGATTTATCTGATCAAAATTACCCCTTTTTTTTCACAGTGAAGCCTTTACAAATCAATCCTCCGAGGACAAGTTCAAGCAAAATGCAACAAAGCCTGTTATTGTTTATTTTGAATAAAGACAATCTTAAAATAGCCTTAGTGAACAGTTTGGCTTTATTTTCATTTTCAGCAGATTTCTCTCAATAATACCTCATATTTGATGTCTCTTAAATTTTATATGTACCAGTGTTTACTATGATTACCTCATTTGATGGTATATGACATCCAATTTTTTCACCAAAACATGAATAAAAATATATCTTTTTTGTTTTATATATATATATATATATTTTAATATAATGTCACTTCAAGACATAGGCAATCATGACTCTGCATTTTTATTTCTTATCTGCAAATTATGTTATAGAGCCCTGTGTATCCCATTATGCGAAATGACCTTAGATCCTGCATGAAGGTTCATCTGCCTTTTGACAGGTCTTGCTTCTAATCCTGCTTGGTGTCTAGACATTCTCTTCACCTGAAAAGCCTTCTTTCTTCTAGGTTTTATATAGATATATTTTTAATGCAATGTCTGTTCAGCGTGTAGATAATCATGAATCTCCACTTTTATTTATTATCTGTGAATTGCCATGTGTTCTTGGAAAATATAGTGGAATGGTTTCCCGATACCCTCCAAGATTAGAGAACCCAATCTACCTGTTTATTTAACCAATAGCTAGGAGTGGAGAGAAGAAACAGATTGATGCCTACATAAGGGGAATTTGTGTGAAAGTGAATGTCACAGACTAGGAAGAATTTAAATTTAGCTTACTGATGTCATTTTCTGCACCAATATCTATTACATTACTGGTCATGTTATATATGAAACTGATATATTGAGTAGGCTACTATTTCCCCAGACATCTTAGGCTACTAGTACTTAAAATTAGTTCCACTCAATAATACAGAAATAATGAATGTAAATATGTTGTTGGTGGTGGGGTGTCTTATATGCCATCAAAAATGATAAATTGATTGGGGTATACCAAAAGTAATTTCATTTTTTTTATTTTGTAAGTTTTGTGTTGTTTTTTTTAAGCCCAGTAGTAATAGTGAGAATAGCTGTTTCCATGCAGGAAACATTTAATATTCATTAATTGAACAGTTAGCCTTACTGCTGAAGGAAATTTAGGAAAACTGAAATATTTTTCAGGAAAATACTTTTCTTAAGTTCATTAATTCTTATCACTTTTTCAAGTACTGGTGTGGCTTTCCTTCCTAACTTTTTGATTAAGGTAGTGTAAATAGCCAGCTAACAATATTAATTGTTAATTAATATCTACTTATTGATACAGTAATGATGAAATTAGCCGTTTCCTTATAAGGAAATATTTGACATTCATTGACCAAACAGTTTGTATTACTCTCAGTTGAAATTTATAAAACCTTTATCTTAAAATAGTTTTTCAAGAAAATAGGCTTCCTGAGTCTACTAAATGTTAGCGCACTTTCTTGTACTGATAGGAGTTTTCTTCCTAACCTTTTGTTTAAATTAGTGTGGAAAGTCAGCATCTTATCATTATTTTCTTTCCTGCTACATGTGCTATCTCTTTTAGTTGTTGCTTCTTCAAGTGATATAGTTTGTACTATTTGGTAAAATTCTTTATTTATTATTCTGTAGCACCTGTCTATAAGATTTGATAAAGAATTATCTTCTTTACAACCTAGAAATTTCATTAGCTTGAAGCCATTTTCAGTCATTGATCTGAGAAAACTGTTGTATCTAGCTAATGTTCTTCATGTGGCATCTTTCAGTGGAGAGAAGAAACAGATTGATGCCTACATAAGGGGAATTTGTGTGAAAGTGAATGTCACAGACTAGGAAGAATTTAAATTTAGCTTACTGATGTCATTTTCTGCACGAATATCTTTTACATTACCAGTCATGTTATATATGAAACTGATATATTGAGTAGGCTACTATTTCCCCAGACATCTTAGGCTACTAAAAAAGTTTAAAAGTGCTGGTGATCTGAATCTCTTCAATATAAGCATTTTCAATTATCATAATCAACAAATGATGATTATCCAATTCTGGACTTTATTTCAACAGATGAGTAACCCTCTAAAATGGATTAACCAGTTTTGAGGTGTATGGTCAGATATTGTTTCATTTCTTTGCAATTTCTAAATTCTGTGATCAGCTTTGATGGCCAGTTTAAAATATCCAAAAATTGGAATGGGAGCGATAAGGAAAAGACAAACATTGATAAGTACTATAAAGGATCGGATGTTGTAATGAGACATGATCGCCTGTATCCTGAAAGGAGACATCATACAGAAATGTTGTTTGGTTTGGTTTACAGCATATCAACCTCAATGAGTTATTTAATGCTGACAAATTTTTTATTGCTGGTAATATTTTTTTTTCATTAATGTATAGCTGGTAATAATTTTTTTCCAAAAATATATTGCTGGTAATAGTTTTTTTTTCAAAAATGTATTGCTGGTAATTTTTCTTCAAAAATTTATTGTTGGTAATTTTTTACAAAGTATTTTTGGTATTAAAACCTATTTTTACACTTTCTTAGTGTTTTAACCCCAGTTTGGGGTTTAACTATTTGCCCATAGCTCGGACCCTAACAGGTGCTACCACCCTGGGTCAAAGTGGGCCTGAGAACACCAGCAGTTAAGAGGTGGTTCCAAGCTCCTCAAAACCTCCTGATCAGAGGTCTTGCTATTGGACATAGTTTATCGTCTTACCCAGGATGCAGATGTAGTTTATCGTCATACTCAGGACACCAGAAATGTTGTTGTAGTGTAGATGCATGCTTAACAATGGTGGTTATCTGCATGAACTGTGAGATTAGTATGTTGAATTCAAATTTGAAATGAGGATGTAGCATTCACTTTTCATACAAATACCCTTGAAAAGTTATGAATCTAGCTTTTCTTCTCTCCACCCTCAGCTAGAGATTAATAGCAGGGTAGAATAAGCTCAATAGCTGTGCTTGGCATAAAATCTAAAAGAATAATTACTAGTCTCAACCTAGTTTGGCCATAGGACAAACAACTCCAGCTCATAAAAACCTATTTGCCATAGAAACCACAGCATCAGTGCCTTGAATCAAATTAATCATGTCTCAAATTGAATAGTCTTCAAAAAATATTAGAATTTAATCCTGTCTTTTATGCCATTGATAGCAACAAATAAATCACTAAATAACCTATAACCTTTAGTACTAGACTACAGAGAAGTAAAAAACCAAAATAATTAACAATAAAAGAAAAATTAAAAGTTAAGCCATAAAATTACTTTAAAATATAGGCAAGAATGATTATTAATAATAAAGAGAGAAAAAGTTACAATATAAAAAAAAACAGTTAAATAAATAGGGAAAACTCCTATCATGCACTGGAAGGGACATTTTTGCAGCCAAATGAAACAGAAATCAATTCTTTCTCTTTGTTTTTATTGCCCAAATGAAGCAGATGTCTGGAGACAGTTCTCTGACAGGTCATGGGCTACCTCCAGTAAGCACTAGCTTTTTATCTCTGTATACATATATGCTCCTTAAAATATACAATTATTCTCTGAAATGTATATCTTTTATCATTTTTGTTTATACTTATTATGTTGTATCTCGTATGTGATTTGCTTGTAATTTATATATATTTCAGTTGTGGGGCTGATGATGCCTTTTTAACCCCCAAATAAAATTATCTATATAAATATAAAAAAGAAGTACATTCAGACAAGGCCGACACATAAGCAGAACAGCCCCACAACAGGTGTATTTTAGATTTAGGAAAACAATATTGTATAAAAAAATGGATGCAATGATGTTATTGAAAAACAGCATAGTTTGTAACAGAATATGGATCTCCAATAATCAATGAAATTGAAAGCATTAAAATGGAATTTAACTGCATTGATATATTGATTAAAGAAATAGAAAAAATTATGGATACATACAAAAAGGAAAATGGAATAAAGTCTAATACTCCTATCTTTTGTTATTTCTTCCTTATTACTTTAAACATTATATTTAGTGGATAAATGTGTTTGAGTAGATATCACTGTTTTAAACAATGTAAAAACATATTCTAGCCTCTGTGCATGTGAGAGTTCTAATAAAAAGAATACTATCAACAATGAACAAGATGAGAATCTTTTTTTTTCTCACTTACTTGATTTGATGGTTTCAATTTTACCTAAATGTTCTTCTTTTTTTCTTCTTCTATGCCATGTCCCTTCACAAATTTAATGATCCTGGCTCTCCACAATTTCTTGTCCTTTGTAGCTTTTAATAAATTTTGTCTTTCCCCTAAACTTTGTTCTACCAACCATTTACATAATCTTGTTAAATAGGTTATACCCAGCTTTCTTATGTCATATGAGCATATGGAATGCTGCTTAAAAAAATAAAAAAGTAGTATTGTCCAAATTCTTTGTCTGTTTTCATATTGTTTCTTCTGTCCTGTCAGTGTCAAATTTTCCAAGCCCTCTTTCCTCATTATGTGCCCTAGAAATTTCAAATCTCTTTCTGATGCTAAGTAAAAATGTTCTTTTTTTGTTTTCATTTTCTCTAAAACTTTATTGTTGCTCACAAGTTCAGTTTACGGTATTCTTAGGATCTTTCTGTAGAGCCACATTTCTGTATGTCTTCATGTATGAGGAAATTATCCAGCAGTCACTGCCATATAGGAGGAATGATACTACATAACAGTTCAGCACTCTTTTCTTTGTTTCTAATGATATTTTCCTGTTTCTTAATACTTTGCTTAGCTTTTGGAAGACAAATTTTGATCTCCTAATGTGCATTTGGATTTTGGTGTTACACCTCCTGTCTTCTGTTAAAATGTTTCCCAGATATTTAAATTTTTTTTGTTGCTTGAGTTAAGTATCTCCCATTTGAAATTTGTCTGTTGAGCCATTCCTTGAATCTTTTTTGATTAGTATTATAATTTAGAAAGTCTTTTACTTCATTGGATGCAATTCAGATTTAAATTGCAAAAACAATATTACTTAAAAAATGGATACAATCATGTTTTTAAAAAAGTGTATTGACTGTAACAGAACTGAACTCCAATAATCAATGAAATAGAAATCATTAAAATAGAACTGAACTGCATTGTCTCTGATATATTGACAAAAGAAATAGGAAACTTATGGCCAGTTGCAGATCTACTGAATCTAAAAAACTAATGAAACAAGCTTTAAGGCCCCTAATACCAGAGGGGCCAATGAAGCAACTTTTTTAATGAATGAATTTTTCAACAAAATGTTTTTTTAAGTGTTTATTAAAATAAGGCCAATTTAGTGATAGAATCATAAACCAAAGGGTTGAAGTAGCTAATATTGGCATTAGAATATGCTCTAATACCCATTTCATATTGCTTCAAAATTCCCTTTTAATTGGTAAAATCTCAAAATTTTATTGGGAGCTTGCACCACCTAAACCCCAAGCTGCATGGGCTTGTCAATCTCACTAGAATCTATAAATAGCCTACATTTTGGCAGTTGGATCCTCAAATTTATTGTTTCTTGTTGTGAAGTGGTTTTCATATCTATTTAAGCTTTAGAGCCCGAAAAATGTCAATCCACCACTGCTTACGGCCACATACAAATATAGGAAATGAAATAAAGTTGAATACTCACTTTTCTTGACAATATGTAGTGATTGGCTAAGAAGATTGCCTCCTTAAAGATGACAATTTATGGAATTCTAAATGTGAACATTACAGAATTTGAACAGTGATGAAGAGCATAAATTACAAGTAGCCTTTTGGAAATAAAAATTTTTGCAAAAGAAAGTGAATGAACAAAGAAAAAAGATGAAGAGGTAATTTCAGTACATAAAAAGAAATAAGATATAAATGGATGTGAAATTAAAAAAAAAAGGGGCAAGAAAACCAAATAGTAAAGAGAAGTTAATCTTTCTTTTATCCATCATTTTTTTAAGGCACATTTTTTATCATGATGTAGATGACACCCAATAAATTTCTTTTCTTTTTACCTGTGAATTGTCATGACTGCTTGAGAAAGATAATAGGTTCAAATTCCAGCCTAAAGTTTTGTGTTCACTTTTGCACAAATGACCCTGGAAAAGTATGAATTCATTTCTTCACCATTCCATCTATGGGTTAAATAGCAGGGTAGACTACACTCTCTAGCTTTGGTTGGCAACCACCCTAAGAGAAAGACAACTCTGAATTCAAAACTATCAAGGAGGAAATGGTAAACAGCTCTACTATCTTTCTCAAGAAGTCATAGTAATTGGGATAATAACGAAAAAGAAACCGTGGAGAGCCATGAATGTCTAAGTCCTGAATGGCATAGCATTAAAAAAAAGCAATCAAGAAGAAAGTGACAATTATTTTCATAGATAGCCTTTTTGCTATTAGTTATTTAAATTTTGCTCTGAAAAGCCATTTGAAAACAGGCAAGACTATTTTTCACACACACAAACACTACCACGATAGATCAATGGTTATAAACAGATTTGAACAAGTGAAGCTTGTGTCTTGACAAAAACCACACTACTTTAAACTTTGTGAACTGGCACAACAGAATCACAAACAAAGAACTGCACCAGATAACAGAAACAACATCACTTGAAGACTAGCAACATCTAAAATGGATAGTACATGCAACTCAGAGAGAAATTAATGACATGTTGTAATTCCACATGACCTTAAACAAAAGGTTAGGAAGGAAAGTCCCATCAATACTAGAAAGAGTGATAAAAGCTACTAGTTTTGAGGAATCTTTTTTTCTGAAAAAATGTTTAAAAATTTCAACCGACCATTGTACTGGCTGCTTGGTCAATGAAAGTTAAGTGTTTCCTTATAAGGAAATAGCTAAGATTACTATTACCATTATATGCTTGTGATGGAAATTGTCATTTACATTTAGAAGATCTCAGGCATGAATATTTACATCTATTTTTGTTATCATTCATCTTTAGATTATATAATGTGGGTATTTTTAAAACTCACAGAAAGTTTCCTAAATAAAACTACAAAGGTCCTAGCATTAAGGTACACACAACTCAAAAAACTTACATAGATACACAATCACATACAACTACACTTACACATAAGCTTATATATGTTGAGCATTTATAAATATTCATGTACAGACACATGTTTTTACATATAGACAATCTTGAATATATGTATATGAATTCATAAGGACAAGTGGGTCCTTACGAATGACAGGCTGGGTATTAGGGGTGGGTGACTATATAATGCAAAGAATGGCACTTTAGAGAGAAGGGCTTGAAAGTCTTTGGGAAAATCCTGCCGGGGCATTGGATAATGTCTTCTTTGCTGCCATGCACACAAACGAGGGGTCAGTGTTTTTGGAAAATGAAAGGAAACAAAAAACAAACAATAACTGGTGCCATCAATCATCAAATACACTCTTGCAAACTCCAAAAATGCCAATGCCTCTTCACTTGTGGAACCCTTTAAGCAAGACTAAAAAAAAAAAAAAAAACTAAGCAGTTCTTTCTTATGCTTCTTGTTCTTTTGTAATCTTTTATTTTTTATTCAAATTTTGTTTTCCTTGATTATTTTTACTTTATGCCATTATTCTATTTTTCATTCTTGTCTTTTTTCTTCCTTTTCCTCTATTTTTTTCGTTTTTCTGAAGCAAAGTTCTCACTTTTTACTTTTTCTATTTTTGTGTTATTTCATTTTTTTCATCTTATTATTCACTGACCAAAACACATACACACATAAATGAAGGGTGCTGAAAAGTTTGCAGCTTATCTAAGAAAGAATTGAAAGAAATTATGATGCTTGGATAGATTTTGGAATATGGGTGGATCTGGATGAGAACTTTTCACCACCCTGATGTATGTGTGCATATATACAGGGTGTATCAAAAATATTTTTACAAATTTTAGGTGGAGGTTCCTCACACTAAACAAGGGCAAAAGTTCATATAAACATATGTCTGCAAATCCTTCATTTTGAGTTATAAAGTTTAAAGTAAGTTTATGGTAGATGGCACTGTGTTGCAATGTAGACTAAGTTACATTTGTCATTCATGTACATTTGTGGCTTGTCTGTCAATGTTTAATGTGTATTAAATACTGAAGACACCATATATACATATATATATATATATATATACATACATACATATATATATATATATATATATATATATTTGTGTGTGTTTGTGTATATATATATATATATATATATATATTTGTGTGTGTTTGTGTATATATATATATGTATATATATTTGTGTGTGTTTGTGTGTATATATATATATATATGTATATATATTTGTGTGTGTTTGTGTGTATATATATATATATATGTATATATATTTGTGTGTGTTTGTGTGTATATATATATATATATATATATATATATATATTTGTGTGTGTTTGTGTATATATATATATATATATATATATATATATATATTTGTGTGTGTTTGTGTGTATATATATATATATATATATATATATATATATATATATATATATTTGTGTGTGTTTGTGTATATATATATATATATATATATATATATATATATATGTATATATATATATATATATATATATATATGTATATATATTTGTGTGTATATATATATATATATATATATATATATATATATATATATATATGTATATATAGACATGCAGGGTATGATGGCTAAATTGTCGCTTTTTTATATTTTTAATTTTGCACATGAGTGTGGTTTGTTTTTGATTTTGTCAACTGCACACTATAGGAGGGTCAGTTGGGAAATGTCTGGGAGAAAAATGACACAATTCACTCTGCCAGAAATTTGGAAATGGCATGCTTTACTGCTAGAAATTTGTGCCAAAAGCTCTAATACAAACATTTCAGTGCGTTTGGATGTCAATCTGAGGTCAGTGCAAAGGAGTTGGATGAGTCTAATGGTGATTATGCTGGTGTTTGGTGTTATTACTAGTGATGGCGATGTTATGCCTCCATCCATCTTCCCTCAGACTCGATATGGAGGCCTACATCAAGTGTCTTGAGGAGGTAATGCTACTCTGGGTCAAGAGGGTAGCTGCTGGAAGACCTTATGTCTAGCAACAGAACTCTGCACCATGCCACATAAGCAGGAGAACCTAGTCATGGCTGTCAGACAATTTCTGTGACCACATCACACCTTACATCTGGTCACCTAACTATCCAGACTCAACCCCCTTGATTATTATGTGTTGGGTGCAGACCAACAGAACTCCCTGTAACACTGAAAGGCAAGGATTATAGCCACATTCACCAACTTTAACAAGGAGACCATCCAGAAGAGTTGCATGAAATTCCCATGTTGTCTGGAGGCCATGGTTGGTTGAAGCCAATGTTGATTTTATCGAATAAATTTACTCTTTAGTATTTCAAGAAATTTTTGTGTAAATTCAGTAAATATATCTGTTAAAATGAGATGTCCGTGTTATTTTTGTGTTATTTGGTTGATGATTTATCCATCGCACCTTGTATATATTTATGTGTGTATGTATACATATATATTTTTTTATGTGTGTGTGTGTGTGTGTTTATACATATATATTTATATATATATATGTCTGTGTGTGTGTACACCTATTTAGATATGTGTGTGTAAGCAAATATATGGATATAGATCCGACAGTATGAGGAAAAATATGAAAAAACAAAATCCGAATATGCAAGTTTACTGTCTTAATGTTTCAATGTCGACATCAGACATTTCGATCTAGTAGATCTTCTTCAGGACATAGTTATTAAAACATAATTAAACGATATTAAAGTCAACATAAAAAGACGATAGACATAAGAATAATCAAAACAAAATAACTGAATTTCAAATTTTAATTTTTAGTTTCAAGTAAAATTCTTTCTTTTATAATAAACTCTATTTTTAGGAATACGTTTTCACAACATCGCCCACGTGATGCCGACGTAATCGCATTGCAAAATTCTTATGTCTATCGTCTTTTTATGTTGACTTGAATATCGTTTAATTATGTTTTAATAACTATGTCCTGAAGAAGATCTACTAGACCGAAACGTCTGACGTCGACATTGAAACATTAAAACAGTAAACTTGCATATTCGGATTTTGTTTTTTCATATTTTTCCTCATATGTGTGTGTATACATATATATTTATACATGTTTGTGTGTATATACATATATGTTTATACATGGGCGTATATGTTTGTATACATATGTATTTATACATGTTTGTGTGTGTATGCACATATTTATATATAGTGTATGTGTGTGAGTTAAGGTCTAGAGAAATAGACACAATTTTGAAGTCTATTTTCATATTTTTTTATTTGAGAGAAAAAGAGTAAAATGATAATCAGATTGTTTCACTTTGCTTTTTTATGCCATTTTCTGCTTCCTACCGTGTGTGCATATATGGTTATTTAATAAGCTTAACTTAGTCTGGCATAACACCATGGGTATGTGGCAACCAGCGGAATGCAAACTCATTACTCAGTACTAATAGACAACTAGAATAGCTTGCTAACCATTACCTCATGCTAAGGCACCTGTGTGTGCATGCAGGTTATATGTGTATATGTATGTGTGTGTGGTTGAAAAAAGAGATTATTTGTAGTAATAAAATATTCTCTATTTTATTTTCTTATTTTGAATCCAGTTGCTTATCCCACTCTGTCATTTGCCACCCTCAAAACCACTCACAACTGAATGCATCTTGAAAGATTGACTTAGGGTGGCAAGAATGGGCAGACCATACTGCTGTCTGTAACTGCTGACCCTTTCTCTCTGTTAGTCCAAGGAAATAGGTATGGGTTTGGGAGTAGATTTATTTTTCAAGAAATCTTGTCCATATGAGCATATGGAATGCAGCTTAAAAAAGGTAAATGTATGGTCCAATTTTTTTCTTCTTCTTTGATATTGTTTCATATGTGAATGAGCATTGCTATATATTTAGATGCTTCCTTCTTTTATTTATTTTTTTGTAGATTATTCTTCATTTTCCTTTTGTGTCAAAAAAATAAATGGTAAAAATGCAGAGAAATGGAAAGGACAAGGCATCAAATTAGAATGAATAACTAAAAGTATAAAAATTGAAAAAGAGATGGAACAAAGGAAAAATGTTTAGGAAGAGCTGAAGGAGGATCTTTTAGAAGAGTTTTAGGAAGGTTATATATATATATGTATATACATATATATGTATATACATATAATATGATAAATTAAGCAAAAATTAAAATAACACTGACATCTCATTTTAAGAGATATATTTACCAAAATTGCACAAAAATCTCTTAAAATACTAAAGAGTAAATTAATTCAATAAAATCATCATTGGCTTCAAGCAAAGCTTCCAGATGACAACAGAATCTCTTGCAATTCTTCTGGATGATCTCCTTGTTTAAGTTAGTGAATGCTGCCATAATCCTTGCTTTTGGTTCATCTTTGGTGTTACAAGGCACTTGATGTAGACATGCGTGTTGAGTCTGAAACCCTGTGGAAAGATGAATGGAGGTACAATGTTGGTGAGCCAAAAGTATGAAAGCATAAATAGCAGTAAATGGAAAGGCAAAGTTTTTGTATCATAAGGAGAGTATGTTCTTGAGATATGAAAGAGTGTAAATTGAAAGAAAGGGGTAGAAGAAAAAAAAGAAGAGAGATCGTAATGAATATGAGAAACTGAAAAAAAGCAACATAAGATAAGAGCAAGTGGAAGAAATTGTTTTGGTTTGTTTTACGGCATATCAACCTCAGTGGGTTATTTAATGCCAACAGTTATTATTGCTGGTAATTTTTTTTCAAAAATCTATTTCTGCTAATATGTTTTTCAAAAAATTCATTTCTGGTAATATTTTTTTCTTCAAAAAAAATCCATTTCTGGTAATATTTTTTTTTACAAAAAATCCATTTCTGGTAATATTTTTTCTTCAAAAAAATCTATTTCTGGTAATATTTTTTCTTCAAAAAAATCTATTTCTGGTAATATTTTTTCTTAAAAAAAATCCATCTCTGGTAATATTTTTTCTTCAAGAAATTGATAGAAAGAAAGAAAGAGAAACAGAAAGAATAAGTAGAAGAGTGTATGTGTCTTGGAAAAAAATGTTTATATGCTTGCAAGTAATAAAGACAAAAGAAAGTTATATGAATGGTAATATTAGCCTTTTCTCTACAAGGAAATATCTGGCATTAGCTGACCGAGTAGCCGGTACTGTTTTTGGTTGAAATTTCCAAAATCTTTCTGTTAAAATGATTTTTTAGGAAAACAGATTTCTCAAGTCCAGTAGCTTTTATTGCTCTTTCCAGTATTGATGGGGTATATAATGTCAGAAATCATGGAGAATAAAAGTAAGGATAAGAATAATAAATCAGAAGTTAAACATGTTACCATAA
Source organism: Acanthosepion esculentum (assembly GCA_964036315.1). NCBI lineage: Eukaryota > Metazoa > Mollusca > Cephalopoda > Sepiida > Sepiidae > Acanthosepion > Acanthosepion esculentum. The sequence goes on along the minus strand of OZ038487.1, from coordinate 55,418,071 downwards.
GCTACCATAAATGGTTTGTGGAAAGGAACACGTATACTTTAAATAAATGAGGTCTGATCAAAAAGTATTGGGACTGGTGCTATAAAAAGAAAACTACAATATATCAATTTGGCATTTAATCTCCTTCGAAGTAGTCCCTTTCTGAAGCCACAAACCTTATTCAGCATCATTTCTATTGATGGAAGCATTCCTGGAACTCCTTTTTTGAGACAGTGAGCACTTGCCTTGTCACATTCTCTTGGATTGCCTCAATGTATTGAAATCTTGTTCCTTTCAAGTGTAATTTGATATTTGGTAAGGATAAAGTTGCAGGGTGTGTGATCTGGGCAAAATTGTACTTGGCCAAAAACAGCTGCACAAGCATGGTCAGTGATGGAACCTCTACAGTGTGGTGAGACGACCACACTCTACACACTTTCACTTTCATTTCAAGCATCGCTATAAAAAACAGAAGTGAGAGAGAACATTATAACTTAGTGAGCATGTGTGACAGAGTTCAAGGCCAATCTGTGCCAATTGGATTTACTCTGTATGAATCCATCTCCCTCTTCCTATGGGTTAAATAAAACTATTGTTTGTAAAAATCATTATTATTCTTCATGAATTGTTAATGCAATATTCCTTCACAAAAATTATTCTTACAATTCAAAACATCTTTCAGCTTTAAATAACCTACAAGAGTTGATAAGCTAGTGATGGCGATGTTATGCTTGCATTCATCTTCCTGCAAGGTGTCAGACTCAACCTGTGCCAAGAGGAGGGAGTGCTGCTCTGGATCAAGAGGGTGGCTTTGGGAAAAACCTATGTCTGGCCACAGGACTCTGCACCATGCCACAGAAGCAGGAGAACCCATTCATGGGTGTCAGACAATTTCTGCAACCACATATGTTATATCTGGCCTTCTAACTCCCCACACTGCAACCACCCTGATTATTAAGTTTTGGGGGTGCAATTGAGGGAGAGATCATCAAAACTACTTGTCACACCAAAGATGAACTGAAAGCAATGATTATAGCAGTATTCACCAACTTAAATAAGTAGGTCATTCAGAAGAATTAAAGGAGATTCTGATGTTGTCTGGTGTGGTTGGTTGAAACCAATGCTGATTTTATTGAATAGATTTAATCTTTAGTAATTCAAGATATTTTTTTTATAATTTTGATAAATATATATCTTTTAAAATGAAATGTCAGTGTTACTTTAATTTTTGTGTAATTTAGACGATAATTTATATATCGTACACTGTTCTTTATATATATATATATATATATATATATATATATATATATAATGTTCTCAGAATATATCACTAGAGAAGACAAATTGAATAAATTTTTATTCAATATATATGTCTGTATATATATATATATATATACACACACACACACACATATAATGTTAATGGTCTCAGAATATATCTGTAGAGAAGACAAATTAAATAAATTTTATTCAATATATATGTATGTGTGTATATATATATATATATATATATATATATATATATATATATATCTGTATATATGTGCATATATATAAAACAAAAGGGAAACTTAGCTGATGCAGTTCCTCCTCTGATGGACTTTATCAAGACAAATTTAAAGATATCATTATTTTTCAAAATTTAAATTTAAGCACATTTGTAGTTATATCTGAAATTCTATGTATGTATGTATGTATGTATGTATGTATGTATGTATGTGCATATATATATATATATATATATATATATATATATATATATATATATATATATATATGTATATATATATATGATTCTATAGATTCATAAAAAGATATTACAAAATCATTTGCATGTTAGGAAAAAGATTTAAAAATTAAGAGATAATGAATTTGATACAAAAAATCAAGAAATATTTGATACAGACATTAAGAAATGTAAGCATAAAATAAAATGAAGGAACTATTCTCCAGAAAGATAGTAGAGATTGTTAGTCAGACACAAAGCTTCAAATATAAAAAGTGTGAAGAGAAGGATAAGAGATAATAACAGACTATAAAATCATAAAAAGATGGAAAGGAGAAAAAATGAAAATAAATAATGGTAGTGCAAAAGAAAAGAAATCCGGAAGAGAAACAAAAAAAGCATCTGAAAGATCAGTATGACAGGGAATGAGATGAAAGGGAAAGAAATAGTGTGGTACAAATTGTACTGCATTAGTATGGATAACTTTGCCAATTCTTAAAAAAAATACAAAAAAAAAAAAGAACCCCCCCCCCCCATCCATCTAAACACCTACCCATCAAGGCAAAAGAAAAAGTCATTTCCTCTGTTTTTTCCCTTGTATATGATCCAGGGTCAGTAAGATGCTCCCGCTTGTGAATGTCCCTTCATCAATCACGCCTTTTGCTATGTTGGCCATCTCAAACCTCTTCATCAACATTTTCATTTTTTTTGTTTCTTTTTTTTCATCTTTTCGTTTTTATTGTATTACTTTCCCCCACCCACCTTCTTCATTTATTTACCTACTTCATAAACATTTTATCTATCTCTCTTCTTTGAATTTAGTTTTGCTTTTTATCCTTTTCTTCCCCTTCTATGCGTCTTCTTTTTCTTCCTAATTTTTTCCTTCTTCTTTTTTTCTATTCTTTACTTATTTTCTCTGTAGTGCTTCCTTTCGTCTTTGCATTTCTAAGCTTTTTTCTTTTTTTCTTCTTCATTCTAATCATAACAACCATCTCTCTCTCTCTCATTCTTCCAACTCTTCTTCCTCTGCTTATGTTAAAGTCGAGGTTCCTGAAGTTTTGTCGAATAGTGTGCAGTGGTGTATCAGAAATGGCGTTAGATCTCAAAGTTCAGATTGACTGATGTAAAAATTAGGCAGTTGGTGCCTTGTAATCTTTTTTTCTTCCGGTCTTATAAGTTTTGACATAATTTATTTCCCTGAAAACACAAATGCATACCTAAATCTGTACGCAACCATATATTCTTACCAAGTCTTATATATACACTTGTTTTAGATATAAGTTAAGAGTGTTTGTGCATGTATACACCTATATGAAGGATTGCTGAAGAGTTCTTGGCCCAACCAAAACAACCTTCCCACAAAAAATTTGATTTTTATTCATTTGTTCAGATCAAGAACTTTTCAGCACTCTCGCGTGTGTGTGTGTGTGTGTGTGTGTGTGTGTTAGCAAATAAATGACATTCAACCTTTCATGTATGGTGATTTTCTAAGCATAGCTTAGATGTGGCACAAGGCAGAAAGTATGGGGCATCCAATGAGGAGCGAACTCACTATTCAGTCGTAAATGATCTAGTGAGCAATCTTTCATGTATGTATTTATATGCATATTATTTAACATATAATCACTATTCAAAAACATAGTAAATTTTTAAAACCCTTATATTTTTGTTGTATTTCTAAGATGAATTTAATTTCAAAATAAATTCCATTATTTTTTTAAACAAAATTAAAAACTTAAGAATATTTACAGATTTCAGTTCTTGAATGGCATTTCACACTGATCAATTCAAGTACTTTTCAGCACCCTCTTGTGTGTATACTGCACACACACACACACACACACACACACACACACACACACACATATATATATATATAGATATATATATATATATATATATATATATATATATCACAAATATTCTGTTTTGCCAAAAAAAAAACTATTTCTTGACCAGGGTATTTCTGGAAGATAACACATGTGGGTCATCTGGCTATTCAGTTTTAGGAATTGAGCAGCTGGTCACTCATGCCTCAAAAATGACCAGAGAATCCGGAGTATATATATATATATATATATATATATATATATTTTTTTTTAAGCGTATCACCCCAAGCAAGGCTGGAGGCCACTATCACGCAAGGGGTTATAGAAGGGTTGGAGGAAGAGCAGATAGGAGTGGTAAAGGAGAGGATGTGGAGAAAGAGAAAGACAGTGGGTTGATCAAAGCAAAGGGGTTACAGAAGATTTGGAGCGAGAGCAGATAGGAATATACAGTGTAACCCGGATATAAGAGAGTTGTCGGGACCGGAGAAGAAGTATCTTATATCCGGGTTTGGTCTATTATATATACATTAACACAGGCTCTAATTTGGAACCAGAGAAAATCGCTCTTATATCCGGGTTTCTCTTATATCAGGGTCTCTTATATCCGGGTTACACTGTATATTACAAATATAAAATTTGTCACTTAGCTGATTGATGTTATATTCAGTATCCCGACTCCAGACTTTCATATATGAACCTTGTAATTATTCGGCCTACACGCATCAGGAAGTTTCAGCAATTGACTTCAGATTTTCTCATTTTCAATATTTTTATATTAAGTTAAAAAATAATTTATGTGCTATTTACTGGTGTTTTTTCTTTGTGTGTATGTCCTTGTGTTCCTGTGTCTATGGTCAGAATGTTATAATTATTTCTCCTTTCTTGTCTTTTTATACTTTCTCCCTATTACTTTTCCTTTCTTTTTTTTTTTTCTTTCTTTCTTTCTTTCATCTCCGTGTGTCAAAAATAATGTAACAATGTCATTTCCGGTATTACAGACAGAACTTTTGAAGTTTGACAGTGGGTGGGGGAATTTGTTTTCTCAAATATTCTGGGGTTTTCCCAAGTTTGGGAAATATATGTGTATTCTGTTTTGTTTATTTTATTTATTGTTTAAATAATTACTTTTTCTTTTTAATTAATGCTTGTTTATTGCAATTTGGTGCAACTCTGAGTTTCATGTATGTGGAAATTGTTGTAAAAACTGACCAATGCAATTTTTCAATATTTATAGCCTACTGTTAAGATAATAGAGTAGTCAATTTACTTTTATGTGAATAAATAAATGAATAAATTGAGGAAAATTAATCTAATAAAAAAAATTTGATCATTATTCATTTGGTCAGATCAAGAACTTTTCACCCTCTTGTGTGTGCATATATATATATATATATATATATATATATATATATATATAATGAAATGGATTAATTCCGACAATTATTTTCATATATCTTCTGTTTATACATTATTTTTATAGATATAATTTAAGTAAATGCTGTTTTTTGTTCTTTTTTTTTTTTAATTAAACCGTATTAATTACATTTACCAGCCTGAATGTTTAAGAAATTACATAGAGGATATGTGCTTCCCTGACAAGAATCAGACCTGTAACCCTTAATGGAACCATTATTTGGTCTGAGGTTCTGTTAACCCTTCAGCCATGAAGAAGTGTCTTGTCAGTAATATCCAAATTTCTGTTTATAAATACACACCTTTGACCTTTTTTCTCGATCAATCATGTTTGCTTATGAAATGTAATCAATACTGTTTAATTAAAAAAAAAAAACAGAGCATTTACTTAAATAAATTATATCTATAAAAATAAGATATAAACAGAAAATATATTAAAATAATTGTCAGAATTAATCCATTTCATAATATGTTGTCATTTTTAAATTAAGATATATTTTCTGACCAGTTATGATTGAGAAGAATCGTCGAAGATGTGTGTTTATAAATAGTAATTTGGACTTGGCTAACCAGGCACTTCTTTGTGGCTGAAGGGTTAGCCGCACATCAGCTCAAATGAGGATTCCTATTAGCTGTTACAGGTTCGATTCCTGTCAGAGAAGCATATATTTTCTTTGAAATTTTTCAAACACACAGGCAAGTAAATGTAATTAATATAATATTAGTAATAAAAAATCCAGAGCATTTACTTCAATAAATTATATCTATAAAAATAATGTATAAATGGAAAATATATTAATATATATATATATATATATATATATATATATATATAAGTCATGGTGGATAGCAGCTAAGATTCAAGAATTGGAGAGGCCGAGTTCAAATTCCAGTCGAATCCATTACATTCACTTACATGCTAATATCCTTGGGAAAGGTATTAATCCTGTTCTTCTCCCTCCATATATGGGTAAATAGCAGGACAAACTGGGTTCTATAACCTTGGATAGCAACTAGCCTAGGAGAAGGACTACTCTGAATTCAAAACCCACGGGGGGTCGTTTGGGGACCCTGTGGCATGTAGTGCACCAGGTCTCTGTATTCGGCCCTTCAGTGTAGTTGTTTCAGCACAAAGCATTCACTACTATAATCAAATCATATGTGCTGGTGTTTGGGCTGTCGGTTCCTAGGAATTGAGCTGCTTGATCTTCATACGTCGAATACAATGGGAGAGTCCACCATATATATATATATATATATATATATATATATATATATATATAACATTGTGTTTTGCAAAAAAGGACAAGGGTTAACCAGGGTATTTCTGTACTCTGAGTTTTGCAGATATTACAGGTGACTGATGAGTGTATGTGATCTCTGAAAAACTCAAAGAAGAGGCAAGAGAAGCGAATATTGAATTTTATTTGTTATTATTAATGCTCTAAATCTTGATATCAAGAACTCTAACTACAAAGACTGCTTCCTTTAAAAACATTATCTTCCAGAAATACTTTGCTTGACCATTCTTTTTTGACATTTTTTTGTTTGCAAAACACAATCTTTGTCATTGTTATATATATTTACAAATACAAAACCAGGAGTTAGAAAACATTAGAAACATTGAAAAAATGCAAATAAGGAAATAATCAACAAGGAACTTGTATCGGTTTTAATCATATGTTTTTAATCAAATGTGCATAAATAAAAAAAATGCTGCCCAAAGACATCTAATATATATCTGGATGTGTGGGTGTTGTAACAGATAATAGCTCAGAATGAGAAATCACATGCCAAGTTTGAATTAAAGTAGAGGTCTTACATACACTTGGGAACAGTATGAATCCATTTTGTTGTCTCTTCCTAGCTATAAGTTAAATATTTGGGCAGAACAGGCTGTTTAACCTTGGTTAGCAACCAGCAGAGGACAAGGATAACATAAACTTCAAAACCTGAGAAGGGTTGTTTGGAGACTTTGTGACACTCTATGTGCACCAATTCTCTGTATTCAGATCTTCCAAAAGTTTGGTTGGTTCTGCACAAGCCTTCTCCACTGTAATCAAATCCAGTTAAGTCCAGTTAGTCTGTTTATTCCGTTCTAGGAACTGTGATGCTGGACCCTCGCTATTTTAAAAAATGATGATAGAGTCCAGTACATATATACAAAACTAGCAGGTTACATCTGCTCACTATGGTTTTGCAAAGTAAGATATATTCACTACTTGAAATCTTTGAAATAAAAATTTTAAATGAACATTTCATTCAGAAATTGGCTTAAGGAAAGTTTTACAAATAGATGCCAATTTATTGAAGGCTAAGTAAAATGCAAATTTCAAACACATTTCTGCACTATATAAGACTATATTCGTAAATAGAACTATTTTTGATATGAAAATCAAAACAATCCTTAAATAAAAGAACAGTAATGACGGACAGTTAATTAATGAAATAAACTTTTTAAAAAAATCAATATGCAAATTAGTTAAACCTGATGAGTGATATTGCCTAGAAGTAAATAATATATAATACAGATATTGAGCTTTTAAGGTGTAGGGATCTGTCCCTGTGCTGGTAGTATCATGGCTATGACCAGCAGCCCGAATGAAGACCCACATTAAAAACTGACCTTGTGTCACAACCTGACTCAGTGGGGGTCGAGTAAATCTCTACTCTGGCACAGGGATCCGTTCCTGTGCTCGTAGTATCACAGCTCTGACTAGCTTGGACCAGCTATGACCAGTTAAGACCAGTGGCTCGAGTGAAAAAACTGACCATGTGTCACAACCAATGATTGTGGAGGCTCAGAAAAGTTGTGTTCCTAGCCCAGGTGTATGCAGTTAGGCTCCCCACATTAAACTGACCTTGTATCATGCAACTTTGTGGAGGGTCAAGTTAATACCAAACTACTATAAAGTAGAGTTGCGCCTTTTTAATCTCAGAATTTGTGGGAGAATTTAGCTCCAATTTCGCATTTATACATATAGATTCCATAATACAGGTTTTACTTAATTAGCTATTATGTTTCTCTAACTCTTCAAATGTTGAATGTATAACTAATTCTAATTTCTATTTTCCCATCTTTACACTATATTAATTCTATCTTATAAATTGTCCCCTGTTCTGTCAACTACGAATTAAAAATAATTGTTGTGCAGAAAATAAGGATCTACGTACATCAAATCGTCTTTAAATTAACTGGCAGCAGAAGAATTATCATTGAACTTTTAAAAGTAAGCTTAAACATTAATTCAATACTTACATGCAGCGATCAATTTTGAGTTCTTCTGTAGTTGATGCCTATCACATCTAATCCCCCCTAGCTATTGTGATGGCCAAACCAAGAGTCCTCTACAGAAGCTAGTTTAAATGTCGCCCGATGGGGTGACTTTTAAGCTAGTTTATAATAAAATGTGCACTGCAATTTTGGATACAAAAGGAAAATAAGAGTTACTCTCTTGAACCATGAAAGTAATGATAATGGCTAGTATAATATATTAATATATATTTTTAACCTCACATAATCTAGCAACCCTGAAGCTCTGGAAAAGTTAGGCTCTAGGAAAGTTGTTCTAAGCACCTAACTTTTGTAGGGGTTTTGAATGAGCTCTGAATCATTGAAATTGGACCAGTGTGAGCAGAGGAGTTGCTTGGACACACACATACACAAACTCACACACATTCACTGTACTTTATGTATAAGATAACAAAACTGCATAATATGCATAATTCTTATTACACTTCCGTTTGCCTTTTACTTATTTTATTTTAATTGTTTGTATATTTCTTTTTCATCATTTCACTCCAAACAAGGTGATAAAGCCACTAAGATGCAAGAGTGAAACTGAAAAAATGTTATGGAAAGAGAAGGAATTAACTAATCATGATTCAAGGAGACAAAAGATGATGATTGATGCCGTATTTAAATTTTTGAAGACTGAAGTTAACAGGAAAGCAAGAAGCTGGATGATAAATGCAAGAGAAGAAATCATTAGTATAGAATTTATGCTTAGACTTTGCAATTTCATCAGTAAAATGATGAGACCTACCTGCCAATGTAGTACTGCACTTAAATTTGTGAAATCAAGGTACCAAATAGGAAAGCATATCAGAACAATTACCAAGAATATATTTATAAAGAAGGAACAGGGAAGACCTGTTATAGTGGTGAGAATGTGACTGAGGCTGAGATGCCAGGTCAAGGACAGTGACATTACAAATTCTTCTTTGGATTTTATGAAGAAATTCTAGGTACATATCAGAAGCACTAGGCATGATATGGCAGCAATAAATAATGCCCAGACAAATGGTAGACTTGTAAATGTATAAGATAGATTCTGTAGAGAAAACTTGTGTCACACAACACAGTGAACCAACTTTATGTCAGTGGAAAACATAAGAATGAAGAGATGAAATGAGTTACTCTCTTTGAGGTTAGCATCTATGCTGATGTAGAGAAAAAAGGTTTAAAGGAAAGCTGTTTCATTTTGGAGGTGTTAAAATTAACAACAGTGAACAGGTTATTTTCAAGATTAGCTGCCAGTTTGACATTATTGAAACAATCAGACTTACCATTAAGACAGGTATAAATAAAGAGCTGTGTCATCAGCATAGATATTAATATTCATCAAACATCTGATTTTTTTCACTGCATAAAACTTGTGAATACAGTAAAGAATGATGACATACTTTAATACTTTACAAGGATGTGATGAAAATCTTTCTTGTTCCAACTCACTTCAGGTGTATTTTTAGAGTTTCTTGATTGTGTTTAGAAATTTTCAGCAACCCTTTCTACAGATGAAAGAACCAATCTTTTGATCAAATTAACCACAGTACTCATCTTATGGAAATAGCAATTGCAATTATAGTGGTAGTATTAATCATTAGTTCAACATATACAGGCAGATCATATCTGGACATCTCTTTCTATGAATAGTAATGCAAGACAAAAAAAAACTCAGTTGTTTGTAGTTCCATTTTTATTTTAATGTATCTTTCTTTGATTTTTCTTATTTTTGTTTGGCTTCCAAATAACAGAAACCACATCACTTGAAGATTTTCAAGAGCAGCAACAACTAAAATTGACAGCACATATAACGTTATATAAATATAAAGAGAAAATAATGATGTCATCAAGATGTTGACATTCCATACCACATAAAAGGTTAACTCTTTCAAGAGCAGCAACAATTAAAATGATAGCACATGCAACTTGAAGAGAAAATTATTCCCACTTGTGGAACTCCCTTCATATTTCTTGCTTCCCTGATAACTACAACCATCAAAAATTTAAATGCAATATCAATCATCATCTTCTATGTTCCTGAAACCTGTACATTTTTGTTCTTTGTTCAATCCTCCATAATCTCAGTTTTCTTATGATCTTTCATTTTCACTTCCTGTAATCTTCTGCATTCTAGCGGCATTACTGAAATTAAAAAAAGTAGTTGCACAAACTGAATATTGATGACAACTTGTTCCTGTCTAGGTTAGACTATTCATAGTCTCCACTCTTAACCTACTTAAATTAGACTATCACGACAAAAGCAATCAGTAACCTCTTGCACCATGTTCTTTTATTGTCTCCTCTGTTTATTTCACTCTCAGTAACGCCTTGCATCCAGTTCTTTTTATTGTCCTCTCTATTTATTTCACTCTCGGTAACCACTTGCATCCAATCCTTTTATTGTCCTCTCTGTTTATTTCACTCTCGGTAACCACTTGCATCCAGTCCTTCTATTATCCTCTCCATTTATTTCACCCTTGGTAACCACTTGCATCCAGTCCTTTTATTGCCCTCTCTGTTTATTTCACTCTCGGTAACCCCTTGCATCCAGTCCTTTTATTGCCCTCTCTGTTTATTTCACTCTCGGTAACCCCTTGCATCCAGTCCTTTTATTGCCCTCTCTGTTTATTTCACTCTCGGTAACCACTTGCAACCAGTCCTTTTATTGCCCTCTCTGTTTATTTCACTCTTGGTAAACCCTTGCATCCAGTCCTCTTATTGTCTTCTATGTTTATTTCACTCTCGGTAACCCCTTTGAATTCAGTCCTTTTAGTGTCCTCTCTGTTTATTTCACTCTCGGTAACCCCTTGCATCCAGTCCTTTTATTGCCCTCTCTGTTTATTTCACTCTTGGTAACCCCTTGCATCCAGTCCTTTTATTGCCCTCTCTGTGTATTTCACTCTCGGTAACCCCTTTGAATCCAGTCCTGTTACTGTCCTCTCTGTTTATTTCTCTCTCGGTAACCACTTGCATCCAGTCCTTTTATTGCCCTCTCTGTTTATTTCACTCTCGGTAACCACTTGCAACCAGTCCTTTTATTGTCCTCTCTGTTTATTTCACTCTCGGTAACCACTTGCATCCAGTCCTTTTATTGTCCTCTCTGTTTATTTCACTCTCGGTAACCACTTGCATCCAGTCCTTTTATTGTCCTCTCTGTTTTTTTCACTCTCGGTAACCCCTTTGAATCCAGTCCTTTTAGTGTCCTCTCTATTTATTTCACTCTCAGTAACCACTTGCATCCAGTCCTTTTATTACCCTCTCTATTTATTTCACTCTCGGTAACCACTTGCATCCAGTCCTTTTATTGCCCTCTTTGTTTATTTCACTCTCAGTAACCACTTGCATCCAGTCCTTCTATTGTCCTCTCCATTTATTTCTTCCTCGGTAACCCATAGCACTCTGTTCTTTTATTGTCCTCTCTGTTTATTTTACTGTATCTTTGTTTTATGGTCAAAATTAAATTTGGCTAATTAGTAGTATTTTTATTTAATTGTATTTGATTGTACATGTTGCTTTTGTTATTAAATATTTCATTCCAACGTCCTTTAGACCACTTGGCTATGAAGAACATCATAATCAAGCAAGTTCTTATTTGCCTTTAAAGCAAACTTTACTCCGGAGGGTGCATGTTTTTAATAAGATTTCTTAAATCTTCAAGCTGTTAGACAAAATAAAACTACTGTTTAAAAAATAGACGGAGCACCTATTCAAATATGGGTAAACAAATATAAAAATATTGTTTTAAGTAATAAAAATGTTGGATTAATGAATAAAATCCATGAATTCCTTAGAAATTGCTTTGTTTATGTTTTGGATCATTTATGACTTTCCCGTCCTGGGTATGACGATAAACTACATCTGCGTCCTGGGTAAGATGACAAACTACGTCCAACAGCAAGGCCTCTGATCGGGAGGTTTTGTCGAGCATGGAACTACCTCTTAATTGCTGATGTTCCTAGGTCCACCCTGACCTGGGGTGGTAGCACCTGTTAGGGTCCCCGCTATGGGCAAATAGTTAACCCCCTAACTGGTGACATAACACTATGAAAGTGTAAAAATAGGTTTTAATACCAGAAATACTTTGTAAAAAAGAATTATTGCCAGCAGTTTATTTTTGAAGAATGAGTATTACCAGCAATATATTTTTTGAAATAAAATATTACCAGCAAAGGAAGATTCTTACCAGAAATAGATTTTTGAAGGAAAAAATATTACCAGAAATAGATTTATGAAGGTTTTGACAGCATTGAGTAACCCAATGGGGTTGATATGACATAACCCCCCCCCCCAAAAAAAACCCAAACTAATGACTTTTGAAAAAATATGAACTAGTAAAGTGTACTTTAAAGGTAAAGAGAGTCTTGATTGGTTATTAAATGTTTTGTAAATTTTTAGTGGTCACTGTTGATACACATTTTTTCTTTCTGTGTTGACCATAGTTTTATTTTTTGTTTTTGTTCTTTTTTCCTGTGTTTGTGTGTTTTAAAGCAGAAAAGGAAATTTCGCTAGATTAATATTTTAGAGATATCTTCTTTTTTTTTTGTGAGATGATTGTTAGTTTTCCATATCCAGGTGGAAGATAAGCCATAATATTTCCTTTCCATATGGGCTGACATTACAGAAAACCTATAAAGTGTAATCTAGAATCCTGAAACGACATCATCTATGCAATAGGATATTTAGCTTCAACTCCGGAGCATGCTGGTTTTGGAAGCTATTAATAATGACTTTAGTCCTTACCAGGTACTGTCAAAATAAAGCTGACCATTGTTAAGTAAATTTTGACTAAACCATGATATTATTTAATTAAAAATCATTTCTTTATGTGCACACACACATATATATATATATATATATATATATATATATATATATATATATATATGGTGTATCAAAAATATATTTACAAATCTTGTGGACAGGTTCCTCACACCAAAACAAGGACAAATGTCCATATAAACATATGTCTAAAAGGCCATTGTTGTACCTCAACATGGCAACTCATAACAAATGTTCAAAATGTCCTCCGCTTGCTTCTACACATGGATGCACCTGATGGATCATTGATTGGTGGACCCTTTCAAATACTCCTACACAGTGTGAAAAGGCCCCCCATGACATGTCTATGAAGCGTCTCTGCATTATTAATGTCTGCTGCATAAATCAATTGTTTAATTGACTCCACAAATAAAAATCCAAAGAATTGAGGCCAGGGGAATGTGAAAGCCATAGAACCAGCCCTCCCTTACTTATCCATCTTTCATGGTAGATGTCAGCCAGTTCATCGCAAAAAATGTGTCTAAAATATGCTGAAGCCCCATCATACATGAACCACATGCATCTTCGTATTAGCAGGGGTACATCCTTTAGCAGGTCTGGAAGTGTGTTTGAAATAAAAGTCCCAGTAGACGGGTCCTGTAAAACATGCTGGGACAGTCAGCTACAATTCCAGCCCACATATTAGGTACAAACTGATGCTGGTATTTAGCCTGTATTGTAACATGGGGATTCTGATCTGCTCACAAATGTTGGTTGTGTAAATTTGTTATTCCATCTCTTCCAAATGTTGCCTCATCCATAAACTAGACTGAAGAGACAAAAAACAGATCAGCAATTTGTGCAATAAACCATTGACAAAAATTCTCCCATGGTGAACGATCACAGAGGGAAAGACACTGCACACATTGCAAGTGATACGGATACAGGCGATTCTCTTGAAGTACCCTCCATGTTATACAATGAGATGTATGACATGCTAAGGCCACTTGACGTGTATTGGCAGCCTGTAGAATGTGCTCTTTATGGTCAGGCATATGAGAAGATCTTGTTTTTTCTTGATCCATAGTTTGTGGCGTCATGAATCCTGTCTCAGCAATGCAATGATAAACAGCAGCAAAGTTTCAATGATTCAGCTGCCTTTGGTCTGGAAATGCAACCTCATACAGCCATGGAGCTTTGCGTCTATTACCCTTCACACAACTGAATGTAAAAATCATATCTACCTGCTCATAATATGAATATCCTTTCATTGTTAAACAGAACACTTTACTGCACACTTTAAATGTTGAAGACAGACTAGCCACAAATGTACACAAATGACAAATGTAACTTAGTCTACATAGCAACACAATGCTATCTACTGTAAATTTTCTTTAAGCTTAATAATTCAAAAACAGGATTTGTGGACATATGTTTGTATGGACTTTTGTCCTTGTTTTGGTTTTAGTAACCTGCTCTCAAAGTCTGTAAAAATATTTTTGATACACCCTGTATATAATATATATGATAGGATAAAGAACAAATAGGAAATGTTTATAAATCTGACTTGTTTCACCTTTATTAAACCTTATGAATGAGATATGAAAAAAATTCTAATATTTTTATTTTTGTGGTGTTTGAATTTCAATGGTTAAGTAGTCTTCATGTGCGTTTGACTTGTCAAGTAGCGTTTGTGTGTATAAATTATATGTTTAAGTGTATCATAATTTTAGTTTGTATATGCTAACTTCATGTATAGTGTGATCCTCATATTTTTTGCATTAATTTTAACCCCTTGAGAAAAAAATTACCTGTGTATAGTTCTACCAGTCACTGAAAATGCATGATATTAAGCTCTTCAAAAAATTACTTATGTATACCTCCTATTTTTTTTTGCATAAAAAATGATCATTAAAACTCACACTTTACTCAAGTATATATGGCATACAAGTTAATATAAGTATATAATTAAAGTTTATAATAATTATTGAGCAGACGGACAGGTAATTAAAACATTAGTATTCTGATTATGAAACCCTTGATCGAATTTTTTGAGAGGTAACTTCTTGATAATATCACCATGGGGAGACAGTTTCAGCATATGGAACAATGGAGAAATGCCTGAAAACTATTCTGTGGGTTAACTCAAGCCGTTTGAGTGAAAATGGGTAGATGGAACTGTTCAAAAGCTGACAATAGTTGTGCTAGCACAAAATCACAAGTTATCTTGAGTGGTAGTTTGAACGTATGGTACTGTTGATCATGCAAGATTATGGGCTCTCTCCCAGAAACTCTAACTATGGTCTGCTCAGCATAGTTTTTTTAAAAAATCTATTCCCCTCCAAGCAAGGTGATAATGTTACTAGGATGCATGGGGTTACTGGGAGCAAAAGAAAACATGAAGACGTTAGTGAGAAGTGAGAATAAAAAACAGGTTTCAGGAAGACAGATGATGATGATGATTAGCATTGCATTTAAATATTTGAAGATTGTAGGTGGCAAGGAAGCAAGTAATTGGGAGAAGTGCAAGGAAAGAAATTATTGAAATAGAAGATACGGTTGGCTCTTGCTAGTTTAACAGTAAACTGGTAAGATCTGGTTACCAATTTAGTAATATGCTTAAATTCATGCAGTTGAGTCACCAAAGGGAAAAGCTTATCAGAATAATTGCCATGAAAATATTTGTAGAAAAGACAGAGGGAAGACATGTCACATTAGTGAGAAAGGGACTGAAGTTGAGATGCCAGGTCAGGATTGATTACATTGCAGACCCTCCTTTGAATTTTATTAAGAATCTCAAGATATATAGTAGGAGCACCAGAACAGATTTCAGTAATATTCAATGCACTGGTGAATAGTTGATTTATGAATATGCAAGCTGGATTCTGAAGAGAAAAATTGTCTGGCAAAAGACAGTGAACCATCTTTCCCAGCAGTTGATTCAATATAATCACTCTGCTTCAGGTCAGTGGAAAATATGAGCCCAAGAATGTTCAAAGAGTTACTATTTTGGAGGTTAGCATCAACCATAATGATGGCAGATAGAAAAGGTTCTCTCTGTTGATTTTTGCAGTATAAACCAGGTTGGCTCTATGGATGAACAGACATAAAATATACCTGAGCAAGTGTCTGCAACAGGGATTAGGTAACCACCCTAGCATACAGGCATACTCAGATATGAGCAACTAGCCATAATTTTATGGGAAAATCAGTTTTACTTTTTGGATATATTTCATGATGAATCAGTTAATCAAAATTATTCTTTTAAAGTTCCAAATTATTTCATGTGATGATGTCTAAAAATAGAGAACAACTTGAATTTCATGCCAAGAATTGAAAAGGAAATTGAAGAAACTATTCTGAAAAATTGCTTACAATTTGTAATTTCCTGGACAGGCACCTTAAAATGGTTGAATAGTTGTTCCTTTTATAGAATGTAATCACCCCATTGTAGCAACACAAACCCAACTCTGACCAAAATCAGCAGGGGTGACTTTTACTCTGCCAATATCTTTTTTTCAAGAGATAGTCTTCTAATATAACTTCAAGTAATTCTTTTTCCTACACCCCAGACACTTGTCCTCTGTACACATTGTCAGAAAGATTAAAAAAAAAAAATAAAAACAAGCTTCAGACTGTGTTGTTTTGCATGACTAGCTTAACTTATTACCAATGAAGGAATACAATATTTTCTAAGTGTTTGATGAATAAAGTTGCAAAGGCTACTTCTTTTGCTTGACATTGTCACTCTTGAATGTGTATCCTTTTCAAACAAGGATTTTTCTATTTGGACAAAGATTGGTGTGTTTACAAAGGTAATGTTACCCATATCAAATACAATTGTTTGTATGAAAACTGGAATATTGTGAAGGAATTCTATTCCGAATAGAATAAACCCAAGAGACATTTCAAACCATTTCAGGTCTTAATGTATTCAACAGATGGGATATTTCTTAAAGTTATTAGTCCATTTGCTTGAAAGTGTTGGCATGCTAACTTGTACATAAATATTAGGTTCAGTCATAAGTAATTGCCATTTTTGGAACAAATATATAATCCTAAATAACAATTCCTTAAATATATCGTTGCACGTGATGAAAAGTGTGTTATATATGACTATGTTCAAATGTAAAAATATAGTGGTAAATATTAATATTGTGAATGTGATAGAATCATCAAAAAAATTACTCACTTAGATTTCTTCAGACACAATGAAATACTAAATGCACATTTATATGTCCATCAGCTGCAATGTGTCCACAAAAGTTTGACTGAGAAGCACCCTGCACTCATTAATAGGAAAAATGTTGTCCTTCCCTGTGACAATGCAAGGCCACACACAGCAAGAATAACACAAGAAAAAAATTTGGAACTCACTTGGTCTGTTCTCCACTACCCACCATATACATCTGATCTAGTACCAATTGATTATTATTTGTAGAGGTAAACTTTCTTTAATGAAAACCAGATGCAAGAGTTTCTTGAAAAATATTTTCACGTAAAAATTGTGTAATTTTACTCAAAAGTTATTGAAGAGCTGCCTGATAAGTGGCAGCAAATCATAGCCAATAATTGTGAATATATAATTACTATATTTGACATCATATATAGCACACTTTTTTTACTAAAAATATCTTTTAAAATTAACCTGTGTCTTATATACCATATGTAGGTTTACTAATTTTACTAATTACTAATTATTTCTTGATTTACCCTGCTGAAATTGTAGTACGTCTTATACACCTGTACGTCTTATATACTGTCAAATACGGTAAATGAAATGTAATTGTGCTTTATTTTTTGAAGAATAAAGTTGATAAACCAAAATGTAAATTATTTATGACTCAAGCTGATAAGTAAGTTAAAGTCTCTACTAATGTATAACATGTTTTGAATATATACATATTTGTGCAGATTGGTTTATATATTTTTCCAAGTGTATGAGAAATCTTTGTGTACACACACACATGTATATGTGTGTCTTGCTAGGATTTATTATTGGATCTTAATAATACGAGATATACAAGTGATACTGTATTGTTGAAAGTAAACATCAAGAACTCATAAACAAAACAGTAAAGCAAAGTATAAAGAAGGACTATTAGCTGTAAGTAGAGTACACTTTCCAGCCTTGATAGAGTCCAAAAGTGTCTCTTGTGAGTTCTTGTGGATGACAAATTATTTTCCATCTCTCTCACAGGCAGGATGTCACTAGCCTCTTGCTGCTCTTTTGCTACTTTCACAGAAAGTGTGAGGATGAACTACCTTCCTTAGTTCTGCCAGGCCTAACCTTCATGACATGGACCCGATATGCCATTTACATTGTAGTAAACCCACACACATTGCCACTGTATTCAATTGGTAAGAAATAAGTTCCACTCAAACAGCTTCTTTCTGCAAACGGATGCTTTTAGTTTGGTTTGTTTTACGGCATATCAACATCAATGGGTTATTTAATGCTGACAAGATTTTTATTGCTGGTAATATTTTTTTTCAAAAATGTATTGCTGATAATAATTTTTTTTACAAAGTATTTCTGGTATTAAAACCTATTTTTACACTTTCATAGTGTTTTAACCCCAGTTTGGGGATTAACTATTTGCCCATAACTGGGACCCTAACAGGTGCTACCACCCTGGGTCAGGGTGGACCTGGAAACACCAGCATTTAAGAGGTGGTTCCATGCTCCTCAAAACCTCCTGATCAGAGGCTTTGCTGTTAGACGTAGTTTATCGTCTTACTCAGGACAGGTGAGCAGCTGCTCTGTGGGACAGACACCCAAGAGGATGTTTCCCTAATCACTGCAATCTTAATCTGTTCAAGTCTAGACTTAACCATTACCTTCCTCTCCTATCCATATAAACTCCCTCCTAACCCTAACCCTCTACCTCGAGTGGGTCCCTAGGCCTTGTACAAGGGTGAACCTTACTGTAAAAAAAAGATAAATAAAAAAACTGGACCTATGATCATTAAAAAGAAGGATAGCCCAATGTGTGAGCTAAAAATTGAAGAATTTAGAATCAAGCAGGTACAAAAATTTAACTGTCTGATTAATATTGTTGCAACAAAAGATGTGGAAGATGTACCCTGGATCCATGTAAAAAATTCAGGATGTGGAATTAAATACTAAACACTCCAAATAAAAATGGCTTTCAGTGATTGAAATCTGTGGCTTTTACTGAAGACCATTTTTTTCAGAACCCTGTGGACTGGCACTACAGAATCATGAACAAAGAACAACCAGATAGCAGAGGACTTTCAACAGCAGCAACAACTAAAATGTATATCACATATAACTGGAGGAGAAAATAATGACATAATCAAGATGTTGACATTCCATGCTAGTTCAAACATAAGGTTAGGAAGGAAACTCCCGTCAATACTGCAAAGAGTGATAACAGCTACTTGAGAAACCTGTATTCCTGAAAAATTGTTTTAAGAGAAAGATTTTATAAATTTCTACCAAACATAGTACTGACTGCTTGGTGAATGAATGAGAAATGCTTCTTTATAAGGTCACAGCCAATATTACCATTATTATTACCAATATTTAGTAATACTCAGTAAGCATTTCCATATGGATAATAAAGGTAATTTTTGCTGTTTCCCTACAAGGCAACATTTTGCATTCACTGACTGAGGAGCCAGTACTGCTTTCAGATGAAATTTATAAAATCCTTCTCTTAAAAGATGCTTTAGCATATAGATGTTTTTGTTTATTACTATAAACGTTATTTTAGTGAATACACAAGTTTAAGTAGACATCACATTCTTTTTTTTAAACAGAGAAATTTATGTCCACTAGAAATAGAAAGACATAGAAAACCCTATTAATGATGTACCTCTTGGCAGGGATCTAACCTCCTGACTGTGGGCAGGGAGCTGATTGGGAATGCCAGGAAGTCTTTTGTGACTGTTTCTATCTTATCAACATTTACTGTTTTTTTCTACCTACTAATATAAAGCACTATTAGCTGTAAGCAGAGTGCACTTTCCAGCATTGATAGAGTCCAAAAACATCAAGTCCTTGTGGGTGACAAATTATTTCCCACCTCTCCAACCTCTCTCTCACAGGTGGAATGTGGCAATCCTCTCACTGCTCTATTGCTACTTTCACAGAAAGTGCTCGGATGAACTACGTTCCTTTGTTCCACCAGGCCTAACCTTCACGGCAAGGACCCACCAGTCACTTACATAGTAGAAAGCCACCCACATTCCCTCCATATTCCATTGGTGAGAAGTAAGTTCCACTCAAACTGCTTCATCTTGTGAACAACTGCTCTGTGGAACCGACTCCCAAGAGGATGTTTCCCTGATCACTACAATCTTAACCTGTTAAGTCAATGGTTAACCATTATCTTCCCCTCCTATATGTAAACGTCCCACGAGGCTGGCATCCCGTTCCCACCCCTTCACCATTGAAACTGTTAGATGTAGACGTCTCTTCTACTCCAATAGCTTCATGTCTCGCACATTTCGCCTGTGGAACTCCCTTCCTTATTCCTGTTTCCCTGACAAATACAATCTCCAACTATTTAAGTGTAACATCAATCGACATCTCCAGTTGCCTTGATCTATCCACTTCCCTTCTCCACATCCTTTCACCTTTCATTCCCATCTGCTCTCGCTCCAAATCTTCTGTAACCCCCTAGCCTTGATCGATCCACTATCTTTCTCCACATCCTCTCCTTTACCACTCCTATCTGCTCTTCCTCCAAACCTTCTGTAACCCCCTGCGTACTAGTGGCTTCCAGCCTTGCTTGGGGTGATATGCTTAAAAAAAAAAAAAAAAATGTACAAACTACTTCCTAACATAACTCTCTACCTCAAGTGGTCCCCTTGTAAAGGGTAAATCTTACTGTAAAAATAAATAAATAAATTGGCCAGTGTTCAATGCTATATAAGACAATATATGTAACATAACCTTCATGGCTCGGACCCACCGTGCCACTTACATTGTAGCAAACCACCCACATTCCCTCCGTATTCGATTGGTGAGAAGTAAGTTCCACTCATACAGCTTCTTCCTGTGAACAGCTGCACTGCGCAATGTTATAAATTTTGCTGATTTTAACTTCAAACTGTTTTTTTGTTTTGCTCATGCTAAGTCTCAAAAAAGCACGATATAAAACTCACTATTTTTTATCCATAATGTTGAATGTGTTAAGATTATTCAACTTTTTAACAAGGAAAGATCTCAAGTTGATGATAAAAGTTACCACAAAGCATTGTTGATTTATTTAAGATGGAATATCTATAATGATATGTTTTTAAATTGTATTTTAGATATACTGTATTTATTTTCAATTTTTCTAGTATGTACATAATTAGGTTACAATAAAATTTGTATTTTATAGGAATACTATCTTAGGAAAATTGAGATGTAATAGAGTTAGGCCAGGGGGGCTGTATCATAGATTCCCTGGGGGCCCATGAACCTGCGCTGCGAACCTGTATTTTCTTAACCTGGGAAACCACCTTTTAGCCAGGCAGGCTTTAACTATTTGACTACCGAGGTCTATTCAGCAAAGTATGGCTTAATTACTCTTTTATGAAATGTACATCTCTCATGGGAACCTTTCAGCTTTGAACTATATTTTTACACTGAAACATAGTCAAAGTGATTTTAAGCAATTAAAAGATTTTAATCTGATATTATTTTTATTACCAATATTATTTTATTGTAATAAATATAATGTCAAACTAAAATCAATGAATTTTTTGTTTTTTTAATTGAAATCACCCCAAGCAAGGTAGTAATTCTAATATGACACAAGGGGTTATGACACATGTGGAAGAATTAGAAAACAGAAACATTACTAAGGAGCAAGAAAAATAGAAGAGTTATCAGGAGAACAGTAGATAACGATTGACATTGTATGTAAATTTTTGAAGATCAATGTTGGCTGGAAAGCATCAAGCTGTACAAGAGTACTACGAATAAGAAATACGACAAAACCAAACATTAACCTCAGAACTCTAGTCATGTTCTTAAACAGACTTGTTAGATCTGGACTCTCATGTGGATGTCATACATGACATCCATCCAAATCATTCAAAAAGGTCTAAGCTCTCATCTACATAGAACCATTTTTTCAGATCAATGATTCAAAATAGATTCAAGATAAATCTTGAAGAGGACAGTCTTTCATTGATTTTTGTAGACTGGTACTACTTTGTCAAATAACAGAATCCCCTCCACTTGAAGCCTTTTAACAGTCATCACGGCTGCAATAGATGGCACATATAGAAGAATCTGCAAAGTCATTGGTCCTGACTATTTACATATCTATCTTACATATTTATAAGTTTACCATTCATTCTTGCTTTGAGTATTGCTACTATATATAGTCTGGCACTCCTGCTATATATTTAGAGATCCTTGATAAAATTCAAAGAAGACTCTGCAATGTCATTGGTCCTGATCTGGCATCTCGGCTTCAGTCACATTCCCACCGCTGTAATGTAGCTTTCCTGTGCCTTTTCTATAAATACTTTCATGGTAATTGTTCTGATGAACTTTCCTCTTTGGTATCTAGACTATTTAAGTGCAATTGTAGATTTTCTGCAAGATCTCATGATTTTATAGTTGAAAGGGCTAGATGTAACTGTAAGTTCTATGTAAGTTTCTTTTGTAACACTTCTTACTTGTGGAACTTGCTTCTGGATTCTTGTTTTTCAGTTAAATTTGATCTTCCAAAATTTAAATGCGATATCAATCCTTATCTTCTGTCTTCTTAATTTCTGTTATTTTATTGTGCTTGCTCCTTAATAATATTTTTGTTCTTATGTTCTTTCACACCCAGTAACCCTCTGCATCTTAGTGGCATTGTTGCCTTGCTTGGAGTGAAATAATTTTTTTAAAAAACTACCTGAGATCAACACTAAAACTGTATATTGTGATATAGAGCAATAAGAGTTGACTTGAGAAACCTATTTTCTTGGAAAATTCTTTGAGGGAAAGACTTTATAAATTTCTACTGACAGTAACACTAAGGGTTCAGTCAATTAATGCTATAAGGAAATGGCTAATCTCACCTTTACTATAGTGGCTTGGATTGAAGAATCGCAGAGTCGAGTTTGAATTCCAGTTGAATCCATTACATTCACTTATGTGCTAATACTTTTAGGAAAAGTATGAATCCTCTTCTTCTCCCTGGGTATGACGATAAACTACATCCGCTTCCTGGGTATGACGATAAACTACATCCGCGTTCTAGATATGACGATAAACTACGTCCAACCAAAAAGCCGTTGATCCGATCATTCAGCTAGTCATTTCATGCCCCATCACATCTAACCCATCCCAAAACACCTACAACTTACAATTAACTTTCCCACCGAAACCCTACACTAAATATACTAACACCTTACCCTAAAATGTGATGGAAAGCGGTGCCTTAGTGTCAATCAGTAGAAGAAATTCAAACAATGATGTTGCCACCTATACGTTTTTGAAACAATGATGTTGCTGGCTATACGTTTTTGATATATTTAGTAAATACTGGATCTGGCATTAAATAACCCATAGTGGTTGATATGCCATAAAACTCCAAACAAACAAACAAATCTTCTTCTCCCTCCAGCTATGGGTAAATAGCAGGAAAGATTGGGTTCTATAGCCTTGGATGGCAACTTGTCTACCACAGACAGAAATGGCAACCTACTGTGGGAAAAATCTGCCTTGTCAGTCATGTATCGAAAGATACATAATCACCTAAGTGTGTATCACACATGGCACATAACTGACTGATATGTCAGAGAAGGAAATTATTATTTTTCCAAGCCAGGGATTGTAAGTTGGAAACCAATTGTAGAATTCAATAGATGGCACACATGGAATTGTAGAATTCAATAGATGGCACACATGGAATTGTAGAATTTAATAGATGGCACATATGGAATTGTAGAATTCAATAGATGGCACACATGGAATTGTAGAATTCAATAGATGGCACACATGGAATTGTAGAATTCAATAGATGGCACACATGGAATTGTAGAATTCAATAGATGGCACACATGGAATTGTAGAATTCAATAGATGGCACATATGTTGTTGAATATTGTCTTTGCACTAAAATCACGGTAAGAAAGATGAAAGAAACATTATGAGAGTCTTGGTAGGCAAACCAAAGTTAACAGCCAGTCAAGTGAGGAGTGCATGTAGTTATAAAAGTGAGGTTTTAATTTATAATATATGCAGAATATTACTAAAAAAAATAACTTTAAATGGTGTATAGTGGCAAAGGAAAACATCATTAATCAAAAAACATTTCCTCCTGAAGTATTTAAGAAGAATTTTATTATATTAAAAAATAATGATATGGGCATATGGACACACAGACATTAGTGTTTAGTATTATGAGTTAAGAAGAATTTATTAAAAAAAAATATTTTTAAATATAATCCTTGTCAATGCACTTAATTCAGTCTTCTTTTATGTGCCATGTCCCTTCATGATGTAGACAATCATGGCCAACCACATCTTCCTACCCCTTGTAGCTTTTAATAAGTTTTGTCTTTTTGTTATTTCTCCCAAACCCTGTTTTGCCATTTATTTATTCAAACTCATCAAGTATATTACATATTACTTTCATCTGTCTTGCAATTTGGCTCATGAGTATCAGGTTTTCCAAGCATTCCTTCCTCATTACATGCCCCAAAAACCTCAACTGTCTCTTCCTGGTGTTAAGTATAAGTTTCCTTTTTGTTTTCATTCTCTCCAAAACCTTGTTGTTGCTCACACGTTTGGCTCATGGTATCCTCAGCATCTTTCTGTAGAACCACATTTCTGTTGCTTCAAGTCTCTTCTTCAACTTTGAGGAGATTGTCCAGCATTCGCTGCTATACAGGAGGGAAGATATCACATAACAGTTCAGTATTCTTTTCTTTGTTTCTAATGAAAATTTTCTATCTCTTAATACTCTGCTTTGGTTTTGGAATGCATCTTTGGCTATCCCAATACATCTTCTGATCTCAGTGTCACACTTTTCATCCTCTGTTAGAACAATTCCCAGGTATTTAAATTTCTTAATTCAGAAGTAAATAATAAATATATAACTCACACTTTATAGAGTGAAAATTTCAGATAGAATTTAGCTAATAACTATGATCTACAGCTGTATGAAGGATGCTGAAAAATTCTCAGCTTGAACCACTTCCACAAAATGTAACGCAAATGATTAAACATCAGAATGTTTTGGGAAAGTCTTTTTGGTTAGATGAAGAGGAAACTTGAGGCAATAGAGATCTGGTTCTGCAGAAGGATGCTGAGAATACCATGGTTGAAGCATGTGAGCAATGAGAAAGTTTCAAAGAAAATGGAACCAAGAAGAACACTTATAATTAGAATCAGAAAGAGTTTAAATTTCTAGGACACATAATATGGAAAGAGAATTTGACACACACAGGACATATTGAAAGCAAGTGAGCAGAGAGAAACAGTGAACAACTTATCTAAAAATCTTGTGGAAATGGATGGCAGAACAGTGAATGAAAGAGATAGTAAAAAGAAAAGAATTGCTAAGTGCCATGAAAATAGGAAGTTGTGGAGAGTAGTGATCACCCATGTCTTGAAGTGTCATAGCACATGGAAAATGAGGAACCAGTTACAGTGATATCAATGTACAGGGATTGTGCTTGCATTCATTTGCTTGATATTGAAAATTTAAACAGATATTTTAACACTAAAAGTATAACAAAACTAGATGTTATTTTTAATGATGCTTACTTATAATTTGAGTGCTTGTAAAATCTACATCACCAGTAAACATACAAATAAAATAAATAATAGTCCTTCATTGATGTTAGTTGGAAATGTGCAAATGTTCATCTGTTCATTAAATGAAGTCAGATCGAAAAAGAAAAATGTAATAGCTTCTTTTTTTTATATTTTATTTTATCTGTGAACAAACATTAACTACCAATCGCAATACATCATTCACTCAACCTTCTCTCGTCTCTCCAAGAATCAGAAAACTTGTACCACTTGGCTGGATTTATTTGTCTCCAGGAACAGTGTGCTAAAAATATGCCAAAAGAATATTTTTGACTTTTTTGGTAAAAATTTTCCTTTCATGTAATTGTGCCTGAAAAACATGAAGATGGAACACAATGCGGCCCTGTGTGGCCAATGTAATCCATAATTTGAGCCAAACGTGCCGTATTCATGAAAAGAAGAATGAATATTCCAGTCCTTGGAATTTGACAATGTAAGATCCAATGCACCTGGATGTAATCCAAGAACATTTACATACTATGCACACACTCCAAGATATGTTGTTTTCTTTCTTCATCTACTTTAATTTCTTTCTACTTTGTTTTATTAAAGGTTTTTTTTTCTTTTTGAATTACTATTTTTTTGTCTTTCAGAATCAGTCTTTCCATTTTCTTTACTTTTTAACGTTTTCCTTATCTGATGTATGCATATTTTTTTATTATCTTTATTAATCCTTTATAATGTCTTTCTTTTATTCACGCTTTTTTGTTAAGATAATTTTTATTTGTCATTTCTTTTTTCATGTTTTCCTTTCTTCAGTTTTTTCTTCTCTTCATCTTCTTTCCATTATTTTTCAGTTACTCTTACTTTATAAACTTCTTTCATTTCTTTTCTTCAAGATCTTTTATTTTTTTTATAGTCCTCGCCTTTCTTCATCCTTTATCATCTGTTTCTATGTCCATGCTAAGCACAATACATACAGATGTTATACTACACTTGATGTGTTCCATAAAACTTTATAATACTTTTCAGGATGCCTTTCCATTATGCACCTGTAAGCTTCTTTTTAACTTTTTCTTGCCTTCTCTTTTGTCCATCTTAGTTGTTTCGTTTTCAAATGTTTCTACTTTCCTTCATTCTTTCTTTCTTTTCTTTTTTTTTCCTTTCATGTTATTTTTCTTCATCTTCAGTTCTTTTTGGTTTACAATTTTGTTGCTTTGGTGTTTTTTTTAGTCTTTTTTCTTTGTAATTTGTCTCTTATTCTCAGATGATTTTTCTTGTACAATAAAAACATGAAATTTATGGTTTCATAACACAAGCATACATATCTGATTGAAAAATTGTAGCTGCAGTTACCTTCTTCATATATATATATATATATATATAAGCAATTCTAAAAAAAATAAATTCATCAAAACACATATTGATGTAAAAAATAAATTTTTCTTAACTGTTATTTTATGTTTTACATATGCATTTGTGTTCAAAAGTTTTGGGAAAATTAGATAAAATGATTATGCACTTTTATTTTAAGAAGTTAAAATTGTTTATTGCAGTATGCTTTTATCAGTTGAGTCTGTGGACTTTGAGAATTAAAAAATAAGTTATTCCCTTTTTGTAGGTATCATGTAACAGAAGATACCCTACTTTAAGCAACTTTAAGATGAAAAAAGGTCATGCAAACTATTGGGCAAATGAAAGATCTGAGATGATAAAATGATGATAATATGCAAATTTCTAAGTAGGAATTGTTCCATCTTATTAATATGAGTGTAAGGTGCCTTGGCATGTCATTGTTGTTGAATATTAATTTGTCTTTGCACTAAAATCATGGTAAGAAAGATGAAAGAAACATTGTGAGAGTCTTGGTAGGCAAACCAAAGTTAACAGGCAGTCAAGTGAGGAGTGAATGAAGTTTTAAAAGTGAGGTTTTAATTTATAAAGTATGCAGAATATTACTAAAAAAAACAACTTTAAATGGTGTATAGTGGCAAAGAAAAACATCATTAACCAAAAAACACTGGAATAGAAGAATGAAGTGGTTAAAAGAACATCTAACATAGGATGCAGGAAAGTGGAAAAACGTAATTTTTATTGACAAATGCAAAACAGTTGCATTCTAATGCAAGTGAATCTATTAGAAGGCTATTGGGGTGAGAAAGAAACAATGCAAGATACACTACAAAAACAGTAGATTTTGGTGTATGGTTGCATCAAAAGTAATGGTAGAAGAAAATTGGTAAAATTTGATGGAAACTGGAACAGCATAAACTGTATTATTTTGCATTAGTTTAACCTGCTAGATTATGGAGAATGTATATATATATGACAGGGCTCCTTGCCACATATCACCAACAAAAAGCTTTCTTGTGGATAAAGATGTTCAACTTTTGGAAGACCCGACCAACACAAAATTCTGATCTCAATATAATTGAACTATTGTGGTGGGAACTGAAGAACAAAGTGCTCCAATGAAAATGACAAATCTTGAAGAACATTGGGATTACTGCCAAGAAGAATGGGAAAATATTTGCAATAAGAAAATCTAACCCTATTTCCATTCCATGCTATATCAAATTCAATTATTCAAGCCAAAGGCAAAAACACTAATTACTAAATCAATAATCTGATGTTTTGTACTTTATGTAATAATAAAAATCACTTTTATTAAAAAAAAAAAAATCCTTTGTAACTCAAGAAAAGAGCTGAAAAGTGAAATTGGCTTTTTTTCAGTGTCATTATGCTTAAGATGCTCTATCATTTAGTATACAACATTACGAAAATACAGTAAATTGTTTTCTGGCCTCAAAGGTCATGAAAAATACACACACACACACACTGTCTGAAGATTGCATGAGCATGAAACTCTGGCTATGACTAAAGCCATCCTTCCATAGGATTTAACACTGATAAGCGTTTATTGCTTGGAATAGGCAGTCCAGACTTTGAGCACTTTACTGAGTAGGTAAGTTTGCCTTGAGGCCACTTTTCTCTTTCTTTTTTAGTATTGTTG
This sequence comes from Acanthosepion esculentum, assembly GCA_964036315.1. Lineage (NCBI taxonomy): Eukaryota > Metazoa > Mollusca > Cephalopoda > Sepiida > Sepiidae > Acanthosepion > Acanthosepion esculentum. The sequence continues at coordinate 55,389,346 of OZ038487.1, read as the reverse complement.
TTTTTATTCAACCCTGTATCTGGATAAGAGTTTTAAGTTTTGGCAAGTTGCCTGTTGGTTCCATCAACAGTTTTTCTTTTTCTTTAAGTTATATATACACCACGTGTAACAGCAAAATTGTCCAAATCATGTAAAAGAAAGATTGTCCATTTGTTAGATTAAGCTTTGAACCATTGTATCATAGAAATGATTAAAGATAGCTTACCAGAATTCTCTGAGGTTTTTATAAGACTATTGGACTCTACTTTGAGAAATAAGAACATATAATTACTCTCCAAGCTTAACAGAAGAATCGTGATTAAATCGATCATAAACGAAAATGACATGTTCATCATTAATTAATCATAGCTAAGGATCAGAAGCTCATGAAGGATTGAAATAAAGTTCATATATATATATATATATATATATATATATATATATATATATATATATTATTCCAGAATAATTTTACAAATTATTCAAGATGATCTTTGCCCTCTCTAACCTTCTAACTTTTTGTCCTGGAGTAACAAGGTGCCTCAAAGTTTCAGGTACAATTTTATTTTCAAGTTTTTTTTCACTGCTCTTTGGACATAGCTGAAACTCCTCTCTCATGTACCAAACATTATATGGATTGAGTTGGATCTTTTCTAAATGATCTCTTTAGCTCTAAGTTGAAATGATGATCCCTTTTCCTGTTGTGACCTCCTGATCCAGTTTTCCTCTCGGCTGTTCCCTCTTTTTTTAAAATTATTCATCGTTGTCTTGATGGTTCTTGAATGGTCTTTGAAGATGGAAGCCAGAGTATGAATGTTTGTAACAACACTGAAGGTCTGAATGATCTTTTTCCTCTCACCATTGGTCAGTTGGGAAGACAGTGGGTTTGACACAAAAACAATTTTAACCTACTCTTTCTGGCTGAATAAATCAAAGGGTTTTTCAGTGATTCTTACAACATGTTGTCAGTTGGGAAGACAGTGGGTCTGACACAAAAACAATTTTAACCTGCTCTCTTTCTGGCTGAATAACTCAAAGGGTTTTTCAGTGATTCTTACAACATGTTGTCAGTTGGGAAGACAGTGGGTCTGACACAAAAACAATTTTAACCTGCTCTCTTTCTGGCTGAATAACTCAAAGGGTTTTTCAATGATTCTTACAACAAATGGCATCAAGATGGCTATCTGTCTTATCTGAAAACCTGAAAAAAAGAAACTCAATTAGTTTAGTGGTCTTTTAGATATTGAATATTTTGTGGGATGGACAATTATGCTGTTACACCTGGTATATATATATATATATATATATATATATATATATATATATATATATATATGTGTGTTAGTTTACCAATGCCATGAATAATGGTGGCAGCATTTATAATCATATATATATATACATACATACACTAATAACAATAAGTATACATTGTATTCCACACCATTTGGTACAACTGATGATTGCCACATGCAATCATCAGGCACACATTAAAATCTGATTGCTGTAAAATTTATTGATATGCGTCTATATGTATACATTTCTTTAAATATTTTTAACTTAGATATGTATGCGTTTGTATATTTGCTTACATTTGTGTGTGGTAATATAGTGATTTTCCAAGCGTAGCTTAGATGTGGGACATGGCTAAATGCAGGGGGCACCCAGTAAAGATCGAATTTACTACTCAGTCGTAATTGTTCTAGCGAGACAAACTTGCTAACCATTACACCACCTTGAGGTCCCCAATGTGTGTGGTAATATATATATTTAATCTATTTGTTTTTTGTATTTAAACAACTTTATGTGTGTGTATATATACATATATATGTTGTGGTGTCTCCCTCCAAAGAGTCTTTGTTGGACTCTTCTGCCTACTATAAGATTAGTAGTAGAGAAGCCTTGGGGAACAGCCAAGAAGATTGAACACTGGTCAACTGACACCCACTCACTAGTTGTGTAATACTCTTCTGCTGTACTTAATGTTTAATATATGATATATCTGGCACTCTGGATTTTGTTATTTCTTAACCATTTACTTGGTCCCAACAACAAATATATATATATATATATATATAAGGTAAATGAACTGGTTCACTTTCTTAACAGTTGGTTAAAAATATTAATATTTAAATTTTAAAACAATTAGTTCTCAATCCATGCCAGATTTGGTTTGGTTTGGCTTTTTTGTTTTAGTTGTATATCAACCTCAATGAGTTATTTAATGCCAGCAAGATTTTTAGAATAGGTTCATATGAATAGAATATGTATGCTTTGTAAGAAATCAGTATTAAGGTCAGTTTTCATTGATGAAATTTTGTAAAGAGGGTTTTTGTCAAGTTGAATATATTGCTGGTAATATTTTTTTTAATGTATTGCTGGTATTTTTACCAAAAAACCCATTTTTATATTTTATAGTGTTTTGCTTTTCTTTGGAGGTTAACTATTTGCTCATAGCTCGGACCCTAACTTGTGCTACCACCCTGAGTCAGGATAGACTTGGGAATAACAGAAATTAAGAAGTGGGGCCACGCTCCTCAAAATGTCATGATCAAAAGCCTTGCTGCCAGATGTAGTTAATCATCATACCCAGAGCATAATCCATGCTGCAGATTCTGATATGCATGAAAATGTGCTGAGTGACATCTTTGGTAGCCAATGGTTTTCAGTTTATACATTCTTGATTGTCGAAGCCAATCTGTTGTGCAGAAAAAAATGCAATCAGAAATAAGAGTGCAAAAAGTGAAGGGGAAAAAAAAGAGAGAGAATATTTAAAAAATAAGTAAAAAGATAATAAAAGATACATTGATAACAATAAGTATATATTGTACTCCACACCATTTGGTACAACTGATGATTGCCACATGCATAAAACCCAGAGTTGCACTAAATGGTGAGGAACAAAATGTATATTTATTATTAGTATACTCAGAAATTTTAGCTCTGTTATTAAACATTGAGCACTGTTTTATTACCACCAGATCTCTCTATTATATATATATATATTTATATATATATATATATATATGGTATTTTATTTATATTTATTTATATATATATGGTATTTTATTTATTATATATATATATATATATATATATTTATATATATATATGGTATTTTATTTATTTATATATATATATATATATATATATATATATATATATATATGTATATATAGGGTATTTTATTTATATATATACATATATATAGGGTATTTTATATATATATATATATATATATATATATATATATATAGTATTTTATTTATATATTTATATGCTATATATATATATATATATATATATATATATATAGTATTTTATTTATATATTTATATGCTATATATATATATATATATATATATATATATATATAGTATTTTATTTATATATTTATATGCTATATATATATATATATATAGTATTTTATTTATATATTTATATGCTATATATATATATATATATATATATATAGTATTTTATTTATATATTTATATGCTATATATATATATATATATATATATAGTATTTTATTTATATATTTATATGCTATATATATATATATATATATATATATATATATATAGTATTTTATTTATATATTTATATGCTATATATATATATATATATATGCTATATATATATATATATATATATAGTATTTTATTTATATATTTATATGCTATATATATATATATATATATGCTATATATATATATATATATATATATATATAGTATTTTATTTATATATTTATATGCTATATATATATATATATATATATTATTTTATTTATATATTTATATGCTATATATATATATATATATATATATATATATATATGCTTTTTTATATATATACTTATATATATGCTATTTTATATATTTATATATATATATATATATATATATATATATGCAACATTACATGTATTTTCAGTCATATGTGCACATACACACACATATATACCGAGAAAAAGAAATGATAAATCTTTTTGTTTATTTTTTAAATTTTTTCTCTCTTCTTTTCCCTTCACTTTTTGCACTCTTCCTTCTGATTGCATTTTTTCTGCACAACAGATTGGCTTTGACAATCAAGAGTGTATAAACTGCAAACCATTGGCTACCAAAGGCGTCTCTCAGCGCATTCTTGCTGCCCACTGCACCATGTGTAAACTTCCCACGCCAAATGCAATTTACTCAAGCGCATTGCGCCGAACATCAAACGTTTACAGCAAACAGCATAGCACGGCATTATCAAAGAAAACAGAAAGCATATGACTCATACAAGGGCAGTGGCCATACAGTCAAAGACATCTGGTGGTTCCGTGTGCACCAGTGAAAGTGGCAACGGCTGTGACAGTGGCCATAAAGGAGGTATTATGTAAGCACAATAATACATAGGCTGTATGAAAAACATATCAATTGATTGCAAATGCTATTGTGATTACGACTATCACCTGGAGATGTTGAATTGAGTAAGGTTGCAATATGATTTAATGTAGCATGGTTGGAAACACTAACTGGCTGATTAAGGAAGGAGTGCACATCTTGAATGAAAGATGTTATTAATATTTTCTGACATCAATGGTCAGCAGATATTTGCTGTTTATGATTATGAAATATACAAATATCTTGTAAGAAATTTTGGCTTGGGATTTAGAAATTTATCTTCTCCTACTATCAGTTTAAACTGACACCTACTTTTTCACATATATTGTGACTCCTTTTTCTTAAATTTGTGTGTTTTTGATTTCACATGAAAATTTGGATATTTTCCAACATATTTCAGTGAAACTTTTACTTTTCAAAATGTATATATTTCAAAATTTTTATAGTTATTATTATAGTTTCAATATCTGGAAAAGGAATGATATGGCTTAAAATGATTCCTTCTTTTTACATATATTGTGACCATTTGGCTTAAAGTTCTAAGTTTTATATTTCAGATGAAAACTTGGAAATTTTCCAACATATTTCAGTGAAACTTTTACTTAAAAAATTATAGTTTATAATTAAAGCTTTAGATATATAGAAAAAGAAGGCATTAGTTTAAATTTGCATTAGAAGGATATGGATTAAATTGATTCCTTTTTTTCCATATATTGTGGCCATTTTGTTTAAAGTTTGTATTTTTTATTTCAGATAAAATCTTGGAAATTTTCAAACATATTTCAGTTAAATTTTGACTTTACAAAATTGGTTATATATATATATATATATATATATACAGAAAACGTGTCAGTTTAAACTGATACAAGAGGCATATATGTTAAATTGATGCCTTCTTTTTTTATATAGTGATCATTTTGCTTAAAGTTTATATTTTCTATATTTCAGATCAGAAGTTTGAAATTTTTCAACATATTTCAATGAGATTTTTCTTTTCAAATTTGTAATTTATAATTATAGTTTAGATATATGAAAAAAAATGGTATCAGTTTAAACTGACACCAGGGTGAT
>OZ038487.1:55378908-55381408 GCA_964036315.1 Acanthosepion esculentum | reverse complement strand
TACAGGATGTTATATTAGAATTTAGAATATTTATGAAGTTTTCAAAATATTCTATTAAAAATGTCACCATTGATAAATTCATATTATGCATTACTTACTTCCCTTTACTTCCAAACTGTAACATAGATGCTAAAGTGTTTGCCACTTTAAAGACAGAAAATAGCTTTATTTAAATAACTAAGCAATTTAATTAGAAAAGCTAGTAATGAAACAATTGTGTATTTAAGAAAATCACAAAAGACCAAAATAAAAGAAGACAATTTTGGCAAAATATTGATTTTATTTTATTAAGCTGAATATAAAAATTACTTTCCATTAATTAATCTCTATCTAGCAGGAACTGATAAGTTGGGCAAGATATAAAACACATTCTTTCTTTTTATGCCATGTATGATACACGCTTAGGCGATCATGTATCTTTCGATATATGACTGATGAGGCAGATTTTTTCCCGCAGTGAAATGCAATTTCTTTCTGCGATAGGCCAGTTGTCATCCAAGGCTATAGAACCCAGTCTGTCCGGCTATTTACCCATATCTGGAGAAAGAAGAGGATTCATACCTTTCTCAAGAGTATTAGCATGTAAGTGAATGTAATGGATTCAAATGGAATTTGAACTCAGCTCTCCGATTCCTCAATCCGAACTGTTATCCATTGCTCCACTGTGCCTAATACTTGTAGATAAAAATGAGAAAAATATATTGATCTGATTTTACATAATATTTGAACATACTCAAGTATGTAAACAACCAACTTTATGTATATTAATTTATATATAACTTTAAAGATTTAAAATCAGTACACATGCAAACAGAGTTTTATATATTAGATTTAAGTTGATGTCTTAAAATGATTTGATAATTTTATGAAAATATTATTTTTCTATTTAAACATCTCTTCTAAGTCTATGAAACTTCTCCTTCTTGTGCCATATCCATTCAGAATGTAGGCGATCATGGCTCTCCACAATTTCCTGTTCTTTGTAGCTCTTAATAAATGGATTTTTGTTATCTCTCCTAAACTCTGTTCTGCTATCCATTTGCTCAAATTTGCTAGGTAGGCTACACATTATTTTCTCTGACACGCTTGCCTTCAAGGTGTCTTGTGAGTATCCAATTTTCTAAGCCTTCTTTCCTCATTATGTTCTCCAAAAATTTCAACTATCTCCTTCTGATGTTAAGTATAAGTATCTTTTTTGTTTCCATTTTCTGTAAAACTTTGTTGTTGCTCACATGTTCAGCTTATGGTAATCTCAGCATCCTTCTGTAGAAATTTATGGAACTATTTTAAATGAAGTAAGGGGAGATTTCTCCCTGTGAATTCTTTCAGATGTTCTCATTAACATCATTGGTTATTTTTTATAGTTCATTGCAGTCTATCAGTTCCGATAATGTAAGCTTAACTTAACTCACGTACAGAAGTTGACTTTGTAGAATTTTGCGTCTTACAGCATCTACACCTTAGTGTTGTTAGTGACCTTTCTATAAAGGAATCTTTTCTGAATGGTCTTCTTTTCGGTGAGCAGAAGTTGCAGGTCAGCACAAAATGTCAACATTCTGCAGAAAATGAACCACATGCTAACCTTTGCTGTTTGATTTAATTTTTTTTTTTTTTTTTTTGTTTTTTTCTTCTTTCATATAAATTTATTGCTGCTGTAAACTTGCATTTGCACATGTGCAATTTCTGAGGATGTGTTCATGTCGGAAACTATGACAGAATAGACTATTTGTGGATTTGGCAAAATGAATTCCAGTTGAAGTCACTGATTAGAAGGTGAGAGAGAAGAAAAAAGTAAACTCCAAGATAAGAGAATATTATATCCAAGCAGATACACAACATATATGAATACATCATTTTGAGGGAAAAAAAAAATATATATATATATATATATATATATATATATATATACACAGGGGGCTGTAAAATAGGAATACAGCAAGTATTATACCAATATTACCAGTATATAGTACTTCTAAGATTCATTTGTATCCATGTTTTGTTTTTCATTGTTGAAATACATATATATATAAATAATTTTAAGGCATGCTATATTTATGGGTTGAAGTGCTCATTATCAGAGATAGAGTGTATGTCAATATAAAAATGGACACTGAAGTCAACACCCAGCGGCAACAGTCTATTTCATGTTTAAATGCAATCATCATTTAAAAATGGTAAACTAAAAATGAACAAGAATAAATAAAAATAAATAAATAAAAAGATAAAATAAGTAAAATAAATTATTGCAAACCAATAAATAGGGAAAATAAATAAAGTAAATAATAAACAAACTATGAACACATATATAAACACAAGTAAATGTAATGATAACAACCAACAATAAACATTAAATAATAAAAAAATTAACGAAATTGCCACAAAAACTCATCCAGATCTACAATCATTTCAACTCAATAGCCCCTAAAATAATTCGTAATATAACCATTACTGCACACCCAAATAACTGTTAGGATAATACAATAGTCCTACCCAGAATGCA
>OZ038487.1:55348908-55371408 GCA_964036315.1 Acanthosepion esculentum | reverse complement strand
GCCCCACACGTAATAATCCAAAGGATTAAGGTCTGGTGAGTTAAGAGGCCATAAGTTTGGTGTGACATGATCATGAAAATTCTTGACCATCCAATCCTGGGTTTTGAGAGCTTTATGGGATGGTGCCGAATCTTGTTGGAAGATGTAGGCCCTTCCATTAGCTACGTTGTCTATCTAAGGCTTAACAATGGTTTGAATTGTCTCGACTTAGGCATCTGCATGGACTCTAAGGCCCTGTGGAAATAAATGAGGAGGCATGATGTGCCCTTCACTGCTAACAACACCAAAAACCATTACTTTTGCTGGAAACTTCGTGTGTATAACAGTTGGAACTTCAGTGGGGTCTGCACATAGCCACCTATCATTTCTTCGATTGACTTTTTGATCCTGGTCGAAGTTTTTTTCATCGGAGAAAAAGCAAAGACACTCCTGTTCTTCTGGATGCTTCAATTTGTTTAAGAGTCGTTTTGCACACGATTCTCTTGAGTTTTTGTTGACATGAACTGACCTTGCCTAAGAACATATGATTTGTATCCAAGGTCTTGATGAACAACATTCCTTATTGTTCCTTCAGACACTTGAAGATCTTTGGCAAGATGTCGCATTGATGTCCCAGGATTTTCATCGATCATGCCATGCACCCTTCTGACAAACTCAGGTGTTCTGAGTGAGTCAGAACGTTGGCAATGCTGTTTTCTCTTGCTCGTGGGTAATTCATCACCATTGTTTTTATTTAGCTCCTTTCTAACTTTGCAAACAAAAGATCTGGCGACTTTTAGAAATCTTGCAATTTCTGAATTGCTGTGTTTCGCTTTTATAGACACTATTACAGCGTGTCTTTTCATTTCATTAGTTATAGTAGTATCTGCCATGGGATCTTCTGAAAGCAAAAAAACATTAATTAGTATATTTTTAATTTAAATTACAAAAATATAAGTGTCTGCAAATACCTTACGCACCCTGTATATATATGTGAATATATATATATATATATATATATATATATATATGTGTATATATATATATATATATGTATGTATGTATGTATGTATGAAGAAGGATAGTCCTTGCTAAGACCTACAATCTTCATTCACTTGAAGTCATTTTAATGGTTTGTGGTTTTACCTTTTTTCTTTACAAAGACATTTTTTACTTCTTTTCTATGTTGTGGTAATTTTTTCTTTTTGTGAAATTTTCTTTTTTTTTAAATTTTTAAAAAAATGTTTCAGATATAAGATATATATATATATATATATATATATATATATATATATATATATATTGGGTGAATTAATGCATTGTATTTTAATAATCCACCATAATTATTTTAAACATCGTTTTTAGTGGATGCATGCACTTGAGTCAACATTTCTGTTTTTTTTACGTTTACATCCACTGTGCATTTGAGAGTCTTAAAAAAATGTGCTTTCTCGAAGAGTTTGAGCTTGGATCTCCTTTGTAAACCACGATTAAGCCTTGTGTGCAAATGACTTGTAGGGGAAACCACCATCAAGCCTTAAACTGTGCAAATGACTTGGATTTGATCATGCAGATACATGGTGTAAAAAACTGTCTTTGAAAATAACACTCGAATTTTGAGATTCAGACCGGCCACCTTGGCATTTTGGGAATATTTCTCAAGTGATATGTACTATATCTAATTCAAAAGTGGACACTAATTGGGTTTTAAAACTTGTCTAAGCATTTGTCAAGTTAGTATTATTTGAAGTTAATCAAAATTTGCTCTCATATATAATAATTTATTTTTAGATGATCTGTTTTAACTGTTTTTTTTCTGACACCTTTTGATCATGAAGTCATTAGAATCTTGACGAAATGAATGTTGTAACTTACAGGTTTACTTTGATATTCTTTTTCAAAAATGACCTATATCAACAAAAAGGTTCAGTCAAATTAATACAATTTTCTACCATATTTTGCTTGCATTTTTGTTTCTAACCCTACCAACTTCAGATAACACTATCAAAAATCAATTTTTTCTGCTTTTTCATATAAATTTAATCTCCAGAATGTAAAAAAGTTCTCCCAAGAAGAAATTTAAAACACTGAGTTACTTTCATATATAAAATTAATCATTACCTATTTTGGGCATCAAATGCTGGGCAACAAATGTAAGTTTTCAATATAAGTTTCCTTGTATTTAACAGTAAATCATGACCTAGATTTCTATTTCTATGTGATACTGAATCCGTTTTTGGCACTAAAAATCCCCCAAAAGAAATTTAAATAGGTTAAATGCAAAATTAAAGATATTTTCAGGAATTTGGTTCTCTTCATTGCAGACCAGTGTTTCTAGACGTAAGCCCTATTTTTTTCATTAGGAATGTGAAAGTTTTGTTTTAAGTATAAGTTGAGTAGAAATAATAATAATAATAATAATAATAATAATACAGTTCCATAAATCATTCAGGGGGCTCAAAAACCATGAATGTCCACTTTGTTCAATTATGAGATTGCACTAGAAACTGTAAAGGACACAAAAAACAAAAAATAGTAGGAAAATATGAAATTATCTGGGAATTGAAGAAACTGTGGTGTTTATGGACATATCCCTAATAAGTGACACACTTGGAAGCATCACAAAGAAACTGGTGTCAAAATTCAAAGAACTGGAACTTTGAAGAAAGGCTGAGATTGTCCAGACTCTGGCAATGTTTGGGTGAGTGAGAGAGCAGGAGATATGAGGAGACTTACTGTCATTTCATCCTTAGTGATAACCAACAGACACCAAATGGGAAGATGCAAATTAATGAATAATAATAATAATAATAATAATTATAAAGAAGTAAAAGAAAAGCCTGAAATTAAGTAGATTTGGATATGTTGGCATACCAGATAAGTAGTATGAAGGGGAGAAGGAGAAAGGCGCGATAATATTATAATGCTATATAAAGTTAACTCACATTAAGAAAGAAGCCATATAAAATTTTAAGAAAAATTGCAAAGTAAGAGAAATAATAGCCACATATGGGAGAAAGAACAAAAGGAAAAAGAAAGAAGTCTGTAGGTCATTATTTACATCTGGACCATTGTCCTCTTCTTTAGTTTTATTATCATAACTTTTTAACCATTATGCCATCTGGTGTTCTAAAGGTGTCTGTAAGTCCAGATGACCTTCAGGGAAATTTCAAATGAACTCTTTATGTAACCCAAAAGGTCCATGCTGTCCATGTCTAGGAATATATCTTCATACTTAGTTCTAATCAGTGATTGCTCACTCTGTTTTAACTTATTCAAAGTCTGTACGACCCAAACCAGGAATTGAACTCGCATTATGTCACCCAATTTAAGAACCAATGCTTTAATACACAAGTTGATTTTTCTGACTGGAATTTTATTATAACAAAGAAAGGGACAATTATTAGTATGTATGTAAATATAAACACCTCACCCCAGAAATTAAGACAGAATGTCTCTTTATGGTGTTGTGTATATATATATATATATATACACACACACACATATATATATATATATATATATATATATATATATATATATATATATACACACACATATATATATATATATATATATATATATATACACACACGCACATATATATATATATATATATATATATATACATATATATATATATACATACATACATACATATATATATATACATACATATATATATATATATATATATACATACATACATACATATATATATATATATATATATATATATATATATATATATATAAAGAGAGAGAGCTGTACTGAAATGTTCTTGACTCAATGCAATTCCCAAATTCTGAACAAGTGATTAAACACCAAATTTTTGGATGATGGGGTGTTCTTCGTTAGTTAGCCAAAAGTTTGTGGACCACCCTCTAGATTGCAAAGAATCACTTAAAAACTGAAGGCAGTATAATTTTTCAAAATTAATTTTCTAGCTTGCTTCAGGCTAGAGAGACTTTCTTTTCTTGAAGGGTTTTATCATGTATTCAATACTAATAATAGTAGTAGTACTAAAATGAACCCATATACCACGATTTCTTCAAAATTTTAACTCTAATCTTGCGGGCTAATGGTAATCTTAGGGATGGCGATGTAAAAATTTTAGGTATGTATATATATATATATATATATATATATATATATATATATGATGAAAATGTGGAAAAGACAAAGCAAAATCCGAATGATAGCCACCTCACATACAGTAAATAATAGACCTGGTTTCTTTCAGATCGCGAGCTCTGTGGCAAGATTAATGCGTGACAAACGTACCGATAAGCTATAGTTTTAAATAGTCCCCCTCACCTTCCACTTAGGACACAATCTTTTCCCTGTGCGCAGGTCTTCGTAGTTGCCGCCCACGCGACGCCAGCATATCCGACTCTGAGAAAGAATACTTGACTTTAGAATTTCAGTTTTTCTGTTTCTGACCAGTCCTGTATATATCGTCTCTCCATCAAACTTAAATCTAATATAAATATGTCTCCATTAACCATGTCCCGAAGAAGGTCTATTTGACCGAAACGTCTGACGTCGACAGAATAACAAAAATAAAAACAGTAAACTCACATATTCGGATTTTGCTTTGTCTTTTCCACATTTTCATCATACCGTCGGATCTACATCCACACATTTGCTTACATATATATATATATATATATATATATATATAGGCCAATAAATGTAATTAATATTGTTTAATTAAAAAACAGTGCATTTACTTAGATAAATTGTATCTATTAAAATAACATATAAACAGAAAATCTATTAAATAATTGTTGGACTTAATCCCTTTCATAATATATATATATATATATATATGAATGCATTTCTCTTCAAGTATGAATTGAGTTCTCTTAGGCACTAGCGTATTTCGTATAGAAAACGCTAAAATTTTGCTTTCTCTCAGTTGTGCACCGACAGCTTAAAGGTAGGATATCTGACTGATGCCAAATCAGTCAAGTTTTGATCCCAGCTTGAAGCAATCAGACGTCTAATCACACTGAAGAGCTGTGATACAGCAAAACAGTCTGTATGCATATATATATATATATATATATATATATATATAAAGAAATATAGGCCTGACGATTGCACTAGCATGAAACAGACTGTCGCCTCTAAGTGCTGACTTCCATGTCCACTTTTATATATATATATATATATATATATATATATATATATATATATATTATTTGTTTTTTAGATATGATTCCTTCGCTACATAAGAGTTCTCATGTTTCAAAAACGAGAGCCGAAACCCTCAATATAATAATTGAAATTAAGTTGAATTAATTCAACTTAATTTCAATAATTATATTGAGGGTTTCGGCTCTCGTTTTTGAAACATGAGAACTCTTATGTAGCGAAGGAATCATATTTTTAAAAAAATATCATAATATAAGCTCTACTTCTGTATGGAGCACTGTCTTTTTTAAAAATAAAACAAAAATACTAAAGAACTCCGGATTATTTACCTAACGTGTTCTTTCTTATTTTTCTGCAATACCTGCACACACACACACACACACACACACACATATATATATATATATATGTACTGGCTGGCTATTCTTTTTTATCTGAGTACACCTTTTTACTGAGTGTTCTGCCAATCCCTGTTGCAGAAACTTGCTCAGGCACATTGGTTGTTCAACACCCAGAGAACCCATCTACAGTTTATGCTGTAACTATGCTGAGAGGGTTTTAGTTAGAATTTCTTAGAGAGAGCTCATAATCTGGGAAGATCAGCTGTTTTGAACAAGGCCAGTATGCTCAAACTCTCGGTCACAATGACTTGTGACTTCATGCTAGCACAGCTATTAACAGCTTCCTAACAATTTCATCTACACAGTTTGACTCAGAAGGCTTAAGTCAACTTATGGTATAGTCTTCAGGCACTTTGTGCATGCTGGGTTTGCCTCCCCAGACTGATAACAGCAAGAAGTCTCCTTCTTGATAACTCGACCCTGGTGAGATTTGAATCTGGGTCAAGGGTCAAACATTCAAAATGCTCACATCATATATATATATATATATATATATATATATATATATATATATAAAAAGTCATTTTCAAAGTTCTTGACCTGAGCCACTTCCCAAAATAAGTATTTTAATGACCAAATAATGAATAATTGATTTTGGGAGTCGGTCAAGCCAATCACTTTCAACAGCCCCACATTATATATAGAGAGAGAGTGAGAGATAGATATTTAATAAATATTGAGAAAGAGAAATTAAATATACACAAAGTTAAAAAATACAGTTTGGAGAAGATGAAAGAAAGAAAAGATTAGCGGAATGAAAACAAATGTATTGAAAGCATTGGAGAAGAAGAAAATAATTGAATACTGAAGTAGTGTTGATTAGTCTGAAGAGATGAACGGTTTCGACTGACTGGAAGTGTATTAAGTGTATGTGGAGAAATATGCAAAGATATTTTAAGCTCATTGGAAGAATGTCTCAAGTAGTTGATAACAAGAATTGAAATTTGAGGAATTTTATTTTGTTATACTGCATATTAAAAGCAGAAGCTACTAAGATATAAAGATGTTTGCATGTACACTATATATATATATATATATATATGAGGGTAACCCCAAAATTATCCACACTTACACCATAACATATCTTTAGGTTTGTCACACTGTGTTCTATTCATATGTACTTATAGTTTGTACTGTTGTTGTCACATGGCCGATGTTTGAGCTTCATCACACTAGTTTTCTTGCTGCTGTTACAGTGTAAACATGCCCACTTTACTCACAGTTTGCACCAAGAACAAAGAGAAAACTTAACTGCATATATATATATATATATATATATATATATATATAAAAACTTGCATCTACAAACAGAAGCACACTTTTATATATATATATATATATATATATATATATATATATTTAGGAAATGGATTAAATCTGACAGATTTTTAATTTATTTGTTTAAATGTTATTTTTTAAATGGATACTCATATTTGAATAGATGCTCTGTTTTTATTTATTTATTAACAGTATATTTATTTATTTACATCCACTGGCCTGAATATTTGAGAAATCTTGTTTGAAAAATATGTGTTCTCAGATCTAACATCCATTAAACCAACTCAGCCACATAGTTCAAAAGCCCTCATCAGGCTTTGTTTGATCAAGTGGTCATACATGGACAACTGGGTCTAAAGCACATCAGATCTAATGACAATTTGCCTCAGAGGATGCAAGTTCATATCATGCCGGAGGATGCATATTGTTTTAACTAGATTTTTCAAAATACTTTTGATTTTAAAGTGGACTGTGAAAAATAAAATATACTTGTGTATTTATATTTATTTTAATTGATATAAAAATGTTTCATTATTGGACAATCCTGAAGTTGACTTGTCTACTTGTAAAAAAATAGGAAAAACGTTTTTGGGTAATAATTGTTATAAATTAGCATTCATTAGATCTTCCCCGTCTTATACCTTTTGTCAGAATTAAAAAAAATTGTTTTTCTCATTTTAGAAGGGATGTTAGGGGTTGATTTAGTACTGTATTTTTATTATGAACAAGAAACTCCTAAAATAATAAAAATCAATATTTTTAAATTCTGGCAAACAGTAGTGAACCTAAATTTTTGGCTCCCTGAAGCTTGAACAGACATAGGTGCCCCTTCAAAACCAGCAACATTAGATTTAAGATTCCAACTGCCAACATGTATGCTGTGAATAGATTCTGGTGAGCTCAATGAGCCTATACAGCTGGGGCTTTGGGTGCTGTAAACCTTTGGAATTTGACCAGTTACAGGAGAATTTTGAGGCCATATGAAATAGTTATTAGAGCACATTTTAAGGCCAACATTAGCTACTTCAATACATTGGTTTATGATTCTATCACTAAAATGGCCTTATTCTAATAACAAACACTGTAAAAAAAAAACATTGATTTTGCTGAAGAATTCACTCATTAAAAAATGTTGCTTCAGGGTACCCCTGTCGGATTAGGGACCTTGAAACATAAGCTTCATTAGTTTAATAATAGATCTCCCACTGCTGACAAATGCTGTAATGAGATAAAGGTCTAATGAAGCAAAATCTATAAAAATATCTATTAAAAAAGTCATCCAAATATTTTAGAAAGCGACCGATGAATTTCAGTCTGTGCTCAATGTTGTCACTTTTTATAGAGGTAAATGATTTCAGTGATTTCTGTCCTCATTAGTTTTTCAAAATTGTCAAACGCATTTTTTTATATCTCATAATGATAGATCAGCAAAAGATCAAAAGATACTATAAATCTATTTAAATGAATTATTACCTACTTATTAATTCAAATTGGTCTACTTATCTTGGTTGGTATTTCAGCCACAGTGCTTCCCTACTTCAAGAGTTTGTTTTAATTGGTACCATTTTGAAAATCTGTCTATATTAAACATGGCATGTGGAACTAGAACAGTCTACCCCAGTGAGTGAAATAAAGGGTTCAGTTCAACATTTCAACCACCTGAAGAAGGCTCAAGCGTACAACTGCCGAGGCATTGTAATAAATATGGTTACAAAGATGAGGACCATAGTCCGAATAATGTAAATAATGTCCATTTTGAAAATGTTGAACCAAACACTTCATTGGATCTATGTGGGTAATGGTAATATTAATCTTTTTCTATTAAAGAAAAATATTTGACACTTATTGACCAAGAAGACACTGCTGCTTTCAATTGATATTTATAAAATCTTCAAACAGTTTTTCAAGAAAATAGGTTTCCAGTCCAGTAACTGTTATAGTTGTTTCCTGTCTTGATTGGTCTTCCTTCCTTGCCTTTTGTTTGAGATAGTGTGGAACATTAGCATGTTAATTATGTCATTATTGTCTCTCTAAGTTATATATATTATCCGTTTTAGTTGTTACTACTGTTGAAAGTCCTCAAGAGATGTGGTTTTTGCTATCTGGTACAGAAGAAAGTTACATTCAGACAGCATCTTGTGAGTCAGACTCCCAAGAGGATGCTTTTCCAATCACAATAATCTCAATCTCTTCAAGTCTTGTGTCAAATGTTATCTATTCTATATATTATCATAATCTGCACATACTTCCTCTCATACAACAAACTCATTCAGTAGCCTTGGGTAAATATTCAGTAAAAAGAAATATTAAGATAGGAGGTTCCAATCTGACACAAGGAATTAAAAGGCATACCATGCTTCAGGAAAATTCAGGACGTGGAATTAGTAAATACTAAACAATTCAACTATCAGTTTAGCATAGGCGATAACAGAATATGCTAGGGTTAGTGTGTTTTTACATGGCAAATTAACACAAAATCCAAACATTAGCCTAACAATTAGGGTCAAGTTTTTAAAAGATTGTGTCTTTCATACGGATGTCTTGCGTGGTTACAAAACACATTCAGAAATATCCAAACTGTCAGCTGTCTACAACCACTTTATAAGATCAATGATGAAGAATGGTTTTTGAGCAAATGAAGCCTGTAGGTCTTAGTGAGGACCATCTTTTTTTAAGCCTTATGGATGCGTACTACAAAATTACAAATAAAGAACTGTTCCATCTAACAAAAACCACATTACTTGAGAACTTTCAGCAGCAGCAGCAATTATGGAAAATTTGGCAGAGAAATCTGAAGTAGCATTAAAATAGTGTAGGATGCTTTCCAAAAGGAAAATTTTATTAGAAAAAAAGAACAGTTCTGAATTATATTAATAATATTAATGCTTATATATGGCATGCCACTGAATGCTGGACAATTTTATATGCGATTTTTTTCTGAACCTTCTTCCTTCCTATTTTTATTTCTGACTCTCATATATTTCTTTTTATCTTATTCTTGTGAGTCTTTCATTTCTCTCTTTCTTTCTTTCTCTTAGCAAACTGTCAGTCTGATCTCATCAGTTTCCTCTGAGTTTGAAAATGAGCAGACAGTGTCAAGATAGGTTTATAATTATTCATCTTCTGCCAAACTACATGAATTTTCATCAAGTCCCATAGGCAGCTCCATACTAGAGCACGATTTGTTATCTATCTGGGAGGTCCAGCGGTCGGCAGTGGTGACATGTTAGTATTAAATTGGATGGATTTTTTTTTGAATGAAGCCTACACAGCATGATCTCCTTTATCAGAGAAAGCCAATGTCAATGGTCAATCAAGAAATTATTTCTTTAAAACATATGCCATTGAGTGTCAGTTGATTTTTGATGTGGGAGAATAATAAATAGAAGCTATATAAATGATATTTATATATAAACACAACGCATATATATATATATATATATATATATATATATATATATATATATGTTTATTTATATATATATATTTATATATATATATATATATATAAACACAACGCATTCATCCACTTGTTGTTTTCTGCATTGATGAGTATATTTTTTTTTCTTTCTGTTTAAAAATATTTTATAATTTTTGTGGAATTTTACATGTAGTACTTATAAAATGATATGTTTGAACAGAGATGAGTAACTTTCTTAAAATATTTGAGTAATTTAACATGACACTGAAATCAATATACACATTGGGATAGTGAAAAGTTGCCTTTACAAAGCTAAGCAAAGTAATAAGAAACAGGAAAATTTAATTAGAAACAAAGAAAAAAGTATTGTACTATTATGCAATGACAGTGAATGCTGGACCATTTCCTAAAAGATGAAGAAGAAACTTGAGGCAACAGAAATGTGGTTTTACAGAAGGATGCTTAGGATGTCATAAGCTGAACATGTGAACAAAGACAAAGTTCTAGAGAAAATGGAAGCAAAAAGGGCATATACTTAATATCAGAAAGAAATATTTGAAATTTCTTAGACACATAATGAGGAAAGAGGACTTAGCAAATATGACACTCAAAGGAACAGAGGAAAGCAACCAAAAACATACCAAACCTGCATGCATTGTTAGCTAAACAAGGATTAGGATAGATAGCAAAAATACAAACAAGAGCTAAAAAGGACAGGAAATGGTGGAGAGCCATGAGTGTCTCCTGGTGGGACATGGCACATAGAAGAAAAAGAATGCTTCAAAACCAGGGTATAAAATTACCAGTTAAAATAAAACTAATTTTATTCATACTAGTTTCATTATTCTATCACATCTTCTCAGTTAAGTAAACATTAAAATAAAGTGTGAAATCAGAATAAAAAAGTTGCTTATAGTTTAGCTTTCTGTAACAATAAAAAGCAATAATATCAAATTAAATTATATGACTTTACAAAAGAACAAATCTAAAATAAGCTGTTGTCAAAAAATTAACCTCTTTAGAGAATGTAAATCAAAGAGAAAATGATGACATAATTAAAATTTTGACATTCCACGTTACTTCAAACAAAAGGTTAGGAAGGAAACTTTCATCAGTACTGGAAAGAGCAATAATAGTTACTGGAATTGAGAAACCTATTTTCCTGAAAAATTGTTTTAATAGAAATATTTTACAAATTCCACCTGACAGTAGTACTGGCTACTTGGTCAATAAATGCTGAATGTTTTCTTAAAAGGAAACAACTAACATTACCATTGACATTAAATACCATCTTATTATATATATTATTATAATTTATATGATATCTGTAAATAGATTCTATTTATTATTTACACTATATTTGGGCGATTGTCCCTATCTTTGTTGTTATTATCACAACGTTTCGGCTGTTGTACCCTTTGGCTTTCTCAGGTATATATCAATCTGGGTAACCTATAGGGAAACTGAACCTTTTTATTTAATCTACAGAAGTAGACTATTCTCATTCCACAAATCATAGCTAGGGATATCCTCTAGTTCTTGTTTTTAGTACTGCTCAGTTATTGTTCATCCATTTGTACTGAGTCCAAATAAATTACTGCCCAACCCAGGGAATGAACTCCCAACCACTATGTTACCAAATTCACAGACTGTAGCTAACAAGATGAAACCCATTGTTTATTTACAATTGAAATAGCATCTGCCTTGTGGCTGAGATAGTGGGATTTTTCAGTGTACCCATGTTGCTACCAAATGTGACACAAGGTTGAAGTTTAAAGTGAGTTTAAAGGCAATACTATGGGAAAATTGCTCAAGTCTTCTCAGTACTTTCCCTTTTGGGGATGCCTCAGGTGCTGGATAATGACCCCAGCCCCTTCCTGAAGAAGAGGTACAGCTTGGAGGGATACCCCACTGGGGCTTAATCTAATATTAATTTCAAACTACCACTGTTGAGGCCAGCAAGAAAGCTATGCTTCATTGTTGCTTTTCAAGACATGGAAATTTTCCTACCTTGGAAGATTGGTGAAATACCATCTTCCATTACGATTCCTTCCCATGTTTAGCCTTGTGCTACATTAAGATTAAGACAGTCATTCTAAACAAACTGAAATGCTGAAAGCCTGAATAATAAAGTAACAGGAATTAATAATATTCTGGATATCTGTGTAGCATAGTGGTTATTGGTGACAAAAGTCGAATTGCATGCCAAGTTCAAGTCCCAGCTAAGTTCATTGTATCTACTTTTGCCCAAATATCATTGAAAAATGTATAATAATAGTAATATTAGCCGTTTCATATTTGGCTGAGCATTTAGACTTGCAATCAGTTAAATTTTATAAAATCTTTCCCTTCAAGTAATATTCAAGGAAAATAGATTTCTCAAGTTGCTGTTATTGCACTTTCTTGTATTGATGGGGGCCTTCTTCCTTTCCCTTTGTTTGGGGTTTGAGTGGAACATGAACATTTTGATTATGTCATTATTATCTCTTTGATGTGATATCCATTTTAACTGTTGAAGCTGTTGTTGAAAGTTCTCAGTGATGTGGTTTCATTTATCTGGTACAGTACTTTGTGATTCGGTAATGCCAGTCCACGAGGTTTGTATGAATTCATATATTTTTCATCCTCACCAGTTATGAGCTAAATAGTAATGCAGACTGGGTTCTCTAGCCTTGATTGGCAATATGTCTAGACGGAAAAGGACAGCTCTGAATTCAAAATTTTTTAGGGATGTGGATGGCAGCCCCAGTAAAACCCTATTTGCTAAAGAGAACCACAGCAGCTACACCCAGTATGGTCAGGATGTGGCCCTCTACTCCACTGTGGAGTTTAATATTTCTAACGAGGGAGAAGAGGGTTGGGTGAATAATACCAGAACTTGCAAACTTTGGCACAAGGCCATATTGACTGAGTATTGAAATAGGAATGAAGTCCATACAAGTGTTAGAAATATTGCTTTAATTATTTAAAATACAAATATAGATATGATATCAGTTATTGAAAAAGAAAATTAAAAAAACAACAGGTTTATCTACTTTAACATATTTGATGCTGTTTCTTGTTCATTTCTGCTGAATCAAGAACTGACATCATAGAGGCAACATAATGCACTAATCAACACATAATCCATATCTTTCAAATCAGGAGAAACCAAAGAGTTGTGTCTGTAATAGTATCTATAATAATCAAGGCAAGAACAATAGTTTGAACAAATTAAATAAAGTATAAAGACAATTCATTATCAAAAAAATGAAATCAAAAACTATCAGTCAAGTGTCGATAGACAAAAATATTAGAAAGTCAAATTTGAATGCAATAAATTTGATTTGGCAGATCAGCTTTAGTCACTTTTCCACTGCCTCTCTGTGCCTTTTCTTTCAATACTTTCATGGTAATTGTTCAAATAAGCTCTTTGCTATGGTATTGTTATAGACAATTTAATTTTAATGGTGTCTGTTCCACTGAGCTTACAATGGAAAGATAGATTGTATGAGACCAACTGTTGAAAAGTCAAATCAACACAAAGACGACACAAGACATAGTAAACTTAACAACTGTTTTATTCAAACTGGCACTGGATCCATTTTGCTTCCAGCATTCCCTAGTGGGACTGGAAGTACTTATAATCATAATAATTGGTGTTGTTATAAACATTCCCATTCCTAAGATAATTTATTTTCTTTATTAATTTATTTCTAACTTTTCCAAATTACAAAATAAATAATTACAAATCAAAATTTGTTTTGGTTATAGTTAGTTCAAGGGTGATAACTCACTCACCTTCTGGAATCAAACAGATATTTTGGAGTTTGTATTGTTCATCCACTCCTAGTTTTTCCAGTACTTTCTCTTGTATTATTATTTACTTGAAAATCCTTGTAATGATCACTAATTGGTTTCTTTCTCAAAAGTCTATTTTCCAAAACCTGGAAATGAAATATGTTTCCTATTTTGGAAATCCTCTTGATTCGTTGTCATGATATCCGACCTGTTGTCAGTGTCTGCTGATTTAATCATTCCTTCAGTGTTTCAATAGTTCTCTTTAACTAATTTTATTCTAACTCTCCTATTTTTATTCTAAATTTTTAGAGTTGGTAAATTTCTGGCACCATGTTCCACTGGGATTAGGGTAGAATGATAAGTTATATGAGACTGGCTGCTGAAAAGTCAAATCAACACAAAGATGGCATGAGACATGGTAAACTTAACAATTGTTTATTTAAATTGCCGCTAGATCTGTTTTGCTCCCAGCATTTCCTATTGGGATCAGAAGTGCTTACAGTCATCATAATAAACATTACTGATGTTGTTATAAACAGTGTCTTCTGTCACCAAAATTACAATTCTTTTAAGTCTTTTCAAGGTAATTTTTTATGCAAAAATGTATCACCTTTTGTCTGTTTCCAGTTGTCCACACATCCTTCTGCCACTAAATACCAAAGCTTAGATTAAATTAAATGTATTTGTAAGGGTAGATTCTGGTCAAAAGTACCACCAACTTAAACAATTGTCAAATATAGTCATTGTTTCAGTGTGTGAAAGTGAGCTTTGGAGCTATTGAATTTCAACATGGACAATATCATTATCTTCATTTAATTTCTCCTCAACAGATAACTCAGCCCTTTTACATTTTGTTTTATAGCATTTGAATTTGAGACCATTTCAAAGCATAAGATTACATAGTATAATAAAACAAGTCTTGTGCTGAAAAGTAAAACCACAGAATAAGCTGTCTTGTCAGCCAGGAAATATTTTTATTGATGTTCTTTTGACATGTCGATAATTAAGAAAGTACCAAATCCATGAAAACTTAAATTCTGATTAATAAGAAAATTATACAGAGACAAAATTAAGCTTTCTTTTTTTTTTTTAAATTGGTTTGAACAGTTTATTTGTAAAACTTTAAGAAAATGTACCATGGAATTTCAACGTTTTCAGTATAAAAATCTTTCACCTCTACATCTGTTCATTTATATACAATTGCTAGCTTTTAGATTGCAAATGACATTTATATATTACATAAGAAATCAGAGAGAGAAGTAAAACTAATGATTACCATAAATGTTGCATAAATTCCATACCGATTTTCTTGTCACTTTGGAACATTCCAGAAGCCAATGAAACTGAAATAAAAATCTAAAAGTACACTGCTGGCTGAGATGACTGTCTTGCAGACAATTGGTCGCACCGCAAGTGGCATCTTTATAAATCTGGCGCCACTAGAATCAAAATGTACAGCAGAACTGTAGGTGCTAAACTACTGGGAGGAGACAAGAGAGATCAAACTTGTAAGCATATTTCAAAGTATTCATTTCATGCAGATGCAAACACATGCATTTACATTTTAGGTTTACGTGACAGTTCAGTGGGTAGAGAATTAGGTAGGTGGACGTAAGTTCTACAGTTTGATTTTTCATGATTTTGCCGATGAAATTTTAAGTATGAAAAGAAATTTTAAAACCTGAAGTCATGATTTTTTTTTTTCTCTGACAACAGGCTAATGGATTAAAGTGCCTGTTCATGAATTTGGTTGAATAGTAATTGTGAGTTCAATCACTGGTTTGGGTAAAACAGACTCAAGCTCTATGGAAACAGGGTGATCGATAAATGAGCAGCACAAAAAGGGGGAAAAACTAAATACAAGATATATTTCTGGGGATCTCTCCTCTTTTTAGTCTTGCTAGCCTTGTTTCTACTAAAAGTTATTTCATTTCTCGGCAGATTTGTTAAACATCCCATAAATAGTATTTATCTATGGAATTGAAGAAATTGGTAGTGCATGTCACTACTGTTGTAAATTAAGGAGGGTTACTACTATTATGAGTGTGGAGTTTTGTTGTAGTAAAAGAAAAAATGTAACAAGTTACTGCAACTTTAACTATCTAACTCCCCTTGTAGCAGAGGAACCTTCCAGGGTTAATGCTGAAAATGAAAGACATGTAACAGAAAACATAACAGGATATTGTGTTGAGATGTTATTCTCTTTTATGTAATTATGAGTTGGTAATAAATTTACAGACGTGTTATATTGTGATATGTGACACAGTAGATAAATGTTTTTAGTATTATGGTTATTTGTTTGTATTATGTATTCTTTTTTTTTGTTTGTTTGTTTAACTTGCCTTAATGTATCAGTCCCGAATTCTTTTGGGGATTAAACTGCATAATCACTAATGAGATTCAGAGACTTTTTTTTCTTGGTTTTGTAGTAGTGAAATTTTTACATCTGTTGTATTGGGAATTAAAAGTCCTACTGCCCTCTCTAGTGGGTAAGTGAACACTAATTCTAGTATCACAAAGATTTTAGTATAGCAAAAGATGCCTTCAAAAAGCTAAGCAAAGTATTGAGAAACAGGAAAATTTCATTAATAATTAAGAAATGAGTGCTGAACTGCAATGTAATATGAATCCTCCTATATGATAGTGAATGCTGAACAAAGTCCTTGCAGATGAAGAGGAGACTTGAAGCAACAGACACATCGTTCTGCAGAAAATATCAATCCTGCTATATGGCAGTGAATATTGCACTATTTACTCACAAATGAAGAAGAGACTTGAGGCAACAGAAATATGGTTCTACAGAAGGATGCTGAGAATGACACAGACAGAACATGAGTACCAAAGATTTTTTAAGGAAAATGTGAACAAAATTTTTACTTAGGATGAGAAAGTGATAGCTAAAATTTCTGAAACATAATGCAAAGAATTTGATAGTTACTGGATATACTGAGGGCATGAAGGGCAGGGGGAGAATATTGAGTAACCTACCTAATGAGCTTGTGTAAATGTATGGCAGGATAGTAAATGGATAAATATTGCTTAGGGCTATAAAAGATAGGAAGTGGTTGAGAGGTATGATTGCTCATGTCCTGAAGAATCATGACACATAGAAAAGCATTTCTTGTGAGATATTTGTATACTCCATTACTAAGGTCTTTTCCTGAGTCCCCAACTTCCTTACAAATGGAATTTACTATGCTTCTTGATATACAGTCATTCATAGTTGAAATTAAATATGAATTAAAAGTAATATAAAAAGGGCTACTTATAAAGTAACAGAATTATGGGAAATATTTATAAAGCAGTAAAATTGTTTATTGGCTTTTTATTCATTTTCTGACATAACTCACTGAGTAATATCTTTTATTATCATTGGATGGATATATAAATTTAGAATGTCTTTGGCAGAGGGAATTACATAAATACAGTTACAGATTTTGAAGTATCCTTGCGTCATATTGATTGAAAATGCACTACTTTTGCAAAATCCTTTACAATAAATTGGAACATTTGATCCAAACATGAAGCCTGAAAAATTTCTCTGTAAAAAATTAAAAAAAAGACTTAGCATGTATTTTCAAATTTAACATTTATTTTTATATAATTATTCAGTTTGAACTTTGAATAATGAAGATAAAGAGAAAATTAATAGTCAACAAAGTAAGATGTATATTCAGTTTTCCGCAGGAGTTGGAATTTAATATGTATTATCAGGTAAAATAGATTTATATCTTTTATGAATTCTAGAAAAATAGCATATTTTCTCTGAACTTTAAATAATTATTCCTGTTTTTCTTCTAATTAGAATTTTCAATGAATCAGTAAAATAAAAATGTAGATATTTTTATAGATAATAATATAAGCAATTAACAGACATTTTTCAATCTGACCTTTCTTATTAATATAAGCATTATTTTAATGGATACAAATATTTGAGTAGACATCCCTATTTATTTGGAAACAGTGAAATTAACATGTACTGGACTAGATCATCAAAAGTCTTATTAAAGTGTTATTTTTTTATACGACATTTGATGAGGTATTGTAACTATTTACACTGTTTACATTGTTTGGACTGTTACCCTTATCTTTATTCACGATGTTTCAACCATTGTACAATGGCCTTCTTCAGGTGTTGTATGCTGGAATTTCAAATCGAACCCTTTATTTCGTCTACTGTAGTAGATTGTTCTAGTTCCACATATCATGCCTTTTATGGATATCTCATGGATACAAATACATGGCTTAGTGGATAAAAGCATTGGTTGAAGTAATCCAGTGACTTGACTCATATAGTTGTCACAGCAGAAGTGAACAAAAACTTGAAGAGTTGAGTTACTAAAGGAAATTAACTGAAACTGAGATATCCAGAAGAGGTATGGCATGGGGAACTAGAACAATCTACCCCGGTGGACTAAATAAAGTGTTCAGCTCGAAATTTAAATGTATATCACCTGAAGAAAGCTGGAGCATACAATGACCAAAACATTGTGAATATGACAATAAAGATGTGGACAACAGTCCAAATAATGCAAATAGTTATAATACCTCATCTCAAAATTATAAACAGAAATATGATATATGCATCATATCAACTGCTTTTTTCTGATTTTAACTGTTTTTTCATTTTCCTTAAAACTTTGTCATTGTTCATGGTTTTCTCAGCATCCATCAGCAGAAATTCAAATTATGACTAAAACTGTTAATGTCTACTTCACTCAAATGCTGTTTGAAAAGTCATGAAACCACATCTTCCTGCATTTGCTACTGTCAACTCATATCAACAAAATGTTATCAGTATAAAAACAAAACTGGGCAAACTGAATTCAACTTATGACTGAAACTGTTACAGCTCATTTCATTCAAATGCCCTTGTATAAGGCATGAATTCATTTCTCCCTGTATTCTGTATTATCAATTAATATGTTGACAAAATCTTATCTGTATATGGGCAACCTGAATTCAGTTTCTGGTTAAAGCTGTTTACTTTACTCAAATGTCCTTGAGAAGGCATGAATTCACTTTTCCCTGTATTCAGTACCATCACCTGATATTTTGACAATATGTTATCAGTATAAAAAAAAAGAAATAGGTGATGTCTTATGGTAATGGAAAAATAAGCAGTTTCCATACAAGAAACATTCAGTATTCATTGACTGAGCAGTTAGTGTCACTATCAGTTGAGATTTCCACATCATTTTTATTAAAAGAGTTTTTCAGAAAATTAGACAACTCAAATCCACTAAATGTTATAGTTCTTTTGATACTGATGAGAATTTCCTTCCAATCATTTTGCTTTTGATAGTGTGGAAAGTTAATAGCTTGATTATATCATCATTTTCTCTTCTATTCACATCTACTACATATTTTTGTTGTTAGAAGTGTTCAAGTGATATGGTTTTTGTTATTTGGTAAAGCTCTTCCCTGATGAATTTGTAGCACTAATCTATAGGGCCTGTTGAAGGATTATCTTCTTTAAGATTTACAAGTTTAATTTGCTCAAATCCATTTGTAACCATTAATCTGAGAAAACAGTTATATCCAATGATAGATATATCTGAATGTCTTGGATGCTATACATGACATACATATGAAAGTGTAGATTTGATGAGGTTATTTAAGAACATGACTTGAGCTTTCAGGTCAGTATTTTTGTTTTGTAATGTCTTGGAGTGCTGAACAAAAGTACACATAGTACAACATAACCTGTGTTCTATACAGTAAGATATTTAAAATGTTTAGGATTTATCAATTCAACAATCTTGATTTATATGATAACTTCAGGGTAGGTGCAATCTCTACTCACATTCCAGTTACAGATCATGGTTTCTGTTTTAGAAAGGTTTGCCCTACTTCTTGGAATATTTGGTAAAGAATATTGACTTTTTGGTTCTTCTTATACCGACTATGAACACCTTTGTAATCAGTATAGCCACAATCTCATTGTCAGTACATTATATTTTGGAGAGAAGACAAGAGTGCTGTTTTCTGTCAATAGATTTGTTTGGGATGAGATAAGATATATTCAAATGTACCTATAAATACACAAAGCATAATCTAAAAGATGATTAAACAGATTTAGACTATTATTTACTCCTTGTCATACTCCTGACAAAGTTTGAAGTTTTTTTTTTTTTTTTTTAAGCTTTTCAGCCCAGACAAGGCTGGAAGCCACTAGCACACAAGGAGTTACAGAGGATTTGGAGAAAGAGCAGATAGGAATGATAGAGGAAAGGATGTGGAGAAGGATAGTGGATAGATCAATGCAACGGGAGATGTCAATTGATGTTACATTTGAATAGTTGGAGATTATAGTTGTCAGGGAAACAGGAATAGGGAAGGGAGTTCCACAGGCAGGAGGTGCGAGATATGAAGCTATTGGAGTAGAAGAGACGTCTACATTTAACAGTTTCAACAGTGAAAGGGTGGGAACGGGATGCCAGCCTCGTATGACACGAATTCATGGAGCCTGGGAAGCAGCGATAGCAGCTCATCGGAGCAATTACCATGGAAGTATTTGTAAAAGAGACAGAGAGAGGCGACAGCGCATCTGTGAGAGGGAGACTGCAGACGAGAAGCCAGATCAGGGCCAATTACATTGCATACCCGTCTCTGGATATTATCAAGAACCCAGAGGCAAACAGAAGGGGCTCCAGACCATATATGGCAGCAATACTCCATGCAAGGGCGGATGGTTGATTTGTAAATTTGGAGGATCGATTCTGGGGAGAAAAATTTCCTGGCCCGGCACAGGGAGCCAACTTTGCTAAATGAGATAGTTTTTGGGTCTTCACTAGACATATATGATTTTGTTTGATACAGATCAAAGCAGTCGTGAGCTCCTAAAAAGTATGTCAGATCAAAGTGGTCATGAGCTCCTAAATACTAAATACATCTTCTAAAACTAGAAAAAATATTAAAAAAAAAAAGGTTTTTCTCCAAATTTTAGATATGTATTATTATATTGCAAAAAAAAAAGTTATGAAACCCATAGTAGAAAATTAACAAAGACCATCCTGGGAATGACGATAAACTACATCCGACAGCAAGGCCTCCAGTCAGGCGGTTTTGATGAGTGCAGAACCGCTTCTTAATTATTGTTGTTCCCAAGTCCACTCTAACCAAATAGCAGCTGTTAGGGTTCCAGCTATGGGTAAATAGCTAACCCCCAAAACTGGGATCAAAATACTATGAAAGTATAACAAATTTTATAGTAAAGATACCAGGAATACATTTCATAGTAAAAAAAGTTAGCAGCAACACATTTTGTAAAAGAAATTATTAATACTTTCAAGAAAATTAAATTTTGTTATTAAATGACTCAAAAAGAGTTGATATGGCACTAAACAAGCAAAAAAAACAATTAAAAAAAACCCATAAAATTACCCCTGATTATATTGTATAAATACAGCCCGATGGTAACTGTGGATTTTGGTTAACGATATTTTACTCAAAGTGGCACCACCCAGGATTCCATAAGCAACATAATTTAAGGATTGCTTGTTTTTGCTGCATTATCCTTAGATATTTTTGATTCTTCTGTTATTTTGCTCTTTTATTCATTTATTCATAAATTCCTTTGCCCTTTGATTTATTGATGAATTTCTCTTCTGCAGACTTAATGAGAAAGCCTGTGTTTTTTATTTTCTCCACCATTGTCTTTTTTTCTGTAAAATTTAGAATGGCAAAAATGTACTGGTCAGCGTCCATATTAATACTGCTCTCTGTCCACCTGATTCACTACACTCAAATTTTCTATTTTTTTTTTAAATTTATATAGTCCTGAGTATGATGATAAACTACATCTGGCAGCAAGGTCTCTGATCAGGGAATTGGAGGTTTCAAGAAGCATGGAACCCCCTCTTAACTGCTCCTGTTCCCAGGTCCACTCTGACCCAGGGTAGTAGCACTTGTTAGGGTCCCAGCTATGGGTAAATGGTGAACCTCCAAACAAAAACGAAACAGTATGAAAGTGTAGGAATACATTTTTGTAGCAGAAATACCAGCAATACATTTTTATAGTAATATGACCAACAATACATTTTATCTGTAGCTGTAGCCATAAAATTGTATTCAAAATATCTAGATTTCAGTATTAAGGTTTTCCTGAGTCTATCCTTCATATCTACAAATCAACCATTCGTCTTTGCATGGAATACTGCTGCCATATATGGTCTGGTGCTCACACTATTCATCCTCGACAAAATCCAGAAATGGGTAGGCAACATGGTTGGTCCTGATCTCGCATCCTGTCTGCAGTCGCTCTCTCACAAACGTGCAGTGACTTCCCTTTGTCTTTTCTACAAGTACTTTCATGGCAACTGCTTCGATGAGCTACTTTCACTGGTTCCCAGACTGCATGAATTTAAGCCTGCTACTAGGTTGGCGTCTCAGTCCCACCCTTTCACTGTCGAAACGGCTAAATGTAGCCATCTCTTCTACTCTAACAGCTTCTTATCTCGGACCTCCCATAAGTGGAAC
>OZ038487.1:55338908-55343908 GCA_964036315.1 Acanthosepion esculentum | reverse complement strand
TTTCAAATTTCTTTTTCTATTTTTCATTTATTTTTCCTTCACTCTCCCTCTACCATTTAACTTTTTTTCTTACCTTCTTGGATTTCTTTCTTTTTTTTTTAATTAATCCTTTTCTTCAAGAACTTTGCATGTCTTGTACTCTTTGTTTTTTCCCCTCCCCTCCTCCTCTTCTTCTCGCTGCAGTTTCACTCATTCCATGATGAGTATTCATTTGATTGCTGCAAGTCAGTATGCATCTTAAAGTCAAGCTGGGATGCTTATCTGAGCCAATACTGTGCGGTCAGTCTTTGACTCAGAAACACTCTGGATATTTCTATAGCGAAACAAGATCAAATGGAATAAAAAAAAAAAAAGAAAACAAAAAAATGAAGACTGAAAAGAATGGCGGAAATATGTTATCACAAAAACCCCAAACTGCAAAGCAATAATTATCATCTCTTTGAGTGTGGTTTTGTTGATTATTTGCATGTTCCATGTTACATTTGCACTTCAAGACAAATCGTCCTTTTCAGGATATTCAAAAGTTGTAAAACTTGTGAGCAAGGGAGGGAGGGGGCAGCTAAAAAGTGAATATGAAAAGAATTATTCTGCAAAAAGAAGGTCCTGACAAAATTGTTTCCTCTCCTGCTGAGCTTTTGCAAGGGTAAGATAAAAGAGGAAGGAGAAGAAGAAGAAGATAGAAGTCTATTGTAAATTTGAAGTTCCCCCACTGAGAGAAGCATCATGCCTGTGCATGCAAGAAATCATTTAGGAGCTATATCTTTATTGTTGTTGTGGCTGTTATGGACATAAAGTGTAACAATATTTTTGGAAATCTCTCAGAAACAAAATAAGAAGTTAGTTTATAGACTGATAGACAAAGATTGACAGATGTAAACAGCCTTAGCTAGATATGGATAGACTTAGATATAAATTGACAGAAGTAGACAAATTTACAAAACTGAAGTAGATGCATAGATATTAAACAATGAACAACTGAATATAGATACAAATTAACAGAGGTAGGCAAATTTACAAAACTGAGGTAGATGCATAGATATTAAACAATGAACTGAATATAGATACAAATTAACAGAGGTAGGCAAATTTACAAAACTGAGGTAGATGCATAGATATTAAACAATGAACAACTGAATGTAGATACAAATTAACAGAGGTAGGCAAATTTACAAAACTGAGGTAGATGCATAGATATTAAACAATGAACAACTGAATATAAATACAAATTAACAGAGGTAGGCAAATTTACAAAACTGAGGTAGATGCATAGATATTAAACAATGAACAACTGAATATAGATACAAATTAACAGAGGTAGGCAAATTTACAAAACTGAGGTAGATGTATAGATATTAAACAATGAACAACTGAATATAGATACAAATTAACAGAGGTAGGCAAATTTACAAAACTGAGGTAGATGCATAGATATTAAACAATGAACAACTGAATATAGATACAAATTAACAGAGGTAGGCAAATTTACAAAACTGAGGGAGATGCATAGATAGTGAATAAATAACAGCTGAGGATAGATAGTTTGGAAATGGTCAGAGGTAGACAAATTTACAAAATGGAGGTAGATACATAGATATTAAATAATTAACAACTGAAGATAGATAGAAGTTGACCATGTATTGTGATAATTATAAGTTCTGCTGGAATGTACAGTTAGCTAAGAGGGTAGAAATCATGTTGAACTAATCTTCCAACACACAAAATGACATAAGGCAAAGGAAAAAAGAGAGGTATGGCAGTAAAACAATGGAAAAGTGGCAAAGAGATATTAAAGTGTCAAGAGAGAATGAAAACAATCAAAGGTAGACAAATTTTAAAAACAGAGGTAGATGCATCAATAAATAATGAATGACTTAGGTGAATAGATAAATAGGAACATTGGCGGAAAGTCATAGTTCTGTAGTTCAAAAGACTGATAAGTAAAAATAGAGAGATTAACAAAGTGAGATATTGATAGATAAGGCTGTGTACTTTTTTGTTTTCGGTCAGTAACTCTTATCTCCTAATTGCTTCTATCAAGAAAGAAAAGGAAATGACTATTAACCCCTTTCAAAATTTTCTTTTATGACATGGACATCAATGTTTTGAAACTAACCTATTTTTAATTACATTCCTGAAAAATTCAGTACTGAGTTGCTAAAGGAGAATTTTCCAGAACCTTCAAGAATTTCTACAATGTTCTGGCTACCAAGGATCATATAACAAAAACATGATGGGAGCCTATATTTGGGGTGGGGTGGCTAAATTCATGAAAGTAATTTACAATATAAGCATAAATTGCGAAAAACTATTCACTTCTGAGTTTTTAGTGGTTTCCGTTGTGCAATCCTAGAATAAATGTCACTATTGAATCATGGGTCATTTTGTTCTTATTTTGCATGAAAGAGAATGGTCATATTTGCCCATTTTCCCAGTGGAAATAGGTAAATTTCAGAAATATCATTATTCTAGTCACAAAAGCAAAGTTTAAAGGAAATATTAGCTATTTTTCATATTTTTTAGGCATAAGCAAATAGAAAATAATAGTTGTTACCCAAGGACAAAAATAGTGTTACACATTGTAATGAACAAAGGAAGGTTAACAGAACAAAATGGGATAGGATAGGTAGACAGCTGTGAATGGACTATGATTAACAGAAATGGATGTACAGATTCTATCACTCCAGGAAGTACCTGACTCTTTCTGCCTTGCTTTATCTTTATAAGTGTCAGATTAGACCTAAAATGGAGTATTGCTGCCATATGGCTGGCATTGCTCAATCCTCACTTTTCATCCTTGGTAGAGCTCAAAATCATTTGTGCAGTCTTGTGGGAGAGACCCATTTTCCACTGTTCAATCTTTTTCCACAGATGCAACATTTTTTTTTTTTTTTTTTTTTTTTTAATCATATCACCCCAAGCAAGGCCGGAGGCCACTATCACGCAAGGGGTTAAAGAAGGGTTGGAGGAAGAGCAGATAGGAGTGGCAAGGGAGGGGATGTGGAGAAAGAGAAAGACAGTGGGTCGATCAAGGCAAGGGGGCCACAAAAGATCCGGAGCGAGAGCAGATAGGAATGAAAAATGAAAGAATGTGGAGAAGGGAAGTGTATAGATCAAGGCAACTGGAGGAAACAGTAATAGGGAAGGGAGTTCCACAGGCGAGATGTGCGAGACATGAAGCTATTGGAGTAGAAGAAACGTCTACATCTAACAGTTTCCACGGTGTGGGGGTGGGAGCGGGATGCCAGCCTGGTGGGGCGTTTAAATTCACGAGGCCTGGAGACAAGCGAACGCAACTCCTCAGAGCAATTACCGTGGAAGTACTTGTAAAAAAGGCAGAGCGAGGCAACATCGCGTCTGTGAGAGAGCGACTGCAGACGAGATGACAGATCAGGGCCAATCAAGTTGCCTATCCATCTCTGGATCTTATCAAGAACCCCGAGGAAAACAGCAGGGGCTCCAGACCATATATGGCAGCAATACTCCATGCAAGGGCGAATGGTCGATTTATAGACTTGAAGGATTGATTCCGGGGAGAAAAATTTCCTGGCTTGGCACAGAGAACCAACTTTCTTTGCAGTGGCTGATGCAACTGACTCGATGTATTTGTTCCATCTCAGATCAGCAGACAGCGTGAGACCGAGCAGCTGCAGGGAGGAGCTCTTGAGAAGTTGGTCATCAGACATTCTAATGGGATGCAGGGATGGATCCTTTTGGTGGTTGATAGAGAGTAGTTTTGTTTTAGAGGTGTTAAAGTTAACCATCCATTTCTTGCCCCAGTTCACAACCGATTGGAGGTCCTTTTCAATTTGAGCTGCCAGGCTAGCTTTGTCCGCCTCACTAGATTTGTGTTTGAGGCAGGAGTAAATAGTGGTGTCGTCAGCGTAGATGCCGACTTGGGAGTCTATGGCGTCAGGAAGGTCGTTTATAAATATGAGGAACAGAGTAGGGCCTAGGATGGAGCCTTGAGGAACACCTGCGTTAGCGGGATAGGAACTGGAGATGAATCCACTAAGAACAACCTTCAACATATTGTAAACATACATTTGGTAGCACAAGAGAACAAACAAAGCAATAAGTACTGTCAGTAAATTGAAAGGAAAAGAAGTTATAATTTTTAATAATATTTTTTAATACAAAATTCTTTGTATTGCCAATACAGAGGATGTGAGTAGATAGTCTCTTTGTGGGCAAGGGAAGTGAATATGAGGAAGAGTAGAGTTGGTAGGGCCTGGAGTTGATGTGCATGTTAGGATGATTGACTGAGGTCATGGTAACAATGTTGAGAGTCTGGTTGCAGATTAGTTGAAGCAAATGTGGTGGCTCATAAACTCATCTTTTTTCATGTTCTTTTTTTGATATCAACTTTCTTAATTGGCTTCTTTCATATTGTATTTTATATTTTTTGTTTTGTGGGTTGGATGTGATGCTTGGAGCCACTGCATAGAGGACAACATTTTTATTTTGGGTTTTGCTTTCTAATGTTCACATACAGCTGACATGTAGAGTGAATCAGAAAGAGATCAAATTTAAAGAGGCGTATAATAAGCAGAAGCCAGTTGCTACTCTATCACTATTTCCATAGCAAATGGTCAGATGAAGTCCATTCTTTAGTTCCACCAGTTCAGGCTTTTACAGTTAGGACATGCTATGCACAGAATCAAATCACCTCTGTTTCAAAAAGGAAGTTCTACTCAAACAGCTTTATCACTAGAAGTGTCACTTTGTGGAACAGACACAGGCATGGGTACATCGCTTAACACTAATCTTGATGTCTTCATGTCTGTTGTTAAATGTCATCTTTCCTCCTTATCCTCACAACCTCAACTTCCTACCACTGAACTCGTTCATCATGGTTTTCTTTAAATGTTTCTCGAGCCTTGTATTGGATAAAATTTTTTAAATAAAAATCAGTATATGAGATTAACAGACTTAAATGCATGACAAAATGTGATTAACAAATTTAGATGGATGGCAAGATAAGATTAACAGATTAAGATAGA
>OZ038487.1:55281408-55336408 GCA_964036315.1 Acanthosepion esculentum | reverse complement strand
GGTATGTATGTATGTGTATATACATATACACACACACATACATTTTTTTGCATTGATGTGAGTTTATGACCGGGGTTTCACACCATTTACAATCATCAGACAAATTGATTAAATTTGAAATTTTGAATCTATTTAAGGTTGTGTATTTTCGTTTTTGGTCGTAGTGGGGAAAAAAAATTCTCTATGTCTTCCTAGGGATGACGCACATACACATGCAGACACACACACACATGCATATGTATGTATTGCAGTTCATACAAAAAATATACATATATGAACAGTGTGTATACATGTGTTGTTGAGTGTACACATATGCAGTTGTGTGTGTAAGTGTCTGTATGTATATGAGCGTCATCCTGAGGAGGATACAGAGGAGAATTTTTCCTCCCACTACTGCCAAACAATGAAACTACACAACCATAAAAAGATTCAAAATTTCAAATGTAATCAGTTTGTCTGACGATCGCAAAGGGCGTGAAACCCAGGTCACAAACTCACATGATTGCAAAAAAAATGTGTGTGTGTATATATATATATATATATATATATATATATATATATATATCACACACACAGAGAGGAAAGCTATAGTTGGGGAGGAGTAGAAGATAGAAAAAGAGAGAGATATACTATATGACAAATTGAGAGAGAGAACAATAGTGAAGGATAAACAGAGGGAGATGAACAGATGAATAAATAGTTAAGCTAGCTGAGGAGAGAGACTGACTAAGTAATAGTTAGAAGATAGATAAAACGAACATCTGTTGTGTATGAATTTCAAGCCTGCCACTGATGGAAGGACCATGTTTGTGCATGTGCAAAATCATAACAAACGTTTTTCTCTCTCAATCAATAATTGATAATATTTGCCTTGTAATCAAAGAAGATGATAAAAAAATGGAAGAATTACAAAAAAAATAGAAGATACAGGTTTTCTTTTCAAATGCCTCCCATGGATAAAGAAATTGTTGGAAATTAGTCTCAGACTTCATAAGAAAAGGGAAAAAAGTCATGGTGAGGCTAATAAATAATCTTTTAAACTGATCTATTATACAACTGCTTGCCTATTTAATGTAAAGCCTCTAGTTTTTTTTTCTCTCCTTTATTTTATGTTGAGCGGTTTCTTTCCTCAATGGAGTACTTCTTCAGAAGAAAAGTAGCTTTATGGCAAAATACACTTGTATTTCTGGTGGTAGATCCTTCTTTTGATCATGCTGACCAATAAATTTGCTCCTCCTCATAAGAAGCATAATTGCAAAACAGTTAACTGATGAAAGATTCTCACAAATGTGTGTGGATGTATTTACCTTTAAAGTGTGTAGATTTCAGGTATATATGAATTTGCCACACCAAAATCAAGCAAGTACAAAATTTTAAATGTCTAGTAAGTCTTTTGATAGAGGTTGGAGAATCCAAGACCACAATCCAAAGTTGTATTAGAATGGCGAAAGTTGCTTATCAAAAGTTAAGCAAAATATTAAGAAACAGGAAAAGCACATTAGAACACAAATAGAGTAGTTTGTTTCTAATGAGCTTTCCTGTTTCACCTAAAATAATATAGACTGCCAAAAACTTCAAGACACTCTGTATGGAATAAAATAATCTATATACATTTCCAACTTTAGATTACATTGTTTAATGATCTATCAACTCTGTTTACTTGATTAAAAAAAATATAAAGGCTCAGGAGTATTGACTGTATTCTTGAAAAATCTGATTATGTTAGTGCAAGTGATATATCTCAAAAACAAATGAAAATGAAGTATCACATTTTGATTTTATGCGAAAGTAAATTGATTTCTCTTTCAAATTTAACCTCTTTGATATTACCTGTTATGAGAAATGGTTTTGAAATCATTTTATCCACATGGAAGTTGGCCCCTTTTTAAAAAAGGACTGAGTCTTACCCATCTGCAGAGGATACAATCAGTATATTCTTTACTTTACCAAAAGGATAACATTTCCAAGAAGTTCAGTAGATAACAATACTATTATTTTCATGCACAATATTAAGAGCCCACTTTTATCAAGTATACAGTTTTTTATAAGCAAGAGAAAAAGTTAAAACTGAACAAAAAGGTTTACGATTTATGAAATATATTATCTTTATTATTTATTTATTCTTGATTGTAGGTTATGGATTTATGGATTTGATACAAAAAGAAATTTTTTTTCTTTCTGAATATTAATAAACTTTTTGGCAATTTTGCACCTTGAATCATTAAATTATTTTTGAATTATTTTGCTTTTCTGACATCTATATCACTTGCACGACCAAAAAAATCCACCAACAAAATTCAAACCACAATGTTTTTGAAAACTTATTTCAATGTTCACAATTTTGATTATTTTTCAACAATTTATATGATGCTGACCATCTTATTATTGAATGGTTATCCTGTGTTAGCTTATGTAATTCCTGTAAATTTATATTTAAATTGATTATATCTATGGAATTATTTTGCTGATCTATAATGTTCAATGGTTCACATGGTATCCCAGTCATAATGAAATAAAGACTTCAATTATAAAATGTGATTATAATCTGAATTTTGAAAATATAAAACATAAGTATTAAAAAAATTAAAACAGTTACTGAATAAAAATAATTATTAAATAGCTAAAATTAAAACTATAAAACTTTAAGTTCTTAGTTATTATTTAAATAAAAGAAAAGATAACAATTGTTTAATATGCATAGAGATGAAAATTAAACCCAAACAATGGCAAATTTTTAGCTATTGCTTGAATAAAATCAAAAAATAACATGAGAAAATGCAAGATTGCTACCTTTTTAAAATCTTTTAACTAATGTTTGTTTTTGTTTGTCACCCATGCAAGGCAATAAAGCCACTAAGATACAAGGGGTTACTCAATGTGAAAAAATATGAGAAAAAGAAAAACATAGAGGAGAGAAAATAATAAATGAACAGGGATTAAGAATTCAAATGATAATATTGCAATTAAATTTTTGAAGATTGAAAGTAACTGGAAAGGAAGTGACTGGAAGAGAATTCCACAAGTGAGAAATGCAAGAGAAGAAACTCTTAACATAGAACCTACAGTTGCATCTAGCCATTTCAACTGTAAAATGATGAGACCTAGCTGTCAATCTAATACTGATTTTAAATTGGTAAAGTCAAGGTATCAAAGAAGAAATCTCATCAGAACAATTACCATGAAATTATTTATAGAAA
Organism: Acanthosepion esculentum; assembly: GCA_964036315.1. Classification (NCBI taxonomy): domain Eukaryota; kingdom Metazoa; phylum Mollusca; class Cephalopoda; order Sepiida; family Sepiidae; genus Acanthosepion; species Acanthosepion esculentum. The sequence goes on along the minus strand of OZ038487.1, from coordinate 55,333,211 downwards.
AGGCACAGGGAAGCTACGTTACAGTTGTGGGAAAGTGACTGAAGCTTAAATGCTAGGTAAGGTCTGATAACATTGTACATTCTTTTTGGGATTTTATCAAGTTTCTCTAAATACACAGGAGAAGCACTAGCAATATTGTTTAGGACAATACAGTGAATCAACTTTGCTAACAGTAGACCTAGCATTTAATTCATAATGATCTTTCCATTTCATGTCAGCAGAAAACATTGACCTTAGAAGATGCAATGATTTGCTTACCTGAAGGTTAGAATCAGCCATGTTGATGGAAAAAAAAAAAATTTCTAAGACAAAAGAGAGCATTTTTGTATTGAAGGTGCTAAAATTAAATTTTGTGAAAGGTATTCACAAAAACACATGACATAAGAGTCTGAGAGCTGTTTGTATTTTTTGATCATGGGGAAGTGATTTCAGGATTTCAAAAGAAACTTTTAATTCTGAACTATTATATCTTTTATGAAACAGCATTTATATTAGTGTCAAGGGCATTATTATTATTATTATTATTATTATTATTATTATTATTATTATTATTATTATTTTAGTTATAGATTTTTCTTTTACAGCTAATCAACTTTTTGCAGGTTATTTAAAGCCAGAAAATATTTTTTTATATTTTAAGAATCTTTTGTAGATAATAAAGATCTACTGATGCAAGTCCTATTATTAAAATCATAGCAGTTTGGAGAGCCAGGGTGCAAATTTACTCTTACAACATTTCACTCTTCCTGGCAGATCTTCTATTATTACAGTGTGGGTGAGACCTACTAACAAAAGTGATGGAAAGAAAAAGACTCAAAATCAATACAGCTACATATTAAAAAAAAAAAAAAATTCTAAAATACCCAGCAACCCACATTCATTTGCATGTGTGTAGTTAACAAATTCAATCTGATAAAATCCTGAAGGATGAGATGTGTCACAAGTAAACTTTTTCCACTATGTCATACAATTTCCCCAATGATATAAAAATGTATATCATTGTCTGAGATATATATATATATATATATATATATATATATATATATATATATATGCATATATATATATATATATATATATATATATATATATCATTTTGGCGGTATGCATTTCTGTTTCAATAAACACAGAAATATTTTTCTTTTCATAAATTGAAATAAGCCGATGCTTAATATATTTTATCTTACTGGAACATTCCATATCATACATTGAGCTCTCATATGGAATAAAAGTCCTCTTTGGAATAATCCCTACCAATTACAATTTGGTATTATATATATATATATATATATATATATATATATATATATATATATATATATATATATATATATATGTGTGTGTGTGTGTGTGTCTCTATGGGCATAATCACACACATGTATGTATGTATGTATGTATATATATATATATATATATATATTTGAATTTTATGTGCAGACAAATTTATTCCCTTCATTCCTCCTTTTTATTTTCCTTCTTTCTCTTACAGCTTCTCCTTCCTCTTCTTTCTTTCTTTCTCTTATTTGTCTTCTTTTCTTTATCGCTTCTTGTATCAAATCCACAGGTTACAACAGGGTTGAATTTATAATGTCTCATGAAATTGTACTGGATCTTATTATCATTATTATTCTCATTGTTGTTGTTGATATTATTATTCTAATAAGATTACAAACATTATTCCTTCTGCATTTGTCATATCATCCGAACAGCAACCAGAAGGCTTGTGCAACGCGGCATTGGCTGTAATGGCCACTATTTGCCAATAACCAGCAGATATGTATCTGAATTTGGCGAGGATTCTGCAGTTATGGAACCTCACTATTTAAGGATGTCTCCATGCATATTATTGAAATTGCCAGGTGCCAGGCCTCGATGACAGCTTTGAGAAATATTAGAAGTTGATGTCAGATTCCCTCAGTGTCATTACGACTGCATGTGCAATGAATGTGGCTGGCTATGAGTATTAAAGGGCTGGCAGATACTGACTGGCTTTGCATCCGTATCCTCCTTGTCTTACTTACTGCCATTTGGGTATTCACGATGTGTTAAAAGGCTACATTCAAAATATGGCGCCATGATATTTGTATCAATGTTCCATGTCATGTCTAATTGATGTGCTGGATTTCGATTACTCTTTGGGGTTCTTTTAGTATTGGTCTGAAGAAGGTTTAGCAATTGGGTAATAAGAAAATTACTGTGGGAGAGAGGAGAAGAGTGGGTTGTAATGTTGGAGATTTTAAAACTAAGAAAAGGTAGAAAAAGAGCAGAAAGAAATCTGAAGAAGGATATGAAAGTAAAGAGTTGAAAAGTGAAGATGAAGGTATGGAGAAATAGGGTGAACGTAGAAGCTTCTAGAGATTTAGGACTTAGAATAAAATTTCATTTGTCATATGTGGAAACAATGAAAAAAGAAAATACCGGTAGAAAAAAGACATGATTAGGGTAAATCAGAATAAAACAAGTGTAATAAGTAGCTGAAAGAAGATATTTAAAAATGGATTGATGAAAGAGAGAAGCAAAAGGATAAAAAGAGGAGAAGGCTATAGAAATATGAATAAAAGGTAAACAGCAGAAGAAACAAGTGAAATTTCTGGGACACTTAATGAGGAAAGAGAACTTGAAGACTTTGACACTGACAAGACATTGAATACAAGAGGGCACTGGGAAACAGTGAGAAACCCACTTAACAAACTTGTATAAATGGATAGCAGAACATGAACTCTTGGAGAATGGCATGCAATATATGTTTTGGAAAGAGGTATCTGCATATTGTGAATATATATATATATATATATATATATAAATAATTCAGTTGTATGGATATGAGTTTGTGACCCTGGGTTTCATGCTTTTGCAATCATATGATTGCAAAAGTGTGGAACCCAGGGTCACAAACTCATATCCATACAACTGAATATGTTAGCTCTGTCACTGATATTGAGCATTTTCCACTAAGTCCTGCACATACCCAATTATATATATATATATATATATATATATATATATATAACAAATAGGAAAACACACAAATCTAACATGTTTCACTTTTATTAAAGCTTCATCAGGTGCCAGGTGTTTTCTCTCAATCTCTGACAAAGCTTTAATAAAAGTAAAACACATTGATATATGTTTCTATTTTTTCTTTTATTTTATCATCCTGTCTGATTCTCATCCATGTTGAATCTACATTTGATCTTCAACTTATATATATATATATATATATATATATATATATATATATATATATATATATATGCCAACAGAAAGTAATGTAAATTTTGGAAATAGGTATGTGTACTTCTTGAGAATGTTTGCATATGTCAACAGCAAGCAATGCAGGTTTCATAAAAAGTATGTATAAGTACATCCACAGCAGGGAGAGTAAATGGGAAGAAAACATAAAACTTATGAAATTGGAAAAAATGATTGCTTTAAATCAAAAGCCAAATGTGAACAAGAATGGAAGAAAATAATGAAAAGAATTGATTGATTTGTTTCTTTAATGGCACATCAACTCCTTATGCATCATTTAATCTCAAAATTTAATTTTCTTTGGAGCTTTGAAGTAATAAAAATGATATATGTTATTCTGCTTTCACAATTGAATACATGGTAGATGATACTCAGATTTTGAGCACATACATGTTTGTGTGGACGTGATTAGTAGAGGTGGTGATATGTATGTTTTAAGTTGTATTTTTATTGAAGTTATATTTTGGAATAAAGTTTTTTTTCTTTAAGAAATTGTAGGATATTATGTGGCTTAATGACATGAAAGTGTTATTTCATGTTTGTTGTCTTTTTTGTTTTTCTTTTTTACAGTAAGATTCATCCTGTACAACCCCTGAGGGCCACTCAAGGTAGAGGCTAATGTTAATAAGTAGTTTAAAATGGATAGTAGAGGAAGATAACAGTTAATTCTAGACTTGAACAGGTAAAGGTTGTAGTGATTGGAAGAATCGGAAGTCTGTTTCATAAGGCAGTGGTTCACAGAAAGAAGCTGTTTGAGTGGAACTTTCTTCTCACCAATGGAATACAAATGCAGTACGGATGGTTTGCTACTATGTGACATGGCAGGTACTAGCTGTGAAGCTTAGACCTGATGGAACCAAGAAATGTAGTTTATCCAAGCTCTTTCCATTGAAGTAGCAAAAGAGCTGTGTGTATCATTTCAGGATGTTGGTGCTCATGGCTGTCCACAACTTCCTTTTGATTTTAATATCTGTTAATTGCTATCATGTCTTGGGAAGATAGTAGAGTAGTTTTTCCATTGCCTTCCCCACAATTTGGAATTCATTGTAGTCCTTCTTGTAGACTGGCTGCTAGTCAATGCTAGAGAGTCCAGTCAATTCTACTATTGAGTCAATAGCTGGGGAAGAAGAGATGGCATCATATCTTTCCTAAGGGGATTCATGCAAAAGTGAATGCAAAACACTAGACCTGACCTGAATCTGAACTCAGCTAACCTATTTTAATTTACAAAAGGAATTGTACTCATCAAAGTACCCATGTAAGTGGCATGATGGCTTCTAGCCGTGAAGGTTAGACCTGGCAGAACCAAGGAATATAGTTTTTTTGAGCACTTTCCATGTTAGTGGTGATAGAGCAGTGACAGGCTTGCCATATCCTGCCTGTGGGAGAGAGGTTGAAAAATGATTCTTCAACAAGGACTCAGAGATGCTCTTGAACTCGATCAAGACTGGAAATTGAGGACTGGGTAGTTCCCACCCAAATGTGGGAGCAGTACTCCATTTTGGGCCTGATCTGGTTCTTATAAAGGTAAAGGATAGCATAAGGTTGGTTGTTTTGTTTTATGGCATATCAACTTTATTTAATGCCAACAAAATTTTGAAATAGATTCATAGCGATAGTTTGGTTTGGTTTGTTTTGCTTTACGGCATATCAACCTCACTGGGTTATTTAATGCCAACAAAATTTTTGTTGCTGGTAATATTTTTTTCCTTCATAAATCTATTTTAGGTTACATTTTTTTCTTCAGTTGCATATCAACCTCTATGGTTTATTTAATGTAATTTTATGCTTTCAAATACAGATATTTTATACATAATTTTACCCTGAAAGTATAAAATTATGTTTTTTCGATATATATTTTGTATCTCATAAAATGTATTGTTGGTAATGTTACTATAAAAATGTTTTTTTATATATTTTTTTTAACATTGTATTGATTTTCATTTTGCTATAAAAATGTATTGTTGGTCATTTTATCATAAAAATGTACTGTCAATTTTTGTTTGGGGGGTTCACTATTTGCCCATAGCTGGGACCCTAAAAGATGCTACCACCTTGGTTCAGGGTGGACCTGGGAACAACAGCAATTAAGACATGGTTCCACGCTCCTCAAAACCTTCTGATCAGCGGCCTTGCTGCCAGATGCAGTTAATGTCATATACAGGATGAATGGAAAGAAGTAAAAGTGAACCATTATACAACATGTTAAAGAGAATAAAACTCTTTTGTTGTTTGTTTTTTTTAAGTAAACTCCAAAGAGAAATCACCCTAGAAAAATGAAGTTGTAAAATATGAAAGTAAGATGAAAAAAAGAAGAGAGAAACCAATTTATGTTTAAAAAAGAAAATGGTATACATGTATGTGTTTCTATTTGTGTTTTCTGGAAAGAGAGCATTTATCAATAAATATAGATCCCATCTTCTGAAAGTGAAAAAGAGAGAAAGATGCCATTTGCAGAATGAAAGGCAAATCATCTCAATTGAAGTGAATGAAGAGAGACAAACAAAATACCATATTACGATGAAGTGATGAAAATATTAGGTACTAACTAAAATAGGATTGTTTACCAAAAGTCACTTGTTTACAGAATTCAGTTTTATTGAAACAGATTGATGTAAAAGAGAACAGGGTTTACTACTATGCACAAGAGTGTAGCAAGATTAGTATAGTCAGTTTCGGTAAATAGAAACATTTATTTATTGACCAATGTCTTTGTTCAAACCTTAAAACCACTTAAAAACCTCATCAGTATTTTTTTAAAACCACTTAGAAAAGTCATATGTATTTTTAACTCATTCTTTTTTTTTTTGTTCAGGAATAACTCACTAAATATCATTATTGTTTTAATTCTATCAATAAATATGTTTTATTTATTAAAAGTATGTTTTATATGAAAAATATATTTTCTTTATTTACCGAAAAGTATTTTATTTATTTGAAAATTTACTGAAAAATATAATTCATTTATTTAGTTTTTATATATTTATTCATATATATATATATATATATATATTTATTCATATATATATATATATATATATATATATATATATATATATATATATGTATATTTACGAAAAACTAGGTAATCCGTATGGGTAGACCCAAGGAGGATAAAATCCAGAGCGCTCAATGTAAATCAGAGCTAATAATTTAAATAAAAATAAAAACAGATCACTTTAAGGTTCCATGTAATAAATTATTTTACCACAGCCCTTTTAAAGGACAGCGGATCATCAGACTTTACTTCCAAAGGTTGAAATGAAAAATGAAAAGAAATTTACACATTTTTGACAGGCAGTACTAAGCATATGTAAATTAACGAAGTGAGGAAGTGAGGGGGGAGAGAGACATGATTGAGTTAGATGTAATTTAAAATTTCTAATCTTTCAAATTTAATATTGTTTGAGGAAGTCCAGACATTGACACATTTAATTGGTTAAGTTAACGGAAGTTATAAATTGATATAGAAGGGGGAGAGGAGAAAAAAGACCTAAACAGAAAAAGAGAGAAGGAAGTCATGAGAGAAAGTGTCGCTAACTTTCTTTGGAATGAAAGGCCCAAAACAGACGCTGTTGTTTTGCTTTACTTTGAAAGTTCATAAATATTATAATGTTTGATATAAATTTGAATGTTTAAACAGTCTATAAGAAATTTAATTTGATGTTTGTTAGCAAAATTCGCTTGATGAGGAAATGGAACTAATGTCTTTGGTTTAATAACAAAATTAAATTCAGGGACTTTAGCTTCCATTTCTGAAACATGGTTATCACTGTGTAGCGGTAAAACCATATTTTAAATCTATTAATTTATAATATTAATGCTCTGTAAATTTAAATTTACATAGAGCACTATTGTGTAAAAATAAAAATATCTATAAGAACACCGGATTTTATATCTTACTGTTCTTTCCTTTTTATTTATATATACACACACACATATATATATATATATATATATATATATATATATATATATATATATTTGAAAATAATTTTGAAGGTACAAAATCTAATTACAGAAATAAGTGTGTAGCTTAATATTACAAGGCATGTTAAAGCAAAGTAACCAGTTTCGCTCCCACTCTTCAGGCCTCTACGGAAGATTTAACTTAAATTAAAACAACAGAAAATGTGTAATGAGAAGAAGGGAAAAAAAATGAACACAAGCAGCTAGAGACAAATAACAGTGAGCCCCAACAAACATTCATGCTGTTTACACAGGGAAGGCTTGCGGGACTCAATATAAAGTGCCTCCATTCATATATTGAAAGAAGCATCTTTTTTGAGAATAATGATATAATTTTAACTTTATTTAGTATTTTATTTCTTTATTAGAAAATATATTTCATTTATTCAAAGATATAATTTTAGCTTTATTTAGTAAAAAAGTATTTTATTTCTTTACTGAAAAAAATGTAAATGAAACTTTATTTCTTGAAAGATGTATTTTATTTTTATATTTATTTTGGGAAGAATCTTCTTGAAAAATTCAGTATTTGCACTCATTGTAAGTTTTATTTAATGGGCTTGTAAAAGAGCAAGAAAAGAAACTGTGGAGAAGCACATCAACACCCTGAAGAATTAGAAATTTTCTAAATAATTATAGAGCATATCATATGATGCGATAAGAGTTTAGTATAATTCACAAAAAAGAAATCATTTCAAATTATTGTAGCTTGTTTGCAATTATTATCCATGCAGTAGATAAATATTTATTCATTACCTGTTAGAACGTATACAAGGAGAAAGCTGCTTGCATATGCATAAAAAATTGAATTAAGTAAATATGCAAAAATAGAAATGGGTGTAAGACAAGGATGTGTCATCTCATCGAACTTATTCAAACTTTACAGTTAAGTGATCCTGTGAGAATAAGGATTCCTTATTGACAGCCATAACCTTAACAACATTAGATATTCAGATGACATAGATAAGAAACTACAGGAACTGCTACAGGAGGTAATAATGGAAAGCAAGAAGAAAGGACTATATATCAATTGTAAAAGAAAGAAGATACAGTTTTTGGCAGAAAGAAGACCCCAACATGTGAATTATAAATAAGAGATATCAAAATCGAGCAAGTACAAAAATTTAAATATCTAGAAAGTGGATGAAAAATCTGACACTGAAATTTGAAGGCAGATTGAGATAGATTGCTGTCCAAAAGCTGAGCAAATTATTAAGAAGTAGGAAAATTTCATTAGAAACAAAGAAAATAGTACTTAACTGTTATGTAATATCAATCCTTCTATATGGCAATGAATACTGGAGCATCTCCTCACTTATGAAAAAGTGACTTGAGCCAAAAGAAATGTGGTTCTACAGAAGGATGCTGAGAATACCATGAACTGAACATGTGAGAAAAGACAAAGTTTTAGAGAAATTATAAACAAAAAGGACACTTATACTTAACATCAGAAAGAGAGCTGCAATTTTTAGAGACTGTACTGAGAAAAGATGGCTTGGAGAATTTGACACTGACTGGACACACTGAAGGCAAGAGGGTCAGAGTAAAGAAGCACATAACAAGCTTGTTTAAATTGTCAGAACAGGGATTAGGAGAGATAGCAAAATGACAAAGTTTACTATGAGCTGCAAAAGACAGGAAATTGTGGAAAGCCATGTCAACCCATCCTGAAATGACATGACATATAAAGTAGTAGTTCATGAAGTGAATTTGTCACAAGTCCTTCAGGAGACAGTTTCAAGAAAATGTTTGGTGAGAATGAGAAACAAAGAAATTAATCTTTATTTTCTGTATTGATAGTGCATTTCTTTAATTAGCAAAGATCAAATGGTAAAATATTTTTTAAGATTTCAAGAGAAAAATCTTGCATATTCTTCTACTCATCTGTGTGTACACCTGTTATACTTTACTGTCTAGGATCAGTGTAGTATCTCTAGTATCTCTGTATATTCTGAGCGGGAATCAGGATTTCTGACCAAGAACCCTATGTGAGAGGAGATGGAAAAAAAGCAAATAAGAGAAATAGAAGGAAAAATAATTTTGTATGGAAGCTAGAGAAAAAAATGCAAAGAAAACCAAGTGAAAGGAGAAAAAAAAAATGTGTATTTGGGCAGCAATCCCTCTTTTTTACAAGTTTCATAAAAAATGACTGACAAGGTACTGCGTTTAAGTCTTTTCTTTTATTTAATTTTTCATGTGTTCTTATGATTGTCTTCTTTTCTTGATGTAAATTATATAGAAATTGTCTAAATGTTTTGTATTTCTGTGTGCTTTTGGCCATATTTTTAGCCATTATCAAGGATGAGTTTTTATTTTTACTTTTAATTGAAGATATAGATTGTTTTATGTATGCATCTAGAGTTATAGGCACATCTTATTTTCCAAACATGGTCAGCATGATGTGAACCTGTTCATAGTTGATATTATCGAGTACTGGCTTTTTTATATGTATTAATAATGTTCCCATTATTTTGAGCCGTATTTTTACATGTGGATGAAGCTATTATATTTGTATTATCAACGAGTATGTTGCGGATAATCATTGTCAAAAATAATAACTCACCTACAAGATCCAAATTAGAGAGAACTAATTTTATTTATGAATTCACATACCAATCCAAACTTGTAAATAATTACATTGGATATACTACAACATGCCTAACAAGAAGACTCAAGTTACATCTTTCTGGCCATAGCTCAATTAGGTTTAATTTAAATACACATGGAGACCTACCAAACTCTATCCACAACATACTCATGGTAATGCAAATATAATAGCCTCTTGTGCAAATACCCAAGAAAAAGTGTATGAAAGTTATGAATCAGTTTCTTCTCCACCAACAATGGGTTAAATAGTAAAGCAGACTGAGCTCTTCAGCCTTAGTTGGCAACCAGTTTAGGAGAAGCATAACCTTGTATTCCCAAACAAGGGTAGATATGGAAAGCTTGTCAATGAATGACAGTATTCACACACACACACACACACACGTACGTACATATTGGAGAGGGAAGAGGAGGGGTGATGAAAAGGTTTGAAAAATAAAAGGAAATAAGAAAGCTGGAGAAAAAACAAAAAATAAAATCAGGTGAAAGGAAAATATAAACACATAATGATAGAGAGTGAGGGAAGGGACGGAGAAAAACAAGGGAAGAGAAGGCGAGAATGGATATTTGAAAAAAGAAAGCTAAAAGGTAAGAATGCTTGAGAAAAAATGCAAAGAAAAATCACATGAAAGGAAAGTATAAATATACATACATATAGGTGTTGGACAAAGTAATTGAAACACTTGTTATATTCAAAGAAAATTTATTTAATATGGAGTTGGTCCTCCTTTAGCCTCACGTACAGCTTTAATACGTCTAGGAATGGAATCATACAGCTTCCTGCCTTCATCCGGAGGAATTTTCAGCCATTCTTCCATTAACACCTGCTCCAGCTCTTTAAGACACGGTGGAGTATAGTGGCTCCTAACTTGTCGCTCCAAAATGCACCACAAGTGTTCAATAATATTGATATCTGGAAATTGGGGAGGCCACTCCATGTGTTCTAGCTCACTTTCATGCTCTTCATACCAAATCGTAACCACTCGAGCGCTATGTATTGGAGCATTATCGTCTTGGAAGATGCAGTCACCATCAGGGAATAAAGTCTTGGCCATTGGATGAACATGATCTCCCAAAATGTTCAGATAATCTTTGCTGTTGAATCTACCATGCAGAGCAACTATTGGACTGAGACATTTCCATGATATGGCGGTCCAAACTATCACTGATCCACCTCCATGCTTTACTGTTAGAAGAAGGCAGTCAGGGTTGTAAGCTTCTTGGGGCTGCGTCCACACATAAACTCACCCTGAAGTTGGGAAAAGAGAAAAACTGGACTTGTTTGAGAATATGACTTGCTTCCATTGGTCTGCAGACCAGGCATTGTGATCTCTGCACCACTTCAACCTCTTCTGAATGTTGCGAGTGGAGAGAAGAGGTTTCCTCACGGCAGCTGTTCCATGATATGCAGCTTTATGGAGCTCATGACGAACATTTTTAGTAGAAACTGAACTATTCAGATGATTATTTAACTCAGCACTCACTTTGACTGCAGTAGTCCAATGATTTTTTGCCACATTGCATTTCAATGCATGTCGATCCCTGTCAGTAAGTGTGCAAGTCCGGCCCAAATTGCTACGGTTGCTAGAGGTTTTGGCCTGTTTCTTGAATTGCGTCATAGATCTTGATATGGTAGCTCTTGAAAACCCAAACAGTTCAGCAACCTTAGTGAGCGAGGCTCCTGCCATGTGAGCTCCAACAATTTGCCCTTTTTCGAACTCGGAGAGGTCACACATTTAGCTTAAATTTTACTAAATTCTAAAAATAAATAAGACAAAGAAGACAGTAAATTAGATAAATAAACGTATTTACAATAGATATAACCTGCAATCACAAAGTTTTAGTTAATGTTCTTAATATAATAGGTCTTTGAAATATAGGAGTGGAATTTGCACCTGTTCCAATTATTTTGTCCAATCCCTGTATAGTCAGATGGAGAAGGGATGAGGAAAGGTGTGGATGATAAAAGTTTGGTAAGAAAGCTGGAGAGAAATAAATGGAAAGGAAACCAGATGAAAGAAAAAATAATAGAAAGAGTGGGAAGTGAAGTCAGCGCGAGAATGACTAACTTGGCTGATTTTCAAGAGACAATCGGTGAAAGATGGAAGAGCAGGTAAGGGTGAAAAGGTATAGAAATGACAAAAGATTAAACTTCTTTATGGAGAGACAGTGTAAAAGAAAGAAAAATGAGAAAATGCAGTAGAAAATTCATAATTCTTTTTTTTTTTGCATTGGAAATTCATCCTTGTTTGTATAACATTTACATAAAAATATGGACAACAAAGATTAGAAGGGCTAAGGGAAAGAATGAGAAGAATCTAAAGGTGAGAGATGAACAGAGATATGAAGTGATGGATAATCTTATTAGTCAACAACCATAGAATTTCCACTAATCCAGCAAGTACTATATTTGTCAGTATGTATTGGGTTGAAACAAGAGTTTGTGACATTTTCAGTAGATGGTATTTGAAAACATGATTTCATTTCACAGGTGACAGAAGTTTAGGATGTATGTACATATTTATGATGTATATACATATTCTGAAAGGGGATATTTGGACATATATATCATGTGGAGAGTGTGAATTTTAAATCTTTTTATGTCAAAAGTGAAACTAGAAGAAAAGAAGATACATCTTATTTGATGCTGACTTATGGCTATATGATGTTAAAACATCAGTTCCCATACAATCACCAGTGTTAAGTAACATCAAGCCTGGTCAGTATCTACATCGGTGACCATTTGGGAATACCAGGTGCTGCAAGCTTGGATGTGCAGGTGGTGTAATGGATAATGTCTCAGAATTGTTAATCAGATAGTGGAGTTCTAATTCCAGTTGGCTTAGTTATAGTTATTAGTTCCTCCAGCTATGGGTTAATTATAATACTTGTAACACTAAACAGTTATCTCCAAAAAACAATTCTTGTAATCAAAAATATTCTGTGGTTTTAAATAACCTGCAAAGGGTTGATGATCTGTAGAATACGAATCAGTCAAGCAATCAATCTACTAGAGATAGTGTGATATACTTAACTAGACGTTCAACTTAGATTTTAGTATTTATCAAAACAAAAATATTGCCAAACAACATAACCATATCACTTGAAGATTTCCAACAAAAGTAGTCAAAAAAGAAACCCAATTAGTAGTACATGTCACCAGAAGAGAAAATAATGACATAATCAAACTATTAATTTTACCTGAAATTCTGGGATGAGCGGTTATCATTATTTACACTATTTATATTTAGACTATTGTCCTCATCTTTGTTGTTGTTACCACAGCATTTAAACCATTGTTTCCATCTGGCCTTTGTCAGGTGTATATCAATCTGGGTAACTGACACGGAATTCAGAACAGAACCCTTTATTTAATCTATAGGGTTAAACTGTTCTTGTTCAACTACCTATATCTAGAGATATTGTCTAGCTCTTATTTCTGTGATGAGGAGTTGCCACTATTTACAATATTTGTATTTGGACTATTGTCCTCATCTTTGTTGTTGTTACCACAGCATTTAAACCCTTGTTCCCATCTGGTCTTCATTAGGTGTATATCAATCTGGGTAACCTGCAGGGATTCCATATCTAGAGATATTGTCTAGTTCTTAATTTGATTTAGTACTGTTCAGTTATTTCTTGCTTGTTTCTACTGAGACCAAGTACACATGGTCCCATACAAGGGCCTAGTGGGTAAAGCATTGGTTTGTGAATTTGGTGACATAGTGGTTGTGAGTTCAATCCCAGGCAGTGTGTATTTGCACTCAGTGCAAATGGGTGAGAAATAACTGGACAGTACGAAATAAATTTCAGAGCTAGATGATATCCTTAGACATGAGCAGTGGAATGAGAACAGTCTGCCTCTGGAGATTAAATAAAGGGTTCTTTTCAGAATTACCTGGATCGTTATACACCTGAGGAAAGCTGGATAGGAAAAATAGCTTACACATTTTGATAATAACAAAAAAGATAAGGACAATAGTCTAAATATAAATAGTCTAAAAAATATTAATTTTACACACTATAAAAATCAAAAGGTTTGAAAGAAAAACGTCCCATCAGTACTAGAAAGTTCTATAATAGTTAATGGACATGAGAAGGAAAACCGTAGAGAAGGCAATAGAAGACTTTGATCTCACAGTTAATAAAGAAAAAGGAATCTGTGGAAAGTCATGATCACCACCAATTCCTGAAGGGACATGGCATTAAAAAAATCAGTTGACATGTGTTGAGAAATCTGTAGGAGAACCAACATTATGTGTAAGTAAGAACTGGTATTCTGCAATAAAATATTAAGTGGATCTTAGCACAATATTATGGTATCGATTCAGAAGAATGTGCCAGAAAATAAATCACCAGATTGCACTGCATTTAACTTTTTTATGAGATTCACTCTATCAGCAGAAAATTGATTTAAAAAAATCCAACAAAAAAAAAAAAAAAATTAACAGATCTGTCTATATTTCTGAAATGAGGTATTGTAACTATTTACACTGTTCGGACTGTTCTCATCATTATTGTCATATTCACAACATTTTGGCTATTGTATCATCTGACTTTCTTCAGGTGATATATGTTGGAATTTCAAATGGAACCCCTTATTTTGTCCACTGGAGTAGATTGTTCTAGTTCCATGTGCCAGTACCCCAGTAGATTATTATAATTTCGAGGAAACCTTTCAATTTATTATTCTTGTATAATAAATTATTTTCTTGATCCCAAACTTTCATGCTTCAGGAATGATACACACACACACACACACACAACTCTAGCAGGACAGGGCCCACAAACTGGAATAGTCCTGGCCAAACGGGAATGTATGGTAAGCCCACATTATAGAGGCCATATTGATTTTAAATATCTGTATGAAAATATTTTTGAGTTTTCTCTGATTTTATTGATGGAAAGGACTGATTAGACATTTTTATCTTGTTGATAAACCCCCATGATTTTCTTTGTTGCAATGCAGTTAAATAAATAAAAGTGAAGGAAAAAAAAAAAAGAAATGAATTAGAAAGGAAAATAAAAAGAAGTCTTGTGACAATGTCTTAAATTTGACTGGTCTTCATCTGTACAGAAATGCCATCAAAGTAAAAAAATAAAGCCCAGTAGCAAGAGAGGAAAGAAGAAATAAAGAAAATAAAACGTTAGAATGGTTGACAGAGCAACAGACTAGTGGAGAGACAGAAGACAAGTTGATAAATACTTTGAAGAGAGAAGGTGCTATGGCCATTATTGCTTTGTGCCCACCTGTTTACTCATATAGACATGACTATGCATGTGGGTTATATAAATGTATATATGTCTTTTTTTATTTGTACCTGTAACTCAGTGTATATCACAGTTTTTTTGTTTTTTTTTGTAGTTTCCTTTTGTTTTTTCTTATTCTTTAGACTAGACTTAGAAATTATATCTGCCTTGGGCCATTGCCTTCCGCTGTGGTAATGACTTTCTTGTTCTTACACTTGTCTTCTTCATTGTTCAAATGAAAGACAGGTGGGTGGGAACAGGATGACTGGGTGGGGCTACGGGTTGTTGTGAATTGATATTTTGCAGCACTGACCAGACACAATGCCAATTGCACCGAGGGCTTTGTCGGACACACTTGCAACAACACATCCTGGTCAGCGGCCTTAAAATTGGTTCTGACCAGTCAATTTCATGGCCTGTGTGATCAGCAACTAGGCTCATCATTATTCTGCAGGCAAGAAAAGTTGTTACTTTAATGTGTGCAGGCTCCACACTAGTTTCTTGTTGTCTCAGTTTGAGTGTACAAAGACTGAAAGAACCTCCTTTTAAATTTTCTTTTGTTATTTTCCTTTCTGATTAACTTTTATATTATTCATTATTCCTTTTGCTCTCACTTTTTGGGATGTTATTATTTTGTCTGTAGTTTTATGTAACTTTTCTTCTTTAGTATTTTTATCTCAGTTTCTTTCTCTTTCTTTCTGTTTACCTTTTTTCTTTTTTTACTTTTCTTCTTTTTTTACTTAGTATTTTTATCTCAGTTTCTTTCTCTTTCTTTCTGTTTACTTTTCTTCTTTTTTTACTTAGTATTTTTATCTCAGTTTCTTTCTCTTTCTTTCTGTTTACCTTTTTTCTTTTTTTACTTTTCTTCTTTTTTTACTTAGTATTTTTATCTCAGTTTCTTTCTCTTTCTTTCTGTTTACCTTTTTTCTTTTTTTGCTTTTCTTCTTTTACTTCATTTATTTATATTAATTCTGTCTTTATTTTTCTATTTTTTCATCCTTCTCCTTTCTTCTTCATGTGGTTTTCTTTTCATTCTTTATATTTTTTTTTGTGTTAGTTTTCTATTTCCTTTTCTTCATTTTTAGGTACCTTTCTTTCTTTTTATTTCCTTTTTCTTCTCTCATCATTAATTCTTTCCTTTTTCTTCTCTATAGCCTTTATAACTTATTTTTCATTCTTTTTTATTGCTTTACTTTTTCTTCATTTATTTATATAACTTATGTCTTCATTGTTTATTTTTTCTTATTTTATTTCCCATTACTTTTAGTTTTATTCTTTCTTTCCATCCTTTTCTTTCTACCTTATTCATATACTTTTCTTTCTTTATTTCTTCCTTTATTTCTTCCTTTATTTCTTCCTTTATTTATGTTTATTCCTTTTCCTTCTTTGTTAATTTTCTTTTCTCTTTTTAGGCAGCTTTCTTTTTTTTCTTGAATTTAGATTTTTTCTTTCTCTTTTCTTCATTAATTTTATTCCTTTCTCTTTTTATGCCCATTTCTAAGTTAAGTTTCAATTCTTCTCACCATTACCACAACTTATTTTCATACAAGCAAATCTTTTTTCTCATCTCATTAATAAATTTTCACCTAAACTTTGTCTTTTATCAACAATTCTTAATGTATGATATTTAAACAGTAAGCAAAGATAATCATGTAGTCATTTACAAACATGTTATTCAAAATTATTTAAGCAAAATATGTTTTAAATCAAGAACACTGTTTGGCTTAGAAAACATTCCAAATCATCTCTTTGTTAAAGAAAAATTAAATTACTTTATTCTTTTTAAATTTTTCTTTACCCCCCCCCACATTAAATATCGATTTTCAAATTCTAAGTTGTTTGCCATTTTCTTCACTTAGAACTTAGACTTATGTCTAACATTATTGAACAAAAGGCGCCACTTTCATTTTTGTGTTTAAACATTTTTTCTGCTTAGAAAAACATCACTAAATTTTCAATAAATAAAAATGGAGGGAAACAAAGTTTAAATGAAGATGAAAGGTAACTTTTCCTCTTGGCCACAATTTTTCATCCTTCTTTTTACTTCCTTTTTTTATTTTTATAATTTTTTCAGTCACTATTCTTTCTCTCTTTTCAATTTCAAAATCTCCCTGTCTCTAGCCATTATCTGTGTTTATATATATATATATATATATATATATATATGATAATGTAAGCCATTTCCCTACAAGGAGACATTTGGAATTCATTCATTCATTCATTGAGCAGCCAGTTAAAGCCTTCTGTTGAAATTTATAAAATCTTTCTCTGAAAAAACTTTTCAGGAAAACAGGTTTCTCAAGTCCAGTAACCATTATCACTCGTTCCAGTATTGATGTTGGTTTCCTTCATAAGATTTTATTTGAAGTAGTGTTGAATGATATTTATAATGTATTTATATACATATGTTGATCAGAAAATAGCATTGGAAACTGAATGAACATTTAGAGATTATCTCCCCACTGTCAATATCTATAAATGGTTTGTGCATGTGTATATATATATATATATATATATATATATATATATATATATATATATATATATATATATGGGCACATGGCTGAGTGGTTAGAACATTTGCTTTCTCACCATGAGACCCAGGTTTGAATCTCACCATGGTTGATTTGTCAGGAAGGAGACTTCCTATTGTTATCGGACTGGATCAAGGTCATTCCCAGTGTGCGTCACCTTTGGAAAGTGCCTGGAAACAATACCACAGGTTGACCCAAGCCTTGTGAGTGAAATTGGGTAGACGGAACATTTGGGGTCTGTCAATAGCTGTGCTAGCTCGAAGCCAAAAGTCATCGTGGCTGAGAGCTTGAGCGTGCTGGCCTTGTTCAAATTGGTGATCACACTAGATAACATACTCTCTCCCAGAAACTGTAACTAAGGTCTGCTCAGCATAGTTGCAGTATAAACCACAGGTGGTCTCTGTGGGTGTTGAGCAAATGCAAATGTGCCTGAGTGAGCATCTGCAATAAGGATTGGTTAGCTGCCCTAGTAGACAGGTATCCTCGAATACGAGTGGCCAGATATTATTATCATATATATATATTTATATAAGATTTAAGAATGTCACAAAAACAGATCTGAGAAAATAATAAAATAATAGTTTATTAAAGTATGTAGCATATTAAGATATTTGAGATGTTAAACTGCATATGTTTCTCTGATCTATATTCTTTTGTATTTATTCATAAATAAAAACATCAGTTATTTGGATTATTAAACTTGACACCCCCGCCCAAACAAAAAAGTTATCATCAACATTTTTAATAAGAATGTATATTATAAGTTTAAACTCAGTATTTACCAGCCCCCTCAACCGTGACACGATTTAACACAAAATCAGTTTAATGTGGGGTTGAGAATGCATGCACCCGGCCAGGTCCCCAAATTGCCCAGCCTTCACAACTGTAGGTTGCTCTGACATTGATCTTAAAACCAAATAACATGTGTATATTGTTTGTAAAAATATATTATTATAAATTTATTATTACTGGTTAGTTAATAGCAATTTTATTGTAAATATATTAACTTGCATAATAAAATCTGACAGTTTATTTTTCTTTTGTGTTATTCTGTCACTAAGTTCAGCCATTTTATTATTTTATTCATTATTTCTTTCTCGTTTATTTCGTCTTCATTTTTCTCTCTTTCTTCTTCTCTGGCTTTTTCTTTCCTTATTTCCTTTTACCTATCATTGTTTATTTCTTTCCATTCTTTGTCTTTTCTTCCTTGTCCTCCCATATTTTATGCTATCTTATTTTTCCATATCTCTCTTCATTTTTTATTCTCATTTATTTATTTTTTTTAAATTGCCTTACTTGTTATTCTGTTTGTATTTCTATCTCAATATAACATGCTCCACAGAAATAATTTGCCAACATAATTAATAGTTGTGTCTCTGTAGCAAAGGTTCTGTGGCGATTTTATGCCAAAACAAGAAGACAAAATCTTTGCAATTCCACGCATGTGGTCATCCTTATGTATGGGTTTAATTGTTTTGTTGGAAACTTCCAAAAGTATAAAGCTAGGGTGGGAGGTGGAATGTTCAAAAGAGGATTTCATTATGTCACTTCATCAATTATTCAATAAAAATAACAAACAACATATAACGGGAGGTTATCTGCATAAGGAATTGGCTTTTGTGGTTGTCAAGAAGTTGGACAAAATCCACTGCAATGTATGAAAATAAAATATAACAAATTTCTTTCTGTTTGTCACTGGAACAGCTCCAAAATGGTCGATGTTATCAACAGAAAACTGAGAACACTGAATATGTAACTTTGGATCTCCTTTTGATAACCTGAGATTTTCATTTTTTTCTTTTATTTTTCGTAAGACTTTTAATTTCCCTATTTACAAAAAAGGTATGTCTGCTCAAACACATGCATCTGCTGAACATAACATTTATATGAATAAGAAATAATGACACATTAAAAAATATCCATCAATTACTTACTTTATCTATATATATATATATGATCTCTCTTTCTCTTTCATATATATATATATATATATATATAGAGAGAGAGAGAGAGAGAGAGAGAACGTAGTAATTGATAAAAGAAAAAAAGGATCATTTTTGTTAGATCACATTAGCATGAAATTCAGAGTTAGGATTTTAAATCAGAATCCCTGAGCTTTCTTTGGTGTTTGTTTTGTATATATATATATATATATATATATATATAAAGAGAGAGAGAGTAGGGGGCAACAAATATTCATACACATACAAATTTTTAATTTATTGTATTTCCAACTAATGAATAAACATACTTTTCATATAACTGACTGTACACAGATGCATAATAACTAAATATGCATAGAAAACAGAAAAAATTGCACTGTACAAATATTTTAATTAAAAATTTGTATGTGTATGATTATTTGTTTCCTCCACTGTGTGTGTGTGTGTGTGTGTGTGTGTGTGTATATATATATATATATATACAGATATATATATATAATGATACAAAGAAATGTATGCTTTTTTATGGGTTAAATTGCTCAATAACAGGGATAGTGTGTTTACCTGTGTTTGTGTCTATTTGTATTTTGATCATTTGTTTTTTTATTTATGACTTTAGATTTTTTTTTTTTATTTTATCTTACTTATTTATTTTTTTATTTTTATTATTTATTATTATTTTTTCATATTCATTTTTAGTTTTTGATTTTTAAGTAAAAACATGTAATAACTTAATAACAATCAGCAACAGTTAATAATAAAGTAAATAATAATAAATAAAAAAACCAACAACACTATAAAATAGCTGCATTTTGACCTATAATTATTTCTACTCAAGAGCCTCAAGAATAACTTGAAACATAACTGTTACCACCAACCCTGTAACCATTACAATAATACAATAAACCTTCTACCCATAATGCACCACTGACCAGCATAAATAGTCAAACCAAAACACAACACACGTGGCCTGAAAATTGAGTTTAAGCATGAAAAACTGTCACCACTGGGAGTTGACTGCAATGTCCACTTTATATATAATGTGCATGCATAAGCACAAGCTATTAGTTCTGTTCCTGTTCTCAAATAAAAATTACATGAAATAGAAATGCTTAACAAAAAACCTTTTACAAAATCGGTCTTTCCATATGGCCAGGAATACGGCACAATCACATCATGAAGAAGATACTTGAGGGTCACATACGGTTTTGAATTCAGAATTGTCCTTCTCCAATACTGTTTACCAACCATGGTTAGAGAATTCCATCTGCCTTGGCATTGAAACCATAGCTGGAAGGAGAAAAGATGGATTCATACCTTTCTTAAAGGTATTTGTACAAAAGTGAATGTGATGCACTCGAGTGAGATTTGTACTCAGTTCACCAATTACTCTTTCTGAGCCTTCAACCATTACACCACCTGCACATCCAAGTAAATATCAACACAGATAAAACACTGGTTTTATTATTTTTGTTGTGGAACAACAACAATATTCTGTAGACACAGTCTGTATAAATATTCTTTGGATAAAGTGTTCTAAATCTCAAAGTAAGCCGAAGATTCTTTCTACGATTCTTGAATCTTTTGAAGTTTTGTTTGTTCTTTCAAAATAAGAACATGAAAGAAAATTTTCTCATTCAATTAATTTTGGTTTCATTTGATTGTCTGGATTTTTGAGATGTTAAGTCTGTGACAAGTCATATTTTATGAATCCAAGGAGAAGAAAAGTTGATAATTTCCTTAAGATTAGTTCAGAAAATGAGTTTTGATCTTGAATATGTAAGTTTTGAATAATATGGTTGCTTGGCTCTTTAAGTGTTTTGGTTTCATGTGTTGGTGTTGATTGGTAGCACTGGTTTCCTCGGGAAACATTGTAAACAGTGAATTCTTGTCAAACTATTCTGGGAAGGATACAAAACTTTTGAAATGAATTTGATATCTTAAAGATTTTTTCATTCCGTGTTCCTGCAGGATTTAGGTGATCATGGCTCCACACAAATTCTTTTTCTTTATTATCTGTGAAGTGTCATGATATCTTGGGTAAAGATCAGTCAGTCAGTTATGTGCCATGCATGATATATGCTTAGCGATCATGTATCTTTCAATACATGACAGATGAGGCAGATTTTTTCCCGCAGTAGGTTGCCATTTCTTTCTGCAGTAGAACAGTTGCCATACATGGCTATAGAACCTGGTCTATCCTGTTATTTACCGATGGCTGGGAGGAAAAGAAGCAGATTCATACCTTTCTCAAGGGGTATTAGCATGTAAGTTATTGCAATGGTTCTGACTGGAATTCGAACTCAGCTCTCTGATTTCTCAATCCGAGCTGCTATCCATTACTCCATCATGCCTCCCTGGTGGGTAAAGATAGAGGAGTGGTTTCCTGTTGTCTTTGTCATGGTTTTGATTTCAGAGTTGTCCTTCTTTTAGATTAGTTGCCAGCCAGTGCTAGAGAGCTCAGTCCATCTTGCTATTTAACCTGTAGCAAGAGGAAGAAGTGAGGTGTACATACCTTTTTCAAGAGTATTTGTGCAAAAGTGGACACAACTGGCTAGGCTGAAATTTGAACTTGGCTTTCTAATTTCACTTTTCTATGCCAATAGCTATTACACTAGCAGCATATCAATAAAATTGGCATCCTAAAAAAGAAAGAGAAAAAACAAATGAGAGTGGAAAAATGAGCACAAAAAGGTGAGAAAGAAAAGAAATATCTTTGAAAGATATTAAGAGAGGAAGAAAGCAAAGAAGCAGAACAAAATAAGATAGAATGAAAGTTTTTTTTTTTAAAAAAGAAGGGTATTTTGAATGAAAAACAAGTGATTTATTTAAATGTTAAGAAAAGGTTTAAGTAATTCAAGCGATGGAGAGAGAGGAAATAGGTAGAGAAAATTTGTACAGACAAATGACAGAAATAAAAAATAAAGAAATAAGAAAAAATAAAAGGTATATGAGAAATTGGAGGGAGAAGCAATGAAAAAGAATTATACTAAAATAAGGAGTAGATTAAAAAAAATTAGAAATGTCTCAAGTAAGAGATTAAAGAGTGAACATACAGAAAATGATAGCCAAATATATGATTGGAATTAGAAAATTAAGATAGGAAGAAGAAAGTCTTTTTTCTCTATTCATTGTCATCAGCATTGCAGTCTTCAGAGTCCATTGATTTTCTATGCTTAACATTCAGACTATCATGCAGCTTCACATGTATCTGTACAATCCAATCTGTAAGATGCAAACATTATCACAGATATTGCATGTATTAGATTAGCCTATCTCAATGATGATGTTCTCCCACTCTGTGGATGAGCATGTGGTGTAATGTATAGCAGGTTAGCATGAGAAATCAGAGTGCTGAGTTTGTTATATTCACTTACATGTAAATACTCTTGAGAAAGGTATGAATACAAGTGACACTCCCAGATATGGGTTAAATAGATCTTGTATCTGAAAAAAAAACATTTTTAATCTCAAACAATTTTTAATGCAATATTCACCTGCAAAAAATAATTATTCTTCCAATTCAAAATGTGTTTCAGCTAAATAGGTGTTGATAAGCTGTAAAAAACAAATCAGTCAATCTCCCACTGTTTGTACATCCTCCTTTTTAGGAAAGAAGAAATGATATATAACAAAAAGAGTAAAGCAGATTAGCCTCAAAAAAGTTTGAAAAATTATAGAAAAGTCAAATCAATATTTAAATGTTAGTTGATTTTATGGCATGTCAGCTTTTGTTAGTTTATTTAATGTTGGAGTTTATTTTTTAGGTGAGGAACCTGGTGAGAATTGAACTCGCTACTCAAAATGTTCAAAGATAAAAATAATAATGATGAGAGAGAGAGAGATAAAGAGTGAGGAAAATACTCAAGGGTTTTGAGCAAAAGAAAAAAAAACAAAATGCAAATGAAAAATTAATATTGAGAAAAATATCTAGAGGAGAAAATAGAGAAAAATATTTGTGGCAAAAAGAAAAAGGAAAGAAAAATAAGAAGGAAACTAGTAATAAATAAAAACGATAAAAAAAGGAAAGAGTGAAACAAAAAAGAGGTAGAATATGATGAATAAGAAAAAGAGGAACCAAAATGAGAAAAAAAAAAGAAGACAGGAATAAAAATAGGTATTAAAAATAGAGGGAGATGAGAGAAAGACAGCAAAATTTTAAAGAAGACAAAGAGGAAACAGTAAGAAGGCTTTATTTCTTGAAAGTCATCGAAAAATGAAAAAAAACTTTTCAAGTATAATTTTTTCTTTTTTTAATTTTAATTTATAGCTTTCATATTAAATTTTTAAAATTAGAAAAAATAATTTAACATAGGTAAGTGAGGTACATGACAACAGGAAAGAAACAGTTACTCATCCTCTCAGTTTCTTGCTCACCCTGGTTGTCCTTAGAAACACTGTCAAGAACAACTTTCTCCTGTTTCCCCAGTGCCAATCTTGTTCGTTCTTTTATTGTATTGCACTCAATTCAAGTGTTTGGATTAAATTCACATATGGATATGCAAACTGCGTCACTCTGCCAACATTCTAGCTTGTCTATTGTGCTTTAATTCTACTCGGATAAATAAACTGGTTAATGCGAAGCCCAGGTTCAAATCCCATCAAAATGAATTCTGCGTACAGGTACAAACAATGCATGTTTCCACGTGAATTCTTTTCATGGCAGGAAAATGACACCTTCTCTCGGCGTTTCCTTTATTACACATAGATATATCATTTTTATTTTTGCAACAATTTTTTTTCCCGTTACACTTCAGGACAAACCAGTATAGACTTCTGAAACTAATACTGACTTCTCAAACCAGGAGAGATGTATCAAATCAGTACAGATTTCTCAAACAAGGATAGACTTCTGAAACTAATACTGACTTCTCAAACCAGGAGAGATGTATCAAATCAGTACAGATTTCTCAAACAAGGATAGACTTCTGAAACTAATACTGACTTCTCAAACCAGGAGAGATGTATCAAATCAGTACAGATTTCTCAAACCAGGATAGACTTCTCAAAGCAGGAAAGACTTCCCAAACTTGGACAGACGTCTCAAACTAGGAGAGATGTATCAAACCAGTACCAACATCTCATATATGAAAAGACTCATAAAATCAGAATAGACTTTGAAACCAATATAAAGCTATCAAACTTGTAAATATTCCGCAGAGCAGTCCCAGTCAAACCAGGTTATAAGCTTATTTTACATTATTCTTTCCGAAGTTTTAATATTTCTACAGTAATACAAAAAAAAGAACAAGTGGTTTTGAATTAAAATAGTATAGGAAATAAGAAAAAAAAACAGAAGGATATTAATGAATAGCAAGCAAATTAATAAAGAATGAAAATAATTGAAAAAGAAGTGAGTAAGAGGAGAAGAATAAAAAATAGGTAATTATAAAGAGAAAAAGAGAAATAAAGAAAGTAAAAAAATAAAGAAATGGAAGAGAAAGAAATAGAGAGAAAAAATAATAAGATGGACAGAGAAAGAGAAGAATTTTATGGAAAGAGAAAGGGAAGAAAAAAAATTTGAAAATGTCGGAAGAGAGGGAGAGAAATACATAGAAAGGGTAAACAGAAAAAAGAATAGAAGAAAATTATGAACAAAAAAAAGAAAAAGTATATAATAGTTAATTAAAAAATAAAGAAATTTTCAAATTTCTTTCTATTTTTTCCATCTGTGTTAGTGCTGGAAACATAGGTCAATCAAATTTTCTTGAACTGCCAAATAAAAGGAAAGATGAAGTCTAAAGACAGCTTTTGGCAGAAGCTTTAGGTACAGCCATATATTAACAAAGCGATCATCTGTTGGCCAATTCAGGCCACAAGGGTTTAGTTTTCACATTATTCATATACTCCTCAGAGAAAATGTTCAATCCTTGCTGTCAGAATGCTATTGTTCTTATTGAGTTGGTAGTCTGAGCCTGCCATGCTAGATATAGTCATCATCCATTATTTTTTTCTTTCCAGAACAGTAGAAATGAAAAGATTGCCATTGGTCATCTTTATCTGTCAGCTTTTATATATATATATATATATATGTGTTTGTTTTTATTTGTTGGTAGCCTTTTAAAGTATATGGCAGGTACTACTGTAGATTGTTATTATTGGTCCCTGTTAATATTTACTATAGCGGTAACAACTGTTTACTGGTATTGCTTTGTGAGATAGTTATGGAAGAGTGCTGTTTTTATATGTTCTCATCTCAACTATTGTATGCCAGTGCTGGGGTAGAATACAGGGAGAAGTAAACTCATGCCTTTTCGAAAGCCATTCATGTAAAATCCATACATGCAGCCTCAACCCAAATTTGAGCTCGGTACTCTGCTTTTGTTTTCTGCAACAATAACCAATGAGACGCTCCATGTTTCAACCATGACAAAAACACTACGTACAAAGTCATAGAAATAAATCTTATTTTCTAGCACAGACAGACTTGAAATACTCATAATTTTTTTTAATCATTTCACCCCGAGCAAGACGGGAGTGCCACTAGTATGCAGGGGGTTTCAGGGTGTGAAAGTGAGAGAAAAGACTGGGTATAGTGGGGATTAAGAAAAGGATAAAAGATGAACAGGGTTCAAATCAACAAAAGATGGTAGTTGACATTGCATTTAAATTTTTGAAGATTGTAGTTATCAGGGAAGCAAGAAAATAGAAGGGAGTTCCATTCTCAGTAAGTGTGAGAAAAGAAACCATTGGAGTAAAAATGGCGGTTACATTTAACTATTTCAACAATAAAATGGTAGGATACTAATAGGGCAATAGTTAGGGGGATAAGAAGGTTCTCCAGAGTCCTTAAAAACAGGGACCACAGAGGAGGACTTCCAACAAGATGGAAAGCAGGAAGCATTGAAGTAACAGTTGTAGAGTTTTGAGAGAACTAGGGCCCGTCAGGATCACATTTCTTTAGCTGGTATACTGTCATCTCCACTTGCCTTATGGGAGTCTAATTTAGAAAGGATATCCGAGACCAGTGATGGGGTTATATGCATATCCCTCAGTATTGCCTCAGTTCTCTAGGGGAGAAATCAGGTGTGGCTACTCCAGATGAGTCAAATGTTGAGTTGGAAGAGAATTTCCAAGCAAAGCATTCCACCTTATCTGCAGTAGACATCAGAACTTTGAATTGCTTGAATAATGGAAGGATTGAGTATTTGCTGTGGTTCATCACACTCTTGCAGTGCTGCCAATAATCTCTGGAACTGAATTTGCAAGATGTTATACATTGTTTTATGAGTAAACAGTAACTTAGCTTCATTGAGGACACACTTGCACTCATTATAAGCAGTGACAAAGAGATGTCTGTTGCAATCAGACCTGTTGCTCTGGTACAGATGGAAGAAGTGATTCCTGTGGGCTATAGCAGCCAAGCATGCAGGTGAGAACCAAGGAGATGAACATGGTTTAACTTGTTATTTCCTTGCTAGAATGAAAGCATCAATTCCAGCTTTCACCCAGGAGGAGATCTCAGACATGCATTTTTGAACAGGATGATTAAAAACTTCTTTCCATGGGATGTTACAAAGGAAATCATGGAACATGTCCCAATCTGCTTGTTGATAACAGAAGGATATTCTGTTGGTAGGATGTTCTTGGCTGGTGGGGGAGTAGGAGGAGATATTTATAGACATTACCGCATGATCAGAGTTGCCAAGAGGGCAGAGCTGTGTAGTATGACAAGAGTCAGGGATATAGGGAAGAAAGTAATTGAAAAATTAAGGGTTTGGATGCCATTGAGGTCAGTGACAGTGTTTAAGCCACCTGGTATGGTGGACATTAATGTCACCAAACACGAATATGTTTGCAAATGGGTGTAGGGAGATTGCTTTATCTATATTACTGGAATAATGAAATAAAAAATAGGTTCCATTGCCTGAAGTAGGCTAAGTCCACTTCAAAGTTTCCTAACCCTAACATCCTTTCAATTTATCAAAATTGCTTGTAAAATCCTATTTCAGATTAACTGTGTCATCACATTTCTCTTAATCTTATTCATAGTCACAAATCTCCCTTACAGTGGTGACTTTCTTCTTTTTTATATGCTGTGTCCCTTTAGGATGTAAGTGATCATGGCCCTCCACATCTTCCTGTTCCTTGTAGCTCTTAATAAGTTTTGTCTTTTTGTTATTTCTACAAAACCCTGTTCTATCATCCATCTACTCAAGCCCATCAAGTATGTTACACACTGCATTCCTCTGTCCCTCTTTCCCTCCAACTGTCCTGTGAGTATCAGATTTCCCATGCCTTCCTTCCTTAGTATGTGCCCCAGAAATTTCAACTGTCTCTACTTGATGTTAAGCATAAGTTTCCTTTTTGTTTCCATTCTCTCGAAAACCTTGTTTTTGCTCACATGTCCATAGTATCCTCAGAAGAAGATTCAACATTCAAAGAATGACCCGAAACAACATACCCACCAATTTGTCCAACATTAATTTGGTGGAGAAGTGAAGAAAAATTACTTTATGTATGAAAAACTATTATTCTGACCAACTGATACTAATATAATTCTACACTTGTATATTATCCATCATATAATTTCAGCTGAATACTTGTCACTGAATTAAGCGTATTTTATAAGGAAGGATATTAAGTTGAACAATAAATATTTGTAAGATAAATGCTTTTTTGTTTTATGAGAATGCAGATTTATTGATATACATACATATGTGTGCATACAAAAAATGTGGTGCATTTAACATAAATTTTCAGTTTAATGACATTATAGACAAAGTGTCACATTCTTTTATTTTTTTTATTTTTACTTTTCTTTTGAGAAAATCATATACAGCAATGCCTCCCTTAATGTCTAGCTTCCATTCTAATGACCTGGTCAGTAAGCAAACTGATGGCTAAATGAGAAATTATACCTGACTGCTACTACAGATATATTATGCATGTAATGGTTTTGTGTCAACCAGCTTCAGATAGTGTTAATGTCACTTTTGCACCATTTGTAATATTTCTAATATATTTCTAAATGTTTATACAGTACTGTGCTGGACAGTAAGTAATAAACAGATTTGAAAATCAACTGTATATTTTCTGTATTACTTTGGTTTGTATAAATACTGTACAAGGGGATTTTTTATTTATTTTCCACATCATTTGTTCATTTTCATATTCATTTTGTTTATTTTTATATATTTTAAAGAAATCGAAACCAATATTCTTGTATTTTTTTAACTGTTGTTCACCTCTTGGCTGATATAGAGGTTATTAGAAATGCTGTGTTGATAATAGCATCTGTTTCATCCAAGATGAGAACAATAGATTGAAAATAAAACAAGTATATTGACAATTACTCATCTCTGAAATGAAATACTAAATTATGAAAGATGGCGCAAACCCACCGTCATGATAAAATGTCAAAAACCATATGACATTGAATATAAATTGCTCCAAAAAATGTCACATGGGAGAGTGGCATAATGGATATAGGAATTGTTACTATCATCTAGCGGTCATGATTTCAGTCCTTGGATCTGGTAATGAGGCATGAATTCAATAACTGATATCACAGAGACAGAATACCACAATAATCAACTGATATCCCCTGTCAGCCAATCAATGGACCTCTGATTATGACCAGAGGGTACTTAGTTGAAATGTTGTGTCTATAATAACATCTATATCATCCAAGACGAGAATAATAGTTTGAAATAATACAAGAATATTGACAATCACTCATCCTAGAAATAAAATACTAAAAGAGAAACCAATCATGGTCAGTTTTCATGCAAAGTACAGCATCAATCGGTTATATTTTTAGTTTTATATTTTATGAGATTTTACAGATGAGTATAAGTTTAGGTTGTTGCTAAGTGAGGAGTGGCAGTGTATTTCGTATTAAAAATCTGAATATCCAAATTTCAATCAATAATAAATTAAAAGTAAAGAAAACATGAATATGCCTGTTAAGTAAATAATTTGTATTTACAAATATATGTACATAAATTCAAAAGAATCAGAAAGGCATAAAAATAGTCTTTAGTTGAATTAAAATCCTTAGGTAGTTGGTTAACAGAAGAAAAGCTGTAGTTGAGAAAAGGCTTTGATTGTCAGCAAAGATTCACTGAACATCTGAACTGTTGTTGTTGGAGATGATTTGTTTGAAGTTGCCAACATGTTTCTTTCAGCACATGCTGGTGGGGAAGGAAAAAGATATGTAGCCAAGTCTTGTGTTTGAATAGCTTGGAGAAAGTCACATCTCTGCTGCTGAAAGTCAAAATCTATGGGTTTTTATAAGAAATATTTTCCTGAAAGTAGGCTTGAAAAAAAAAAGGGTTTTAGTTTTCTGTGATTGGTCAAATATTTCACATGGTGATGAAAATTTCTAACCAATACATACTTTGATTTAAACAGTGTCTGTTGTATGGGGAAGTCATATTGTCTGTTATTGGATAGAAAATTAATTTTTTTTCAGTTTTCATATAAAATACAAATGTTATTGTAACCTAATTATATATAATAATGGGTCATATGCCATATAGGTAAACAATTCAACTAGAAAAATTGAAAATAAATACAATGTAAAGATATGTCATAATAGATCATTTTATTAACAATATTTTGCAGTTATTTTTAACATCAACTGGAGATTTTTCTTGTTAAAAAGTCGAATGATTTTAATACATTCATCTTTATGGATAAAAAAAGTGAATATTATATAGCATTTTTTTGAGACTTAGCATTAGCAAAACAATTTCACGGATTTGGACAGAAAAAAATGACCTCAGAATAAATGTAAAATCTGTGAAAATCTTTCATCCTTTAACAGCCAGTTGTGCTTATTTTAGATAAGATAATGATAGTCAAAACGTGCTACCTGGGCTGCCCAAATCGAGCTTGAACCTACCCCCCACCCCCGGTCATGTTCCAAGAGTAGTACGTGCCAGCCCTGGCTGAAATTAATAGCTGCAGATGGCATGAGTATAAAAATTCGGTTCTAAATATATTGAATAAAAATTGAGGATTTTCAGGATAAATAACAATCCAAACTGTTGTCTTAATGAATATCATTCATGCAAGTTTGGCATGCAATTCACCTTTTTAAGGATAAAAGAAACATATACACCATTTTCTATTTTAATTTTTGAGGGGAGGCAATATCACTGTTCTCTAATTCTTTGAAATTAGCATTTTCATCTGTAGAGGTTATACTGGTCATAGCAGAAAAGACAGGAAAAATGCCTGCAATCCTATGCTTTAACCCCAAAGTGCATTCTTCTAAAGCCATTAATGCTATTAGAGGTTTAAATATCATTCCCCTAAAATATAAGAGGAGATGAAGACATTATTCCCCTGACAGAAAAGACACATACTAATGAGAGTTGAAAACTAAAAGCCTTTAATTTAAGTGACAGGAAAAGGCAGAGCAGTGGGTCGGAATACAAAAGAAAAATCTGGTATTGACAATGAAAACGTGAGGAAAAATGCTGATTTATGTTTATATTAAAGAAATAATTGCCTTTTTCCTTCCCTTGCTTTTCACCGTATTCAGTTTTATAGACTTTTAATGAATCTAAACTCCAAACAAAAAAAAAAGAAAAAAACTTTCTTTTAACAAATCCTCTATCTCTCTTGATTGATTTTACTCAAAGAAGCAGGTCAGTGAACTTGTGACCTATTTTAATCCCTGTTCAATTCCAGAGTTGATCAAAGTTCCTGACCTGAGAGTTGATCCCTTTATGGAAGGTCAGTTCAATTAATAGGTTTGTGGGGAAAAGGCAGAAAACATTATGAAAAAGATAATTATTATAAAAAATGAGCCAAATGGGAAATGTTGATAAGAGTATCTGTGGGAGATGATAAATGCATTTTTTTTTTGTATTTTGTCATGTGAATTCAAAACCAAAATCATTATTTGTGTGGATACAATTGGTTGAGAGCTAAATGATTAGTCTTATAGAAAGAAGTATTCCATGGTTGGCTATTTAATTCTAAGAAGTTTGACAATATAATGCTTGAGTTAACTGGGCAAAAATGAATAGAAAAAACGATTTTCCACATTTATCTGTCAGTGAATTTACATTTATTGGTCAGTCTCTTAAAATATATAGCAGGCAAAATGACAAGCACACACAAACACACAGATGGTGCTACCAAAAGGTTAAGGGAATTTGAACTTAAAAAATATATCGCCACTGTCTTCTTGAAGGTAATATAAATCCTCTTCTTAAGTATATTTCAGACACATCTTCCCAAACCACACCAATAAGAAATAAAGAACCTCTACCAATTTTCTTTCTTTGAAGAAGTCATTCTTATTGCTTTAAGTTTTCTGAAATTTGGGGCAGCATTTTATATATGCACACACACAAAATACTTGAATGTATGTATCTGTCTCTCTCTATTAGTCTTGAGTGTAAATATATCTGTGTGTTTTTATATGGGTGTATATACAAGATATTGTCTATACACATATATAAATTTAGAACAATATTTTTTAAATGCTTTTTGTTGATATACAAAATTCTATATTGTTATATCATACATATGTATATAACAGTAGCTGTAGTAGATTTCCTTGTTTAACTTGAAGCTTATTTATCCAAAGAAAATAGTGAATACTTACAATTCAAATTATAAGTTATGATAATATTATTTAGGTGATAAGGTAAATATAAGATTAAATTAAAATGTAAAATTAAAATTTTTATTAAAATGTTTAACCAGTATCTATTTTAATATTATTTTCTTTATGTGTTAGCCAGAAAATGTGACATCATAAAACCTACTTTTGATGAATCATATTGGATTGTGATATATCATAGCTGATTCGATAATTCTCCTAGATTATATGATGAATAAATTTAACCATTTTTAAAATTGAATAGATGGTTTGTATACTGCATAGCAAAATTACACAACAATATCTTGAAATACTAAGGGGCAATTATTTACATTATTCGGACTATTGTCCTCATCTTTGTCGCCATATTTATTACAACATTTCAGCCGTTGTACACTCTGGCCTTCTTCAGGTTGTTGGAATGTCAAACTGAACCCTTTAATTCGCTCACTGGGGTAGACTGTTCTACTTCCATATGCCATGTTTAATGGATGTCAGTTATCAGTTATCTCCTGTTAATTTTCCTCTGAAAGTTCTCCACTGCCTTAGCTGGGTATTGAACTCACACTCTTTTGGTCCTGTCACTGGATCTAACTAACGCCTTTATCCACTGTGCCATGTGTTCTTGATAACTGACATCCATTAAAATTGTCATTGGCTTCAACCACGGCCTCCAGACAAATTCAGAATATTTTGCAACTCTTCTGGACAGTCACATTATTTAAGTCGGTGAATGTTGTCATAGTCCTTGCCTTCAGTTCATCTTTGGAGTTACAAGGAATTTAGTTGGTTTCTCACTCAACTGTGCCCCACACATAATAATCGAGGGGGTTGCAGTCTGAGTAATTAAGCGGTCAGCTATAAGGGGTGATGTGGTCACAGAAATTGCCTGACAGCCATGACTGGGTTCTCCTGCTTTTTTGGTATGGTGCAGAGTTCTGTTGCCAGACATAGTATCTTCCAGCAACCACCCTCTTGACCCAGGGCAGCCCTACCTCCTCAAGGCATGATGTAAGTCTCCATGTTGAGTCTGATGCCCTCACCAACAAATTTGGGAGATCTTTACTTATCAGAACAATCGTAATCACCATTAGATTCATCCAACGCATTCCGAATCCTCTGCACTGTCCTCAGATTGACACCCAAATTATCTGAAATGTTCATATTGGAGCTTATGGTGTGAATGCCAAACAGTACAGCATGCCTATTTCCAAATTTTTGGCAGATTGAATTGCATCACAGACAGTGCCGAACTGACCCTACTATACTGTGCAGTTGACAAAATCAAAAACAAACACTGTGCATGCATGAAATTAAAAATATAAAATGGCAACAATTTATCCATTGCATTCTGTGTATATATATACATACATATATATATATATATATATATATATATATATATATATATATATATATGGGGAGGGTATAACAATATATAATTTTGTATATCAACAAAGAAATACAACAAATCCTGATTACAATGTATCTTTGAGAAATGCTGAAGATATTGTTTAGCTTTAAATTTAAATTATCATATCCTGCCAAAACACAATTAACTTAAATGGAACACTTAAATTGACACCCTCAACTTAAACAGACTTTAATTTCATCCTGTTCCATGCACCTACTTCCAGAATAATGCCAAAAATTACAAGATCATAAAACATCTTTTCTGACCAATCAAAAACAGGATCATGTGGTTTTCACAACAGCCATTTCTAGGACACTGACTGACTATAAGACCAACACCATTTCCTCCCACAAACGTAGATCTGACCAGGCTGGCATTAGCAACAGACCCCCATGTCAAGCAAGCTTAACCAGTCCATCGGCAGTGACACTGATGTGCTTTGATCAAAAGCAATACCTTTGGGCAATGACAAATCCAGCAGCAGCAGAGACTAACTCTTGACTATATATCTGTGTTGATTTTCTCCACATGTCTATCTTGATTTCCACCTTGTTTTATACCAGGAACAAACTCTCATTCTCCCATAACTGATATATGATACCCTGGAACGAACAAGCTTGTAAATTACTGGAAATAAAAAAAAACTCTTTTGTTTATCTCAACCACATTTTATCCTTATTTGTTTTTTTGTCACTTTCATCTTTTTTTGTTAATTTTAAGGCCACTTTTACAAAACATTAAAATTTTTGTTTGATGTGTCTTAATACATAACCTACCAACCTCATTCAACTTTCTATCAAATTTGTTTATACTTTTATTGCTTTCTTTCTCTTGCTCTCTCTCTCTCTCTCTCTCTCTCTCTCTATATATATATATTTACTAAATATGATAATAAAGAAACACACACACACTTACAAATATACATTGCCATATAGACAAAAGAATTATTATACACTTACATATATAAAGTAATATTTACAGTTTTTTTCAGGTAGGCTTGGAATCCATTAATTTCTTGTAAATTTGGATGGATGTGTCATCTTTCCTTGAATTCAGGATGCCACAAATTATACTAACATTGGTTTAAAAAGTTGAATGCAGATAAAACATGACTAACCAATGAAAATTAAACAAAGAAAAAGTAAAAATACCTGAATTTTTCTTCTTTTTCTCCATATTGTATTCTTTGATGAAGCTTTAATATTAGTGAAACCTTTGATAAACCTTTCCTATTTGTTCTTTATCTCATTATTCTGTCAGATTCCAATCCATATTTGATCCCAACTTACCTTATACATATATATATATATATATATATGTTGTGTGTGTTTGTATGTGTGTGATAAATATATAAACAGTTTAGAATAGTTTTTTTTTATAATAATCTGGTGTCAATATAAAAAAAATCATTTAAAAAATTTCCAGATTGTCAAACTTACAATTTCAACAGATTCTCATCCAACGTTACTTATATATCTTTATATATATATATATATATATATATATATATATATATATATATATATATATATATATATATATATATATATATATAATGTGTGTGTGTGTGATGTATCATAGTATCCAAAATGAAAGTGAAGATGATGAGACAACATCTCATCATCTTCACAAATACACACACACATAACAGAACTGAAAAGTGCTCAGTGGAAAACAAACTAGTATAAAATCTGTGTTAAGATATATACGCATGCACAAGGAGGTTTTTGCAAAGTTTTTAGTCTGACCTTTGTCCTAAAATTGGAGCAAATGGACAGACATCATAATTTTTGATTTTTGGTCAGGCTGAGAATTTTTAGCAACCCATTGTGTAAAGAGAGTCAAACTTGATCTGTTATGGGCCACATTAATTTGACCCAAATCTATAAATCATAATTCCTCCGTGGAAGATCAAACTTAAAACACTAATAATTTAAAACTAATAATGATCCCTGCAGGAATAACACCAGTCCATGACTGAGACTTACTCATTTTTTCTAACTTTTAGTTTTTTTTACTTTTTACAAACTTCTCACTTACTTTGTCTTCCTTATTTAATTCCCATCTGTCATCTCAAAAACACGAGATGCAACATTTAGGAGAGGCAGCAAAAAGATAAAATTTATTATACAATACAAAGGAAATTGTGGAGAGCAATGATCGCTAATGTTCTGAAAGGATATTGTACAATACATAGAATAAGAGCTGAGCTTTGACTCAAACATGATACAGATGGACACATACAAGGAGATATGAAAAAAAGGGACACCAAATTTTATTTTTGTATGTAGAGTATATATTTATTTAAATTAAGAAAGAAATGTCTGCTGTAAAAAGAAAATATTATTATCTGTCCACTGATAGAATGAATATTTTTCATGTTGACATAGCTATGTACACATCAATTTATTTCAGACATATAGACAAGCATTTGGACATCTTTTTCTTTAGTTACCAATATAAACATGATCAGTTTGTTTTCTTTATGTTTTACTACTTCTTCTTGAATATATAATAGACATATGTACTTGAATTTTTTAAAGTGTATATACAAAAGTATAAATATATTGCCTCAATTTTCAGTACAATGTCTGTTCAATAAAATGATCCAGAATAAAAGTGGAGAAAAAAAGCGGCAGTTTATTTCCTCCCTGAAAAGAAAAAAAAAAGCTTCTCCTATACGAAAATGTTTTTTTCTTTTTTAAGGGAAACTCTTTTAATGTATCAGAGATGGACTTTTCTATTTTTACTTATATTTACTTTAAAACTATAAACGTTCAGGTCTAAATTGATTTATCCATTTTTTTTGTCTGTCGCTATTTTATTTTTTATTTTCTTGAGATTCAATGCACAAACAGGTTTCATAAATTCTCCCTTGATAAAAGGTAAATAAGAATGTTATATAAATAATATTCTGCTGGTAATTGCTCTAATGCTATTTACGTTATTTAGCAATGGCTACTTGAATAAACATCATTGTATTGATTACCAAATTAATTTTAATTTATTTATATTCTCTCATCATCACCATCAGTCCCATAATCAGGTTTAGTTGTAGGGTTACCATGCAGCTTAGCACTTGACCAGTTCCATTCACATATCTGAGCTCAAATCAGACAGGCTATCATTGATTTGTAGCTAGTAGACCTGGTGGAACCCATCCCTCTCCAGGTCAAACCAATATCCTTCAACCTCATAGGGTTGCTGAGTACCTGACCACTTCCATCCACATATCTGAGCTCAAATCAGAAAGGTTATCATTCATTCCTAGTTAGTAGACCTGAAAAATCGATCCCTCATCAAGTTAACCCACAGCTGATGTCCTTCAACTTCATGAGGGTGCTATGCAGCTGAGTACCTGACTAGTTCCATTCCTCTATCTGAGCTCAAACATTTATTCCTAGCTAGTAAACCTGGCAGAGCCCATCCTTCTCCAGGTCAAACTACAGCCAATGTTCTTCAGCTTCATTTAGGTTGCTGTGCAGATGAGCACCTGACCAGTTCCATCCCCATATCAAAAACGAAAGCCAGAGAAGTATTTTCAGTTGAAAGCCCTTTCTCATTCTTCACCATGACATTGATTTGTGACGTCTATTTCAAGTGCATAGTGACCATTATAATAATGTTTAAAGTAATAAAAATGCTGAATTAAAATTAATACCATTCTTTTAATGGTATTAATTTTAACTCGGCATTTTTATTACATTTTGTGTAAGTAAACAAAAAATAAAAAATAAGTGTTTTATTTACTTTTCTTGCTGCTCATTATAACATGCTATTTCTTTGGAAAGTGTTCAGACAAACTACATTCCTTAGTTCCACCAGTCCTAACTGTCACAGTTAAGACCCGCCATTCTACACATATTGTAGCGAACCACCCTTTGTATTCCATTAATAAGATGTAAGTGCCACTCAAAAATTTTTTTCCCAGAAATTGCTGCTCTGTGGGACTGATTCCCGAGAGGATGCTTCCCGGATCACAACCTGTAGAAGTCTAGGGTTAACAATTATATTCCCCACATATCTGCATAAACTCTGCCTCTTACTCTTTAACCCTTTACCTTGAGTGGCTCTCGGGCTTTGTACAGAGTGAATATCATTATAAATCAGTTTCCATGCCATATCTGGAGGCTGTTTAGTTCTTCTTTGACAGCTGGACCATCAGTATCATCTACTCGATGAAATTTTGTGATGTTACAATCTCTCATATTGACTATGACTTCTCAAAAATGCAATATTTAAATAGAGAAAATCCATTTTTACAAAGAATTTATATGGCTAAACATTTGCTATTTTATTTTTTTTCATCTCATACGCTTTTAATTCTGTTCTTTTTCTAGCAGTTTTTTTATTTGGGAGAAAGCTAAAAAAAAAAGACTGATCAATAACATTTGTGTTAGTGTTATTCATCCATGGTAACTTTTGATAGTTAAAAAAAATAAATAAAAGAAAATATTTTGCAAAAGAATAAATGAACTGGATAGGCCTTGACCAGCTGATCTAAATCCTAGAATTCCATAACAAGACTCTCTCACTTTTGGCCACATACAAGAATACATCAGCATTGAATAGGAGTGAAAACAGATTTCTTCAGAATCTAGAGAGTAGCCTCAAATTTTTGGTCTACAGTGTTATCTCCTCAAAAAGAACATTACTTTTGTACAATGAAGTCCTTCTCG
The DNA here is from genome assembly GCA_964036315.1 of Acanthosepion esculentum. Taxonomy (NCBI): domain Eukaryota; kingdom Metazoa; phylum Mollusca; class Cephalopoda; order Sepiida; family Sepiidae; genus Acanthosepion; species Acanthosepion esculentum. The sequence continues at coordinate 55,295,001 of OZ038487.1, read as the reverse complement.
AGGATGATTGATTGATTCATTTTTTATGGCTTATCAATCCTTTTTAGGTTATTTAAAACCAAAACATTTTAAATTTTAAAAATAATGATTTTCTTTTTTTGAGTGAATATTACATTCACGATTCTTTGAGAACAACAATAAGTTTTCCAGATAGAAGTCCTACTAGTTAACCTATAACTGGGGAGAGGTGATCACTTCCTACATTTTCCAAGAGTATTTGTGCATAAGTGAATGTAATGAACCTGACTGGAATTCAAATTCGGCTCTCTGATTTTAAAGAACGAAATAAGTTATATTAAATTTTTTTTTCATTTTTCATTCAGTTACCTGACAACGTTTTAATCCCATTTTCTACATTGATTTGTTTTTTCTCAAAATGACAAAGTAAAACCCCTGACAAGAAAGAGATTGGTTTGGTTTTGATTCGTATCACGGCATGTCAACCTCAATGGGTTATTTAATGCCAACAAGATTTTTATTGCTGGTAATATTTTTTTTCAAAAATGTATTACTGGTAATAATTATTTTCTTCAAAATTTGTTGCTGGTAATATTTTTTTACAAAAATGTATTGATGGAATTAAAATCTATTTTTATACTTTCATAGTGCCGTGACCCCAGTTTGGGGGTTAACTATTTGCCCATAGCTGGGACTCTTAACAGGTGCTACCACCCCAGGTCAGGGTGGACCAGGGAACATCAGCAATTAAGAGGTGGTTCCACACTCCTCAAAATCCCCTGATCAGAGGCCTTGCAGTTGGATGTAGTTTAGTGTCTTACCCAGGATGTGGATGCAGTTTAGTGTCTTACTCAGGACGTGTAGTTTAGCATCTTACCGAGGACGTGATAAGAAAGAGAACTTGGTTAATATTAATCTTACTGGAAATAATAAGGCAACAATAGTTGTTTGGAACCAATCAGCTATGAAACAAATAAACCAAAAATAAAAATAGAACTGTTCAGTGTGGATTCTAAAAATGATATAAAAGAATCACAGGTAAAACAAAACAAAACAAAGAGAAAATAGCCTAGTGGATTAAAGTATTGGTTCATGAATTTGGTGACAGTAATTGTCAGTTCAATCCCTGTGCCAGGTAGTACAGACTTAGAATCAGTGAAAACAAAAAACATGAGATATTCCTAGAATGGATAGCTGCACAATCTATCCTGTAGATTAAATAAAGGGTTCAATTTGAAATTATTTAAAGCTTACCTGGATTGACAGACACTTGAAGAAGAAAACACAACAGCCGAAACACTGTGATAATAACAATAAAGATGAGGTCATTAGTCTAAAGGTAGATAATAAAACAATATAGCATCATTCTACAGACAGCGAAAAGAAATCTGGAAATATTTGAGGTGTTATTATTGACTAGTCTCATCAATGCTGTCCTGTAGCATGCAGAAGCTGGGATGGCAGAGGGTAAGACGGACCTGGGCATCTATATTGGGAAGGCATGCAATCAAAGAGTGAAATAAAAATTTATTTTTTCAATTTGAAATTGTCTCTGTTAACTTCATTGTGCAAACACCCTACAGTCCCATAAGTTGGTATGAATAGGGATCTTTGTTTTGATGATCAACACTGGAATTGTTCCCCACTACTTGAATCTTAGGGGCATACAATCAAGGAGTTTCCCCTGGGCATCACCAAACCTCTGCATGTTACTGATACTGTCAGTAGATGTAATCTCATTTCTTGTCAACCCAACATCTCTCTATTAATCATATAGATTGAACTTTATCATAAAAATTTCAGATTAATATTAAACTTATAACTGTGTTGGGCTACAAACTTATTGATCCACCTTTAAATATATTCAAAATAACAGTAAAATTTCACTCTCTCTCACTAATATATATATATATATATATATATATATATATATATTCTGAGATGCCTGTAAAGGAATAGTTTTTTCACACTTCAATGCACGCATGACCATGACACTATAACATGAAAAAAAATTCTATAATGGATGATTTTTTTCACTATCTAATGAATGTTGTCATTAGAATGTCAACCATTTTGCATTTAAAAGCATAATGAAAAAAATTACGGTAATGAATAACAACGCACAACTTTGTGCATATAGTACATATAGTTTTGTACAACTTGCATTCCTGAAGATAATCTTGGAAGAAGGTCGAAAGTACTTGGGAAATGAAAATGAAAGAGATTTAAACAGCTATAGCACATTTCTCTCATCCTTTAACATCGATACATGGAAGGTTATTCGTTAGTATGAACGAATTTTGTTAAAAATTAGCTGACATAATATCTGTAATCTATTCAATCAGACATGCCTAAATATATATATATATATATATATATACACCTATATTTGACTACACATCCCTACTTTTTAAACAGGTAAATTAATGTCAATCAGCTAAAAGATTGAGAAGACCTACTTAAGAAAGTGCATTCCAACAGGAATTTCATGTTAAATTCCATTCATCTCTTGAAATATCCATGGATTTTTTCTTTCCATTTTTAGAATTTTCTCATTCAATTCAGATTTTTTTTATTAGGTGCTGTGCTCAGATTTGACAAAATCTTAACCAACTACCCTACCAATATCAGTGTGGCTTAAGTAACTCAAAAGAAAAAAATTGTAAAAATAAACAAAATGAGTTTCTAAATAGATTATTTTACACTTTACACTATACTTAGGAATTCTACCAATTCTACAATGAAATGTCTTTTATATTTATCAGGCCCAAAACATAAAATGGATGCATATTTACGCATTTTCTAATTTCGTTTATAAGCAACAGCACTCAAATTTGATGAAATCTTAAGCAACTCCACCACTGATGTCAGAATGGTTTAAGCAACTAGAAAAAAAAAAAGAAAAATGAAGACATAAAATTAAGCAAAGGAGTTTATTAAATATGTTATTTTATGTTGCTTTCATGAACTTTACCAATTCTAGTTTAGTTACATTAAAATGTCTTTTCTATTTATTAGACAGATACAAAACCTCTGCATGTTACTGATACTGTCTTTTCTATTTATTAGACAGATACAAAAATTTTAATCAACTTCATGACTAATTCTTGCATAAAAATTAAGCAACTTTTGGACTAAGTTACTTATAAAAAGAAAATTGTATATTTGTTTGTTTGTCAATTTTGCTGCAACTTCTGGCTGTTAGAATCAATCTCTCATTAATCAGGTATTGTGTCATCTTTAAGTGCTTTGATTGACTATCTGAGACAATTTTCAATGCGTTCAATTTGTCTTTATTCTTTTCTTTTCACATATCGCTGTCTTGCATCTACATATGGTTTTCAGTTTCTTTATTCATTCTTTGGCCAAAATATCTCAGTTCTTGTCTTTTCCAATTTAGGAAAGCTACCAAACATCCTTCTATAGACACTGTCTATAGATTTATGCTTTTGATATATTTTCTGCTGTTGGATCTAGTTACCAGTTCCTTATTCTTCTGAGACATTCTTTCATTATTTTTTCTTTCCTAATAGTATGACTCTCATTGCTTTTATAACAAGCCACTTAAATGTGGCAAGCAGCAAAATGATGTCTAAACCTTTACTAAATTTCTTTTCTGTTTCAAAAGTGCTCTTCATTTTTGTTATTTTCATTACTGGTGCTACAGAATCATTAACAAAGAACTGTACCTTTTGTTTTCTTCTTATGCACTGTATCCTTTCAGAATTATTTCTGGCAGTGAGGAAGCATTTCTTCTTTTATGTGCTATGTACCCTCAGGACGTAGGCTCTCCAAAAATTTTCTGTCCTTTGTAGCTCTTAATAAATTTTATCTTTTTTATTTCTCCTAAAGCTTGTTCCTCCATCCATTTACTCAAGCTCACTAAGTAAGTTATGCATTGTTTTCTTCTGTCCCTCTTGCCTTCCATCTGCCTCATGTGTATCACATTCTCCAAGCCCTCCTTGCTCATTATATACCCTAGAAACATTAACTGTCTCTTCCTGATGTTAAGTATTAGTTTCCTTTCTGTTTCCATTTTCTCCAAAACTTTGTCGTTACTCACATGTTCAGTAATAGGTGGAGTAATGGATAACGGCTCGGATTGAGGAACCGTAGAGCTGAGTTCGAATCCCAGTCGAATCCGTTACATTCACTTACGTGCTAACACCCTTGGGAAAGGTGTGAATCCTCTTCTTCTCCCTCCAACTATGGGTAAATAGCAGGACAGACTGGGTTCTATAGCCTTGGATGGCAACTGGTCTAGGAGAAGGTCAACTCTGAATTCAAAACCATTCGGCGTCTGCACCGGCATCCGGCGGCCTCTTGGTTACTCCTGCCTCTGCGTCTGTGGAAATTCTGCGGCAAGTAAGAGCATATTCCTCCCTCCACTGGGATAGCACGCGAGGTGTGGGGACTGTGTGTGAAGTTCAAAACTCCCTTGTTACTCCGTTTCAAGTATTCACCGCCGTTGGAATCGGGAATGGCTGTCGCTCGTTTCAGCATTGGCAACGGATCGCCGTGCTTGGTTGGCCTTCGTTCTGGACGCAGTGGATTCCTTGGAAGGAGCCGGCTTAACCGATCCAGGGTGAATGCCGCAACATACATAACATACATACATACATGTTCAGTCCATGGTATCCATCTGCAGAACCACATTTCTGTTGCTTCAAGTCTTCTCATCATCTTTGAGGAGATCATCCAGCACTCACTGCCTTACAGGAGGACAGATACCACATACCAGTTTAGTACTCTTTTCCCTTGTTTCTAGCAAAATTTTCCTATTTCTCAGTACTCTGCTTAGCTTTTGGAATGCTTCTTTTGCTATCCCAATATGCCTTTGGATCTCAGTGTCACTCTTTCCAGCCTCTTTTAAAACACTTCCCAGATATTTAAATTTCCACACTTGTTTGTTTTTGGTACCTTCAAAGAACTGTATCAAATAACGGGAAAACAGATCAGTTGAGGACTACCAACAGTAGCAACAACTAAAATGGATAGCACATGTAACGCGAAGAGAAAATAATGACATAATCAAGATGTTAACATTCCACTCCACATCAAATAGAAGGTTTGGAAGGAAACCCCCATCAATACTGAGAAGAATGATAAAAGTTACTGGACATGAGAAACCTGTTTTCCTAAAAAAAGATGTTTTAAAAGAAGGATTTTAAAAATTTCAACCAAAAACTGTATTGGCTGATGGTAAATGAATGCCAAATGCTTCCTTACAGAGAAACAGCTCATATTACTATTGCCGTTATAGATGAGGAGAAGATACTACACTTTGATCCTATTCCGATGGCCATAGAGTGAAGACAAATGCAGTTGGAGTAGAACTGGCTGCTTGGTCAATGCATGCCAAATGTTTCCTTGCAGAGAAACAGCTCATATTACTATTGCCATTATAGATGAGAAGATACTACACTTTGATCCTATTCCGATGGCCATAGAGTGAAGAAAAATGCAGTTGGAGTAGAACTGGCTGCTTGGTCAATGAATGCCAAATGTTTCCTTGCAGAGAAACAGCTCATATTACTATTGCCATTATAGATGAGAAGATACTACACTTTGATCCTATTCCGATGGCCATAGAGTGAAGAAAAATGCAGTTGGAGTAGAACTGGCTGCTTGGTCAATGAATGCCAAATGTTTCCTTGTAGAGAAACAACTAATATTACTATTGTCATTAGAGATGAGGTGGAACAGTTAATATTAACATTACCATTAACATCATTATTTTTTTTCATTTTTTTATTTTTAGTTAACGCTTTTCTGTAGATGCTTTTTATTTTAACTCCTTTTTTGTATACTTCTTTAAAAGAAAATACATGAATATCAACCTTGTTTGTTTTCTTTCTTATTCTTTAAAAACCCCGATTCTTTGTAAATGTTTTATCATTTTGTTCTTCTACCTTATTCTCTTTCCTGTCTTGTTTTCCAATAACTGGAAAAAAAAGATAAAACTCGGAATATTCTTTTATTTAAAGCTTTTTGTTTGTTTTATTTTCTTTCATTTCGCTTTACTTCTAAGTAATTACTCCAGCAAATTTATAATGTGGATTTCTTTACTTTCGTCTTTGCTTTCTATTATTCTGACTTTTTCTTCTTTCTTTTTATTCATTATGGCCAAACATGAGGAGCATAGTTCAATTCTTTTTTGACCCAAATAAAGGATTGGCTTTATAAGCATTGTCATTTCACATTATGATATACTAAACAAATTGAGTTCCAAGAGTTCAAAATTGCTTCTCTTTCTCTTTGCACTACAAAACTATTATTCATTTTGCTTATTTGTTTGGCAAGTCAGTGGGTAAGTTTTTGCTTTAAAGCATTCATTTATTTTTCTTTGTATACAATTGACATGCATTGCATATCAATTGTAAGTATACAAAATAGACTTTAAATAGTGATAGGTTTTTGTTAGACTAAAAAGAATATATATATATATATATATATATATATATATATATATATATATATATATATATATATATATATATATATATATATATATATATGTGGTTGAGAAAAGGTTGTAAAAATAGAGGAAAAACATAAAGATTAAATGATTGTTGACAACTGATATATCCAGTTAATGGCTTCCCAATATGGATGAAATACATTTTGGATCACCTGAAGAAAAAGCCTAGATGAATCCTGCATTGATTTGATTGGTCGATTGAAACAGTTGTTTAAAAGAACAAATTGTAAAGCACATATTTTTTGCTTCTTGGCTCATCCAACAAACATGAATATAATTAGCATTTTTTACTTACATTTTTCTTCATTTTCCATACAAAAAATCAGTCAGTTATTAAATGTTTCCCTTGCAATTGATTTTACTATTGTCAGTTTCTCTTTCAGTGTCTATGATTTTCTTACATATATTTTTCTTATATTATTTGTCAATGTGAGAACCATTAAGGTTATCAGGTGTTACCTGGAGCAGTTACAGTAGAGTAATGCTTAAAGAGCTCATCTTACAAACTATGAGTTCAGTTCTTACTGAATACTCAAACTATTATCACCATGTATCAGTTTGGTTATCAGAAATTTGTTCAAATTTATTTTGTGAGATTGACATCTATGCAAATTTCTAAAATTCAGAAATATTTTTCTAATGGTGAGAATAACCGTTTCCATATAAGGAAACATTCAGCATTCATTCAGTTAAAATCTGAGGAAAAAAACACATTTAATAATCATCTTGAAGTATTTTCCTCATATTCAGAAAATATCATGTTTCATATTATCACCCAAACCTCTAAGTTTGTAGGTTCTTTTTTTTTCACCCTGATTCTCTCTTTCTCAAATTCAAAGTCTATATTCAAGTTAATCACAAGACCTTTCTTCATTGATTCTTTCCAAATGTCATGATTCCCAATTCTGGAAGCTTAGCTTTCATAATATATAATTTCTTTCAAATAAGTTTTTACAGGGTTCCATATACATTTAACCCTTTCCAGATATTTTCAAAAATGTTTATTTACAACTGGATCAAATAATTCTCACCCGAAATGAAAAAGGTTCTATCTGCACTTTTTATAGTTCTGAGATGTTTGGCTAACTTTAACTTTGTCATAAATCGACAGAAATACTATATGTAATTTTCTCAGGATTAACTGAAGATTTTTGTACAAAACTTAAATGGTCATATCCGGTATTGCAGAGAGAACATAGCACAGGATATAACTAAAAAAAAAAAAAAAATTGCAGATCGAACATCAGGTCACATAATGCTGATTTGCTAATTTCAAGTGGAATTAGCATGAAGACAAAAAGAACTCTAGAAAATAGATACCTTGCTGAAAATGTTTATATAGGAATTTTTAAGATATAAGAGAACTTCTGTATGGTTGACACTCCTTTCTGGTTTCTTGGACAGGAGTGTTTCTTGTTTAGGATTAGGTTTTCTGGTTCCTTCTAAAGTCTTCTCATTCTCTTTCGCTCCCAGTAGCCCCTTGCATCTTAGTGGCATTATCACCTTCCTTCGGGTGAATAGAGGAGTAGAGGTTTATCCCTTGTTTCCTGTTTAGGATTAGGTTTCTGGTTCCTTCTAAAGTCTTTTTCATTCTCTTTCACTTCCAGTAGCCCCTTGCATCTTAGTGGCATTATCACCTTCCTTCGGGTGAATAGAGGAGTAGAGGTTTCTTCCTTGTTTCCTTTTTAGGATTAGGTTTTCTGGTTCCTTCTAAAGTCTTCTCATTCTCTTTCACTCCCAGTAGCTCCATGTGTCTTAGTGGCATTATCACCTTGCTTGGAGTTAATTGATTAAAAAAATGACAACTTTTCCCTGTTCATAGGACAAATATTCAGCTAGTATGATATGATTTGGATTATTTCCTTATTATTTTTTTCAAATCATTAGAACAACTGATACTGAGATAGAATTGTAATAGTCTGTTAAAACTTCATTCGTGATACTGCTTTATATTTACAATTTACATTTTTCAGCAACATTAATGCATTCAGTTTCCATGAAAAGGACCAGATATATGATGAAAAAATACTTTCATCATATTGCCTGAGTTTTACGAGAATATATATGATACAGAGGAGTGAACTTGTGTAGCTAACTCACCAATTGAATTTAAACTTGGGTTAACTTATAAGTTCAATGTGGAAAGTATTAATCCAGGGACAGCCATGACATTGCAAGGGGTACTGGAAAGGTCTTCAGCCCCACCCTCCACAGTTGAAATTGGGAACTAAACAGAAGACTAAATTTAATTTCTTGTTCTCCAACGATGACTGTGCTACTTAGCTAAGCTGTATCATTCGACTAAAACTATTACTGCCATTAATTTTAAAACATTATTTTCTATAGTATTAATATAAGTTTTATATGTGAAAAACATTATAGGCCTCATTCCATAAAATGAATACAAGAAAAAATATTGTGTATTCAAAATAAAAAAAAATTAACAATAGTATCATGATCAGAATCATGATCCCATAATAAAATGTATTGCAGCTGTGGCATCAATGGAGTGACTTGGGCAAGATAGCGTGACAAAGCCCAACACTCTCCAGGATGATTTGAACTCAGTTTTCCTCCTTGACTGGTTTCCAATCAAGGCTATAAGGCTCATTCTGTCCTTCTATTTACTCATAGCTTGAAGGAGACAAGATGTATTCATATTGTTACCAAGGGTATTTGTGCGGAAGAGTCAAATAAAATAAATAAAACATAAAACCCAAAGAGTCTGCAATGTTGTTGGTCCTGACCTGTCATCTTGGCTTTGGTTACTTTCCCACTGCTCTAATGTAGCTTCCCAAATGCTTTTCAATAAATATTTTCATATTTTCTATAAATATTTTCATGGTAATTGTGTTGATGAAATTTCCTCTTTGGTACATCAACTTTACAAATCTAAATACAGTACTACATTGGCAGTTAGAGCTCATCATTTTACAGTTGAAATGGCTAAGTTCTGTGTTAATAATTACTTCTCTTGTACTTCTTTCTTATGGAATTCTTTTCTGATCTTTTCCTTTACAGTCAACTTTGATCGTGAAAAATTTAAATGCAATTTTAGTCCTTATTTTCTGTCTTAATTCCTGTTCTTTTATTGTTTTGTGTCCTTAATAACATTTTTCTTTTTCTTCATTTGCTTTCACACCTAGTTGAGGGTCTTTGTGGCTTTATTGCTTTGCTTGAAAAAAATGGGTGTAACAAACTTGACTGGAATTAAAACTCAGCATTCCAATTAAACATTCTGTGCTGTTATCCCTTTTACAATAAAATGATAAATGTAATAAATTGTTTATTACATGAGAGGGTCTTATAAGAAAAATAGAATAAGTAATGTTTAAAATTTAATATCTTATTTACCACCCCCTCTCCAATTTCATTAACATCTCATTCAGCTCCACTCCACCTTCATTTTTTATTTTGGGACGCCCTGCTTCAGGAAAGTTGTTCTGTATTAATGAAGAAATATCTTTCCAAAAATACAATTTCAGACTTCCTTTAAAACTAAGATATCAATCCATATTCTAATATTAAGAAGGAAGTTCCCTTCAGACAGCTTTTTCCAAAGATCTGCTTCTTTGTTGAATAGACTCCCACATGGATGCTTTCCAAATGCTACAATATTAACCTATTCAAGTCAGTGGTCAATCATTACCTATCCTTCATATCCTATTAATCTTTACTTCCTACTTCCATATTCATATCACATATCTTATTATAACAATAATTTACCTTGAGTGGCTCTTGAGCCTTGTTTCGGGTGAACATGTTAAGAAAACAAAAGTCGACTCTGGTTTCTGTCAGTACTATATGATTTTGACTTTAGCTGAATATACATTTACTCTAGAAACAAAGTATTTTCTATGCTTATTTATTTTTGATTTCACAAAAGAATCAAACAATAATTTTCAAAATATATTCTTTTTTTAAAAATATAAAAAAATATTCTCGTCAGTACTATATGATTTTGACTCTAGCTGAATATATATTTACTCTAGAAACAAAGTATTTTCTATGCTTATTTATTTTTGATTTCACAAAAGAATCAAACAATAATTTTCAAAATATATTCTTTTTTTAAAAATATAAAAAAATATTCTCCTTTGAGTTACTTGAATAGTTTTGCTATTTACCAAAATCAAAAAAAAAAGAAGAAATTTGCAAAATAGTAAATAGGCCTAAACCAATTTGCAAAAGAAAAAAAAAACCTGCAAAGAATAAAGAGCAAAAAAAAGGGCAATTAATAAAAGTTTTTGCATGAATCTTGTTGTGTGAGATCCCCAATTAGATCTGTGTAAACACCAGGGAATCTTATTTGTCCCCTCTAGGCAACCGTACCCTTTAGTGACTTGTGGCTTTTCATCCGCTCTCAGGAGGTTAACACCCTAAGGTATGCTTGTCCGAATGCCTCACAATATCCTCCCATTATCATGCTATTACTCCATAAAAACCGATTCCGTCAGTAGTACAAACGTCCAACAAACAATGAATCGATCATTCATGTCCTTTTCACCTGGTAATGAGCATAACAGTACGTGTAAAACCAAAATGGTGGGTGAATAGTTCAGTTGATGATGGTGGTGACGGGGATAACAGGGAAATGAAAAGGTAGAATTTGCTCTGTTTTTAAACCCTGCCCGGAGCAAGCATCTTCAGGGACGAAATTGGTAATCGGAACTGCTTTCTATTTCATGTGGACCATGAACAGTGCTGCCAAATGCTGTCTGTTTTTAGAAGTGTATTTTTCTTTTCGGCTTTTTCCTTTTTCTGTTTCTTCAGTTTCTGTCCAGACCAAAGCTATTTGTATGCTGTTTGCTAGTTTACAGTTAGTCAAGTGTGTGTGTGTAATTTCTGAAAAATGACAAGGCTGAAAAAAAAAGAAAAGATAATCAATGTCTACGTTGACAAAGATTTTCTATCACAACGTTTTGGAAACTTATCTTACTATATATATATATATTTTCTTTTGAATTTTCTCATATTCTCTAATGAGACTTTTTATTTGAAAATAGTTTCGAAATATGTATTGTCCATACGATGACCTAGCGCTTTCGAACATCATTGTTCATCTTCAGGGTCAATATTTTAGTCAAAATTTTTTTTTTTTTTATATATATATATATATATATAATAGAGAGAGAGAGAGAGAAATTTCACCCCATGCAAGGCAGTAAAGCTACTAAGATACAAGAAGTTACAGGATGTGGAAGAATTAGGAAGAGAAACATTAATAATGAGTGGAAGGAGAAAAGAGTAATCAGGTGGACAGTAGATAGCAATTGACTTTGCATTTAAATTTTTGCTGATTAAAATTGGTTGAAAAGCATGGTGCCAGAATTGGAGTTTCACAATTGAAAAGTACAAGAACTGAAAGTTTTAGCATAGATTTTATGGCTACATCTCACCAGCTCAGCAGTAAATTGATGATATCTCATATATATATGTGTGCATATGTATACACTTTAAAAATTTATGTACATTTCAATTACCCCCCAACCACTGATACATTGATAATAGTCTTGCTTTTCTTCTTCTTCTCCCGCTTCTTCTTCTTTCATCGCATCCTTCTCCTCCCTTTTCTATCACACCCACTGTCATGCACTTGTTTATTAATTTTTAAAATAATATAGTGTTTATTAGTTTTTTTTAAGTGTTGGGAGGTCAATTCATAAAAATCACCTGAGGATAGTGAAAGGTTGGAACCAAGGTAGTGAAATCAAGTGATTTAATTTTTAAAGTTAAAATATCTATATGTTATTTTTATTTTATTTTTTTCACATTTTTTTATTGAGCACTTTTTAATACTACTGTTTCCTGGTCTGATTCAACCCTGACCATTAACCTTTTATGTATTTTACATATATATATATATCTCCAAACAAGATTGATTAAAAAGAACCAACAAGGTCTGTTTGATTTTTTTTTATTATATTTTTTCCAATTTTTGGATAAGGTGTTATGGTTGAGTATTGTGAATTTGTGGATTAACTGTCTACAGTTCATATTTTATTATTTTTAAGTTATTGTCAAGAAAAGATCTGGTGTCTGTGTGGCAGTAAGAATTCCTTTGTCTACATCCTGGTATTCTTTGGGTATGTATGTATGTATGTATATATATATATATATATACTAATGTATCATACTTTATATACTGTATACCCATCTTTATTTACAATTGAAAGGCTAGCCACTGCTGTCACTTTGAGATCTAGTATGATTTGTTCTGATAAGGCTGCGAATTTTGAAATGCGTTGCTGCTGATTTGGAAGTTTTTTATCCTGCAGATTTTGTTTGTTGAATCCGAAGTCTGTTGATGGGTGGGGGGCATAGATGAGAGATTTGTCTGTATATATATATATGTATATATATATATATATATATATATATATTTTATTCTAGGATTTTACACCAAAAACATGTAAAATTTCTACACAATTGCAGTTATGTGTCAACGCATCTCAATTTGTCTCATCAGGTGATTGTAAATTACTAGTGAGTGAACAATTTTTTAGAATTTAAAAGCAAAATACAACCTCTTTTTCAGAAAAAAGTTATGTCCTGAGGGCTTTACCCTGATCAACCAATCAAATATGATTTATATTAAATTCAAACTAAGTGAAGAAGCAAAAATTAAAAATTATTCTTTTATATAAATGGGGCATAACCCATAGATTGGCAGCTAACAGCAGCCAGACATTAACTTAAAGCTGATACATATAGTTACATAAAATATACAAACTACACAATCCATTTTTCTAAGAAATAAAAGTGAGGGTAGAGAGGAAATTTTAACTAAATGCTAAACAAGTTATATGCTTTGTGAATTTCCTACATAATTTTTTTTATGATTGAGAAATAATTGGCTTCTTTAAGAAACTAGTAAATAATTTAAATGTATAGAATTATTTGGTAAATTAATATGCAACTGTTGAATAAACATTCTTCATATAAGATGTTTATAATAGTAACCAATCAATATAAAATATCAAAAATACCCACCAAATACCAATACATCCATACAAGATGCTACTAATACTACCAGGAGATTAATACAAAATTATATTAAATCCAAATTAATCTTACAAATAGAAAGATAAGGCATAAATGGTGTAGTACAGTAGAACTAAAAATATAAGTAAAAAAATAATCAAATTCCAAAG
>OZ038487.1:55268908-55278908 GCA_964036315.1 Acanthosepion esculentum | reverse complement strand
TTTGCTTGTTTGGCAGATTATGATTATCGATGTGTTTGAGAATAGTTTGTTTTTCTAACAGGCACAGAGTACATTTATCCTTGTTGAGGTTAAAAGGTTTTGTTATAGCAATGAGATCCCAATAACTATACACCTGTAGTAAATTCAAGAGCAGCTCTTGTATCCATATCATTTGCAATGTGTGCAGGGTCTTTCGTCATCTGATCACTCACCATGGGCGGACTTTTGCTTATTGCACAAACTGTCAATCCATTGTCTATTCAGTCTTGTTTACAGATGAGGCAAGAGACAACATTTGGAAGAGATGGAATAACAAATTTACACAACCAACATTTTTGTGTAGATTGGCATCCTCATAGTACACTACAGGCTAAACACCAGGATCAGTTCACGATTAATTTGTGAGTTGGAACTGTAGGTGACTGTCTGGTAGGTCCATATGTTTTCCCAGCACATCTTACATGAGCTGTCTACAGAGACTTTATTTCAAATTTCCAGACTTGCTAGATGATGTTGTTACCCCTGTTAATATGAAGACACATGTAGTTCATGTATGATGGAGTTCCAGCACAATTTAGTCACATTGTTTGTGATTCACTGGCTGACATCTACCTTGAAAAATGGATAGGTAAGGGAAGACTGGTTCCATGGACTGCATGTTTCCCTGACCTCAACCCTTTGATTCTTATCTGTGGAGCCACCTAAAACAATTGGATTATGAAGACGTTAATAATGGAGAGACACTTCATCAATGTGTCATGGCGGCTGGAAAAACTATTTGACACTATCTGGGAGTATCTGGGAGTGTCTGCCAGTCAATGATTCAACTGGTGCATGCATGTAGAAGCAAGCAGAGAACATTTTGAATGTTTGCTATAAGTTTCTGTGTTGAGGTACAATTATAGCCTTTTGGACATAAGTTTATATGGACATTTTAATTTGTTTTGGTGTCAGGAATCACCCCCAAGTTTGTAGATACATTCTTGGATTGTACATTTAACAGTGTCTACCATAAACTTTAACCTTAACTCAAAAATGAGGGTTTGCAGACATATCTTTATGAGGACTTTTGTCTTTGTTTCGGTGTGAGGAATCTGCCCCCAAAGTATATAGTTTTCAGATTGGTGAGGGCAGCCACACGTTTCTGGCTATCTGTGTGAGTCCTATGATCCCATAAGATAATAAGTAAGTCTGGATTCATAGTGTAGAAAGTTTTGTATCCATTAATGATAACATTAAATATCTCTGGTTCATCCATATCAATGCTACAGTTATTGCACTGGCAGCTTTAAATATAAAGGGATGCTGAAAGCCCAACCAAAAAAGCCCTTTCAAAAGAAATTCGGATATCTGGTCATTTGCTCAGATTTTCGAAAGTACAGCTGATCAAATATTTTTCAGCACCATTTACTCATGTGTATGTGTGTGTTTTCATGTTTGCTAAAAGACACTGTGTTTATAACAGAACTTTAACTTGAATATATGAAATAAAATTATTTATATATATATATATATATATATATATCCTGTTTCCCTGACAAATATAATCTCCAACTATTTAAGTGTAATGTCAATCGACATTTCCAGTTGCCTTGATCTATCCACTTCCCTTCTCCACATCCTTTCCCCTATCTGCTCTCGTTCCAAATCTTCTGTAACCCCCTTGCCTTGATCGATCAACTATCTTTCTCCACATCTTTTCCTCTACCACTCCTATCTGCTCTTCCTCCAAACCTTCTGTGACCCCTTGCATGCTTGGGGTGAAAAGCTTAAAAAAAAAAAAATAAATTAGATGGTAAAATTATTTTATAATTTATTTATATAAATTTCTTATATATAATTTCTTTTGTCTCAGTTACTCAATGAGTATCTGGAAGATGACCATAGAGGAAGTGTTCAGAAAAAATATCCAGAAAAACAAAATAAAAAGTGTCATGATACTTTTATACTTGTAGCCTTTTGATGAAATTAACCTTCCTTTTATTGTCCTGTCGATGGTCATCTCCTGATTTCTTTTTAACTGTTGGTCATAAGGGATTCTAAAAAAGTTATTTAGAACATAGTTAAATAACTTTTACTGTCATTTCTTTCCACTCTTGGAATATTAAAAAAATAATTTATTCAGTTCATCACTGTAGTGATGAAGGAGAAAACCAGATCTTACCTTGGAAAAGAATTCATAATTTTCATGCTATTTATCAAAAAAGAAAATCCAAATCAAGATGGTGTTCACTTTAGTAGGCCTCAGAATATGGTAATTGTTTGTACTTCCCAACTAGTATCAACCAATCACAACCTTTCTTACCCTATTAAAAGAACTTTACCTTGGACCATACAATTGTTTTAGCTCTTCACTGGTGAAGATATAGTTGTGAGTTGGGATGTGAATTTTTTTACCCTTTTGATTTTTGGCCCTGCTGTTTTCTGATGTTGGACTTGTAAGACTGATTTTTGAGCCCTGAAATTACAACCTCAGTCATGATTTTTTTGCAATCTGAACCTCTCTATTGCTATTTAACTCAATCACTAAAATAACATGTCTAATTTTTTTCTTTTCAATTACAAGTAGATTTTTATGAACAAAGGTAATCAGATTTTTTAGAGAACAATAATCGGTACTGGATTTTTATTTCAATTTTATAATTAATAACCGATTTTATAGTGAGCATTAATGGGTTAATTGAAGCCTGATTACTGGGGACCCATCAATCAAGCAGAAACTTCTCACTTCACTAAAAGGAGTAGGGTCATGGATATATCTTGATGTTTTTGGAAATGAGCAAGAGAATTAGGAAATTTGATAACTGGTTATAAATTGTGCTGTATTAGGGTAAATGACAAAACTAACCATTTGCATATCTATTTCTGGATTTTGTTGAGGACCTTGAGATTAACAGCGGAAGAACCAGACCATATATGGCAGGAGTATTTCATACAAGGATAAATGGTTGATTTGTAGATTTGAAGGATGGACTCAGGTGAGAAAAACCTTCTGGCGCAACACCGAGAACCAACTTTCCTTGTGGTAGATGAAGCTATAGATTCAGTGTAGTTGTTCCACTTCAGGTCTGTGCACAGCATGAGACCAAGCAGGTTCAGAGAGGTGCTCTCATGGAGTTGGGCATAAGCCTTCCTGATGGGAGGCAGGGAGGGTTTCTATGGTGCATAACTGTGAGCAGTTTCGTTTTAGAGGCATTAAAGTTTACAAACCATTTCCTACCCCAGTCAACCACATATTGGAGGTCCCTCTTGAGACCTACAGCCAGGTTAGTTTTGTCATTGATGCCGGATTTACTATTGAGGCTGCAGGAAGATCAGTGATGAAGGTCAGAAACAGTGTAGGACCCAGGATAGAGCCTTGACGAATCCCAGCATTCGTGTGAAAGGAACTGGAGGAGAACCCATTTTGGACAACCTTCATTTCACAGTTTGAGAGGAATGATTTTATTAAATCAAATAATCATCCTCTAATGCCATATCCCTGAAGTATTTGGCAAAAAAATATTAATTTCTGATTTTATTTTGTGGAATGTGGAGTTATCGTTACTTAGATTATTTAAATTCATTCTAATGTCTTCATCTTTGTTGTTATTCTCACAACATTTTAGCTGTTGTTCCCTCCAACATACATTAGGTGTGTCTGTTGATCTGGGTAACTTTGAATAGCCACATGGATGAAAACATTAGTTTGTGAATTAGTAATTATGAGTTCAATCCCTGAGTTTCACTTTAGTAAATGGTTTTCTCTTTTAAATATAGTAGCATATTTTAAATCAAAATTTTGGTCAGTTTCATTACATTGAGCAACCAATGTATTTAATGTGTTGTTTTGCAAAAGACCCTTTTTGAGTTTACATAATTTTTATTAAAATTTCTTGATGTTTCTCCAATGTATTTCTTATGGTAATTATTACAGGTAATAGATTAAATTCCTTCTAATTAAAAGAGAAAACAATTTATTAAAACATAAAAAGTTTAGAAAATGCTTTAATCACAAGATCATCCACAGTAAATTTGCACCAAGATTCTTAAAACATTTCACCTTTCATAGCAGATCTATTATCACAATCTGGGAGATTTAATAACAAAAGTGACAGAAGCATTAATAAAATGAATCTAAGTTGAATCATATATATATATATATATATATATATATATATATATATATATATATATACAGAGAGAGAGAGTTTGTGAACAAACCTTAAATGATTTAAGATTTGGTAAAAATCAATAAATTAGTTTCAAATTATATCGGACATTAATAGAATATATATATAGCTGGCCACTCGTATTTGAGGATACCTGTCTCCTCGGGTGGCTAGCCAGTCCCTATTGCAGATGCTTGCTCAGGTGCATTTGTGTTTATTCAACATCCACAAAGCCAAACTGGTTTATACTGCAACTATGCTGATCAGACCTCAGTTACAGTTTCTGTGAAATAGCGTGTTATCTAGTGTGATCAACAATTTGAACAAGGCCAACACACTCGAGCCCTCGGCCATTATGACTTCCTGCAGCACCCAAAGGTTCCATCTATGGGCATGTGGCTGAGTGGTTAGAACGTTTGCATTCTGACCATGAGACCTGGGTTTGAATCTCACCATGGTTGATTTGTCAGGAAGGAGACTTCCTGATGTTATCAAATATATATATATGTGTGTGAGTATGATTAAAGACAACAAGAAAACTTATCTTATTTGATGCATTTTGCCCTCTGATAGACTTTATTAAGGCAAATGATTTGCTTGATAAAATTCATCAGTGGGCAAAACACCTCAACTAAGTTTTGTCATTATTCCTATTGTTGTCCTTTTACAGATATGTTTTCAGTTAGATTTGAAATTTTACATACATACATACATACATACATACATATATATATATATATATGTTACACTACAGTTCAAAAGTTTGAAGCTACCTCCAGAATTAGCATGGGATGAACTTGACAGATGAGTGAAAAAAATAATGAAAAAGAATGGAATCAATTATCAAACTTAGACTTTGAGAAACTTTTGCAACAAATGCCAAAAATTTGAGTTGAACTGATTAAGGCTAAAGGAGGATATTTTGACAACAGAAAAAATTAATCTTTTTGTCATAATAAAATTTCTAATAAAAATCATGCCTTATTTTTTTTTTAACCATTAGAATAATTTTCTATTATTTAAAGTACGAAACAATTACTTTTTGCAGCAATTTAAAAAAATACCACAGGTGTCCTCAAACTTTTGAACTGTAGTGTGTTTGTGTACATATATATATATATATATATATATATATATATATATATATATGTGTGTGTGTGGTGTATGTGTGTTAAGAGAGATAATGATAAATACAAATAATTAAGAATCTTTTAAAATGATAAAATGATTTAAGCATGAATGAAAAGAGCATCTGATACAAATAGGATTTAGTTCATTGCAGTTACTCATCAAGGAAAATTCCTAACCTGGTTGTTCCGGTCACAGGTGGGGAGGGAAACATGAAGTTGTAATGTTGAGGTAGGGTGGAAAGAAAATTGCATTTTGCAACACAATGACTATGCGCCATGAATTTGAACAAACGAATTAATCTTGGCCTGGTGGTTGCTATACCAGCCCTGATCAACTTCCCCGGAGGCTTGAATAACCAGGCAGCCATTTAAATAATTATTCCTTTTACTTGTAAAGCAATAACAATGTAACAACTAACAACAACAATGACAGGAAACTACTCAATCCAACCCCTACAATAAAAAAAAATGTAAATTAAAAAACAAAACAAAAACATGTTTAAATAGACAAACAAAGAAAGAAACAAAATTAAACCAAAGAATAGCATCTGTGGGCCATTTTCATTCATTACTGTGTCAATGAATTGTTCAATCTACTACAGTTTGTTATGCTGTTGCTGTTTTTAGGATTTTCTGTCTTTTGTTTTTGTTTTTTAATAAAGCTCCCCAGTATAATACAATACTTGATCACAGTTGATTGGTTTCCTTCTACTCCTCTTTGATTGGCTGAAATTCTATGGTACTTTTTGCTTATTTATCAACTTGTCTGTTGTTCCATGAATTTACAGACTTGTTTGCTTTCTTTTATCTAGTTTTATTTTGTTCAATGCTTTTTAGCCTTTCTTTTTGTTTCTTTGCTAATCTTTATTTTCCAAACAAGAACATGACCTCCAATTAAAAAAGAGTTCATCTACTGTATCAAAGTTGTCTCCCCTTTAGGCTAAAAAGAAAAGAAAAAGAAAAATGTTAAGTAAAAGAAATTTAGAAAGAAAGAATATCTGTAGAGTGAAAGAGTGGACTTATTTCAAAGAAGAAGATTTTATTTATTTATTTATTTTTTTGTCATTTATTTTTTGTGGAACAACCCTCAGTAGGAATTTAAACCAATGATATGCAATACCAATGTTGTCACAAACCATTGAAACAGCTAACAGATCTTTGCAATTCTCTCTGATTCCTGCAAGATACTCTTAAGAAAACACGAAAACAACAAAACAGCAAAGAAAATAGTTGAAAGCATAATTGGCAAAGAAAAGGGTTAACAAAATAATGAGTAAATAAAACAAATCCTTATTATAGGCAATTAGCAATCAAAAATAACATAACAAGACAAGAATAAGGGTAGGGAAAATAGAAATAACAAATTATCTGGTTTGTTGAGAAGGTGAGACTCTTAACAAAATGGATCCCAAATTTACTGAATAATTTATCTGATCTTAATTTGATCTTCTCATACACACGCTGATGTTTATTGACACACATAAACATGTTCACGAATGATTTCATTACAAAGCATATCGGTGCTGGCTATTTAAAGAAAAATAAGAATCTTGACAGGTTGGGTCGTTCACAATTTGTTACCAAGAAACCAACTAACAGATGTGGTAAAGTTAGAGACCATATTTTCCCTCAAATAGATTTTAATAATTAATTTGTATTACTGATAATGTTAAAGGAAAATAATGGTATTGTGGACATTACCCTACCTTTTCTGCCAGGTAGTGTTCTATTCAGGACTATAAAAGAAGGGACATAAACCTCCTTACTCTCTTTTAGCTCTGGGATCTAACAGTGACAAGAACAGGATACTTTCTCTCTTGGAAGACACTCTCTGGGCAGGCTTAGAGCATAATCTGACACAACCACATGGCACATCACATGCACTACAGCTAAGCAAATAAATGTTTTTCTTTCCCTTGTTTTCTTTTCTTTTATGAGCTTTTCATTATATGAAAATAGGTGAATAAAAATCCTTCATGTGTTGAATTCATTTATTTTCAAAGTTTCAAACTCTTCCAATATGAAGTATAATTGAAATATTATCTTCCATATTTTTCAAATATCTGTTCTTTTATTGTCCTTTTTTTATCAATAACCCATTGCAACTTAGTGGCTTTATCACCTTGCTTGAGGTAAAATTGTTAAAGAAAGTATCAATATCTCCAACACTATTCTTAATCAACTGCATCCATTACAAAGTAGCTCCTCTGTGCTACAGTATTATTATTATTATTTTTATTTTCTTTGATATCTGGCATTTACACATTTCTTTCCAGGTCCTGCCCAGGGACCTAATGTTAGAAATGGTATCATGACACTTTCCACTGAAAAAAAAAAAAAATAATAATTACATAGATAAAGCCCTTCGTAAAGTGTGGGCTGTACTTGTCAGAACAATTTTTTGTGTCTCTTTGAGGCATGGACTTCCAGAGATCCCTTCAGTTAGTCTACTGGAATCTTTTCCAACCAGTCCATGGGCTCCAACTACAACAGGGATTGTTGATGTTCCCATGTGCCACATTTTTGAGATTTCTATCTCAAGGTCCTTGTATTTTGACAGCTTTTCGAATATCTTCAAAGATACATATAAGATGAGTCTGCAGGGATTTTTAATAATTAATAATAATTATTATTATTATTATTAATGAATTATAGCTTGGATTCATGAGTAAAAGATTTCAGGGAGTCTTCCATGTCAGTTGCAGGCACATACAGATAGGCATGCTTTTCTACATTAGTTGAAAAAGAGATCCTGGTAATCAGTTGAAGCTCTGATTTTACAGTGCTTGCCTTTTAACTTTTGTTCCTTTTAACAGCTGAATTCATTAGGATTGTTTGATAGATCTAACAGCCTCTTTTGTTTCCCCACTGATGGTAGTTGAGTCCACTAGATATGAGAGAGTCTATTACAAGGGGCCTGATGTCTTTTCAAGGCTTCACTTCTCCATTGAACAGAATCTAGTTCTTTGAATGGG
Source organism: Acanthosepion esculentum (assembly GCA_964036315.1). NCBI lineage: Eukaryota > Metazoa > Mollusca > Cephalopoda > Sepiida > Sepiidae > Acanthosepion > Acanthosepion esculentum. The sequence continues at coordinate 55,270,652 of OZ038487.1, read as the reverse complement.
ATTATTTGAAAAAAAGTTGCCATCCGTCCTTACAATGGGGCCAGTGAAGACATAATTTCAACACTTATGATACAAACAAAGTCAAGAACTTTAGTGTGAAGTGATCACAGTGCTCCATGGATGGCAATTCATCTAGAAGAAAGACAACTCTTAATTCAAAGCCGTAAAAGAAAAAGAAAATCTCAGACTGGCAATTTTTTCACTTTTTCTTTACTTCTTCTATCATGTATATTTTTACATTTTTTTTTTTTTTACAAGAAAGCAACTTGTAGTTCAAAAAACACTTAACACTCAACTTCTACTAATTAGGGATTAGTGGAAATACATATAAAGCTGATTTAAAATTTTACATCTAGTTAGAGTTTTTTTTTTTTTTTACAATGATGTTCACTCTGTACAAGGCTCAAGAGCTACTTGAGGTAGAGTGTTTACAAGTAAGAGATACAGATTATGTGAATATGGTTGACCCTATACATGAAGAGGCCAAGATTGTAGTGATTGGGGAAGCATCCTCTTCTGAGTCGATTCCACAAAGCAGCAGTTTGTAGGAAGAAGCTGCTTGAGTAGAACTAACATCTTACTATGAAGTTACATCTTACTACGTAATATGAGGGGAATTGGGCAGTTTGCTACAGTATGCAAAGCATGGCAAGTCTTAGTTAAGAAGGTGAGAAAGGGTGTAACTATGGAATGTAGTTCATTTGAACAATTTCTATGGAAAATAACAATAAAACAGCGAGATACTTGCAACATCTTATCTGTGTGAAAGGAAATATAGGATGGAAAATAATTCATCACCCACAAGGATACAAAAGTGCTTTTGGACTCTATTGCAACCAAAGAGTAAAGACTGGATAGCTCTTGCCTGTATATGGTCTCAGTACTCCATTTTTGGCCTGATCTAGTTCTTGTAAAGGTATAAGATAGTCAGATGCCTGCAGGAGTAGTACAGAGAACTGGCCATTTTTTCAGCATCTAGCTGTGGATCATATGTCCCACTTGAGGTGTGGGTTAAGTTTAAGTCCCAATAGGTGCTCAAGGCACGGGACTTCCATGAGAGAACACCCCTTCATCGTAATGGGTGAAAATTCAGGGTCCACTTGCTGATGAAGGGACATCATTAGTTTGGTTTTTGAGGTATTGAATGAGACTGAGCTGTTAAAGCTAGATCCAAAGAAAGATCAGCTGCCAAACTCTGGTCATCTAGAGTTTCTGAGGTGCACTCATATACCATTGTATTATCAGCATAGACATTCACAAATGACTGTAATATACTAATAGGCAGATCATTTATGTAAAGTAGAAAGAGGGTTGGGTTGAGAAGCAAGTTTGGTTCATTACAAAGTTGATTCTCTTATTAATTTTTCTATGCATGCAGGTTCACATGCTTCTTTGGTCTTTTGAACAGGAGTAGAGGTTTATCTGTTGTTTCCTGTTTCAGATTAGGTTTCCAGTTCCTTCTACAGTTAGAAGTTCCAAATTTTATTTACTACTTATTTTTACTTTTTATTTTTTCCTTCGTGGGAATAGGTAGGTTTGGCTATCATCTGGTTCAAACTCCTCCTTGGTCTTTTGAACAGGGGTCAAGCATTATCCCTTATTTCCTGTTTAGGATTGGGTTTCCAGTTCCTTCTAAAGTCTATGACAACTCTATACTTCTAACATCTCCATATAAACTTTTTATTTACTATTTATTTTTTCCTTGACAGGAGTTGACAGGTTTGCACTACTTGTTGGGTTATTT
>OZ038487.1:55228908-55266408 GCA_964036315.1 Acanthosepion esculentum | reverse complement strand
TATATATATATATACATACATACATACATATATATATATATATATATATATATATATATATATATATACATACATATATATATATATATATATATATATATACACACACACATACATAATTTACCAACTTAAAATAAAATTTTTATATCCACCAGCAAGACCTCTGATCAGGAGATTGGAGGTTTTCAAGAGCCTGGAACCACCTCTTAATTGCTATTTCCAGGTCCACTCTCACCTGAGGAGGTCATAGGACTTGTTAGGGTCCCAGCTATGGGAAAATAGTAACCCCCCAAAAAACAAAACCAAAACATTATGAAAGTATAAAAATACATTTTTATAGTAAAATGATTAGCAATACATTTTTAAAGCAAAGTAGGTATAGCAAAATAACCAACAATACATTTTATCTGTAGTTGAAAGCATGCAATTAAATATTCAAAATATTTAGATTTTGGCATTAAATAACTCAAAGGCTGATATTCTGCTAAACAAAATCAACCAAACAACCAACATGAAAGAATTCTTTTATGATATTAATATCATATAATATCAAACTGTATTCGAAGACATAACTCCAACAAACCTGCAACATAAAACACACCTATCATCACGTCTAGTAATTATGTCCACACAAACTTGTATCTGCACAGAAGCTGAGTATCATCTGCCATGTATTCAACTGTGAAAGTAGAATAACACATTTCATATTTTTATTACTGTTGTGGCCTTAACAAGGCCACAACAGAAATAAAGACACCAGAGAGGAATTGAGTTAAACAAATATACTAACAGAAAAAAGTAATACAAACATATACAAACGAGAGTGTTACAGCAAGAATGTTTGGTTCGACAGTCAGAGCTAACTGCTAGAAACTTCCATCTCAAAAAGGCAGTACCTGCTCCTATTTATAGCTGGGAGAGTCCATGCATGCGTGGTAAATTACCATAACAATTACCTACTCCCAAGAAAATTTAATTTCAGCATTAAATGACCCATAAGGAGTTGATATGCAATTAAACAATCAAAATAAAATCGTAAACAATAATTACATTAATATAAGCATAAATATATATGCACAAATGAGAAAATAATAAATTCAACAATAACATTTTCACACTTTCATTTATTAAACAATAAATCATATGACAAAGTATGTTTACCTTTACTTTCACAGTAAGTCTTAAGAATATTTTAAACATTCTTAAATTTAAAAAATTTGAAAACCTAGTATTTTTTACTTTTTATAAATGCATTTTGCGAAATAAAATCCTTACATTTGCCTTTTTAAAGTCCATCAGAGGAAGAAACACGTCAGTAATGGAATTTTTTCCTTTTGTCTTTATTCATTTATATAAAGTCTGTAAATACCATTTATTTTAGTTTTATACAAAAAAAAAACATTTTCATGCCACAAATATTTATTTTCAACATATTCTCTTTCCTTGGCAAGGCATGCAGTCCAGTGATAAATAATAATCATATAGACCTTACAGTACTCTTTTTGTTTGTGTGTGTGTGTGTGTGTGTGAATATATATATATATATATATATATATATATATATATGTGTATATATATATATATATATTTTAATCGGTATCACCCCATGCAAGACAGTAAAGCCACTAAGACACAAGGGGTTACATGGCATGAAAGAATTAGGAACAGAAACATTAATAATGAGCAGGAACAGAAAAGAGTAATCAGGAGGACACAAGATAGCAATTGACAATGCATTGAAATTTTTGCAGATTAAAGTTGGCTAGAAAGCATAGAGCCAGAAGGGAGTTCCACAAGTGAATAGTGTGAGAAAAGAAACTGTTAGCATAGAACTTACGGCTACAACTGTAAATTGATGAGATGTTGCCACCAGTCTAGTACCGTGCTAAAATTCAGAAAGTCTAGGTACAATAGCAAAGAACATCATCAAAACAATTACCATGAAAGTATTTACAGAAAAGACACAAGAGAGGCAAACTTACCGTGATATATAGAAAAGTGAGAGAAAATGAAGGGGAAGTTGCAAACAGCAGTTGAGAACAAATTTTTCAAATCTGTTTTAATTCCAGCCAAAGTTTTCAAAGTATCTTTCCCAAGAATTTATGGCAATTCAGATATAATAATAATAATCATGATCACTTACATCCTAAAAGGACATGGAATTATTTAAAAATTTATTTCTGATCCAAGCTGACTACACACTGCTTTAGAATGATGATCCAGTTAAACTAATGATAATCTTCTTTTATATGCCATGTCCCTTCAAGTAGGGGATCGTTGCCCTCCACATTTTTCTGTCCCTTGTAGCACTTAATAAGTTTTGTGTTTTTGTTATTTGTTCTAAACCCTGTTCTGCCCTCAATTTGCTCAAGCCCATCAAGCATGTTATGCACTGCTTTTTCTCTATCCCTCAATCTGTTCTGTGAGTATCAGATTTTCCAAATCCTCCTTCCTCATGACGTGCCCCAGAAATTTCAACTGCCTCTTCCTGATGTTAAGTATTAGTTTCCTTTTTGTTTTCATTCTCTGCCAAACCTTGTTATTACTCACATGTTTGGACTATGGTATCCTCAGCATCTTTCTTCGTCCTGGGTACGACGTTAAACTGCATCCAACAGCAAGGCCTCTGATCAAGAGGTTTTGAGGAAGCGTGGAACCACCTCTTAATTGCTGGTGTTCCCAGGTCCACCCAGACCCGGGGTGGTAGCACCTGTTGGGGTCCCAGCTATGGGCAAATAGTGAAATTCCATGTTTGTACCATGTCCTGGGTATGACGACAAACTACATCCGCGTCCTGGGTATGATGACAAACTACATCCGCGTCCTGGGTATGACGACAAACTACATCCGCGTCCTGGATATGACAACAAACTACATCCGCGTCCTGGGTATGACAACAAACTACATCCGCGTCCTGGGTATGACGACAAACTACATCCGCGTCCTGGGTATGATGACAAACTACATCCGCGTCCGGGGTATGACGACAAACTACATCCGCGTCCGGGGTATGACGACAAACTACATCCGCGTCCGGGGTATGACGACAAACTACATCCGTGTCCTGGGTATGACGACAAACTACATCCGCATATTTGAACTTTATTTGAGTAGCTAAGCAATTAAATTAAATTTTATCAACAAAATAATTGCTTTTTTAAAAAGATCACAAAAGACCAGAATGAAAATGAAAAAATATTATTACCAGCTCTACGTTTTTGGAAAATATTATTACCAGCTATACGTTTTTGAAAAAAACATTTTTACCAGCTCTACATTTTTGAAAAAACATTATTACCAGCTCTACGTTTTTGAAAAAATATTATTACCAGCTCTACGTTTTTGAAAAATATTATTACCAGCTCTACGGTTTTGAAAAATATTATTACCAGCTCTACGTTTGTGGAAAAAATATTATTACCAGCTCTACGTTTTTGAAAAATATTATTACCAGCTCTACGTTTTTGGAAAAGTGTTATTACCAGCTATACGTTTTTGAAAAACCAGAATGAAAATGAAAAAATATTATTACCAGCTCTACATTTTTGAAAAATATTATTACCAGCTCTACGTTTTTGAAAAATATTATTGCCAGCCCTACGTTTTTGAAAAATATTATTGCCAGCTCTACGTTTTTGAAAAATATTATTGCCAGCTCTACGTTTTTGAAAAATATTATTACCAGCTCTACGTTTTTGGAAAAATATTATTACCAGTTCTACGTTTTTGAAAAATATTATTACTAGCTCTGCGTTTTTGAAAAATATTATTACCAGCTCTACGATTTTGGAAAAGTGTTATTACCAGCTATACGTTTTTGAAAAACCAGAATGAAAATGAAAAAATATTATTACCAGCTCTATGTTTTTGAAAAGTATTATTACCAGCTCTACGTTTTTGAAAAATATTATTACCAGCTATACGTTTTTGAAAAAAAAACATTACCAGCTCTACGTTTTTGTAAAAAACATTATTACCAGCTCTACGTTTTTGGAAAAGTATTATTACCAGCTCTACGTTTTTGAAAAAATATTACTACCAGCTCTACGTTTTTGAAAAAAATATTATTACCAGCTCTACGTTTTTGAAAAAATATTATTACCAGCTCTACGTTTTTGGAAAAATATTATTACCAGATATACGTTTTTGAAAAATAATATTACCAACTATACTTTTTGGAAAAAAACTTTTTCAGCATTAAATGACCCAACGAAGGTCGATATGCTGGTTAAATAATCAATCAATCAATCAATCAATCAGCATCTTTCTGTAGGACCACATTTCTGTTGCTTCAAGTCCCTTTCTCATCTTTGAGGAGATTGTTCAGCATTCACTGCCATATGAGAGGACAAATAATTGAAAAGATTAAGATGGAAGCAAATACTAGTAAAGAAATTGGTAATTATAATAGGTGAAAATGTTGCATGCAATAAACAAACAACAATATTTGTACTAGTTACAATTAAAGTAAAACTGAAAGAAAGAAAATTTTCCAAGTTTTGAGAGAATATTAGATATGGTAAAATAAGATTGCTTTTTGAAGAGCACTTTGGAATTTTGAAAGCCCAAACAATATTATAATAAAATAAATGTAAAATCATATTGACTTTGTTTGAAATTGTCTAATATGCTATTCTGATGATTGTGAAATAGCATAAAGCTTTCCATTAAAACAATGTCTATAATTACTGATTTCAGTCTTGACCAACTGCACCTTGGAATTTTGAATCCACACACATCATCAGATGAGGTTAACAAAAAGTAACTGTTATTTTTTAATAAATAGGAACAGCTTTTCAAAACATTCTGAAGCCAAAAATCATAGTATGATCTTGCTACCATTTTAATTTTTTCTGTTTAGATAATGGGGTGTTTAACCTGATCAAAATTGGATATATTTATTTTCATCAGCTTGTAGTGAATCCTGATAAAAAATAAATTAAAATATGAAAATAAAATATATTGCCTGGTCAAAAGTATATAGCTGACACCTCTGGGCTAGAACCAGAGGGGGGTCAGCTGGAGAGATGAGGAGAATGATAGAACTGATGTCCATGAAGAAACCAGCAAAGCGTGACGCATAAAAAAAGTACTTAAGAGGTCATCTGCTAATGATATTTCTGCCCTGATTAGGGCCAAGAAAAACACAATTGATTGACACTGACCTATTTCTAAGATTACTATTATCCCTATCATGGTCTAACTTAAAACTACTACTAATGGACATTTCTCCAGACTGCTACCAATATCCACCTTATTAATGAATTTTTTGCTACAGAAAATACCAAAGGACTCAGTCAACACTCTAAAGAAAAGAAATAAAAAAATATTTATTTTAAATGCCTGGGTCAGTTCGTTTTATTCCAAAAGTTCCAATAAAATAATTATCCTACCAACACCACATTACCACAAGCTGATTGAGCCAAGATATTTTCAGTACCTCCTCATAATGCATGTTAGTGGAATATTTTGGGTAGTATTTCTTTTCTACATGTCAAGGGAAACTGGAAGTAAATAAAAGAGACAAATTGGGTAGCAGTGAATATGCATATTAGAGAAAAAAGAAAAAATACCATCCAGAAACCATAAAGTGGAAAATGCAATGATTTGTGCAGCAGCAAATAACCAAAGATATTTTTAAGAAGGCTAAAAGCAAAGATTGGCTTGGATCTAAAATAAACTGAAAACTGCAGTCCATTAAATATCATGATGCAATTTGACCAAAAAAACTAAACCAATTCCGTCAGAGAAAATAGGAAAATTTTATCACAACTAATTGTTTCAAATTTATCCAAACAAAATATTATAATCTAAAATGTGGTTAACCAAAATGTTTGATGCATCTATTAAGATAGAATATAACTGAAGCTTTTTATTCTTAATTTTAGGATAACCATATATGTTTTTTATATATCAAGGACAATTTTAGGGGAAAGAAATATGACAAAGTAGGAAAGGTGATGTTTTTCATCCTTTTAGAGTTTTTTTTATAACATAAGTGATGGAAACATAAACAAAAAGAATCTAACTGAAATCGGAAAGATTATATAGCCAAAACAAATTTTAAAAAAATATACTTTTAAATTTAAAATTCTCAGTGTCTCTCCTTTGTTTGTGTGCATATGTAGTCACATTAATGTAAACATAAACTTAGTTTGATGAAGTCCTGAAGGATGAAATGCAGGAACAAAAAATTTATCCACATTGTTATACTTCTTTTCCCCTATAATTTTTAATTTCCTTGAGTCAGAGAAGAATTATTTTCTATCTGTAAAATCTTTTTACAACAAGCACAACACTGCAAGCCTGTTTCACACTACTTCAAATAAAAGATTAGGAAGGAAGCCCCCCCCCCCTCTGTACTAGAAAGAGCAATAACAGCTACTGGACTTGAGAAATCTGTTTCCTGTAAAATTGCTTTAAGAGAAAGATTTTATAATTTAAAAGAAAAAAAAACAGTACTGGTTGTTGAGTCAATGTATGCCAAGTGTTTCCTTATAGAGAAACGGTTAATATTACCATGACAAATCTTAAGATAAGCTCTATTCTTTAGTTCCACCACTTCTGACCTTTACAGCTAGGCAATGCCATGCTACTTCCACGGAGTTGAATCACCTGCATTTCCTGTGTTCTGAGTGCAAGAAAAAATTTCCACTTGGAGAATTTTTTCCCCAAGAACTGACTCATTGTGGAACAGACCTCCACATGGTGTCTTTCCTGAACTCTTTAATCTTGGGCACTTTAAGTCAAGGGTCAATCACCATCTTTCGTCTTCATTATAATAATCAACTCATCCTATAACCTTCTCCATTCATGACATACTCCTTATTCATCTTAACAGTTTTACAGTATCTCTCTACCTTGAACTGTTCTCAAGCCTTGTACTGGGTGAAATTTGGTATAAAAATACTTTGTTCTAATATATTCTCCCATCTTTCAGGTAACTTTCTATTTCCATTCTCCCAGCACATTTAATCTTTCAATGCAAAGAACTAATTTAAGTGCCTTTTGCAGTTTTCCAAGGAACTTGTTTTCATTAAGAACATTTTGTAAAGGCCAAACTAAATGGTAATATCAGCCAGTTCCTTATAAGAAAACATTAACCATTTATTGACCAAGCAGTCAGTGTTTCTGTCAGTTGAAATTTATAAAAAAACTCAAGAAAATAAGATTCCTAAGTTTTCAAGTTCAGTAGATGGTAATCAGAAGATGCAATATCTAATGAAGCTAGCAGATGTGTGAAAACCTTCCAACATTTGAAATAAAATGCATCAAAAAAGAATTTAAAGATTTTTTTCTTGCTTTCATTGATGATTATTGGCTCATAAAATGAGTTGACATGAATTTGGCATTCCGAAAAGTAAAATTTCACTGATTCTTAAACCTTTGCCGTAAGCATATTAAGATACAATGGGTCTGCCTTTATGACACTTTCAATTTATTTTCATGTCATAATGTGAAAAGCATACATTTTAAAAAGGGGAAATTAATTCCTATATATATATATATATATATATATATATATATATCAAACATGATACCAACTATATAAAGCATATAAGCTGTATAATGATAAAATAATCTATTTCTCTTGCTGTGCAGCATATAAAATACATATAGGGATGTTTGCATAACCATTCTATTATAGATAAAAATTAAACATCTTTATGTATATACATATTTGTATTATCTATGTGTATATATGTAGGGTGGTTTATTTTAGGACGCATCAACCTTTATTGGTTTATGGAATTATCTATTGAGTGTTCCATTATTTATTTTTATCATTTTATTTTTAACCCTATTCTATATATATTTACAATTCAAAATGGCCACCCTTTGCTTTCACTATAGCCCATAATCGCTTTTCAACTGAAATGCATGACCTACCTCTTCACTCAAATTATACCACATCATAGGAGTTTCTTTCAGGTTTAACACACGAGTGAGATATGTGAAACATTGCCCTCCAATATCTGGTATATTGCAAAATCCATAGGATTAATGTTGGGGTTTGATAGAGGTGAAATTTGTTTAAAAAATCTGCAGATACATCTCTTGTATCAGTTCTGCAAAGAATTAGCCATGTGTACAGAAACTCTGTCTTGGTTGAAGACATAGTGACTTCTAAATGTGAATGACAACCAGTGAAACATATCTCTCTCCAACAATTCCTCATAAACCCTGCTATACATTTTCACTTTCTTCAATGAACACTCAGGACAATTTCAAACCATCAAATGCAACAACAGCATAAAGCATGACACCAGTTTGTTTCTGTCACTTGAAATATGTTTTGACACTTTCAGTGAAGTGATGTAAACCCTATCTATTAGGTAATTAACCATAGACTCCACAGTGAAAAACTTCTCATCCAACCAAATAAAGACTTTGTCTGTGACACGCTGCATCTCCTCAAAAAAAAATTTTCCCTATGCCATACTGTTTTTGATTGGAAGCACTTGAGAGCAGCTGTCATCTTTGTGTGGTTTTAGCCCTCAATCCTCTTTCACAATCCTCCTTAGCAACCTATCTGAAATATCCAGCTCTTTTGCCATCTTCTTCATGCTTCTTCAGGGGATTTCTTATCAACCTCTTCTTGATGGCTTTAATGACACTCCAACTATAAACTGAAAGGTTTCTTCTTGAAACTGGATTTATTGAGGTTTTTGCACCTCTTAAAACTTTTTCCATACATTAAAAACTGTTTTTGTGCAAACATTCAACTCTTTTATCACCTCAATTCTTCATACCAGCCATTTTCAGCGTAACAAATTGATCACATTTTATTTGAGCCACCATATTAAACTGTAACAATAAAAGAAAAGAATTTTGAGGAATCCTTAGGCAATATTTGAAACTATTTTTATGAATAGGTATGTTTCAATTTATGTTTAAATAATAGTAAATATTTATGCTACACCCAGTATATGTATGTACATGCACAATAGAGTTATGACATTTTTGTAACCCTATGTTCCTGTGTCAAAAATCCATGAACTTTTGTTCAAAAGTAATGAAAATGGCATTAATTTGTTTTAGTTCTTGAAAAAGGTTACCCCCAAATTGAAAATACAATAGGGGTAAAAATCAAAATATTTCAGTAGCTTTATTTTTTGATTTACTAATGATGTAATTGGATAGTGCTTATGTATTTTACTGTATTTAACTGTTTATGGTTATAGCATAACATACAACCTTACAAATAAAAAGTTCTAGAAGATTCCAGAAAATCATAATACTACTATACTTACATAGGATTTTAGACATTTTGTCTTGGGGGTGACATTTTAAAAAAAATAAACTTTATTAAATCCTTCTTCATTATTTTTAAGAAAAGTTCACTGAATTATGATACAGGAAATCAATTATTTTACAAAAAAGTCATAACACTAATGAACAATCTACCCACACACTGGACTGGCACTACAGATTCACAAAGAAATAGCAGTACCAAATAACAGAAAGCACATCACTTGAGGATTACCAGCAGCAAAAGTGACAACTAAAATGGATATCACATATAAGTCAAAGAGAAAATAATGATATAATTAAGATGTTGACATTCCACATGACTTCAAATCAAAGTTTAGGAAGGAAACCTGCATCAATACTGAAAAAAGTGATAACTTGAGAAACTTATTTGTTTTCAAGAAAAATATAATATAAATTTCAACCAAAAGCAGTAATATCTGCTTTGCCAATGAATGTCAAATGTTTCCTTGAAGAGAAATGGCTACCATTACAATTCCACATGCTAAATATGTGTAAATTTTTACATAAAGATATTGTTTTATTCATGTATGTGTAGGTGACTGAATGGTTAAAAAGTTTGCTTTCTGACAATGAGATCCATGTTAGAATTTCACTGGGGTCAAGGAAGGTGGCTTCTTTGGAAAGTGACTAAAACCATACCCAAGTGTTCTGAGTGAAATTGGGTTGATAGTACAGTTTGAAAGCCTTTGATAGTTTTACTAGTATGAAGTCACAAGTCACGATGACCAATAGTTTAAGTGTACTGGCCTTGTTCAAACTGTTGATTATGCATTCTCCACCAGAAACTGCAACTAAGGTCTGCTTAGTATAACTACAGTACAGGTGGGCACCGAACAAACATAAATGTGCCTGAGCAGGCATCTACAACAGGGATTAGCTAGCTGTCCTAGCAGACAATGTGTTTGGGAACAAGTAACTGCCTATTATTTGTAAAACTAGAATGTTGCTAAATTTGATATGCTTTGTTAAATTTTATCAAGTAAGTAAATTATTGAAAGGTTTGGGGAATGTTTACTTTTTAGGGACATCTATAATCACAACAAGTCCAGTAGGTGGTTAGGTAAAAAAATATAAAAAAGAAACAAACTGTATGATAAAAAGTTGATGGACTGTTAAATGTAAAGTAGCAAATGAAGAGAAAAATTGGAGAAAAAAATGATGTAAAATAAAATAAAAATTATTAAAATACTGAGAGAAGAATGCCAAGTAAAATAAAAGAATGAAAAATGAAGAAAATGGTGATGAAAGAAAAATGTAATTGAAGAAAAAAATGAAGTCAAAGGAGAAAAAGTAAAGAATAAAAGATATGAGATGAAAAGAAGAAAAAATAAATGATGAAAAAAATCAGTTGACAAAAAGAAAAGAAAAATGGAGAAAAAATAAAGAAAAGAGAAAATGTAAGAAGGAAAGAGAGAGAGAGAGATTGATAAATGATAAATAATGAAAATCAATTAAAATGACTGAAAAATAACAGAAAGCAACAGAAGAAGGAAAAAATAAAAACTGAAGGATAAAAGAAAAGAAAACAGACAAATTAAAGATATAAAGAGAGGCTCTGAGAGAAAAAAATTTTAAAAATGTAAAGAGAAGAAAAGGATATAATGAAAGGAGAAATAAAAAAAAAAAACAGAAAGAAAAAGAAGCAATTAAAAAAGAGAAGAAAAGGAAATGATGAAAGGAGAAGTAAAGAGAGAGAGAAAGGAAGGAATTAGAAAAATGATGTTAAAAGGAAGAGAAAGTGAAAGAAAAGAAGTTGTTAAAATGGAGGAAAGAAAAGAAGACTGGTGATGGAAAAAGAAAATGAAGGAAGAAAAGAGTTGAGAGTATAACAGATAAAGTAAGGAGAAATCTGAGAGGATTTAGAAAAGAGATATAGATATATATATATATATAGAGAGAGAGAATGCTAGTTAGGAAAAATTCTACATGTCACAAAGGCGGAATAAATATGTATGTTTAGTTTTAACACTGTTATTCCTTCTTTCCAACACAGTTAAAAAAGGCTATATATGCTGGATTATATTTGATAGAAAAGTATTTTTGAATAATTTGAATTTATTCTCTTTTTTGATTTTTTATTCTCTCCTTTTTTCCCCAATTCTTTGCAATTTTTCTCCAAAGAAAAAATTAGTTTAGTTTCTATTTTCTTTCAGTTTATATAGGTCTTTATATTTACATTTGAAAAGGACATTTTTTGGCAGTTATTTATTTGCTTTGCTAATCATATATTATCCTTTTTGTTTAAAATTTTGTTTCTTTTTTGCAGCATGTCCTCTCCAAAATTGTGAGATTATTTTCTAAGATGGACTAAGGAATAATTTATCTGTTCATTTAAGTTTTTTTTCCTTATCTGACTACATCCACTTACATTTTTATTTTGGTGGGTGAAAATCTTGGGTCTTATTTCTCGTGCAGTCCTTTTTAACTTTCATCCTAACTGCAATAAATAAAGATTTTTATCAACAGTTTTGTTGCCTTTACACATACATATAATCATGTTAGTTTCTTTTTTATGTTCATTCATATTTATGCCTGTAAAAGGACACACGTGTGGCCAAATGCCATTTTTTTCTATTGAATTCTTTGACTACCTAGAATGAGACTTTTTTTCCCCAAACACTAGCCACTTATTATATAAGGTACAAGAATGAAATTGGAAACTATACTGAAAAATTAGAAGTGACTGATTTTCTTATGTATAAGAGATATATTTAACTAAATTAATTCCATTGATTTCATTCCTACCTTTGGTTATTGATACCTTCTAAATTTATCTCATTACTGTTCAAGGTCAAAAGGGGGAAAATGAGAGAAAGAAAATTTTGTATCTTATGAGATGTACTGGGGATTTTTATCAGCTTAAGGTCTACATGTAAGTGAATATAATGAACCTGACTGGAATTGGAACTTGGTTCTTTGAGTTCCAATTCCAAGCCATTACAATACCTACACATCCAAGCTTACAGCACCTGTTATTTCCAAGCAGTGACCCATTTAGATACTGACTTGGCTTGACATTGCTTACCTTGAGGGATCATACAAAAACTGGTGTTTCTACGTGATATCCAAGAGAATTTTTAACAATCAGTAATGCAAGAAGCAGCAAAATATTTATTGTACAGTTTAGAGAGAACAGGAGTCAGGTTATGAGCACATTTTTTAAGGACTATTGCAGATGAAAAACTCTGGTAGTTTTATAATCAACTGCAATCATTGAGTTAATAGGACATTCTCATACTGATATTTTTGTTGTTTTTACTTTAGCAATTTTTAAAAAGAATTTGCAATAGGAAGATATAATTTTCTTTTTAACACACTTAAAATTGTTTTATATTTTTTTTACATTTATTTCAGGACTTTTAAATTAATGCAAATAAAAATTTTCCTTGAAAAATATTTTGTTACTTACTCAGAATAATAAATTACTACACTATGATTTTATTATGCATCTAAATAAAATAATTGTTATAACTCGATACCAGTAAAATTTTCATAATATACTTATATCTCAAGGATAAATATACTGTGAAAATTTAAGTTTATAATATGCTTTTCTATTGAAAACATTTATGTTAACTTATTTGGTGTCATGAGATATTATTTAACTCAAGGATTGTACATCATATTTTAAATATATATAATAATATTGTTATATGTATTGTATTGTTGCATGGCTACTGCTGATTGTTAGTGAATGAAGGCTTTTTTTAAGTGAAAGGGAAGGTGATGTTTAGGCTGACAACAAATGAGAAAGAAAGAGCAAATGATCCTTCAAATGCCCAAAATGAAGAATAAAATGACATCATCAAGCAAAGTTGACTTTCTTTCTGATATTAACCCTTTGCTACTTAGTGGCTTTATTGTCTTGCTTAGGTTGAAATGATAAAAAATATATGTAAATTATTCATATAAATATAATTTTTTTACTAGCATTGTTTGGTTTATAACAATTTTATTGTGAAAGTGTTGACTTGCATAATAAAATCTGTCAATGAGACTTTTCTTGTTGCTAATGTTTAATGTGCCATGTTCTTGCATAGCTCTCCACAACTTCCTATCCTTCATAGCTGTTAGCAATTTTGTCTTTTTCATTATTCCTCCCAATCTCTGTTCTGATATCCATTTATATAAGCTCATTATTTAAGCTAGTTTGCTTTCCATTGTCTCTCTTGCCTTTGATATGTCCTGTGAATGTTAAATTTTCCATGCATTCTTTTCTCATTATGCATTCCAGAAATTTCAAATGTCTCTTTCTGATTATATGCATAATTGTGCTTTTTGTTTCCATTCCCTTTAAAACTTCCTCATTGCTTTCATGCTCTGTCCATGGTATTCTCAACACCTTACAGTAAGAAAAATAAATCAAGAATAAATAAAACAAATAAACCAAATTATGTTCTCAACAATTCAACAGGTATTTGGCAGGAAGTACACAAACATGTTTTTAGCTTTTTTTTTTCACAGAAATCAGAAGTTTGAATAAAAAATGCTATGTACATGACATCTGTTTTTTCTCCCTTTATTTATAATGATGCTTTTGCTATATAGAGAAAATAAAACTCTGAAAATGTCAATACACAGCTCTATAATTTATATCTTTATAGAGTTTTTTTATGTGTTTACAATTCAATGAAACATATTGATATTTCCATAAAAGATATGGAAAAGAGATATTAAGATGACTCTTGTTTTTGAAATTGGACATAATTCTTGAAACTGTTTTATTATAAAATAGAGCTTTTTATTTCCTGATGGTCGTCAGTAAGAGGATGAACCTGAAATGCGATTTGAAGGTCGGGAACACTAGAATTAAGCAGATGCAAAAGTTTAAATATCTGGGAAGCATCTTGACAGAGGACAGTAAGTGTGCCACTGAGATCTGTAGGTGTATTGGGATGGCCAAGGACTCATTCCAAAAGCTGGACAGAGTACTGCGAGACAGGAGGATTTCTTTGGTAACAAAGAAAAGAATACTGAACTGTTATGTGACATCTGTCCTTCTTTATGGCGGCGAATGTTGGATGATTTCCTCATAGATGAAGAAGAGACTTGAGGTGACAGAGATGTGGTTCTACAGAAGGATGCTAAGGATATCATGGACTGAGCGTGTGAGCAATGATGAGGTCTTAGAATCTGCAAACAAGGAGGAGGCTTATACTTAGTATCTGGAAGAGGCAGCTGAAGTTTCTGGGACACATAAAGTGGAAGGAGGGCCTGGAGAATCTGATACTGATGGGTCGAATAGAGGGAAAGAGAGACAAAGGAAAACAATGTGTGACATACCTGGTGGACTTAAACAAGTGGATGACAGTCTGGGGTAGGAAGCAGGGGGATGGAACTTGTTGAGAGTTGCAAGGGATAGAGGAAGATGGAGAGCCATGATTGCCTACATCCTGAGAGGACATGGTACATAAAATGAAAAATGTAGAAGTCCAAAAATGAAATATACTCTGGAAATGATATTATATAATAAAAAAGTATTAGAAGAAAATCAAGCTGTATATTTAAATATATTTGAAATGATCTCAAAGAATAACTTTTCATTATCTTTAACACTTTCACTGCTGAATTGTTATAGCATTGTTGCCTGACCATGCTGGTCCATTTAGTAAAAAATAAGAAATTGTCATTTACTGGGAATAAACGCCTATAAAGACACTGTAGTAAAATAATACAAGGGTACGTTGAGGCTAGGGGAGATACTTATCAGGTAGTAGATTTTTCTCTTAACAGGCAGCAAAGGGAGAAATATCGAAGAAAATGAAAGACTGAATAATGATGAGTGAGGCCACTGCCTCAAAAAACCACAGCATGGTGAACAGATGTAACTTCTGGAATAAAATTCTCCAACGGAATGTCTGTAAAAGACACCAAATTTCTGAGTGCTGACTGCTGGTAATCCTGTCATTTTTACTGACATGAGATGGTTGACAAAGACCCGGATCTAGACAAGTTGCTGAGAGGCCCATATCTGGATATGCCAAGTTGTTCTGCTGCTAACAGAAAAACCTGGATGTGACTGTCTTTGACAGACATGTCTGCAGGAAACTCAAAGGCCTCTTTTGCATCAGTACTGATACGTATTTACCACAGACAGTGACTGTAATTTCTACCACAAATGGCTACCACAAATTTTAGTTTTGATCAAATACTCTGCAGTAGAGAATAAACTAAATGGCACCTGACAACACACCACAAAAAGAGTGTATTGTATACTACTTCATGTCAATGTTGCTTTGGAAAAAAGCACTAAGCACTAGTTCATAATGCAAACACTAAAAACCATCATTCCATCGTATCCTGACCTGGCATCTCTACTTCAGTCAGTATCTAAGCACTGTGAAATGGTTTCCATCTGTCTTTTCTTTAAATATTTTCATGGCAGTTGCTCTTTCATCATTGATAGCTCTGCTACATGATTTAAACATGCTATTAGATTGGTAACTAAGTCTCATTATATTACTGTTAAAATAGAACTTATGGTTACATCTAGCGATCTAATAGTGTATTCTCAGACTTCTGGTTTCTTGCTTCCCTACCACCTACAATCTTCAGAAATTTAAATGCAACATCAATCAACATCTTCTGTCTCCATGAAACCTGTTCTTTTATTGAACTTTCTCCTCACTTTCACTCCCAGTAACCCTTTGCATCTTAGTGGTATCACTGCCTTAATTAAGGTGAAATAATTAAAAGTAAAAAATCTTGTAAATCTATATATATATATTGGCAGCAGTTAATGTAGGTTTCGTAAAGACCTAATTACATTCACAGGGACAAATGCACAAATTGTGAAAATTGGAATTTTCATTTGAAATTGCTCTTTAATTTTCAAGTTTGATTCAGTTTTTATCAATAATTTCTTCTGATTTTCTGTCATGAAATTTAATTTTCAGTTTGAAATTAAAAGATGTAATTTTTAAAAAGTTATCTCCAAACAGTTATACATTATTCTTAGCTAAAGGAATGAAGAGAAGCAACAGTTTAGACTGGTGAGTAAAAGAGAAGAAGCTGAAAATGTAAAAATTATGAAAATCAATTTCAGCAACAATTATTCAGCAATTGTGGACCTTCATGCCTGCAAAAAAACAGTGTCAGAAAAACATTTTCCCTTGATGCTGCAATTTTTTTAACTACCTTCACTCCTCAGGAAGGTTTATTGCTTTAAAAAGTGATGACTAGAATTTTAATAAAACCTAAACATATGATGAAAGTGCATTTATTCATTTTTTTTGTTCCTGAGAATTTACAACAAAAATATTAAATACTATTTATTTATTAGATTGTTTATTTACAACAATAATTGAAAACGTTCTAAAAACTAATACAACCGTATTAAATCTAATGCTATTCGATATTTATCATTTACCAATTTATAAAGAAATAAGTATGAAAACAATTTTTTATTTATAAACATTTACTAAATTTTAAAAATATGGGATTTAGCTTTGAGGAAATCCTTATTTACCATTTCATAAGGTTTAAATCAATTGGCAATTAGCCAGTGTTTTGCCAACAATTCCAATGAACAATCCAATAGCGTTTATTATTTTTGTTGTCAATTCTCAAGAAAAAAGAAAATGTATAAATTCACTTTCATATAGGATAGTAGTGTCATGAGAAAAATTGTCCTTTTGACACTCCATTTATTGTAGGCATGAAAGACCAAGATTGCCAATTCTTCTACATGGCTCTCCACAACTTCCTATCCTTTGTATCTCTAACATTATTTTTCTCTTTACTATCCCTCCCAATCCTTGCTCCACCATCCATTCATACAAGCTCACTTGGTAGGTTATTTGCTGTTTCCTTTCTGTCTCTTTTGCCTTCAGTATGTTCTGTAAGTGTCAAATTCTCTAAGCCTGCTTTCCTCATTGCATGTTCCAGAAATTTCAACTGTCCTTTTCTGATTTTAAGTACAGGTGTCCTTTTTGCTAACAGTTTCCTTCAGACTTCCTTGTTGCTCACATGCTCCACCTATGACATTCTCAGCATCTTTTCTATAACCACATCTCTGTTGTCCCAAGTTACCCCTGAGAAAATTGTCCAGCATTCACTGCCATATAGGAGGACTGATATTACATGGTATTCAGCGTGTTTTTCTTTGTTTCTATTGAAGGCAAAACATTGATATTAAGATTCACTTAGTCTGACACTAGCCACAAGTGTTGGGCACCCATTATGGATCATATATATTAATGGTATGTGTCACTTGCTAAACACTCCTCCATGGTAAGATGTACAGTGGGCATTTATTAAAATATGTGGTCTATCATTAAATGAGATTATGAAAAATAATATTCAAGCAAAGAAAATCTCTAGGATATAATAAAGACTACTGCATTGGAATTGCTAGGTAACCATGACATATTTGGAAAGAATATTAGAATAATCCAGAACCTATACTGGCAACAGAAAATAGAAAATGAAATTCAGTAAATATATAAAAATAAACAGAGGTGTTTAAAGCAACATCAATCATCATCTTCTGTCTTCTTGAATCCCGTTCATCTTTTATTCGTTACTCAATCCTCCCTATTCCCAATCTTTTTTACTTTCACTTCCTGTAACCCCTTACATACTAGTTGCATTCTTGCCTTGCTTGGGGTGAAATGATTAAAATAGAAACATGACAAGGAATTTTTTTTTCACCGGATTTATTCAACCGATTATGAGAGAATTAGAAGTCTTTCCAGGATTCATTATTGATGGCCACAATCTTGACAACACAAGATATGCAGATGACACAGTGCTGATAGCAGACATAGAAAGGAATCTACAAGAACTCCTACAAAAGGTAATGAAAGAAAATGAGAGGGAAGAATTAAACATTAATTGCAAGAAGTGTGAATGCACAGGTGTCTGCAAAAGGAGCAGCCCAACATGCAAATTACAAATTGGAGATAGCAAAATCAAACAAGTACAACAATTTAAATATTTGGGAAGTGTTTTAAAAGTGGTTGGAATATCTGACACTAAAATCCAATGGCACATTAGGATAGCAAAATATGCCTTGCTAAAGCTAAGGAAATTATTAAGAAACAGGAAAATTTCATTAGAAATAAAAAAAGAAAAAAACATACTGAACTGCTACATGTTACATGACAGTGAATGCTGGACAATCTCCTCTAAGATGAAAAAGAGGCTTCAAGTAACAGAGATGTGGTTTTGCATAAGGATGCTGAGAATAACATGAGCCAAATATGGGAGCAATGGAAACAAAAAGCACAGTTGAAATTTTTTGGACACATAATGAGGAAAAACGGGTTGGAAAATTTGATACTCCTAGGACTGATTGGAGGCAAGAGCAATAGAGGAAAATAATGCATAGCCTACCTAACAAGCTTGAGTAAACGAGGCAAGAAGGAGAGTGGAAAGCAAACTAAACTAACGAGCTTATGCAAATGGATGTCAGAACAGAGATTGGGAGGAATAATAAAAAAGACAAAACTGCTAACAGCTATGAAGGATAGGAAGTTGTGGAGAGCTATGAAAGAACATGGCACATTAAACATTAGCAACAAGAAAAGTCATATTGGCAGAAAAGAGTTTAGGAGAGATAACAAAAAGATAAAATTTATTAGGAGCTACAAAGGACAGAGAATTGTGGAGAGCCATCATTACCAACATTCTGAAAGGACACAGCACATACATTGGGGAAAATAAGTATTTCATCCCCTGCTGATTTTATGTTTGCCACCTTACAAAAATTGTAATGGTCTATAATTTTCAGGGTAGGTCCGTCTTGAAAGTGAGAGATAGAATATTAAAAATTTCTCAAAAATTACATTATATTAATTTTTGAACATTTATTTCTTTTTTATTGAAAATTGCGGTGGAGGAAGCAATTGACTCAATGTATTTGTTCCATCTCAGGTCAGCAGTCAATGTGAGACCGAACAGCTGCAGAGAGTTGAGTGTCTGACATTCTAATGGGGGGCAGGGAAAGATGTCTGTGGTGATTAATAGACAGTTTTGTTTTTGAGGTGTTAAAGTTAACCAGCCAATTCCTGCCCCACTTCACAACTGATTGGAGGTCCTTTTTGAGACGAACGAACAGGTTAGTTTTGTCAGAGACACTAGATTTGTTTTTGAGGCAGGAGTAAATTGTAGTGTCATCTGTGTAGATGCCTACTTCGGAATCTATGGCATCAGGAAGATCATTAATGAAAATAAGGAACAGAGTAGGACCAAGGATGGAGCCTTTAGGAACATCTGTGTTCGTGGGATAGGAGCTGGAGGAGAATCCATTGAGAACGATCTTCAATTCACGGTTTGACAGGAATGATTGTATTAGGCCAAACAATCAAACTGTAATACCATAACCCTGGAGCTTGCAAAGAAGGCCAGCATGGCAAACCCTATCAAATGCTTTGGAGATGTCTAGGGCCAAGACATGAGCTTCTCCGTTATTTTGAAGAGCTTGGTAGACAATTTCAGTGATGGTCGTAAGCACATCAGCTGTAGATCGAGCAAAGCAGAAGCCATATTACTTGTCTGAGAGCAGATCATGGGATGTAAAATGGTTAACCACTTCGGTGTGGATTAAGGCTTCGAAGACTTTGCCAAAGAGGGGTAGGAGACTGATAGAACAGTAATTAGAAGGGTCAGAGGGGTTGCCAGAGTTCTTAAAGACAGGAATTATCGATGAGGAGTTCCAGCAGTCTGGAAAACAAGGTTCCTTGTGGCAGTAGTTGTATAGTTTGGAGAGGGCGGGTGCCAGTTTAGGCGCGCATTTCTTCAAGACAATGGCTGGTATCCCATCTCCACCACTAGCCTTGTGATGCTAGAGAAGAGAAGCGGGGGGAGTATTGACCGGGCAGTAGGAAAGCCTACCTTCTCCTATTACATATAACATATACAAGAACAACAAAAACATCAAGAAGATAAGAGGGAGAGGTAGTTAGCAAAGTGTCCAGGCTGACACTAGATGTATGTTCTTGGGGATAGGAATGATATTTTATTTGTATTAGATACAGACACGATTTTCTGAGTTTACATGTCTCGTCTACCCAGAAGTCAAGGCAACAGAACACCTCCTTGGGTCAGAAACATTTTACCAGCCAGAAACATAAGGTACCAATACAAGCTTGCACATATATATGGGGACTAAAAGACCTAATGGGACGAGGAGAGTTAACGAAGGTTGCTCAGGGGTGTATTCTCTATCCCTATTTGGTTTAATATCATAGAAGCAAGGTTACTTGGGTGGAAGAAAGTTATCTATTTTTTACAACCAAAGGTTTACAGGTTTTTCAATTTGTACATTAACTTAGGAAGGTGACTAAACAATTAAATTTGAACTTTGATATTACAACTGGACTGCAACAATCACCTCTATTTAGATTTAGATTTTTCCCCTCAACTTTAACAATGTAAGGAAGTAGGTTAGGTGCAAGAGCAGTTGGGTTAGGTATATGATTGGTTTAGAGTATATGCGCTAAGGGGAGTTATGGAATTGAAATATATTAAGTTACAATTTAGTATGAGTTTGAATGTCTCCTATTTAAAAAAAAAAAAGAAGAATCATAGTTACCAGGAAGGAGTTAACAGTTGCTTCGCAAATTCATTAGAACCAACTAATCAAGGGGCAGAACTACAGTACTTAGGATAATATTATTCCAGTAATTAAATGCATCATTTGAAAGATAAATAGCTCAGAGGGTTGGGGAGCTGAAAAGTAAATTAAGTCAAACATTTAATAAAAAAGAAATAAAAATAAACAAAATAAATTATCAATAAGTAGGTTGTTGAGCACTTAGATAAGAACAGCCTGCTGAATAATAAGCAGTATGGGTTTCAATCAGCCAGATGCATTGCCAATGTCCTAACTACCATTACTCACAGAAACAGTGGAGCACTAAACAACAAATACATCCCAAGTATCATAGCATTAAATATTTTGAAGGCCTTTGATAAGGTGTGGCCCAAAAGATTGCTGCTCAAGCTCTCTAGCTATGAAATCACTGGAAGTGTATTCTCAATAATAAAGTCCTTCTTTGCAGGCAGGTCCCTGAAGGTAGTTGTTAACGGCCAGTCCCCCGGAGCCCTAGCAATCAATGCAAGCTTTCCCAGGGTCACCGACCCTCTTTTTACTTTATATAATTGATCTAAGAGTATACTCAGATCATTTGTGAATATTTATTCCAATGATACAATATATGGGTGCACCACCAAAACTTGTGATGACCAGAGATTGACAGCTGATCTCTCCTCTGATCTTGCTCTAACATCTCAGTTGAAGTGGTGGGACTAGCTGGTTACATTCAATGTCCTGAAAACCAGACTAGTTACATTCTATGATTGCCAATCAAACCCTGAACTCCCAGTAGTCATGATAAATGGATATCCCTTCAGGGAAGCTCTGTGCCTTCGTCAACTATTGGTTCTTAAACTGACCCCAGATCTCAAGTGGAACTTGTACATACAATCCATTGCTATACAGGAAAAATGGTTGGTTCCCTGTACCACTCCAGTAAGTACCTGACTCCTCCTGCTATCCTCTATCTTTACAAGAGCCAGATTAAGCTTAATGTGGAGTATTGCTGTCGTATTTGGTCAGGAGCTACCCAGTTCACACATTTCAGTTTTGATAGAGTCTAAAAGCATCTCCATGTCCTTCTGAGTGAGAAATCATTTTCCATGATGAGATGTAGCAAGCCTCTCACTGCTCTATCACAACTTACTTGGAAAGTGCTCAGATGAACTACATTCCTTAGTTCTGCCAGTTTAAACCTTCATGGCTAGTACCTACCATGTTACTCATATCATAGTAAACCACCCACATTCCATCTGTATTCCAGTGGTGAGAAGTCAGTTCCCCTTGAGCAGCTTCTTCCCATGAACCACTGCTCTGTGGAACTGACTCCCAAGTGGATGTTTCTCCAATCACTACAATCTTAACCTGTTCAAGTCTAGGGTTAACCATTATCTTCCCCACATATCTGCACAAACCGTGCTTCTGACACTCTAAAACTCTACCTTGAGTGGCCCTCGAGCCTTGTACAGAGTAAACTGCACTGTAAAAAGAAAAAAGCACTTGGTAGAAACTCAACTAACTTTACTTAGAAGATAACAGCAAAAAGTAGGGTAATGTTTTCTACCTTGTATTCTTGGCAGTAAAATTATAGTTTCCTTAAAATTGGATGTTGGTATCAAGATAAATGCATAGAATTTTTGTAAGTTCTTGCACAAGCTGATTTTTTTTTTACTGGTACTGGTTATAACCAAGAAGTTAAAGTTGACCATTGAATGTCTTGCTTTAGAATGTTTTCAAACAGGTTACTATGCAGAAGCATTAAGCCAATCAGTATATTCATGTAAAACAATGTTCTTTCACAATCTATAAAGTTGTTGCCCATCTTGCCCAAAATGGTTTCTGTTGTGGTGTCCTCCCTCTAAAGGGTTAGACTCTTCTGCCTACTATAAGATTAGTAGGACAGAAGGCTAGATTGAGTGCTAGTTCATTTGATACACTCTCACTAATTGTGTAATACTCTTCTGTCATACTTATTGTTTGATATATATCTGCGAACCTGGTTCTTGTTATTTACTTGGTCACAACAGTTTCACAGTCACCAAATTAGTGCAATAGCTTTTAGTCTTTGGAGTAGAAAACCTTTGGTCACTCATTAAAAGAGCTGTATATGAAAATGGACATCAGTATTCAGGAAGATCTCTGGGATACAATAAAAACTGCCGATAGTAATGTTAAAGTTGAGACAGTAGAAAATTTAGTAAAATTAATGGTTGAAAAACTGATTAAGGTCATAAAATGTCAAAGACTTCTACTAACATGTAAAATGATACTAATTTATTCAGGTATATGAGATACTGTGTTAATCAGCTAAATGATTCTATGGTTTATAACTTTTGAATTCATCTTCGACTTAGTTTATCTGCATAATAAAACCTGACATTTCCAATACATATTTTAAGCTGTTTCTTTTAGTAACATGTTATATGTTGAAAATCACAAAATATATTACACATAATGAATATAGGTATATACTGAAAACTTACCAGTTGGTTAAGATTATCTTATGAAAACATTGTCTTGCATAATAAAATGTGGACATGCAAGTGATATAATGGATAGCGGCTGAGAATGATAAATTGGAGTCCTTAGTTCAAATTCCTGTTGAGTTTGTTGTATTCACTTAGATGCAAATACCTTTGGAAAATGTATGAATCCATCTCTTTCCCCCATCTATGGTTAAATAGTAGGACATGTATCTGGAAAAGAAACCATTGTAATTCTCAAAAAATTGTTAATGCTATATTCACTTGCAAAAAAAGAAAAGAAAATAATTATTCTTACAATAAAAAATGTTCTGACTTTAAATAATCTAGAAAGAGTTGATAAGTCATAAAAAAACAAAACATAATAAAATCTGACATAGTATATTTCTCCAGGCATGCCAAGACATACTTCTGACCAATATATCTGACCAGTATATCTGGCAATAATGCAAACATGAATCATTTGTTGATGTCATGTTATAATCAATATACCTGAAGTTTTTATGAATTCCAAGTCCTAGCATTTGTGAGCAGTTATGTAAATTGCTTATCAGTATTATTTAGGAGAAAAAAGATAGGGATGTTAGTCAGAGTAAACACAAGAAAGTAATTGCAAGAGTTCAGGAATTTTTACATAAATGTCATTGATAAGCTGCTAAAATCATTTGTCTTAATCACAATTCATTTAGTTTGTAAGCTGAAATGCAGCCATGTTGTGATGATATTCTGATAATAACAAGGGAGGCTTTTGTAATTTTCTCTCACTGTTGCCTTAGGTAATATTTTTTTGTCATTACTCCAGTTCCATAGGTTTATGTTTTCAAAATAATTAGAAGACAAAAGTATAAAAGAAGGTTTGAAGGAGACGGTAAAAAGAAAGAAAGAACTCATGATGGAAAGACTGCTGGGAATGAAAGAAAGCATGTAAGAAGGAACAGAAGAAAAAGAGAGGAGGATAAATGATAATGAAAAAAAGGAAAACATGAATGAAAATGAAACTAACAAAAAGGTGAATTAAAAGCAAGAAAGAAATATGGTAAAGAAATGAATGAAAAATAATAACAAAGTGAAAAAAAAACAAGAAGAAATGGAGAGAACGAAAAGCAAGAATAAATGTAAGAATGAATGAAAAAGAAAACAAAAATTAAGACAGTGAGTGAAAAGGAAAAGATGAAAAATTAATGAAAAACGAGATAATTGCAAAGAACAAATAATGACAACAAATGAAGGAAAAAGTAAATAAAGTAGTTTGAGTAAAAAACAAGAAAGATGACTTAATTATAAATGAGAAATAAAAACAAAGAACAAATAAAAAAGAACAAAAATTGATGAAGATTGAATGAAGATGTCGAAATGATAAAGAATGAAGGAAAATGAAAAAATAATCATAAAAATGAATGAAAAAATAATGACAATGAATGAAAATTGAAAATAATTACAAAGAATAAATGAAAAACAAGAAGTAAAAAATGAAAAATAAAAAGAAATAAAGGCAAAGAATGAATGAAAAAGAAATGAAGGCAGTCTGATTAAAAAACAAGAAAGATGAAGAATTAATGAAAACAAGAAATAAAAGCAATGAATGAAAAATAAAGACAATGAAAGATAAGCCAGAAGAAATAATGGCAAAGACAGACTGAAAAACAAAATTAATTATGAAGAATAAGTGAAAAAACAAGAAAAAATAAAGATATAAACATGTTGAAAGAAAGACAAAAAGAAATGAAGAAGTAAGAAAGCAGAAAAGAGAATGAAAAAGAAATTAATTGATTATGAACAAACAGATAAAAAAATGAGTAGAAGAAAAGCAAAAAGTAAAAAATTGGCCATAGTGAGCAATTAAAAATGACAGATAGGAAAATGAAATTATGAGTAAAAGGGAAAATGACTAAGTTTTAGAACAAATTAGAGAAAGAAAATAAACGGTAAAGAAATGAAACTTATACTTTTTTAAGAACATAATGATAAGCTAGACCAATGTTCAAGTAATTACTTTTCTTCTCTTGGTGATGCAGATGCAATGCTTACATTGTTTGCAACCGGTCACCGTGTACAGATCTGCAAAACCCTAAAATGTTGTGGCAGCCATTTATGGTCTAATAAGTGGAAGCAGAATATAAAACAAGTATTTTTATCAATAAAATAATTTTTTTGGCTGGTCAACTGAGATCAAAATATTCAATATACAAAGCTTTCTTCTAAATTATTGATCTCTTGTTTGTATTTCTTATCACTTTTTCTTTAGCATTTTTGTTCTCTCTCCTCCTCCTCTTCATCCTTCTTTCAATCTGCCATTTTCTTCTCATTTCTTATTTATTTCTTCTTTTTCCAATATTCATGTCTTCTTTTCTCATTTCTTTAACTCTTTCTCAAGTTCCTTTTTCTCTTTCTTTCTATTTTTTCTTATACACTTATCTGTCTTTTCCCTATTACTTCATGCAACTCACTAATCTTTTCTTTTCTTACATACAGTCTTTTCCTGTATTCTATATATTTCTTCTACTTCTTTCTTAGACACTTATCTGTCCTTTCTCTATTACTTACTCACTAATCTTTTTCGTTTCTTATTCTGCTTCTCTTATATCTTCATATAGTTTTTCTCTTTTTTTAATCCTTACTCTTCTTTCTTATACATTTATCTGTCCTTTCTCTATCCTTACAACAACCTCATCATTTCTTCTTTTTGTTTCTTATCATTCTACTTCTCCCATTATCTTCATATACTTTGTCTTCTTTTTGATCCTTCCTCTTCTTATACATTTATCTGTCCTTTCTCTATGATTACAATTCGTTAATCATTTCTTTTGTTTCTTATCATTCTGCTTCTCCTATATCTTCATATACTTACTCTCCATTTTAATCTTTCCTTTTCTTATAAAGTCCTCTGTTCTTTCTCTGTTACATCCTATCATTCAGTAATTCTTTCTTTTTTTAGTTTCTTACCATTGTACTTCTTTTATATCTTTATATATTTTCTCCTCTTTTTAATTCTTCTCTTTTTCAGAAACTTCTCAGGTATTAATTTTTTTTCTTCATTTTTCAGTTTCACCTTTTCATTCTCCATAATTGTTTAGTGTATTTTTTCCTCCTCTTACTGCTCATTTCCTTTTGAAAATGGTTTCTTCCTTGGCTTTCCACTTTTTTACTTCCTACTTACTATTTTTCAAATAATTCACTTTAAATTCTTCTTTTCCATTGCTTTCATCTCTTTGAGGTCTCATTCTTCTTTTTCTTTCCTTCCTTCCTTCATTTGACTCCTACTCTCCTCTATTCTTTGGATTAAAGAACAAAATCACAGGACAAATACACCATATCAATTTTCAAAAAAATAATTCAAAGAAATAAAAGATTAAAAATATCATAAATGATTTTGAAAAAAATCTCCTGATCTTTTCCTCTCCCAAAGGTTACCTTTTCTTGGTTTATTTTTATATTATAATATTTACCCTTTGCATTGATCTCATAGGTCACTATGAGGGTCATGACATACTTTTGGCAGTTTATGCTTCTGGAGCCAGTATCACTGGAACAGTGAGAAACAGAAAGTTTTCTCTTATCCTTTTGCATAGTATTCTTAATTTTCTTGATGGTATAAAGAAGAAAGAGTGGAAGAAAGTGAAAAAAAGAAAAAATAGTGATGAAAATATAAAGAGGGGGTAGGAAAATGAAGAAACTCTTAAAAAAGAAGAGGAAAACAGTAAAAAACAGAAAACTGAATGAAGAATATTTAAAAAGGATGAAATGAAAAACAAGCTTTTTTTATAACCACTTTTCTTTGTTCATTTTTTTAAATTTTATTTGGTTTTCTTTCAATACTGATTAAACCATCTGCATCCATTTCAGACAATCTGTTGCACATGTCTTTTGATTTATGCTTGTTTCATGTCTTTAGCAGCAGCAATGACAGCAAAGGTAGCAGAAGTGGAACAGAAGCGGAAGGAACAAAGTAATAATGGGCAGCCATCTTGTTTGAGTCATTCTTTTGCCCTTTCTTCTGAGTATCCCAATCCCTTCCACTGCCTAGATCCCAATCAGCTGCTCATCTTCCACCAATAATGCAACTGAACTTTTACTTACATATTTGCTTACATATACATTTGAAGGAGAAAATAAACTGACAAGTAAGTAAAGATAACATTTATTTTTACTATACTTCAATCTGATATAAGAGATGTTTTTTCGTGTTCCTTTATTTTTAACTGTTTTTCTGCTATTTTTAGCGTATATTCTTTAAAGTATAATTTTTGAATTTGGTTTGTAAATAAAATAGTATTTCTGAAATATGAATATATCAAAGTTTTAACTAATCTTAAATTTGGCATTCAAATTCAACTGTGGAAGCAGGGATGGATTCATGGATTTTATTTCTACAATCTTATGCAAAGACATTTTTGTGTTCATGTAAAATTGTTGAAATAAACTCAGTTACCAGAAAACCCAGTACTATCTGTTGCTTTAGGTCATTGGCAACTAAACCAGCTCTCCCATTATAAATTTCTGAGGAGGGTGGTTTGACACACTGCAGATTATGAAGAAGATCTGTCAAAGGGCTGATGAACCTTTTTGTAGTTTTCAATGGCTACCTAGCATAGTGGATAGAGTGAGCTCCATAGCTATGCATGCAGTCAGTGACATGGCATCACTTGGTGGAAGCCTTTCTACACTGAAGTCAACAGCCAGTTGGAGGATATCAACTTTAGTTTGACCTAGAAAATGATGGGTTCTGTCAGGTCTATTTGCCCAAGACATGCTATGCATGAAAGACTACCTCACTGGATTTCAAGCCAGATATGTGTATAGGAAGCAGGTTACATGTTCAGTTGCATGGCAACCTTACAGCCACGCTTGGTTATAGGAATGATGATGATGATATTTCCATAGATAATTTTAGACCAAATTAGAAGACTATGTATTTGTTCTATTTATCATTCTCAACTAGGATTGCTCATGGGTTGAAAAGTGTTTTTGATGCAGCATCAAAATAAAAAAATAGCATAGGCTCCATCATCTATTTTTTGTTTATTCTGGTTTATTCTCTCTTGATCTGACAATTGAAAAGTGGAACTTACCAAGAAAGTTAATAATGATCTTCAAAGCGCTTTACACTCTACATTGCCAGAGTAATAAGATCAAATATTTACAAACTGACAACTTCAAATACCTTTGCCATTTGTGGCTCTAATCGACAATTTGCACTGGTGCCCATATCTTCCTATATTCTATTCCTAATATGAAATTGTATGACTCAAATAAATCAAGAGAGAAAAGGTCAAAACTTCTTTGGAAAAGGTTTATCTCTTTTTATGGAATATTTCTAAAATTTATGATGTCCATATTGTATGGATGACTACATCTAGTTCAGAATTAGTTCATTAGTATTTATAACCATCTAGTCTTTGCATAATTGTTAATTTTTTTTAATTATGAAGTTTATAATGAAGTTTATAATAACAAAATGATATAGGTAAACTAACAGATTTTTTTAAAATGCTTTGTCTCTTCATGAGATAGGCAATGATGACTCTCCACAGATTGTTTCATTATTATTTTTGAATTGCCATTATTTCTTAGGAAAAAATAGTGCTTCCCATTGCCTTTTCCATGATTTTGAAATCAGAGTTGTCCTAGACAGGCTGCCAACCAAGGTTAGAAAGTCCAGTCTACATTACTATTTAACAAATAGGTGGGACAAAAGGAATGGATTCATGCTTTCCTCAAAGTCATTTGTTCAACCACCCTGGAATGGGAAGGGTGCCACCATGTTTACTTTGCTCAAGATGTGAAGAGAGTGGGTTAAATTCTCAGGTGTGCAATGACTCTATAACCACACATGGTCATGGGACTAACAATGATGATGATGAATGCTACTGAATCTATTTTTTATACCTAGAACCATTAGGTTACGTGCACACTCTCTAACCGTACCATTGAAGAAAAAATGCACAAAATAGTCATCGATAAGATTAATATATAAAGCCTTAAATAAGACTTATAAAAAATATCAAGATATGTGTCTTTATTTGACTTAGCCCTTTAGTGTTGACAACAGAATTACTATGTCTAGATTTCAAGATGAGAGGCCAAAGAAACAGACTGATGAATGTAGGTAATAATTGTCATGGCAACTAATAGTTACTATTAACTAGTAAATGTCAGGTCAAGATATGTGACCATCATATTTTTCACAATGTTATAATGTCTGTTGTATACCTGCCTGCTGAAGATAATCACAGGTGGTGAGATTTTAAATTACTGGCCCCTGACAATAATTACAGGTAGTGCAAGATTTGAAAGAATCTCTCTCTTTTGTTGGTGACTTTCATAGCAAAAAGAGATATTCTTCTTGTTTCTGCATGTAAGTACCTCAGCTCTTGCTTTGAACTCTTCACATTTAATTTCATTTCTCATTTTTCATTTTTGTAAAATGTCCTATCACAATATTTGTTAATATTTATTTGTTTAAATTTTATGTCTGGTGTCTTATTTTTGTGTGAACTCACATGAGTCTGCCAATATTGTTGGCAGGTTAAATGTACCAGGAGCATTAAAAACACCTTAAAAGAGCTTATACCTGCAACCTGTCCTGTGCTCTGTTTGTAAGCTACTATGGACCAAGTCAAGCTTAGTCAACTCCTTGAATGTATATCAATTTAACGATGTTGTTCAGGCTGTAGCTTTAGATATCTTGACAGTGTTTGAAAGGGTTTGAAATGCAGGTCTTCTTCATAAGCTGAAGGGTTATAGTGTCTCTGGCTGAATTTCTGACTAGGTTCAATCTTTCTTAACAAATTATGTAATGAATGTAGTCTTAAATGATTACTTAATCTTTTTACCTTAATGCTGATGTCTACCTTGTTCTCTATCTTTAGATCTACTTTGTTTTTTATTTTTATCAATGATCTTCCTGATGTCATTACTTCCCAATTTTGTGTCTAGGCTGATGACATAACTATTTACTCTTGTCTCAATAGTATGTTTGAGAGGCTCTTCAAAACTGTCATTCTGGTGTTAACTGTGGCAACAAATGATTTGCAAACTTTAATGCTTCCAAAACAAAACTTCTCTCTTTTAGCCATCTTAGAGAATGACTTTTGCCCTCTGTTTTTTTTTTAATTATGAAATTTATAATGACAAAATGATATAGGTAAACTAACAGATTTTTACAAAATGCTTTGTCTCTTCATGAGATAGGCAATGATGACTCTCCACAGATATATATATATATATTTAAAGACATTTATATTATGTTTAACGTTCTTTTTATAGATACAAGTATTTAAGCAAATGCTCTGTTTTATAATAAACAGTATTAAATAACATTTACCGGCCTGAATGTCTGAGAAATTTTCATAGAAAATTTTCGCTCTCCGACAGGAATGGAACCTGTATCCTATACGGAACCATCATTTCGCGTGATGTGCCTTAACCTTTCGGCCACAGAGCAGCGTCAGGTTAGCAAGGTCGATTTTACTATCTTTAAACTTAAATCTTCCATGAATCTCTTCTATTCATATCTGCTCTAGCGTATCAAATGTAAACAAATGACGTCATATATTTTAGAATTGGACATAGTCCGACAATTTATTTAAAGACATTTATATTATGTTTCACGTTCTTTTTATAGATACAAGTATTTAAGCAAATGCTATGTTTTATAATAAACAGTATTCCTGCCGGAGAGCGAAAATTTTCTATGAAAATTTCTCGGACATTCAGGCCAGTAAATGTTATTTAATACTGTTTATTATAAAACAGAGCATTTGCTTAAATACTTGTATCTATAAAAAGAACGTTAAACATAATATAAATGTCTTTAAATAAATTGTTGGACTATGTCCAATTCTAATTATATATAGTCAAAAATGATGTCATATTGTATTACACCCCTATTTTTGACATTCAGTATTGTTCCCCACTCCAAACATGAAATCTAATAATGAAACGATATCCTCACTTTATCAATGTCCTAGTTAGAGAAACAATTGATATAATTATAAAGAATATTTACAACAATCCATCTTTCTCTCCACTAAGAATTAAACCTAATATATTATAGAAACTATTTTTGACTTGTACCACTGAGGTTCCCTTCTATGACCATCAAAATAGTATCTACATACAACGTGATGGATTTTCCATGGGCTTAGTTCTGAGTAATTTCATTTAGTAACTTCTATATGACTAACCTTGAAAATAAGATATTTAACTTCACTAAAAAACCCTCTATCTATCTAAGATATTTAGACAATGTTCTCACCTAAGTCAAAAACATAGATGAAATACATGAACTACAATAAACTTCCAAAAATTTTCGTTCTTAAATTTAATAATAAAATTCCTTTTCTTGATGCATTGATAGACACCAATAATAATACATTTACTAACTCCCCATAAAAAACTGACTAGCATAAACATGTACTCTCAACTTTAAAAGTGAATGACCTAACTATTGCAAAATAACAATGATACAAAATTTAATAAACTGTGCAAAAATTAACTCTTCCGTGAAAAAATTTTCTTCACTGAATTAAAAAGCATTAAACAAATTTTAATTAATAATGACTTTCCTATTTGCACTGTTGATGAACAAATTAGATAAGTACTAATATATTCCCCACTGATCCCAGTAAAAAAATAAAACTAGTTATTTATTGTACTAAATTAAATGCAACCAACTTAATCATTCATAATAACTGTTCTCCATCAACTAGTGTTTTGCAAAAGACCAACATTGTATATCAATTTAAATGTTCTTTGGGTGATTGTATCTCTGACAAAAAAGTAAATACATATGTTGGCTTCACTGCAGCATTATCAAGAGAGCTTACACTTCATATGTCAGATACAAGCTCTATAACACAACATTTAAAGACACATTCCTGTCCACCTTCACAATACAGAAAAGTACTTGTTGATAACATTAGTATACTACACCATGAAAATAAAAAAATAGAACTTGAAATTATCAAGGCCCTCTGTATAAGGAGCAAACAACCAATACTAAATAATATTAGTTATGAGTATAGCAACATTAAAATGTTTATAATAACAATGTTTTTAAAAATGGTTTTGAGCAAAATTGACTAGATTACAATCATACAAATTAAGTTACTACACTCAGATCCAAAACATGAAAAAAACGCTATAGTTTCAACAGTTAATTTTAAAACAATTATAACAGAGTGTGTTCATGTGTGTTTACAAAAAAATCACAACCATCAATTACATTAACGTTTTGTCTTAGCAATTCACCCCTGAAGAGGATTTCAGATGAGATTGAAAGTACTTGGGGAAATAAAAATGAAAAGAAAATAACTGCAATACCTTCCTTAATGAATTTACTGTCAGTATTAAGAAGTTGACAAGAGAATTTGCAATAAGGATAGATAATATGTCCAGACTATACAACCAAACATTTTTCCTATTTTTCTATGTTTGCACACACACACGCACATATATATATATATATATATATAAATTATAGCATAAATGTTATAAAATCACAACAAAAATAGCCATTTTGTTTCAACACTTTTGGTGTCTTATTAAGTGGTGGTGTTGAATTCAAATCTTACTGAATTCAACACCATCACTTGATAAGACACCATAAGTCTTGAAACAAAATGGCTATTTTGTAGTGATTTTATAACATATTCCTGTTATAATTTTTAAATAAATTATATTTGTTCTACTTTGTATTGAGCACTCTTTTAAGAATAGTATTTTTTGGTTATTGGAATTTATTCTGTATACACCAATCCTATACTTGTATATATATATATATAAAGAAATAGAGTCTTAAAATGTGCTATATTTATGGGATAAAGTGCTCAATATCAGAGATAGAGCGTGTGTAAATATAAAAGTGAACATAGAAGTCAACACTTAGAGGTGACAGTCTGTTTCATGCTAGATGCAATCGTCAGGCCTGATGATTACATCTAGCATGAAACAGACTGTCGCCTCTAAGTTTTGACTTCTATGTTCACTTTTATATTTATAATATTATATATATATATATATATATATATATATATATATATAGAGAGAGAGAGAGAGAGAGAGAGCTTGATTGTAATTACTTTACAATCAAGCCATCAAGCCACATGAGAAGTGGATATAATCTCTATAAAACTCAGAACAGGGACACAGATAATTGAATATTTAATTGTATTTGTTACTATTGATGCTCTATCGGTTGATATTGAGCACTGTAATTAGAAAGGCTGAAAAACATTATCTTCCAGAAATATCTTGGTTGACATTTTTTGTTTTGCTGAAACACAATCTTCATTAAATGTAAACTAGATTGTCCTTCCTATTATTATGTTATATTTTATGAAGACTCAAACTCAGTTTTCTTTGAAATTTCTTCTGTAGCCATTAAGTAATCAGCAGGTATCAGAAATGAATAATAGGTTTCCAGTAAGATTTGAACTTGTATCTCTTATACTTGGGAGCCTGTATAACCTGGACAACATCTTACCTTTTAGGCTGCCAAAGCTAACCAGTTTAGAACACCTGAATCTTATCACACTCAGTCCACTGTTTAAACCACAAGGCTATATTTCTCAGACAAATAATCTCATACATTGAAGAAAATAAAGGAAAAAATGAGTAAATAAATAAATAAAAGTGGATGATGGATTGAATGAAGAACAGGTGAAAGGATTGGATGTATGATTTAATGGAAGGAAAGGTGTACAACAAAATGAAAGTCGATAGCCAAATGAAATATTCACTGAAGGCTTGAAAGGCAGTAAAAACTGAATCAAAAAGCAGTAAAATGATTGGATAAAAGAATTGGAAAATGACTAAATGGAAAGGATGGAAGAATGACTTTAATGTAAGGATGGAAGCAGGACTAAATGAAAGACATGAAAGTCAGTGATCAAATGAAATATGTTGTGAACGATGAAGGAAAGAGTGACAGAAAAACTGAATGAAAATGTATTAAAATGATTGGATAAAAAAGGGGGAAAATGAATTTAAAACAAATGGTTAAGTGATTGAAGGTAAGAATGGATTAGAAAAAAATCCAAAGGCTTACATGCTTGGCAAATTATATATTTAAAAGAATGAAATTTTCATGAACAAATAAGTGGGACTTGAAATTTATGAGTGAATTAGATTGAGATTGAAAAAGTGGATAAAAAAAATAATAAATAAGTTACAAAAATCTGTACACCACTGACTAAAAGTTGATGCCAATGTACAAAAATTCACAATAAATGAAGGGATACTTTTCTGTTTCACCTGGATAGTATAGAAGGATGCTTTGAAATAACAAATTACAGTATATATATATATATATATATATATATATATATATATATGTATGTATGTATGTATATATATATATATATATATAGTGCACAATGAAGTCAACCCCCAGAGGCGACAGTTTGTTTCATGCTAAATGTAATCGTCAGGCCAAATCATTGCATTTAGCATGAAACAGATTGTTGCTTCGGGGTGTTGACTTCAATGTCCACTTTTTTTATTTACATATGCTCTATTCCTGATATTGGGAACTTTAACCCATAAATATAGCATGCCTTAGAACTATATTTTCTAAAATATATTTAATCAAATGAATCAATATTAATAAATGGACTCAGAAATATTGTAAACAACGACCAGTACCTGAAGATTGCATTAGGCATGAAACTCTGAGTCGTACTGTCAGTATGGGGTATTATTATTATTGTGTGTGTGTGTGTGTGTGTATACATATATATATATATATATATATATATATACACACACACACACATGCAAAACCACCAATTTTTTCAACTCAATAAATGATTTGAATTTAAAAATTTTGTAAGAATTAAAGTTTCTTTGGAACAAATGTTGGTGTTTTCAATAGCACAGGTAACTGAAATTTGTGATTGAGATATATATATATATATATATATATATATATATATATATATACACACACACACACACACACACACACACACACACATGAAGATGATAAGACAAAGTGGAAAATCTATAAATGATATGACACATTTTGCCAAGAGTGTTTGGTCTCTCTGACTTCCTCAGGTTAGAATGAAAGAAAGATGAAAAATGAGGAAAAATGTGTTAGGATCTCTGAGAATAAATAGTAACTATAAATCAAATTATCTTATTACATCCTATATCCAAACTCAAGAGAGTGTCTGTCTGCTTGTTTGTTTGTTTATATATATATATATATTAGGGTCTGCTGGATTTTAAATAAGTTCACTGAAACTAGGGAATGTTTTTTTATGTATGTATGTATGTATGTATATACATACATACCTACCCAGGCACATACATTTATTAGAGCCTGATTTTTCTTCTTTTTTATGTATATTTGCACACACATGTATGCATATATACATGCTCACTCATATAGAGCAGACAGTGTCATCAAAACACATCTTTGTTTACAGATTTCCCACTTTACTCCATCATTTCCACTTTTATTTTGAATACTGTTATACATCCTACAAATACGCATGCACACACACACATACATATATATATACATAAATATATATATATATATATATATATATATATATATATATATGCTGTAACTTGCCATTTCAAAGCAAACTGGAGAAAAATGAAAATTCTCTTGATAGAATGAATGGCCACATGTCTGTTAACAGTGAATACCTCTCTGGCTTTCATTCGGTGCTCAATTATTATAACCTTGCACCAGACTAATTATTGCTATATCTCTCTTTATGTGCCATGTTCCATCAGGAGAATGGTAAACATAGCTATGCACAGTTTCCTGTCTTTATAGCTTTTTAAAAAACACAAGCTGAGTGGAGTGAATAGTCAGTGGCTAAATTCAGTACAACTCCTCTAAACTGAGCATCTGAGATGTTTGGTATTGGGGGTACTGTACAGATTTGATGGAAAGAAGGTGACTGTGGCAAGCTTAAAATTCTTATTAAGTTTTAGAGTTTAAGATAAAAAATGTAGTTTGTAATGTTGATTCGTTTTTATTTAAAGTGTAGATTGAATACATAAAAGTACAAAAAATAATTGACAATCAACAGTAACAAAAAGATTTATGCTAAAAAATATTGTAATTTGTGTAAAACTAAGACACTATATGAAATGTTTAAAAATTTATGAAATATTCAAAAACACTTACAATCTGTAAAGGAATTAAAAAATAAGGATATACAGTACAGCTCATCTAAACTGAACATCTAAAGTGTTCGGTATTGAGGGTACAGTTCGGATTTGAGAAAGAGAGGGCTGCTGTGGCAAGCTTAACATTTTTATTAAGTTTTAGATTTTAGGATACAAAAGGTAGTTTGTAATGTTGATTCGTTTTTATTTAAATTGTAGATTGAATACATAAATGTGTAAAAAATAATTGATGACCAACAGTAATGAAAAAATAAGGATATACAGTACAATTGCTCTAAACTGAACATCCGAGATGTTTGGTATTGAGGGTACTGTTCTGATTCGAGGAAGAAAAGGCTTCATATGATTTGAAGATGAATCCATATTTGAGGACGTCTAGATTATGTTATGTTCAGATTTGGGGAGTTCAACTGCAAATTATTCTGTGAAATATTATATGAAATTGCAAAAGAAATAAATAAAAACATTTTAAACAGTTTGAAAGAATAAATGACTGATTAAAATTTGAAGGAAACTCAAAATGAAAGAAGATATTAAGACTTAACAAAAGAAACCGGAATGACTATATAGCAAATGTTTTTTATTGACATATTTTCAGAATTGTTTAATAATTCTTTCATCTATTTTCTGTTAGTATTTATCAGAACCCCTAAGTCTTTTTTTGCATCCTTCAATCATAAAGAATAAATTTGCAATGAAATTTCTATACCATTATCCTTGGGAGCATGGTCAATTAGACTAGCACCTTTCCAATCCTCCTCTTCCATGTGCCATACCCCTTAAGGACGTTGACAATCATGGCTCTCTTCAATTTCCTCTCCTTTGTAGTTTTTAATAAATTTAGTCTTTTTAATATCTCAGCTAAACCCGGTCTTCTATTCATTTACACTAGCTCACTAAAAGCTAAGAAATTATTAGGAAAAATTTTGTTAGAAACAAAGAAAAGAGTACTAAACTGCTACATAATATTGGTCCTCTTATATGGCAGTGAATGCTGGACAATGAAGAAGAGACTTGAAGCAACAGCAATGTTATTCCATAGAAGGA
>OZ038487.1:55116408-55221408 GCA_964036315.1 Acanthosepion esculentum | reverse complement strand
AATAGGTTATTTTGAAAGTTAACATTCTAAGCTTCATTTTCATATTTTTAAATTTTAATAAGAAGTTTGTAAACAATTCAAATGAAAAGTTTGATCGTAAAATTCAAATGCTTCTTGTAAAAGTAAAAACACATAAAATATATCATTAAAACGCTCATTTAATAATCTATGAAACTAAATCAAAATCAAATATGAAACGATAGCTCCATTTCGTGTGTGTGCGATTATGTGTAACCATGTGCGACTCGCTCGGCCATCATTTCAACTCCACACGAGACTCAATACACAGCGTCAACAAGGACACAAAAGAATCGACCAGCATGTTTTCTATGGACAAAATTTTCAAGGAAATTGCTAAGAATTTGTTTTAAATATTAATTTTCTATGATATGTAAAATGTAAATGGGATTTAAAAACCGTTTTTGTCATAAAAATATGAAACAAAAATCGATTTGTTTACTTTATGCTCAGATTCAAATCACAAAAATAAAAATGTAGGACATATTGATCGAAAAATGATCATATTCAAAGAATGAGATAAAAAAAAAAAAAATTTTACAAAAAATTCTAGAATGTCTTTTATGTTTTTGCAGTATTCTCACAATAATTATCAGCATTTCAGTTACCAAGTAACATTTTGTTTAAAGTTACCCCTTCAAAAAATTTCTTAATTTTTAAATTATATAATGAATGGATTTTAGTTATGATTTATTGCTATCTAGATACAAATTTATGATTTAATATTCATTTTCCTAATTTATTATTATTTCTTAGTAATATTTATAATTTATTTCATAGGGATTATTAATAATCATTAGTGGGTATTGCTTGGCGTGTGTTAAGCTTCACTTTCTCCAGTCCAGAAATTGTACATGTTGAGTCAGTACTATACTTGTTCAACATCTGCTCCATATACATTCTAATCTGTTGGTTTTAGGTCATTTTGACCATGAAAAATGGAAAGAGCACCCCCCAGAAATGGCTAAATATGAAATTTGGTGTTTGTAGTGTAAGAAGTATTCATTTTATGACACAATTCAAGCAAGTCTAAAATTGGCCTTTCAAATACCTTGTGACAAAAGGTTAAAAAGCAATTTTTTTTCAATTTTGAAGTGGAATAATACAGAATATATCCATTCTATCACTCCCGCCAAAAATTAGGCATGTTACTGGTATAGTCCTAATGTGATATTTGAAATTTGGGATGAATGTGGGTCTTATTTCCAGTTTTATGAAATGTCAAACCTCAGGTTATGAATTGTTTGCATGTCGTTGCAGAAGTTTTGATTTGTAAAATTTGCATATTCAGACTGAATTTATTTAAGAAATATGCAGTGATACTATCTGTAATTTTATTATTAATTTCTTTGTTATGTACCTAACAAGCTAGTATAATTTTAACTGTTGTCCTTAATTGCTTTTTAAAATATAGGAGTCCAAATATGGTATTTTGTCCTAATTCATAATAGACAAAAAATGTCGAGCACGTGTAAAAATAAAAATAAATCTGCCAAAATTAAACGGTTT
The DNA here is from genome assembly GCA_964036315.1 of Acanthosepion esculentum. Lineage (NCBI taxonomy): Eukaryota > Metazoa > Mollusca > Cephalopoda > Sepiida > Sepiidae > Acanthosepion > Acanthosepion esculentum. The sequence goes on along the minus strand of OZ038487.1, from coordinate 55,219,881 downwards.
GAGATATTTTAATGAAATAAAAACTGCTAAGTCTCTTTAATCATGTAGATTAATCAGATAACACCTAGTACCTGTTTGAAATTTTAATCTGTGATACCGAGTTATAGAGATGTTTTATTTTCCGAACACAGCACATTGCAGCTGTGTTCATTGTTAATATTATTAAGTGTTGGCTTTTTCTTTTAACTGCAAACATGGCCACAATGTGCTCACTGCGTTTGGAAAATAAAACATCTCTATAACACTAACACTGTCGTTTTTAATGAAACATGCATAAATGAATGAAGGATTGCTGCCTAAATAGACAATATATATATATATATATATATATATATATATATATATATTTAACATGTTATATAAAATGTGCAAACATACTAAAATAACAAGACTGATGCACAACACTGAGCTTTTTTATATAATTATAAATATTGTCTTAAATTCTGGTTTCTTAAACAAGTCTAACTTATATTCTATACACAACAATTCTAATTATACCCTTTTACTGTAGAATGGTAAATGTATATTTACCTGATGATTGCTTATGCTGAAGCTGAAAGTTCTGAAACAGTAAGAAACCCACAAAATATTTATAAAATATATATTAAGCATTTGAATTATGCATATGAATATATATGCAGAAATGTATGTCTATTTGCAAAGAATGGAAACAAATATGAATTAAAATTTTTTTAAAAAAGATGAAAAAATAAAAAATGTCTGTTCAAAATATGTGGTGCTAGTCTGAGTTTAAATGAAATATGCATTTTGATGTACATCCATACAGATATAGGCAAATATCTCTGCACACTGAAAAGGCACAAAATAAAAATGTTCTGTAATTAATGGAAGGAATGAAAGGCATAAGCAGTAGACTTTAAAAAAAAAAGAAAAAAATGTTGCCAAATCCAATGAACAATAAGCTGAGTCTTTTAAAAATGTCTGACAGTTAAATATAATTGCATCTGTTTTAGATTTTATAATTGATTGTATTTGATACGATTTTATTTGTACTGCTTTATATTTCTGATTTACAACCAGGGTTAAAAAAAAAAACCTCTCAGATCCTTCTTTTTTCACCTTTCATCTATAATATTGATGAGAGCCAAAACAATCCAACCATTTTGTCCTAGAAAACAAATTCTAGGATCAAACAAATGAATCTTCGTATAGTTTTGAGATTACAATTGAGCTTTTATTTTGTAAATCTGAAAACTTTCACTGAAACAGATGTTAAATACATCTATCTTTCCTTCTTTCTTTCATTTCCTCACTGAAAACAGATAGCCTCTCTGATATGTCTTTTTTGTCTTTCCACACAATCAAAATGAAATAGTCCATTAGTTATGAGGAGACATTAAACACTTCTATCTTTCCTTCTTTCTTTCATTTTCTCACTGAAGCCAGTCTTTTCTGTCTTACCACAGTTGTGCTAACAGATGGAAAGCAGATAATAAGATTTTTAATGAGAAAATTGTTTTTAGAGGCAGGGCCAGGTTAATCCAGGACCTGTAGCATATTTTGCAAAGGGGCCCTAAAATAAAAAATACATATAAATATTAAATTATGTACTAGTATAGTGATAGAACTTATAAAACAGGTAAATATTTAGCTGGTATCAATATAATAAAGAAGCCCCTGAAAATATAAGGTAAATGATTCAAATGAAGTATTTGAATAGATTTTAACAGCTTGATATAAAATGATCACCTTGTCAGGTCATCATTTCATAAAGGTTCTTCCTTCCATGTATTTTCTCATATTTTTAAGAGATATCAAAAATATCACTAGAAACAAAGAAAAGAATATTGAACTGCTATATATCAATGATTTGATATCTCTGTGAATACTAGATTTCTTCTCAGATAAAGAAGAGGTTTGAATCAACAGATGTGGTTTTACAGAAGGATGTTGAGACTACCATAGATGAGACATGTGAGCAACGAAGAAGTTTTAAGCAAAATGTGAATGAAAAGGTCACATGCTTATAATCAGAAAGAATTTCCGGGATGCATGATGAGAAAGGAGGGTTTGGAGAATTTGAAACTTAGAAGGACATATTGAATACAAAAGTTACAGAGGGAAACAGTAAATAACCAATTTATAAAGTTTTTGTAAATGGATGTAAAAGCAGGGACTGAGAGTGATGGTTAGGAGACAAAGAACTACAAAAATAGGAAACTATGGAGAGCCATGACCGTCCACATCTTGAGGGGGCTAGGCAAATAAAGGAACAAGAATGCTCATCTTCTTAAGGTCATCATTTCATAGTGGCTATTCTTTCTGTGTATTCTTATATTTTTGTCAGATTTTAAATTCACCACAAATTATTTTTCAGAAGTGATTGCCAATCTTGAGTGAAGAAATGAGAAATTGTGAAATAAGGAGAAAGAATTAGTCTGACTAGTTAAAACTTTAAATACTGTAATAATTGTGCTGAAAGATTCTTGGCCCAACCAAGAACGATAAAAAATGATGTTTGGTAATTTGCATGGTTGAGTTAAAATATAGTATATGTTATAAACAGTCTGTAAATTAACAAATACACCTATCTATTAAATCATGAGTTGTTTGCTAGGCAGAGGATTCTTAGATGTTTGAGTTGATATAACAGCCTCCATATACTGTTACGTGAAATTATGGTTGTCCTTTTGCATTTCATCAGTGGATGTGAAGGCGGCTCTGTGACCTAAGTCTGGTGCAATAAGGACACTAGAAGTTGGTGGTTGTGATCAGTGCCAAAGTTGTGCAGTCACGCTAAACTCCACCCGTTGCATTGCCATACACCTATCTCTGTAAGTCTTGAATAAAGGTTGTGTGCATTATCCAATTAGTGATATAATGATGAATTGGTGAATTTTCAAAATAGACCTGTACAGTAAGAATTTATAATGTGGAAAATAGTTACAATGGGGTACTCCCACTCTCAGCCTAGGGCATCTTTATCTGATGGCATGAAGAACTGTTACCTGAAATGCTAAATAAGATGCCAATTTTACCAGACAGCTTGAAAGTATTTAATGTGGGACGCTTGAAAATGCAGGGCCCATAGCATTTTCTACTTTTGCTACTAGGTTAATTTGGTACTGGAGAAAAGCCAGAAAACGGTAAACGTTTCTTCTCTGTGATGTTAAACACTGTAACAAGCTAGCTCAAAAGGAAAACAAAAATAAGTGAAAAAGCATAGGAAAAGTAATACAATGAAATTTGTGTAAGTGTCTTGAGTTCATCATATAACAAAATGATATTTAAGCAAGAAGATTGTGTATAATAGTTACAAAATAGGAAAAACAAGAATTTGTCAGGTCATATGCATAATTGTGCTACTGGACCACATGGGGAAGAAAAGATATGAACAATTAGAAAAAGCACCAAGATCTTCCTCAAGAATTGACAAGCCTGTTGTACATGAGGTTATAGTCATACCCATAATAACTGGTACACTTGGAGCTATGCAAAAAACATTAGAATTGAGATTGAATGAATTAAATATTCAAAGAAGAACTGAGACTGCCTATACCCAAGGTCTCACATATATGGACTGCAAAATATCTTTCTGCAGTCCATGGGGAATAGAACCATTTTCCTGGCCAATATTTTCTTCAAATTTTCATAAGTTTAATAAATTTGTCACTCACTCCTACTATACTTTCGCAATAGCATTATTGCGCTTGACCTACCAACACATGGAAACAGACAGTCAATCAATTTTAAGATCAGCAGGGTCTGTTCTTGTTACTCTCCAGGGAAGGGAATTAAACTCGGCCACCATGTATTCTTCCTTAGGTACCTGATGAGAGGGTACAAATATATTTTGCACTGATATCTTGGTCTCTTTTTTTTTAATTTTATAAGAAGAAATAAATTTAACAACTAATATTGGAAAAAAATGTTGAGTACTCACTGAAAGTTTCATCCCCTCACCACCACCACTCTGCATCTCTGAATGGGGTGCAAACTAATTTTAATTTGAGAAAATGGACTTCTGCCAGTGCCCCACTTCTGAAATTGATGTCAGCTCCCACTAGAGTTGATACCCTCCCTGCTGATAATACTTTAGCAATGGGCTTGCTTCTAGCCCACTCACTTCTCACTCAGCATGTAATGGCCCTTTTGTGCCCTTGTGTTTGAGACCCTTCCTCTTGGCTATGGTATCACTGGAGTGTGAGAGGATACTGAGAGAGGTAGCAATTTTAGGAGACATTTCACTTATTCTCAAGCAATAATCATCAAACATGCAAAAGAAATAAAATAATACTCCTTCGTGCCTTCTCTCTGCAGAACGTTGGTGATGATGGCGCTTCACTATTTCCTCTCATTTGTTGCTCTTAATAAATATTGTCTTTTTGTTATCTCTCTTAAACCTTGTTCTGCCATCCATTTACTCAAGCTCACTAGGTGGGTTATGCATTGCTTTCCTCTGTCTTGCTTTCAATCTATCCCGTGTTTTCCAAGCATTCTTTCCACATTATGTGCTTTAGAAATTTTGACTATTTCTTTCTGATGTTAAGTATAAGCATCCTTTTTGTTTCTATTTTCTCTCAAACTTGCTGTTGTTCACATGTTCAGACCTTGCTATTCTCAGCATCCTTCTGTAGAACCACATTTTTGTTGTATCACGTCTCTTTTCTGTGAAGAGATTGTCCAGCATTCATCTTTTGCTAACCCAACATGCCTTCAGATTTCAGTGTCACATTTTATGACTTCTGTTAAAACACTTCCCAGATATTTAAATTTTTGTACTTACTTGATTTTACTATATTCAATTTGTAATTGGCATTGTGGGCTGTTTCTTTTGCTAACAACCGTGCATTCTATCATCTTGCTATTGATGTTTAGTCCCTTCTTCTGGCTTTCCTTCACTACATTCTGTGAGAGTTCTTGCAGTTTCCTTTCTGCGCCTGTTATCAACACTGTGCCATCTGCATATCCTATATTACTGAGATTGTGGCCACCAATAGAACGTCTAATTCTCTTACAAGTGCCTCACTCTTTAGTTGAATAAGTTCAGTGAGAAGATATATATATATATATATATATATATATATATATATATATATATATATATATATGAAGAAATATAGTCTTAAAGTGTGCTATATTTATGGGATAAAGTGCTCAATATCAGAGATAGAGCGTGTGTAAATATAAAAGTGGACATAGAAGTCAGCACTTAGAGACGACAGTCTGTTTCATGCTAGTGCAATCGTCTATATATATATATATATATCCTTGTCTTAAACCCCTTTCTATTTTTCTATATTTACTGAATTCATTTTCTTCACTAATAAAGATTTTCACAACTGCAGCACTGATGACAAGTTTTTTCTTGTTGATATCTTACATATATAAGCTGCACACCCTAATGTGTGTGTGTGTGTATATATATATATATATAAATATATATATATATACACACACAAGGTAACCAAAAAAGTTCTGTCCATTTTTTGATTAGCCATTGAATGAAGTTAAAATATATATGAAATGCGTTTAGCAATTGTTTTCAAATTCGGACAGCCAGAAGTAGGAACATCAGACGTTATAAAAAAACATGCGCATCGTGCCCGGCCATCAGTTATAAGCTGGACAGCTGTGAGAAGTATGGAAGTGTCTAGAGATCTAGTTCGGGGCTGTTTGCTTTACGACTTCAGAATGGGCTTATCAGCAGCTGCATCAAGTCACCGCATATGTCAAGCATTTGGGGATAGTGCTGTGGATGAATGTACTGCAATGCGTTGGTTTCGAAAATTCAAGTCAGGAGATTTGTCTCTCAATGATGAGCCTCGCAGTGGACGACCACAGGTCTTGAATGACGGAGTCCTGAAGGCGGCCATTGAAGAGGACAGTAGTCTAATGTGGGGTGAACTTGCAAGATAGTTCAACGTTTCCGATGAAACAGTTAGACTTCACCTGCACCGCCTAGGTAAGACGTACAAACTGAGCAAGTGGGTTCCGCAAACACTGTTGGAGGTCCACAAGGGACGAGTGGCAGCCTGCGTATCGCTGCTTTCTCGCCACCATACCACATCCTTATTCAATCGAGTGCTTACTAGTGATGAAAAGTGGGTTCTGTACAAAACTCCCAAGCGTTCCAGACATTGGTTGTCTCCTCAGGATGTTGTCTCTCACATCGCAAGACCGCCTATGCACCCACGCAAGATTATGCTTTGTGTCTGGTGGACAGGTCGTCAAGTGGTACATTATGAACTGCTACCAACGGGCCAAACGGTCACTGGAGACCTATACTTGCAGCAACTGAAACGTGTGCTACAAGCATTGCGCCAGAAGGAGCCAGCACTGGTGAATCGCAAAGGTGTGCTTTTCCTCCATGACAATGCCAGGCCGCATGTTGCGCGAGTGGTCAGGCATACCATACAGCAACTTGGGTGGGAGACTTTGTGCCATCCACCTTATTCACCTGACCTTGAGCCATCCGATTACCACCTCTTCCACTCCCTGGATAATCATCTTCATGGGAAATCCTTCACCAATGAAGCAGACTTGCGCAAAGCCCTCACGGACTTCTTTGTGTCAAAACCCCCCGAGTTCTACTGCAAGGGCATTGAACAGCTGGAGACATGTTGGCAGAAGGTGCTGGATGCCGATTACTTTGAAGACTAAATATAAGTTACACATACTGTGAAGTGTTTTCTTTTTTTCCTTTAAAAACAGACAGAACTTTTTTGGTTAATTGTGTATATATATATATAGCCGGGTGGTTAGAACATTTGTTTTCTGACTATGTGACCAGGGGTCGCATCTTTGGAAAGTGCCTGAAAACCAATCCATGGGTTGACCCAATCCTTGAGTGAAATTAGGTAGTTGGAGCCCTCTAGGGATTGTTGTAGGCTGTGATAGCACAAATTCATTGTGACAAAGGGTTGAGCATGTGGCCTTGTTCTGATTGATTATCACGACCACGATTGCGTCCAGCATGTCGCTGCTGAGTGTTGACTTCAATGTTCACTTTTATATTTATATTTCCATACACTTTATCTCTGATATTGACCACTTTATCCCATAAATATAGCACACCTTAAAACTATATTTCTTCACACACACACACACACACACACACATATATATATATATATATATATACTAGCAGCATGGCCAGGCGTTGCCTGTGCTTGATTCAAAAATCATACGACTCGTACAGCAATCGCTATTTTTGCCTTTCCTTGCCTTTAAAGGAGTGCCCTTTGTCATGCTGATGTTGCTACATGCCTTACTTCTTGCCTATCTCACACTGCAAATTTTTTCTAAGCTCTATACTAAACATTAAATCTGTTATGAAAAAAGAACTAAACAAAATGAACACAAAATGATCAGCATTAAAAAAGGACTCGTAACTGGAAAAACTGAATGAAAAAATGTTAACAACAAATACTTTTTCACACCCAACCCAGTTTGCGGAATCAGAATCAACGTTGAGTTTAAGCAAGCGAATGAGCAAATTGGAGTAAAGTGCCATGCAGATTTAAATTTTTCCCACTTGTGACGTATGAAGCTGCATGCTAGCATGCTAGTTAACATTCATCTCAGTCAGCTGTTTGCTCTCACACTGGCCAATAGAATCTTTCTGCCTGTTCGTGGCAGCTAACTATAGGCTCTCACTCTGGCCAGTAGAAAATGGTCACAAACTACATGAAAACTGCTGTAGAAGCATGAAAAAATCGATTATTTCCACTATCGATGGGAGTTGGGAAATGCAATGTTGGTGTTGGCCTTCCCACTAACTTGGAGCATGTGCATGTAAATTTTGGTGCAAATCCGTCGAAAATTGCGGCCGTGCATTCGTTACACACAAACACACACATCCTGCCTTTTATAGATAGAGATTGTCATACACAGACGGTTTCACTGTATCACAGCTCATCAGTGTAGCTAGACATCCAATTGCTTCAAGCTGAGATTAAAACTCAACTTTGTATAGATTGTTCTGATGAGTTTTCCTCTTTGGTACCTCAATTTCATGAATTTAAGTGCAGTATTGGCTTTCTAGGTCTTACCATTTATTGTTAAAATTGCTAGATGTAACCATGCTAACAGTTTTTTTCTCTTGCCCTTCTTGTGGAACTCTCTCTCAGTTTCTTGCATTCCAATCAACTTTGATCTTCAAAAATTTAGATGCAGTGTCAGTTGTCATCTTCTTTTCTTTTTATGTGCCATGTCCTTTCAGGATGTAGGCAATCATGGCTCTCCACCTCCCTCTGTCCCATGCAGCTCTCAGCAAGCTCCTTCCCTCAGCTTCCTCCCCCAGACCACGTTCTGTCATCCACCTGCTCAAGCTCGTCAGGTATGTCACATGCTGCTTTCCCTTGTCTTTCTTTCTCTCTATTCGACCTGTGAGTATCAGGTTCTCCAGGCCCCCCTTCATCATTATGTGTCCCAGAAACTTCAGCTGCCTCTTTCAGTATGTTAAGCTTTTCCTTGTTTGCAACCTCTCTAAGACCTCATCGTTGCTCACACAATTGGTCCATGATATCCTTAGCATCCTTCTGTAGAGCTACATCTCTGTCGCCTTGAGTCTCTTCATCTTTGAGGAAATCATCCAACATTTGCTGCTATAAAGAACAACAAATGTCATGTAACATCTCAATATTATTTTCTTTGCTACCAAAGAAATCCTCCTCTCTCGCAATACACTGCCCAGCTTTTGGAATGTGTCTTTGGCTATCCCAGTATGTCTACAGATCTCAATCCTTAAATCATGTTCTTTTATTCCCCTCTCTCCTTAATAGTTATTTTTCTCAGACTCTTTCACACTGAGTAACTATTTGCATCTTAATTGCTTTATTGCCTTCCTTGAGATTAAATGATTAAAAAAAAGATTAATATTTACAAAAGATTTGTCATGAAACAGAATATTTATTTAAGTTTACAGATAACTAAGAATCTAAAGATCAAACTATTCTGTAATTGGTTGGAGGATTTGTAAATGTAATTACAAGAAATTAAAACAAGGTATATTGTTAAAGTAAAAAAAAAAATTGTTATTCTCTAAAATCAAATGATAATATACATTTTGTTTAGATAACTTTACTTTCTTTTCCCCAATTACTACACAATGTGTTTGGCAGATCATGTGACCCATAACAGCCAGTTCAGCAGAATCCTGGTTTTATCAACAGACAGATTTTTTGTAGATCCTAAAGATTCAGAGAAAGTCCTTTGCAACATGATGTACCTGACTTGTGACTAAAGACAACTAATGGATCAAATTAAAATTTGTTAGTGTTAAAAAAATGGAATGGACAACAAAAGAAGGAATGAATCAAGTTAGAAAATGGTGGTTGAATTAGTGAATGGAATATTAGAATTTTATCTACATACTTTTTTCAAAATAACAAACTGTTGAAAGAAATAAATAAGTTTCAGTGAACTGGAAAGAGAGGTGGGAATATTTCTGTCACCTTGCTTCCAGAGATTTATAGTCACCTTCATAATCAATACTGAGAGCAGAAAATCAATATTTCATATTCATAATGGTTAAATGCAATTTTTATATAATATACATATATATATATATATATATATATATAATCCACACACATTTGGACTTATACATACACATGGAATAATATACTGATGTATTAATAGATGTGTATTTGGAAAGAAGCACAAAAAATATATTAAATAAAAGCATGTATACAAATTTATTCAAACAGGCATGTATAATATATACTTCTATAGTGTGTATATATATATATATATATATATATATATATATATATATATATATATATATATATATATATATATATCTCCATGTGTGTGTTCATGTATTAGACTATAAATAAATAGACATCCATGACTGTGTGGGTGTTTGAAGTGAACATAAAAACTGAATTCAGATTCGTTCACTCTTCTTGAATGAACTGCAAATCCAATTTTTTAAACAAGGGTCATTCTTTCTTTTTTTTTATACTTATCTTTCTTTTTTGTCATTCAATTGCATCAAACACTGGTTTGCACTTTGAATATTAATGTTCTAACTTCTACTGAATTCTTGTTTTTTTTTTAAATTTTTTTTTTTTTTGCAGCTTTTTTTCTGTGAGCATGTGGAGCCTTTTTTTTTTTCCTCTTACAAGATCAAAAATTATAGTATAAGGGGATTTTTCTTTGTTTTATATATTTATTGACTTTTTCTAGCACCAACACATCAAATCACCATTCTCAACTTGAATTCTTCAAATTTCCATCAGTTTGTCATCCCTCATAACTGTTAAAAAATAAATATAAAAGTAAAAATCAAATCAAATGGTAGGGAGAGAAAGAGAGAGAGATAATTTAGTGTCCCATCAAAATGACCGTTCCTCTTCATGCAATTTTACATGAAAACAAATGAAAAAAAAAATATATATATATATAAATACAAACCAAGGGAGGTAACCGGACTTGAATAAATAAAAAGAAAAATGATGTTGCCATGTTAAAGGAGTTGGTGACATCAAAAGGTTGTTAGAGCTTAATTCCATTACATCATTTCTGTTCATATTTATTTTCCATTATTTTCTCCCAGGACCTTCTAAAATATTAATTCTCTAATAAATATACAAACCTGACTCAAGTTGGCTTTCTGTGTTACTCAACAAAATAGATGTCAATTTTCAAAATGGAAATGGCACACTTTATTTTACCTTGCCTTTTACACAGTGCTCTTGAAAGTATTATCTGTTTATAGTTTTCATCAGAAGGCAAAGAATAATATTCTATATCACATAATTTTCTTGTTATTCTATGCTAAAATCTAATGAAAATATGTTGTTTAGATAACTTTCCTTTCTCTTCCCTAATTAGTATACAATGTGTTTGGTTGATCATGTGACCTTTAACAGACAATCAGTAGATCCCTGTTTTTTATAGACAAACAGATTTTTTGTAGACCCCAGAGAGGGAAGAGATGTCTGAGATTTAAGTAGAGACAGTCCTCTGTAACATGATGTACCTGACTTGTGAGTAAAGACAGCCTTTTACAACATCCACTCATTTTCCATTTCAGGTTTGGAGAGAAGGAATGTCACCCATTTCTATACTTTGTTATCATAGTTTGTTTTTTTAAAATATAATTTACATTCTTCTGACTTCTTCCAAGCTCTCCTCAGTCTTTATTTTTTTTATTTTAAACATTTGGGTAATCATCTGTGCTGAAGGCAAGATACTACCAATATTGCCGAATATATACTTGGTAAGGCCAACCTCATGTGTAGCTATCATAAAAAATGTCTTTGAAGAAGCACAAAGATTAATTAACTCTGACTGGGACATTGGTGTTAGAGTATCAGTGGCTTTTAAAATGATCATGATGATCATTTCAGTTGATATTTTGATTTTCTTTTTTAAAACTACAAATCTGAGATGCCAAAATCAAGCAAGTATGAAAATTTAAGGATCCAAGAAGTATTTTCACAGAGGACAGAAAATGTGACACTGAAATCAGACAAATAGCAAATAGTGCTTCCAAAATCTAAGCAACGTATCAAGAAACAGGAAAATTTCATTAGAAACAAAGAAATGAGTGTTTAACTGTTATGAAATATCAGTTCTCCTATATGGCAGTGACAGGATCCAAAGAGTGTGAGTTCAATACCCGGTTAAGGTAGTGGAGAATTTGGAGAGGGGAATTAACAGGAAATAACTGACAACTGATATCCATTAAACATGACACGTGGAACTAGAACAGTCTACCCCAGTGAGCAAAATAAAGGGTTCAGCTCGACATTCCAACCACCTGAAGAAGGCTGGAGTGTACAACGGCCAAAACGTTGTAATAAATATGGCGACAAAGATGAGGACAATAGTCCGAATAATGTAAATAGTGTACATAATACCTCATCTCAGAAATATAGACAGATACTCTGAAATGTTATTCACTAATTAAAGCTTGACCTCTTCAAGTCTAGAATTTTCTGTTATCTTTCCTGCATAGCACCAAGAACCTCACTTCTTGCCTTTTCTTACATTAATATGTATGAATAGATGGTGAAACTGGGAGCAGAATTCTTAGCAAAAGGTGAAAGACTGTTAAGGGCCACAAGAGATAGGAAGTTTTGGAGGGCCATAATCGCTCTGTATATAGAAAAAGAATCTTTTTTCAATGCCTCTTTTATGTTCTAAAAGAAGCCAATTTTTTTATTGTTAGGTCATTTCCTGCTACTTCCAAGGAGTTGAATCACCCTCATTCCCTCCATATTCCAAATGTGAGGAGAAATTTTCACTCCAATAGCACTTTCCTAAGAATTGCTGATTATGGAACTGACTGCCACGTGGATGCTTTCTTGAACACTACAATCTTAACCTCTTCAAATCAAGAGTCAATCTTTGTCTGTTCTCCTTATCCTCACTTCCTACCACCTCCTCTTTCATTCATATCATACCTCATTCTTTATAGCCATTTTAATACTGAACCTCTACCTTGAGTGAGTCTCGAGCCTTGTGGAAAATTTTGTCATGAAAAAACATTCAGCAACAAAGCAGGTGGTTGCCTCTGTGAACACTGAAGCTAAAGTGATGTTGGTCATAAAAACAGTTTTCATTTATAAAAAACATAATAAAAAAATTGAAAATTGTCCCAGTTTAGGGCTTGGAAATTATAGTAAGTATCTATAAAATGGGCAAAATTTCTTTATTCTTCTTCTATGTGCCTTGTTCCTTTAGGATGTAGGCAATCACAGCTCTCTACAATTACTGTGTAACACTTATTAAATGTTGTCTTTTCACTATCACTCTTCAGGTAGGTTACTTGTTGTTTACCTCTGTCCCACTTGCTTTCAGTATGACCTGCGAGTGTCACTTTCTGATTCTAAGTACAATCATCCTTCTTGTTTTCACTATCTTTAAAACTTCACCATTGTTCACATATTTAGTCCAAGGTATTCTGAGAAGCCCTTTGCAGAACCACATTTCTATTGCCTGGTTTCTATTTCATCTTTATGGAGACTGACAAATATTCACTGATATAGACAATGACTGGTATTACATTGCATTTAAGCACTCTTTTATGATGTCTAAGGAAATTTTCCTATTTCTTAGTACATTGTTGTAGAGTTACTTTCCGCAGTGGAAAATGTATTTGGACTAAATTCGGTCCTAAATAGGTTCAACATACAAAAACATTAGGAACTTGTTATAATAAGTATTACGCAGAGTAATCTACTTGTGGTAGCTGACTACTTTCGTATTCGACTCCCAGTCGACCCTCACCGACTCCTACTTATATTAGGTGGGACAGTCTATTATCTATAGACTAGGTGTGTTTCACCATAACATACACTAACTTTTTAAAGGCAACTTTTGCTATTCCAATGCATCTTCAGATATATATCATATTCACACATATATATATATATATATATATATTCACATACTTCCAACCACTCCACTGAGAACAATTTTGGGAATATCTCTTATATAACAAATATCATCACAGTCAAATTCCCATCCTTGTATGGAAAACAAATCTAACTGGAACTTAAGAAGATCTAAAAAAAAACTAATGAAAAATTTATAAGTAGATTTATTTACATAATAAATATTTGCATCATTAAAATTTCCCAGGATTAAGTTGTCAGAATGCCTGAGATGAAGTGAATGATGTAAATCAGTTCACTGAATCTCTTTTTTTTTAACTTTCTAAATTAAATCTGTTAAAAAAAATATTAAAATTCTGTTATAAAAAAAATATATATTTAGCTTTTTAGAAAAATACAATTTAAAACTGGAATAATATCCAGTTACAGTGAAATATTAACCAGAAATCTATCTACTTTGCAGCTGATATCACCTTATGGGTGTTTTTTTTTCAATGTGTTCACCTTGTACAAGGCCCAAGAACCACTCAATGTAGAGCGCTACAGATACACAGTTTATGGAGATATGAGGCGAAGATAAGTGATGTGGTTTCACAATAGGAAACTGAGGAGATCCTCCCATGAAAATCAATGCTTTTACCTGGGTTTGAACACTGATTTCTGGCACCAGTATCTCTGTAACCAGTGGTTAGCCACATGTAATAACTTAATTTTTCTGTCTTTCAACACTTATATATGAAAACAAATTGTAGGAAGTTTTATTTTAAAGAGATTTTAAAATCTGTATTAATGCCATCATTATATTAGCTTGTTTTAACCTGTAAAAATTTTACGGTTTTCTTATTTTAATATTCTGATGAATGTTAACTCATAAGTTAATGATTGAGTAAGCTCATGGCAAGTTCTATGACAGTAAAATATTCATAGAAATCCCCCTGTCACATTGTTAAACATTTGAGCTTAACAACATTCACAAAATATTACAATAACAATCATAATTATAAAAGCTGGTTGTTATTTTAAGAAGTAAGGAGGTACAAATGAAAAGATTTGAAATTGTCAACTTTCCCATTTCACTGAAACAGCTGTTAAACACTTCTATCTTCCCTTGTTTCTTTCATTCCCCACTGAAACCAAGTAGTATATTTCTCCCTCTTTCTATGTGATCAAAATGAAATAGTCCATTATTTATGAGGTATTGACAGGACATAATGGTTGTGCAAACTAACAAATGGAGGGACAGGCACAATTATAATAGGATTTTCATCTGATTAAATATTGTCCTGTTGTACAAGTTTCAAATATATCAACTACATTCCCTGTAGGGTAAGAAGACCACACCCAAAAGGGGTAGCGTTTCCAGACTCAGATATAAAACCCAAATAGTATCTACTTATAAGACTAGTGTAAATGTTCTATGTCTACCTTCTTTTGCTTTGTAGGAAATTTTGTTGTCCTGTTTTTTTTATATTAAAAATCTGAACATCAGAACAACAACCAATATTAAATTAAAAATGAAGAAAACATGGTTATGTCTGTTAAATTCTTTTTTCTTTTGTATATATAAATATATCTACATAAATTCAAAAGAATTGAAAAGGCATAAAAATAGTGTTTAGTTGAGTTAAAGTCTTTGGGAATTTGGTCCAGAAAAAATTGGGGTTAAGAAAAGGCCTTTTAGTAGTTGGTCCACAGTAAAAAGCTGTAGTTGAGTAAAAACTTTGATTGTCAGCAATGATTCACTGATCATCCTTGTTGTTGTTTGAGACGATTTGTTTGAAGTTACTGACAGATTTCTTTCAGCACACACAGGTTGGGGAGGGAAAAGCTATGTAGCCATGTCATCTCTTATGTTTGAATGATTTGGAGACAGTCACATTTATGTTCCTGAAAGTCGAAATCTGTCAGTTTTTTCTGAGAAATTTTTCCCAAAAGTAGGCTTGAGAAAATAAGGTTTTAGTTTTCTCTTTTCCTTGTCTTTAACTACCAGTGACTTCTTGGGTCTTGGTGGCATTATCACCTTGCTTGGGATGGTTCCTCTGACTCTGTAACCCTCTACTTTGAGTGGCTCTTGAGGCATGTACAGAGAAAAAATTGAAAAATATATCATGAATTCACTGAAAAAAATTTCCTGGATGAGGAGTTATCATTATCTATGCTATTTACATATGAACTACTGTCCTCTTTGTTATTGTCACAAAGTTTCAGCCATTGTGCCCTCTAGCCTTCATCAGATGTATACCAATCCTATAAACCTGCCTGGAATTCCGAAATTAATCCTTTATTTAATCTATGGAGGTAGACTCTTCTCATTCCTCGACCCATGTTTAGAGATAGACTGGCTTATTTTTTATGACTACACATTTATTGCTTAACTTGTTTCCCCTGAGTCCGAATACACACTGCCTAACCCAGGGATTGAACTCAGAATTACTATGTTACCAAATTTATGAATCAATGCTTTAATTTACTAGGCTATTGTCCCGTGATAACAACAACAAAGATGAAGACAATAGTCTGCACGTAAATAGAGTAAATAATTCCTGAAGTCACGTTCTTTTCTTTTGTAATGATTGAAGATGATAATAATATAACTAAATTTATATCTCATTGTCAATTTGGTAATTCAGCTCCTGTTACATTCCCAACTACAATTTTTGATGACAATAATACTCTTGAAGTACTAAGTTTTTTTTTTTTTTACAGTGGTCTTCACCCTGTGCAAGGCCCAAGAGCCACTCAAGGTAGAGGTTTACAAAGTAAGAGGCACAGTTTATGGAGATATATAAGGAAGATAACAGTTAACTCTATTACTGAATAGGTTAAGATTGTAGTGACTGGAGAAGCATTCTCTTGGGAGTCAGTATCACAGCGGTTCCTGAGAAGTTGCTTGAGTGGAAATTACATCTCACCAATTGAATACAGAGGAAATGAGGCCTGTTCATTACAATGTGTGTAGCATGTTGAGTCTTAGCCATGAAGGTTAGAATTGGTGGAAATTGGTATAAAATTTACTCCTGCTGGTATACTGTTTCATTATATATTGGAGTGATAAGGCTCATTGCCACAAACTAACTAACATCTAATAAAGTGTCTTATGCCATAGCAGATCATGACTCTACAGATTTCTTTTCTTCATTTTGTGATGTCAACAAGCACTCAGTTGACACTTTTGTAATGTCAACGAATACTCGTTGTCACTTCTGTAATGCTCATTGTAGTAGAGACTTTGTAATTGCAGATACAACTATAGTACGCCATTGAACAATGCTGGTGTCAGATGCCTTCGAATAGCACTCACACTAATAGTACTTGCTGGATAATACTCAATCGAATAGTAACCCATATAGTAATCTGAATAGAGAAATAGTATAGTCAATAGAGTAGAGGTAGTGGTTTTTATAGTAATAGAGGATAGAATAGAAATAGCAATGCGATCCATATAGTATAGAGGATAGACTAGAACTGAGATCAATCTAGACGTCACATGACTTCGTATATATGCATTTCCTCTATGGTCACATGATCCAGTTAATTCAATAATACGATCGCCTGTGTTTGCTCACTGGCGATCTATGTTCAAACTCAAGTGTCAGCAGTGACACTTTATTCTTATATAACACTTTATTATATGAGAACTGTAATTGTGTCTTGTTGCTTTTTACTGTTTGGAAGTCAGAGTTATCCTTCTGCCAGATCAGTAACCATTCTACCCTACTTTTTAACATATCTGTCGAGAATAAACAAATTCATTATGATTGAACTGATTATGCCAGAATTTAAATTCAGTTTGCTTGATTTTCTTTTCCATGATGATAACTATTACATGATCATACATCTACCATAGAACAAACAGTGTAAAATCTGTGTTACCAAAGAAAGATAAATGATTACTGGGAGTATATGCAGGCTTAATTCAAATGATAAAGAAAAAGACTGATTGCTGCAAGGTCTGATGTTCTATTTCAACTAAGAGAAAGAAAACTTGAAAGCAAAGCATTGCAAACAACCATTTTCAGCCTTAATAAAGCATTACTTTTGTGGCTATAATATTTATATAAGCAACTCAATTTAAATAAAATTCTTTAAACGAAGCAATAATATTGGTGTTTAGAACTGCACCCAAAGCTGAAGCAAAAACAATTTTAAAAAACATAGATTACATCAAAAAGGGGAAATATCTGAAGGTAGAAAAATAAAAACCTGACAAAAAATATAAGAATAAAAACAACAAAAAATCAGGCTAAATAAAAACTAGTTCTTAATTCATCAAAATCAGCTTCCATTGTAAGAAAACTGTTTGCTCACCCGTTGTCGGCCATATTGCATGGATTTAGCAATGAATGACCTTGTAGTCTATTGATTGGGTGAATGAGAGGAGGAATTTTTCAATTTCATGTGTCCCCTCGGCCTTAATCAATCCACGTAGACATTGAATGCTGTGTAATTTGGAAAGATATACCCAGGCAGGGCGACATGTGAAACATGGGTGCTGTGTGTGCACACAATGTAATTACTTTAATCAAAACCACTGCAACCAACTTCAAATCCCTTGTTTGGGCAACTTCTTCCTCTTGCACACCAACCAAATTTTCGAGTGTCAATATTCGAGGAATTCAAAGGCTGGAGACTTGTCCCAAATTCTTTCTTTCTTTCACTTGCCTTTTCTTGTTCACTCTCTTGATTTTTTTCTCTTGTTTTCTTCTATCTTATTCGCTTTTTTTCTTATTTGGTTCTCCTTTCTTCTTTCTTGTTCTCTCAAATTCCTGCTCTGTCTTTCATTTCTTCTTCTCTCTAGTTCTCTTTCTTGATTTCATTTTTTGTTCTCTCCTTTTTTTATCAGAATTTCTTTTTTTCCTTTCTTTGTATCATTTTTCCTTTTTTTCTCCTCTTTTTACTCATTCTTCTTTTCTTTTTTTTTTAATCCATCTCACATTTTTTTCTTTCATTTTAATATTTACTTTCCTTTTTTTAATTTTTCAATTCCTATTTTAATCAAGGTTCTTTTCCTTCCATTTTGCTTGCACATCTTCCTGAGTTTCTTTTGTCCTTCTTCTTTGTATTCCTTTCTCCATTCTTTCTTTTATTAATTTTGTT
Organism: Acanthosepion esculentum; assembly: GCA_964036315.1. Classification (NCBI taxonomy): domain Eukaryota; kingdom Metazoa; phylum Mollusca; class Cephalopoda; order Sepiida; family Sepiidae; genus Acanthosepion; species Acanthosepion esculentum. The sequence goes on along the minus strand of OZ038487.1, from coordinate 55,201,468 downwards.
ATTGCTTTTCTCATCTTTCTTTTTCGATCATAATTTTTCTTTCATAGTGATCTCATTTATTTTTCACTCATTAATATTTTTCAAAATTTTATTTTCTTTCACTTTTTTTGCATCCTTTCTTTTGATGCACATTTTTCTCATATCATTCTCTTTTCTTTTACCTTTTTTACGCATTTTATTTCTATTACATTTTTAACAATTTCTAATCCCCTTTAATTTTTTTATCCACTCTTTAAATAGTATTTTATCTGCCTGTACTGCATACTGTGATAATCTTTACCTATTTCTATCTTCCATGTCTATATTTTTCATATCTCTTTTTTTTTAACTCCTAGTAATTTTATTCATTCTCATTCTTCCTGTTCATATCTTTCTCACTTTTATCTATTATCTACAGATATATATATATATACATATATATATATAGAGAGAGAGAGAGAGAGACAAAAGCAAAACCTTACTTTGCCTTGACAAAGTCCATCAGAGGATGAAACATGTTGTTAAAAAGAAAGTTTTCCTTTTGTCTTTATTCATATTGTCTTTAAAAGAAAAGATAAAAGGATATTTTTTCTATACTAACACATTTCATTCCATGGGGCATTTTAGCAAGGTAAATGTGGAAATTTTATTTTGTAACTTTATTTTATGCACATAAGTAATATGAAGGAAAAATATTAAGTTTTCAAATTTTGGATTTGAGAATGGTCTAAAAATATTCTTAGTTTTCCTCCACATTACCTTTGGGCATGAACAGAAGCTATGAAATAAAATCTCTCTATTTACCTTGATAAAGTTCCTCAAAGAACATAACAAATTGGTAAAGAAAAGTTTTCCTTTTGTTTTTTATTTATACTGTGTTAACAGATATATTTTATCTATATCTGAATTTTTACATGCACACATACATATATATATATATATATATATATATGAATGATCTTTAAACTTTGTGCATTTACAGAAGAATTAAAAGCTGTATGATAGACATAAACAATGTAGACATAGACATCAATGCTGCATGTTGACTGTCATTTTCATACTTTAAGCCATATTCAGACCATGTGTTACTACAGTAGAAACATATGGTCTGATGATTCCTTAGGGCATTAAAGTCACAATTAACATACAGTGTTGATCTCCCCAGAGAGCTCAACCGAAATAAATTTTTCAGGTGCATAATGGTAAATTTGTAATATATGGTAATATATGGGTAAATTGTCGCCATTTTATATTTTTAATTTTTGTGCATTCACGTTGTCTGTTTTTCATTTTGTTGATTGTGCAATATAGTAGGGTCAGTTGGGCACCATCGGTGAGGAAAAGAGCACCATGAAACAATTCACTTCTCCAGAAATTTGAAAATGGCATGCTGCTACTGTTTGGCATTTGCACCGGAAGCTCCAATACGAGCATTTCAGAGTTTCTGGGCATCAATCTGAGGACAGTGTAGAGGATTCAGAGAGTTGTATGAGTCTAATGGTGATTATGAAGGGATGGCAGCTCAGAAGACTCACTCTGATTGTTCTGATAAGAAACAACTCCAAAATCTGTTGGTGAGGGCATCAGACTTGACATGGAGGCTTACATCAAGTGCCTAGAGGAGGTAATGCAGCTCTGGGATAAGAGGGTGGCTACTGGAAGACCCTTTGTCTGGCAACAGGACTCTGCACTATGCCACACAAACACAAGAACCCAGTCATGGCTGTCAGACAATTTCTGCAGTGACATCATCCTTTACATCTGGCCAACTCACACCCCAGACTGCAACCCCCTTGATTATTATGTGTGGGGCATACTTGAGCAAGAGACCAACAAAACTCCTTGTAACACCAAAGATGAATTGAAGACAAGGATTATGGCAGCATTCACCAACTTAAACAAGGAGACCATCCAGAAGAGATGCAGGAGATTCCAAAGTCATCTGGAGCCCATGGTTAATGCCAATGGTGATGTCAGTGTTATTTTCATTTTTGCATAATTTAGATGCTAATTTATCCATCGCACCCTGTAGTTTCACCATTTTGGCACATGAAGCAATAAGCACTTGTAGACAATTTTATTTCAAAATCCAATCAACATATCTTATGGAACAGCTCAAAATGGTAAACCATTAATCTGGCACTGTTGTGTTAACAGTTATTTTCTTTTGCGCTCACTATTCACCAGCATTTCACTCTTTGTATTTAATAATTTCATCTGGTCTGAAAAGGTAACTATGACAATTTTTCTTCTTGACATAACCTGCCATATACCACACCTGCATTCTACTCTGCGCCTGTTTAATGATATTCAGTTCTATCAATGGGCCTAATTTTTCTCTTTCCCTAACTTCCCATCTTTACCTCAGTAAAAAAGGACTATTTGATACCTCTCTGAGTTGAAGGATGTTGTATACTTCTAAGCCTATTGGTAAACCTGATGTAGGATTTTTGGGAGTGGTCCTCAAATTTAAAGTCACCTCGCAGATTGTGTTTTTAACTTTGCTGAATCCATCAAGGGGGCAATCATTTGCTTTCCTGCAATTATATTTCTTGTCCTTTTCTTCAGATATTTTGTTCAAGATTTTACTGTTATGCCTACAATCAGTTTTCCCATGTTGGGCAGACAACTAAAGCTCTATTCTAGTGTTTCTATTAAATATTTTATTAGGTGTACATTTTTTGGAAGGTTTGAATCCATCTCTTCCCTCCATAGCTAGGGATTAATAGCAGGAAAGCCTGGACTCTATAGCATTGGTTGACAACCAGTCTAGGAGAAAAACAACTATAAATCAAAAACTGGTTGGGCATAGGACTAGCAACTACACGCTTTAAAAATGTACTTGCTGTGGGAATCAATGTTAATCCTGCATCAGCAGCACCTAATATGGGGAAACTGTAGCCCAATACTCCACTAGAGATTCTGCAGGGCTAACATACATTATACGCCACATACTTTATATATAGAGATTGTTTTATATTTTTTTCTTTTTGCTATCATTTTTTTAAGCCATGTTAAAATTCTGGTTTTCCTTCAAAAACAGACTTATGCTAAGAAGGGAATCTGGCTGTAAGACTTGGTAATAAATATGCACATATGACCTGCTAACTGATAAACACATATACAAATCATTACTTGAACAATTTCATTAAGGAGATAAGTTTCTGGCAAAATTATTATGAATGTGCAGTGTAAATAATTTATTTTCTGTTAAATTATTATCAACATGATTATTCTGCTTTTCTTCTAAAGATCAGAGTGTAGTATCTGCCTGAAACACAAGATGTCCATAAAAAATGAATACGTGCATACATACATGTGGTAGTTTGTTGCTTGTATTAGAGTATGATTGTCTATTAGGTTTGGCTACCCAATCCCTGTTGCAAACACCTGTTCAGGAACATTTGTATTTGTTTAACATCCATAAAACCCACCTGTCATTTATACTGCAATTATGCTGAGTGAACCTTTGCTACCATTTCTGGGTGAGAGCACATTATCTAGCAAGATCAACAGTCTGAACAAGGCCAGTATGCTCAAACCCTCAGTCATGATGACTTGTGATTTTGTGTAAGCACAACTATAGATGGCTCCCAAATAGTTCTCTCTGCCCAATTTCACTCAAAAGACTTGGGTCAACAGGTGGTATAGTTTTCAGGCACTTTCCAAAGGTCATACACACTGGGATTGCCTCCTGCAGGTTGATAAAATGAAGAAGTTGCCTGCCTGATAAATCGATCATGGTGAGATTGAAACCTAGGTTTCATGGTTGAAAAGTGAACGTTCTAACTGCTCGACCAGGCACCCATATACATACATATGTACATATCATAAAAATGACCATGTGACATCTACCAATTGATTAAAACAACATAGTTTTTTTTAATCAAAATAATTCCACTCTCTTCATTCCCCCAAATTTCTTAAGAAGCTACATAGAGAGAAAAATATGTCAAGTTTGTAAGGTTTTCCTACCTGTCCTTAATTAACCATTTTGTTGGATTAAATTCATATCTTCAATTCATATATATATATATATATATATAAATGTATATTTAGGCAGCTTATTGTCATTCAAGCATGTTTGATTGAATAATCTAGATATATGCCTATTTATTTTATTTTAATCCTCTCAAATTCATGGATCAATTTCTTAGTGTTATTACAAAACTGAAAGACGCTATAGTTTTGGTTATTTCTTTTATTTTCCCAAGTACTTTCAATCTCATCCAAGATCATCATCAGGGGTTAATTGTTAAAACACAAAAATAGTGTAATTGATGGTTGTGAATTTTTTTTGTAAATGCGCATGGAACGTGCTCCATTATAATCAATTTAAAATTAACATTGAGAATATGTAACAGAGGTAACTTAATTTACATATTTTTTTTAAAATGCTCAGCCTGCAATTTGAGAGTATTAAAATAAAAAAAAGTGGATTTGAGAGGATATGTTTCGATTATTCAGCCAAACATTTATATATATATATATACAATTCAATGCTCGACTCTTCAGGTGTACCCATACCCGATTTCCATCTTAGAACTGAGGCCCTATTGAGCGGGTTGCACATAACCCCATCATTGGTACTGGGCATTATCTCTAATTTAGACCCCCACAAGGCTAGTGGTGGAGATGGGGATACCAGCCATTGTCTTGAAGAAATGCATGCCTGAACTGGCGCCCGCCCTCTCCAAATTATATAACTACTTCCTCAAGGAATCTTGTTTTCCAGACTGCTGGAAATCCTCATTGATTGTTTCTGTCTTTAAGAACTCTGGCGACCCCTCTGACCCTTCTAATTATCGTCCTATCAGGACCTCTACCCCTCTTGGAATTGGCTGGTTAACTTTAACACCTCAAAAATAAAACTGCCCTCTATAAATCACCACAGAGATCCTTCCCTGCCCCCCATTAGAATGTCTGACACTCAACTTCTCGAGAGCACCTCTCTGCATCTGCTCGGTCTCACGTTGACTGCTGACCTGAGATGGAACAAATACATTGAGTCAATTGCTTCGTCCACCACAAGAAAAGTTGGCTCCCTGTGCCACGCCAGGAAATTTTTCTCCCCGGAATCTATCCTTCAAATCTACAAATCAACCATTCACCCTTGCATGGAGTATTGCTGCCATATATGGTCTGGAGCCCCTTCTGTTTGCCTTGGGGTTCTTGATAAGATCCAGAGACGGATATGCAATGTAATTGGCCTTGATCTGGCATCTTGTCTGCAGTCGCTCTCACACAGACGCGCCGTCGCCTCTCTCTGTCTTTTTTACAAATACTTTCATGGTAATTGCTCCGATGAGCTGCTTGCGCTGGTTACTAGACTTCATGAATTCAAGTCCTATGAGGCTGGCATCCCGCTCTCACCCTTTCACTGTTGAAACTGTTAAATGTAGCCGTCTCTTCTATTCCAATAGCTTCATATATCGCACCTCTTGCCTGTGGAACTTCCTTCCCTATTCCTGTTTCCCTGATTACTATAATCTCCAACTATTCAAATGTAATGTCAATCGACATCTCCAGTTGCCTTAATCTATCCACTATCCTTCTCCTCATCTTTTCCTCTATCACTTCTATCTGCTCTCGCTCCAAATCCTCTGTAACCCCTTGCATACTAGTAGCTTCCCGCCTTGATTGGGGTGAAATGCTTAAAATATATATATAAACATATATATATTTTTGAATTGGACAAAGTCCGACAATTTATTTAAAGACATTTATGATATGTTTAACGTTCTTTTTATAGATACAAGTATTTAAGCAAATGCTCTGTTTTATAATAAACAGTATTAAATAACATTTACCGGCCTGAATGTCCGAGAAATTTTCATAGGTTCGATTCCTGTCAGAGAACGAAAATTTTCTATGAAAATTTCTCGGACATTCAGGCCGGTAAATGTTATTTAATACTGTTTATTATAAAACAGAGCATTTGCTTAAATACTTGTATCTATAAAAAGAACGTTAAACATATCATAAATGTCTTTAAATAAATATATATATATATATATATATATATATATATATATATATATATCAGTAGAAATTATATATATATTTATATATATAATTTCTGCTTATTAGTAACTATTTTTAATTTTTCCTTAAAAAACAGATGAGATTCAGGAAAATGCACTTAGGTAACATATGTATAAATTATAGTAGGCTACATATTCACTCTAAGTGGGGACAGTTTTATAAATTTTAACAAATTTTATTAGGGAGGGTTTAATGAAACACACCAAGAAATATCATAAAGAACTAAGTCATTATTAACACCATCTGGAACTTTCCCACCTATTATCCCATTCCAGAACATCCCGTTATCACTACATCATTTACTTCTCAACCCATGATGGCTGTTTCTGCCAGTACCTATGTAGTCTTTGCTCTAAATTTAATTGTTGAAAATATGGTTATATTCATATAGTAAATGGAGTCAATATTGGGATAAAGCACTTGCAGATATAAAAAGAGTGGACATGGTCTGATGATCATGAAGACATACCCACAGTGTTTCCATCTATCCATCTATTTATTGTGCATATACCTGGTGTATTAGCAAAATAGACCAAATTGTGTAACAGGATAATTGTCCATCCCACAAAATGTTTAATATCTAAAAAACCACTAAACTAATTGAGTTTCTTTTTTTCCAGGTTTCAGATAAGACATTTAGCCATCTTGATACCATTTGCTGTTAGAATCACTGAAAAACCCTTTGAGTTATTGAGCTAGAAAGAGAACAGATTAAAATCATTTTGTGTCAGCCCCACTGTTTTTACACCTGAGAAATGGTGAGAAGAAAAAGTTAATTCAGGCCTTCAGTAATGGTACAAACATTCATAATCTGGCTTCTATCTTCAAAGTCCATTCAAGCACCATCAAGAGAATGGTGAATAAGTTTAAAGATGAGTAAAGAGGAAAAAATCAGGAGATCACAAGAGGAAGAGGGATCATCATTTCAACTTAGTGCTAAAGAGATCAATTATAAAAGATCTAACTCAATCCATAAGACTTTTGGTATATGAGAGAGGAGTTTCAGCTATGACAGTTCAAAGTGCAGTGAAAAAAGACTTGAAAATGAAATTGTATGTGGAACATGTGAGGCAACTTGTTACTCTAGGGCAGAAAGTTAGAAGGTTAGAGAGGGTGAAGATCATCTTGAATAAGTTTTAAAATGATCCTAGCATTATATATATATATATATATATATATATATGAACTTTATTTCAATCCTTCATCAGTTTCTGATCCTTAGCTATGATTAATTAATGATGAACATGTCATTTTTGTTTATGATTGATTTCATCACAATTCTTCTTTTAAACTTCGAGAGTAATTATACATTCTTTTTGCTCAAAGTAGCATTCAATAATGTTATAAAAACCTCAGAAAATTCAAGTAAGATATCTTTAATCATTCCTAAGATACAACGATTCAGAGCTTAATCTTACAATTAGACAATTTTGCTGTTACACCCGGTCTCTCTCTATCTCTATCTCACTATATATATATATATATATAGTCTGTAGGAATCAACACTACATGGTCTGATCATTGCACAGAAGCATAAAATTGGTGGTAAACATGTAATATTGATTCCTATGCTTACAGTGTATGTATACATACATACACACACACACACACACACAAATATATATATATATATATATATATATATATATATATTACATGAATTATTCATACAAAAAGTAGATTAGTAAAGTTAATGATATGCCACATTGACTGAAAAAAAAAAATCCTTCAACAAAAAAAAAATTCTCACATTACCATATTAGTAAAAAGATGCACTCTCTTAAATTTTCAAAAATTCAACCTTAGTGTTACGACTGCACGCTCCATAAGTTTTTATCCATTAACAATAACACATTTCTAACAAAAACATTTTGATTGACATTTAATTTTTCGTGTCCGCTATTACCGGGATCTACTAAAAAAAAATAATTTCCATGCTTGAGAATGGCTGAATGTACAGCCGAAAGTACTAGCAGTAATAAAAAAAGGCCTTATACAACTTGAAGCTATTAAAAACAAGTATCATAACATTCATCGAGTGATTCATAGGTTAATGTAACTTTAATAAATTTGTTTGCAAAGATGTTTTTTGCCATTTATATCATTAACTTTACTAATCTACTTTTTGTATGAATGATTCATGCAATATTAATTGAACTGCACCACACATATATACATACATATATATATATATATATATATATATATATATATATATATATATATATATATTCAAGCTGCATATTTGAAAAAAGGTTTGGACGAAAGTTCCCAAATGTCTTGATGTGTCCAAACTGACTCAGTGGGAAGCTTGGACAGTTTTAGTTGACGGGATGAACAATGTTACTTTTTATGGTACATGGTAAGTTTTTAAAACCGAAATTCATCATGTTGGGGCTGAACTGTTGTGTTTTGTCAAGAAACGTCATAAAGACTGGTTTTGATAACAATGATGATAACATTAGCAGTTGCTCAAAATTAAGATGTCTCAGGCATGCTAAAAAATATGTGACCTCTGAAGAGGCAGTCAATCTGATTTGCCAACTAATGTACAGTCTTGGATATGTGGTGAGTGTGAGCACTTGCTCTTATCAAGGACAGCTTATGCAAACCCTCTGAAAGATCATCGTAACAACCAAAACAAGCCATACAAGCCAACCTCTTCATCTTGCCTGCAATACCTGTGTTGTTTGCAGATCATCTGTACTGAGGAGGCAGATAGGATTTCACAGGAGAATTGTAGGTGATGCAGATTCAATCAGATCAAAGAAGGATTCAAAGTTTATTTGTCATATATACTGATACCTATGAAATTGAAAGCTGGTTACAAGAGTCATCTTAGGTATTCATGAACACTGAATGAGTAATTGTAGGATTCACTGACCAAGCAGCCAGTACTGATTTTGGTTGAAGTTTATCAAATCTTTCTCTGAAAACAATTTTTCAAGAAAACAGGTTTTTCAAGTCCAGTAGCTTTTATCGCTCTTTCCAGTATTGGTGGGTGTTTCCTTCCTAACCTTTTATTTGAAGTAGTGTGAAATGTCAACATTTTTTTTTATATCATTATTTTCTCCTCGGCTTACATGTGCTATCCATTTTATTTTTTGCTGGTGTTGGTAGTCCGTAAGTGATGTGCTTTTTGCTGTGAGTTTCTCTTATTTTGTACAGTTCTTTGTTTTAGATTCTATAGTGCACAATATTCAAAGACTGTTGATTTTTTTCCAAGACCCTCAGGTTTCACTCAGTCATTTTCAACCATCGATCTTAGAAAGTGGTTTTATGCAACTAAGAGTTTAAACAGGTCTGGTGCTTTGCATGACATCCATATGAAAGTCTCAATATGATGAGGCTAATTAAGAACATAACTCAAATTCTTAGGTTGATGTTTTGGTTTTGTAGCAATTTCCTGTGTTAACCAAAACTTTCTCTAGTGCAGCCCATTCTATGTTCAGTTTTCCTTTTATTCTGTACTAAATTTCTTATGACAGATCCATATGCCAAGGTATCTGAAGTGTTTAGTATTTAATAATTCCACATCTTTAATTTTCATGATGGATCCAGTATATATGCCATCACTGCTTTGATTCCAGATCAGAGAATTTTGTTTTGGAAAAGTTTCGCTTAAGCCATGTTTCTTTGAATACTTGATAGAGGATGTCAATTTTCTGTTTAAGATCATTCTTATTTCAGCTATGGATACCTATGTCATCAGCATATCTGCCTTTATTATCAGTACATTGGCCTTGGGAGAGAAAGCAGGATCATCTATTGGTAGCCTCCTTTGAGATGTGATATGGAATGCTTAAGTGGTCAATGCCTATTTCATCACATCTATGCTTGTAAATGCGCAGGGCATTGTCTAGGAAAAGATTATATAGAATGGGGCCCTCATTTCCTTATTGTTATAATACTGATGATGTTTGAAATGTTTCTGTATTGTGGTCCTCACCAGACATGTAAGATTCTGTAGAATAAAAGGGTCTTGAAATGCTTTAGCCAATGACGATATTATAACAAAATTTGATTCCTCTGTCTTGATCACAACTTACTGACATCAATTTGAAGTGTAGTTTATTATTGAATTCTAAATTTACTCTTGGGAATTTTTAAGGGATTGGATGTTATACCTTTTGGTGTTTGTCTTTGTTTATGTGAGCAGATCAAGCTGTTTTGCTGGCTGGTGATCAGATTCAAAGTAGGAGTTGTATACATCTGTCACAAACTGCCTAATCCAAAAGTCTGACATGTTGAAGTCAATAATCTTTTTTTGTTACTTTATCTGGGCTATATCATGTGATACATTGTTTCATGGAATGACGAAACCATGTATCAAGGATGGAGTATCTTTTTTGAGTAATAAAAGTTTAGCAAGAGTTCTTTTGCATTGCGGTTTGAAGCTTCCATTTCAAAGGGTGAAAATGTCTTCTTAAAATCAAAGGAACCATAGTATTAGAAAATGCTTGAGGTAGCATTAAAATCCCCATTAATGCACAGTTTTTTGGTTTTTTCTAATATACAAGTCTTACTCAATCCTGTGTAGAATTTTTATTTTTCTGAGACAGAACTTTGTTCCATTGGAGCATATATGATATCACTCGAAGCCATGAACAATAATGTTGGTAGCTATCAGTTTTTCTAATTGGAGTACATCATCTATTAAAATATATGGTGATTAGTGTATTGCAATTCCAACTCCACGTGGCCTTTTCTCCTTGTGGACAGGCCAAAATAATTTGTATCCCAAATGTGTAACTGTTTATTTTTCCCCTTAGTTTAGCAATTCTGATGCATTCCTTGTATGAAAAAAAAAAAAAAACAGATCTTGGGAGCATCCAGCAAATGACAGAAACAAATGGCCATTTTGAAAAATTGCTATGTATGATACAGGCTGAAACCAGTAACTAAATAAAATAAATAAATAAATATATATATATATATATATATATATATATATATATATATATGTATATAATTCAATTAAAAACTGACAAATTAACTGTTTGTCAAAAAATGGTTACATATATAAAGAGTGTTGAATGCTAATTCAAATAACAAAAATACATAAATTTTTTTCAGGAAAACCAACATTTCCGATACCAGGGATTTTCTACCTTTGGTAAGGTCCGACAGTAAATTAGACTGTCACACCATAATCCTAAAACACTCTCAGATATAAACCTGCTGCTGGTGAATTGGAGATAGGTAAAAATACTTTATAAATATAAGCATTTCTACCCTGGCTTGAAATTTCAATGAAGAACTTTCCATATAAATATATTCATTTTTCAGAGAATTAATTACCTTATCATCAGCTATAATAAAATATTTTCATCTATATTATATGTCATTTCATTAAAATTGTTTTTAACTTTGTTTCTGTAAAATATGACTTGGACTAAATTCATATCCAGTTAGATGTAAGATGAAGAATAGGAATTTTCATTCATTTCATAGATGATGGGATTATTGATAACAGAAAGCTTTTGGTGGACATATAAAGTTGGTCATAAATTTTAGTGGACATATAAATTTGGTTATAAATTTTGATGGAGTTATAAATTTGTTCATAAACTTTGGTAGACATATAAATTTTATCATAAATAGTGGATACATAAATTTGGTTATGAATTTTGGTGGATATATAAATTTGCTCATAGATTTTAGTGAATATATGAATTCGGTCATACATTTTAGAGGATGTATAAATTTTGTCGAACATACACATTTTATAAATTTTGGGTGATACATAAATTTGGTCATAAATTTTGATTGATATATAAATTGGGTCATGAATTTCGGTGGATATATAAATTCAGTCATACATTTTGGTGGAGATATAAATTTGGTTATAAATTTTGTCATCTATGACTAATGACGTGATTTTTGTTAAACAGAGAATCATATGAGTTTATATTTGGGGGTAGGATGGAAAATATCAAGTTCAAACAGGGCACAGTATTTGTTAATCTTATTGTCAAAACTGAGAGCTTCCAGGTACAATAGCTTGTAAGCTATTAATGTCCCATTTCAATTAGAAAGGGCTTCTAACCTGCTAAGAAATAAAATTTTGCAGATAAAATATCTTTTTCACTGGACAATAAGCAAGAAATTCTTCTTGTGAATGATGAAGAGTACCTCCCACAATCCTCTTGGCTATGGATCAGGTTTTATTTTATATCTCAATCAGAAAAAAAAGATGTCTGAATCAGAAAGATATTTTTAATTTTATATTTGGTTAAAACCTTCAATATACTGTATATTTATTTCTTTTCCCTGGCTTTTATTTATATTTTTTCTGAGGCAAAGACATCAGATTTGTTTTGTATAAATGGCAAACACTGAAGTGGAGGTCTTGCTGTGTTCAAATTTGTGGAGCCCAGCTGGGGGCTTTGGACTGACAAATGAGACAAATACTGATCCCCCCTCATAGATGATGTAAGTGGTTTGCATTCCACACATTCCTGTCCCACAGGGTTTTTTCCTTCACCCTTTTTTTTTAACAAGGAATAAATAAAAAGCATTGGCTTGAGAATTTTGCCTTTCATCCCATCACGACCAGCTGTAAGTAAACCCTGGCCAGAATGTAGTGATGTGACGCTGCAAAAGGTCAAAGCACAAGGAAAAGAAGAGAGAGAGATAGGATAGACAGGGAAAGAGAAAGACAGAAAAGAGGATACTTGTGTAGGTGGGATTTTGGTGAAGTTTTTTTTTTTTTTAAATTACTCAAGCTTTCTACAATGTCTGGTAAATAGTGAGAAAATGAAAAAAAAGAAAAGAGAGGAATTTGGACAGTAGAGAATAGTAGTGAAAAGCTGAGAGACAGATGAAGAGAAATATGGAGAGTAAGTTAAAAGGAAGTTGGGAGAATGATGGGAAGATAGAGAAAGGGAATAATGAAGAAAAGAGGAAACAGAAAAATGTGGATTAGAGTGTGTTTAAGAAAAAGGTAAAAGAAAGGTAACATGTTATAATAGATGAAAATATCAGTTTAGATAGAAATGACAAGATAATACTAGGCTGAGAGAGAGAAAAAAAAGACTTAGATACTATGGGAGAAAAATAAGCAGAAAAAGAGAGGAAAAGTAAAAAGAGGAAATCAAGCTGAAAGAAGGAGAAAAATATAGATAGAGATAGATAAAAAAAACAAGCAGGAAGATACAAAAATAATCAGAAGGCAAAACAGAAAAATAAACAAAAAGAGAGAGAAATAAAAACAGGTTGGGGGAGAGAGAGAATGAGAGAGAGAGAGAGAAAGAAATAGAAGTAAGATGACAGGGAATAATAAGCAGAAAGAAAAAAAATAAGACAAAAAAAGAGAAAGAAATAAGTAGAAAGATAGAGAGAAAGAAAAATATATAGAGAAAAGTATGCAGGGAGAGAGAAGTAAGCAGAAAGAGAAAAATAGAGAGAAGAACTTAAATATAGTGGTAGAATATAAGCAGAAGTGAGAGAGAAAATTAAATAGAGAGAAACAGAAAAAGAGAAGATAAATACACAGGAAGAGAAAAAATAGAAAAAGAGAGGGAAAGTACACAGAAAGAGAGAAAAATAAGCAACAAAAGAGAGAGAGAGAGACATTAAGCAAAAAGAGAATGAATGTCGAATGAAAGGGATTGAGCAAGAACACCCAAAGCACTGTAAAAATAAGTAAAGAACAAGAAGAAAGAAAAATTATAAAAATAGAAATCAAAATATTAACAAAGGATACAATGTGGAGGACAGGAGAGAAAATAATTAGAAAAATACAAGATGGAGTTAAAGTAAGAAGCTGAAACATAGCAGGAGAAAAAAAGAACAAGAACTTAAATTAAAAAGGCACAGATATGAAGGAAAAAGAAAACATAGAGACCAATGAATGGTCTTTAAGATGGGGTGAAGAGGTAGGAAAAAATGTGCAAAAATTGGGAAGGAGGAAGAAAAATCGATGCAAAAAAGAAACAGAGAAACAGTGGCCCTTGTTTGGGTTATATTAATTTCCTGGCAGTGAATGATAGACAATTTCCTCATGGATAAAGAGTATGCAACAGAGATGTGATTCTACAGAAATATGCTAAAATACCTGGGACAGAAAATATGTACAATGAGGAAGTTTTAAGGAAAATGGTAATAAAACGGACAAAGTCAGGAAGAGTTGAAACTTCTAAGTCGCATACTGAAGAAAAATATGGCTGGATAATTTGTCACTCACAGGACAAAAGAAGGTAACAATTAACCTACCAAATGAGCTCTGCAAATGGATGGCAGGACGGTGGTGGGGGATATAATTCGAACATAAAATTGTTTAACATCGTCTGTACGGTTTTCACTTTCATAAGCCTTTATCAAAGAATGTTTTTGTGGATTAATAATGTTTAAAGAACAAGCACACTAAACAAATTTCATAACTAATCAAAAAAGACACCACAAGCTGAAGATGCAATAATTAAAAAATGAAACCTAGTACCCACTAACACATGAAGATGGAATACCTGAAAAAACATCAAAGAGGAAATACCTGAAAAAAAAAACACCAAAGAGGAAATACCTGGAAAAAAAAACACCAAAGAGGAAATACCTGAAAAAAAAACACCAAAGAGGAAATACCTGAAAAAAAAAAACACCAAAGAGGAAATACCTGAAAAAAAAAAACACCAAAGAGGAAATACCTGAAAAAAAAAACACCAAAGAGGAAATACCTGAAAAAAAAAACACCAAAGAAACACAAGATATAAGTGCAGAATGAACATTATTACTCCACAAAAATATTACTTTGAAAGCTAAAATTACTCAGAAAACATTGGACATTTCATGTTCAATGTCTGCTTGGAAAGCAGAAAAATGGCCTGAACCAAAAGTAAAAATGAATTTAAAAAAACCTTAAACAAAAAACTTTCATTCGTTATTTGGGCAGCAATTTTTCATTTATGCATATTTAATTAAAAACTTTACTTTGGGATTAGCATGAATAAGAAGAATACATTATCAACATGTGATAAAGATATTTATTTACACCTAAACAATGAATACAACGGTTAACATAAACACAATGTCTTTTCTTATATAGAGAGAATATTTCAGGCAGATTTACCCATCTGGTGGAGTGAAATAAGACTAAGTAACTTGTACCTTTAAAACTCTCAGCAACTGGTACCATTGGCAGTGGAGAGAATTTCTTACGTGTTGCTTCGGTGCATGTTCAGTCCCTTCCCAACCAGGCATGTAGTTATTTAGTAAATTTTTATTTGAAATTTTCAGTGTAATGTACGATTTATTTGATTAATATCCACTGGAAAATTATGCGCATAGAAATGAACATTGATATGTTTGAAAAATACATTCTTATATAAAATGAATGCTTTTTCTCATCATTGGGTAACAGAATTATTGATGTATATATATAAGAGAGGTGCAATAAAAGTCTTTTTAACATTGTCACATGTTTGGTAGATACATTTATCCAAGAAACAGTTCCACATAAATGACACTGTTGTTGCAAAGAGACAAGAGTGGTTCATTTGAAACCATATTCTTTGGGGAGTGTAAGTGTTAATGCACTATTTGAATAAGTGCATCAATTTAGATGATGACTACATAAATAGTAAATTTCCCCTTTCGTTTTCCTAATACATCTGATCAACATGCTTCTTTATTCAGTTTGTTTCTTACCTCCTCTCCTAACTTTTGTTGAGCATCACAACTTGGTTCTCTTGGCAATTTGGAACACACAGTAGTTTCTGTTGATATTTGTGTTGTCTACTAGAAAGAAACCTCCTATTCACAAGACTTAGTTTTGCTAGCAGCATGCTAATTGGGACTCATTTTGTAACTGTCTTCAAGATAATACTTGAATTGGGATACTTAACCTTCCTATTGAGAACAGTGTCTGAGGTTTCGTTTTGGGTCAAAGTTGGCATTGATGCTTTTGTTCCATCTCAGAAATAACGGGTGAGACCACAATCTGATCCTTGTTTCACACCAGCCTGTTCTGCTGCTATAGCCCACAGGAATCACTTCTTCCAGTTCTTCCAATGTGATAGTTCTTATTACAACAGAAGCCTATTTGGGTCTGCTCATAACAATTGTAAATGTGTCCTAAAAGAGGCTAACTCTTTTTTTGTGGATAGGAGACACCTTATAGGTCCTAACAAATTTGGCTCTAACTGGCAGCTCTGTAAGAGTGTATGAAATAAGAATAAATATTCTATTCCTCCTCTCTTCACTCAATTTGAGGTGTTAACTTCTATTGATAAAGCAGAATGTTTTGCTCAGAAATTCTCAAATTTTACTCTTGACTCATCATGAGTATCTTTGCCTGACTTTCCACTTATAAATTCAGTTCCGGTTGAGTGATATGCACATGTAATTCAATCCACGGTTTCTGCTATCATCTCTAAATTTGATCTCCTCAAAGCAGGTGGACTTGATGGTATCCCTGCAATAGACCTTATAAAATGTGTTCCTGAACTGGCTCCAGTTCTCTCTGAACTGTACAATAAGTGCCTCGCTACTTCTTACTTTCCTGTTTGTTGGAAATCCTCATCTCTAGTTCCTGTTTTTAAGAAACTCTGAGGCTTCTATCATCCTTTCTACTTCATTTTTGCAAAATACCGGCGACACTAATTAACTCTGAACTGATTAAGCATTGGACATAAGCAATATGGTTTTCACTTTTCTAGGTCAACTGCTAATGTATTAAAAGTTGTTGCTGAAAGAGACTGTCAAGCTTTGAAGAATGGTGGCACTTGCACTGTTGCTTTGGATATCCCAAAGATGTTTGACAAGCTTTGGCATATTGGTTTTCTTCACAAGTTCAAAGGTTATGGTATTTCTGGACAAATTTTTAAACTGATTCAGTCTTTCTTATCGAATTGGGAAATGAAATTAGTCTTGAACGACCACTCTTCTAGATCTATTTGCATTAATGCAGTGGTTGCACAAGTCTCTATCCATGAACCTACTGTGTTCCTAATTTTCATAAACAAATTTCCTAATGGCTTCAGTTCTCAATTCAATCTATGCTGATGAGACAACCATTTATACCTGTCTTAATAGTAAGCCTGAGTGGTTCGATAAAGTCAAATTGGTACCTGATATAAAAAATTATCTACATTCCATTGTTAACTGGGGCAAGGAATGGCTTGTTAATTGTGACTCCTCCAACATAAAACTGATCTCTTTTAATTGTCTGAGAGAACCCTTTTCTTTTACATGAAGTGGAAAGAGTATATTGAATCAATTGCTAGGTATGCTCCTAGGAAGCTGGTTCCATGTGTCATGCTAGACAGTTTTCCTTGACAGAATCTCTCTTATATATTTGTAAGTCTACCATTCATCCTTGCTTTGAATATTGCTGCTACATCTGGTCTGATGCTCCTGCTATATATTTAGAGATTCTTGATAAAATCTAAAGAGGAATCTGCAATGTCATTGGTTCTTACCTAGCATCTCAGTTTCAGTCACTTTCCTGCTGTCATAATGTAGCTTCCCTGCACCTTTTCTATAAATACTTTCATGGAAAGTGTTCTGATAAACCTTCCTTTATGGTACCTAGATGTTATGAATTCAAGTGCACTACTAGATTGGCAACAAGTCTCATCATATTACTGTTGAAATAGATACATGTAAGTGTAAGTTTTATGTTAACAGTTTCTTTTATTGCACTTCCTGCTTGTGAAACTCTCTTTCAGCTTATTGCTTCCAAATCATCTTCAATCTTAAAAAATTTAAATGCAATGTCAGTCGTTATCTTCTATCTTCTTAATTCTTGTTCTTTTATTGTTCTCTCTCCTTAATAGTATTTTTTTTCTCATATTCTCTAACACTCAGTAACCCCCTGTGTCTTAGTGGTGTTATTTCCTTGTTCGGGGTGAAGTAACTAAAGAAAGAAAGAAAGATATCCACAATGTTTCATTTGCATGATAAAGAATTACACAATTACCATGTCATCGAATTCATGAGGCAATGTTTTAATCCACTAGACTATTGCACCATGGGACAATCTTGAGTTTAGAAATTGGAGCCTTAAACCACATCTTCCTGCTGCTGAAACTGCTGCTTGTCATGGTTGACTGCATTCAACAAGGCTTCTCTTTTCTACTGTTGCTGCTTTTGAAGTCCTGGCTGCCAATTCTCTTTATTTTTTCAAAATGAATTAAAACATTGGTTCATGAACTTGGCAACATAGTAATTGCAAGTTCAATCCTTTGGCCCAGCAGTGTAGACTTAAACTCATTAATAATGGGGTGAGCAATAACTAAGTGGTACTAAACAAGAACTAGACAAGATATCACTATACATGGTCAGTGGAATGAGAACAATCTACCAACATAGATTTAATAAAGAGTTCAGTTTTAAATTCTCTGGAGGTTCCCTGATGAAGGCCAGAGTAAACAATGACTGAAAGGTTATTATAGTAACAACAAAGATGCGGACAATAGTCAGCATGTAAATAAGGATATCTTCTCATCCCAGAAATTAAGGCAGAAATTAATAAACATATTGGATTAGTAAATACTTGCACATTACTTTTCCGATATGCCCTATAAGTCAGTGAGACCATCTCAGTGGGGATTCTCAAGTAGGATTCAATGAATATCTAGTAAGGCATTTCTTGTTGAGTTCATGATCTATTGATAAACTCTCAGATATATTCTTGGCCAAATTCCTACAGGTCAACTAAATATAATGTGACACAGTCTTGTGTATGTTATGTATTGATATATTAAGCCTTTTAATATGATAATATTTGATATGGTACTCTGTAATGTAATACAATAATTTGATCAAACCGAGAAAGACAGGGCAAGACAATCTGGAGAAGAAAAAGAGAGTGAAGGACAGAAAGACAGACAATGAGACATTAAGAGAGCAGAGAAAGAAGAAGAACAGCAGAAGAGAAATGGAAAGTGGGAAGCGAGCAAGTAAAAGGAGTAAAGAAAAATTCAGATAAGAAAAACAGAATAAAAAATAAATGATATTGTTTCAAAGTGAGAAATAAATGGAGGAAAAATACATATAAATAAGTATAAGAATACGTGATTTGCTTTTCATTTAAGTTTTTATTAGGGCTTTAACGGACATTTTAATTATATGCATAAATATACATAATTTCTGTCTGATTTCTGCAATGACCAGCTTTCATTATTTACACTATTTGCATGTGTACTACTTTCCACATCTTTGTTGTTGTTATCACAATATTTCAACCATTGTGCCCTCTGGCCTTCAACAGGTTTATTTTTTGATCTAAGTAACCTACAGGGAATTCTGACTTGAACCCTTTATTTAATTTACATAGGCAGATTGTTCTCATTTCACTAGTTTATTGTCCCATATGCTGTATAGGCTATGGAAAAATAGCATTGTGGATTAAAGAATCATTCATGAATTTGGTGGCATAGTAATTGTGAGTTCAATTCCTGATACAGGTAGTGTGTAGTTGGATTCAGTGTCCAATACCTGAGCAATATTAAAAAAAGAACTAGATGGGATATCTCTAGGCATAGGCAGTGAAAATCAAATAAATGGTTCAGTTTGTAATTCCTTGTAAGTTGCTCAGATTGACATACATCTGTTGAAGCCTAATGGCCAAAACATTGTCATAATCGCAACAAAGATGAAGACCATAGTTTGCATGTAAATAAATATATATAAGTATATATATATATATTAATGTATATTTGGCAGCAACCTTTATTTTAAATGTCTTTCAAAAAATATGGCAGACAAAGAAGATTTAATTAATTTTTTATTTAGTTTTTCCATTTTCTATGAGTAAAGGAGTACAGAAATTTTCCATATTTAAACACTGAAATTGTATATAAATCGTATTACTGGTAACCGCTATAAGAGAGGCTCTGTATATTAAACATCTCTCACCTACTATCAACTTCACCTTGTTCAACAGTGAAAATGTCATGTTAAAATTTTTTAAAAATAAAATGATGCTCATGCAAATTCCAGCAGTGCTCAATATGCAAAGGCTTGGAATAAACACTCCTAAAACAGAAATATCTATCTATCTATCTATCTATCTATCTATCTATCACATATACAAACATATATATATATATGGCTGAGTTAATAGATTTGCTTTCCAATAATAAGACCTCAGTTTGAATCTCACCATGGTCAATTTGTCTGGAAGGTGAATTCTGTGTAGAAAATCTTTTTTGTTAAAAAATTTGATTTTGCATGGTTTATTAAATTTTGTATAAGAGCTATTTTGTAATAGGGTATTCACTTTTATAGTTGAGAGTACATGTGTTTATACTAGTTGTTTTTTTATAAGGAGAGGTAGTAAACTTATTATTATTATTACTGTCTATCAATACATCAAGAATGGGATTTTTTCTTGTTAAGTTCATATGAGTTTTTTAGAAGGTTTTCTTGTAGTTCATGTATTTCATCTATGTTTTTGACTAAAATGAGAATGTCCTCTACATATCTTAGGTAAGTGGAGGGTTTTTTATGGTATTAAGTACATTATTTTCTAAATAAGTCATGTAAAACTTGCTAGATGTTGGCCCAAGGATAGAACCCATAGAGACACTATTACATTGTACATATATGTTATTTTTGTGGTCATAAAAAGGAAATCAAAAGTTTTTTGTTTTTTTTTAAATTTAGGTCACATTTTTAATGGAGGAAGAGATGGATTGTTGTAGATATTGCTTATGATTATCTCTATTGTTTCTCTGACGAGGATGTTGGGAAATAAGCTTTCAATGTCAAATGAGGCTGAGCATAGTTCAATAACTCAGCATTTAAAGAAACACTCACACCCACACTCACATATTAAACAGATATTGATTGAAAATACATCTGTATTACATAAAAAACAATAATAAGCAAAAACTAAAAATCCTTGAAGCCCTTTATATAAGAGAATTAAAGCCCAAAATAAATCAAGTCAACTATGACTATAGCAACTAAGTCCTTAAATGCTTATAAAAAAAATATATGTATGAGCAAAAATAGAAAGGTTACTTCCCTTATACTGGGAAAAACCCTAAAAAACACATGAACTTATAAATTTTATAACTCTGCATAAGCAGTAAAAACGACAGTTGAAATGTTTTGAATTTACAAAAACACATATACATACTCACAGACAACTTAATCCCCTGAAGATGGTCTCAGATGAGATTGAAAATACTTGGGAAAATAAAAGCTATTTGAAAGAAAATTTTGTTATTTTTCTTAATCAATTTTCTAAGGCTACCAAGAAATTAATCTATGAACTCAAAAGGATCACAGTGAAAACTAATCGACATAATATATCTAAATTATTTAACCAAACCTGTTTGAAGATATATATATATATATATATATATATATATATATATATATATATATATATATCACTTTGGATGCTGCTCTAGCATTTATATACAACACATATATAATATGTTAAAAGATTCCCTTTCTCTGCCATGTGCTGATAGCTTAGTGGTAGAGTCTCTGACTGATGTCAAATCAGTCAAGTTTTGATCCCGGCTTGAAGCAATCGAATGTCTAGCCACACTAATGAGCTGTGATACACTGAAACAGGCTATCTGTGGATATATATATATATATATATATATATATATGATACAAATATAGTTTTATGGTATGCTATATTGATGGGTATATGACCTCTTTATCAAGGATAGAACATGTGCAAAGATATGAGTGGTCACTATGTGGCGACAGTCCATTTCATGCTTAAATGCAATCCTCAAGCCATATGTGTTTGTGGCTGCTCAACTGTTAAAATATGCTGCTCAATGGGGAATTATGACTAGCATGATCATGTATTTCTTGTTATAAATATATGTATATATATATGATAAAAGATTTTGTTTTATGGTATACTACATGACTAAATGTGCTCAATATCAGGGACAGAGCATGTGTAATTATATATTTAATTATGACACTGAGGTCAACTCTGTTTTGCAACAATCTGTTTCATGCTTGAACACAATCTTCAGGTCATATCTGTTGGGTGGTAGCTGAACTATTTATATATGCTAATCAATGGAGTATTATGGATAGCAAGGTTTGGTATTTCTTGTTTATTGTTAATTTTTCTAAAGGCTATTGAGAAGAATTATGTGCAAGGAGAAATCAGTTTTTATTCTTGTTTATTTATTATTATTATTTTAAATATATGAAGATGGTGTACAAGCATGAAAGAGACTGCCACTGTTGACTTCAGTGTCCACACATATTTAGACACACTCTATCCCCGATATTTAGCACATTTTATCCATAAATAAAACATATCTTAAAACTATATTTTTTATTATATATATATATATATATGTATATATAATATGGATAAAACAACTGAAAAAATTGGGTGTTTTTTTGCAAAAGTATTTATTTATATGTTTTTATATATATTTAATATTTCAGACCACCTCGGTCCTTCCTCAGAAATTAATTGAATAACTGTATTTGGGAGTTTGTTTACAGCGTCCGTCGTGGGACGCGGACGTCACGTGATGTGGAATGCAACTGTGTTTGAATTTTTTAACGTAAATCTAACGATAGTATTTTAGATGCTGTTTAAAAACGTTTTTTAACTATATCTATAGAAATTTTTTAACTATTGAAATATTTATACAGATTTAAAATACCCAAGTCTTTGTTTAACCCTAGTTTATATGTGTCTAATTTTAAAATCCAGTATTTCTCTTTTTTTCTTCGTGTGTATGTTGTACTAAAACCTGAGTCTATACAGTTAATAGTCAAACTTAAATTAGACCAGTAAACAGTTGTATTAAAAACTGCTTAATGCACATATAAAAAAAAACATAAAAATTTAACATGCAGAGCTTTTAAATTTAAAAAAATTTAGATCAGCCAGTCACGCCACTTTGGTTTCAATCATTTGGTAGTCTCAGACAATATATATTTTGACCTATATCCTGAGAATGCCAAAAGATTGAAACCAAGGTAGTGTGACTGGCTGATCTCCTAATTTTTTTTAAATATATATATACTAGCTAAATTACCCGCACCTCTCTGTGTCACACATTTTTTTTGTCAGAAAATGATGATTAATTTTAAATCATTGTTATAATTTGTGAAGAAAAATAATGCATTTTAGTATTACTCAATAAACTTGCCAATGTGACCTCTATCTTCTGGCTTTCTCCTACATTTTGAATAGGAGTCATTCCCTTGTTCAAATTTAAATTTAATTTAAATCAAAGGGAAATTTTTACTGAAAAGTAATGGTCATATATATAATTTTCAGTGGGGTGGGTTGTCAAAATGAAATATACTTATCCAAGTACCCTGGGTAATGTAGTTTGAGAATATATATGGTTATGGGGGTCTATCTCCAAAACCCTAGGAGAAGTTCAATAACAAACAAACAGCGGCTACAACTTAGATATATATTAGGTTGGTGCAAAAATAATGTCGTTTTTTGACTGAAGTTGAACGTCAAAAAACAACATTATTTTTGCACCAACCTAATATATACGTGACCATTACTTTTCAGGTAGTAATCCACATATTACATTTGTATGTTAATCGCTGTTTTAAATCCAATGGCACATTATTTTTAGCAAAATAAATAAATAAGCCAAAACCTGTTTTTGTTTTATCTGACTTAAGAATATGAAATTAAAAATATGAAGAAATCATTGATGAAATATATCAAAGTAAAATATTTTCCATCCATCCAATCTGTCTACCTCTCTCTATATATATATGTGTGTGTGTGTGTAAAGGTGGGGTATAGACCTTTTTTTCTCTTTTACCTGTTTATTTCATATTTCAATCAGTATTTAGAGGTCAGAAATTCGCCAGAGTTTCAGTGATTCATTGATCAAAGTTGTTTTAGAAGACTCATCTGTAAATTACAGTGTTCGATGACAGCAGCAAGATTTTGCAATATTCATCCAGGAAAATGGACATGCTGACCAACGCCTGTCAACAGACATGACAATGGTCAAGAGATGGAGAAAACATTTAAATGGTTTGGGCCAACACCGTTACTAAAATTTTGACCTCCCTCTAAAGAGATCACTGTCTGCCTGGCTTGCATAATCTACTAACATCACCCTCTCAATCACTTTGTCAATATTGGACAGTGTTCTGATAATCTGTACAATAAAATATACTCTTGACTGTCAATCGTAGCCTTTGCTATGGTCAATGGCTGTTTTCTTCTTTCTTGTGGATAGGCATTGTGACCTCCTTGTCACCTTAGCAAGGAGTTTGATGTTCTGTTATATAAACCATATTGTTTGCATATCAGAATCATATGCTGTGTCGATGACTCTGATGTCATTCCAAAATCTGAATGAAGAGAGAAGGGATAAAGTCTGGGGGTTTGTGTGGAGGTTTCGGAGAGACGATTATGGGTAACAATACCAAGGAATGAAAGAAAAACAGATGGAAAAAAAGTGGATGAATATAAAAACAAAATTAATATAGAAAAGGAAAAAAAAAGAAGAAACACATGAAAGTTGAAAAAAAGAGAAAATATAAAGTTTAAAAGAAAGGAAAAAAAAGAGAAAGAAAACACAAAGGTTAGAAAAAGAAATACAGAAAAAAAAGAAATTATTAAAAAAAGAAAGAAAGAAAGAAAAAAAAAAGAGAAAGAAAACACAAAGGTTAGAAAAAGAAATACAGAAAAAAAAGAAATTATTAAAAAAAGAAAGAAAGAAAGAAAAAAAAAGAGAAAGAAAACACAAAGGTTAGAAAAAGAAATACAGAAAAAAAGAAATTATTAAAAAAAGAAAGAAAGAAAGATAGAAAGAAAAAAGACTGAGAATGAATAAATATAATAAAAAAAAAAATGTCACTGAGAATGAAAACTTTTTAAGCAGACAATGCTCTACCACTGATATAAAAAAAATGTTAAAATCAAGAAAGTTATTTTAAAAAGATGAAGTTGGAGAGACACTTTATCATGATAACAGGAAAAAAAATTAAAAATATAAATTAGTAACTTGTTATAGGACCTTCAGCAGAGAATAAATATCAGTGCCTGGAAAATCAAAAGAAAAGCAAAGGTATTTATATATTTATTTCATTATTGTTATCTTTATTTCGTCTTCTTCTGTGTATCATGTCCCTCCAGGATGGGGCTGATCATGAATCTACACAATATCCTGTCCTTGTTTATTGTTTTCATATCTCTTCTAATCTCTGTACTGCTAACCTTTTACACAAGTTCATTAGGTAGGTTATGTGCTACTTTTGTCTATACCTCTTGCCTTCACTATGTCCTGTGAGTCTCAAATTTTCTAAGCCCTCTTTCTTCACTATGTGTTAAAGAAATTACAAATTTCTGTTTCTGATTCACACTTATAATTATAAGTGTGATTTTTGTTTCCATTTTCTCTAAAATTTCATCAAGGTGCACATGTTCAGTTCATAATATTCTCAGCATCCTTCTGTAAAATCATATTCCTATTGCTTCAAGTCTCATCTTCATCTGTGTGGTGATTGTATATAGGAGCACTGATATTACACAACAATTCAGTACACAATTCTTTGGTTCCAGAAAAACTTTTCTATATTTAATACTTTGTTTAGCTTTTGGAAGACATCTTTTTAATATTTACTCAATTCATTTTCCATCTATATGCAGGTAGTTTGCTGCCAGTATAGATTCTGAATTATTTTAATATCATTCCCAAATATGTCAAGGTTACCTACAAGGTTTCCAACAGTTCTTTGTGACATACTTTATCAAACACATTTGCATAATCTATAAAACACAGGTGTAAATCCTTCTGCATTTGTATTGCTTTTTCTGATATGATTCTGAGCATAAATATTGCACTAAACAAGGTCATAACCCAATAATTTTAGGTACTCCAATTTAAAAAGAGTCCATAAACAATTTTGGATACTATCAAGGCTGGGAGGATTCAGCAGTTCCATCTCAAATATGGTTGCAATTTGTGGCCTAATCCGACTTTTGGAAAGATAAAGCATAGCTGCAGGATTTAGATACTTCCTGGATCAGTAGAATGAGCCAACCATTTTTCCAGATTCTTTAGCAAATGGATATTATATATGAGCTCTAATTGAGGTCTGGAGTTTTCTAAGCCCTCCTTCCTCATTAATGTGATATTTTATGTTCTGTATATATTGAAAATAACTTTTAGAATCTGAATGTAAATAGCTGAGCTGTCAAATTCTAATGCACTGAAATAAAATAATTTGTTATTTTATAATAACTGCTAAGAGCCTCCAGTAATCTTTTTGTGATGTGGTTTTAATTCCTGTTTTGATAAAAGTAAATATTTGCTCATTTCTTTTGCAAATAAACATTGCAGTCATATTAAATTCACTGAAGTAATCATTTTGGGATTGGGGGTTATGACAGATAGATTGACAGTATGAAAAGGAAAAGATTCAAAGTATATAATATGTATTTATATTTATTCTTTATTTAGATTAAACTTTTTTTAATTTGTCTAGAATGTGGGTGATGATTGCTTCAACCCAATTGACAATTAAAGCATGTGTGCAAATGTTCATCTTGACTGGAGAAAACTCAAGATCTGATTAGTGTTGATGAAACAATACTATCTGTCTATATTTCTGAGATGAGGTATTATGCACACTATTTACATTATTCAGACTATTGTCCTCATCCTTTATTTTGCTCATTGGGGTAGACTGTTCTCGTTACATGTGCCATGTTTAATGTAAGTCAGTTATCAGTTATATCCTGTTAATTCCCCACTCCAAGTTCTCCACTGCCTTAACCGGGTATTGAACTCACACTCTTTGGGTCCTGTCACTGGATCTAACTAATGCCTTTATCCACAGTGCCATGTGTCCTTGAGGATAATGTAAATAGTGAAACAGTACCAGCTTGGCTTTTGAGGCACTGAAAGTTACAAGTTTGTTTTTCCCCCATTGAGCTGTTAGAGCTTGGTCAGAAGAGAGATCAGCTGCAAGGCTCCGATCAACTTGTTTTTGAAAGTGAGTCTGTAAGCATCATCTGCATAGAGCTTTATTTATGATCTGAGATATGAGATTGATATATCTTCTAGTTCCCATCCGATGCTATCTCCACTGAGCTATAAGCTAGAACTTAGATTTCCATATGCTATTATTCTTGTCACTGATATTACCAACATTTTCTTCATAACTATATCTTCAATGGCAGGGGTTTTCAAGTAGAAATAAACTCTATATTTCACTGTTATTTAATTATTTTACATCTAGAAGTATCTCAGGTTAGTAAGTTTCTTGTATTAAACCACCAATCAAAAAGACAATTGAATTTTGTCAATGGTTGGTCTGGAACAAGCACTGATTCTTCTGCCTTTAATGATGGAAGTGAAGATTTCAGTCTTAAAATGGCGAGAATATTAAATTGAGCATATTACGAAATGATACACAAGCAACTCTCTTGTCCTATGCTCCAAATCTTTCTGTTTCCTTAGCAGTCGTCAAACATTTCATCTTGTCTCATTTGATTGGTAAAAAAATTAGCATTTTTGATTAGGTTTGAGCTATAAATAAAATATTTACAAAAGACACTAATGACTTTCATTTAGTGATAAGTCTCTCTTGTATCTGTGCTCAAAAATTAGTCAAACGATCTTTCCAAAGTAATTATTATAATGTTGTGTATATTGTAAATTGTTGTGGCCTTGTTAAGGCCAGAAATAAAGACACAAGAGAGGAATTGAGTTAAACAAATATATTAACAGAAACAGTAATACAAACATATACAAACAAGTGTTACAGCAAGAATGGTCCAACTGTCAGAGCTGACTGCTGGAAAATTCCCTCTCCAAAAGCAGTACCTGCTCCTATTTATAACTGGGAGAGTCCATGCATGTGTGGCTAAATTACCATAGCATAAATGGAAGAGTAAAATTAACCAATTGTTAGGTAGTTTACTTGTTTCCCTCTGTCCCCTCTTGCTTTTAATATATCATGTAGTCTGAACATAAAATCCCACATGATAGATGAACCGAGAATAAATTTGGATGTTATCATACTTGCATACACAGAGCAATGATTGCTGGCAAACTGACATAAAAATATTAGGTCATCCCATAAGTTCTGTCCGAATTTTAACTTTTTGTTAAAATGAACAAAATTTAAAGAGTATTTTATAATGTCTAAAGGAGCTGAACATTATTTTTTGTTTAAATGCATTTAAACTGATCAAATTTTATTTCAGAGAACAATAAAATTAAATTTTGTTTGATTAAAACCCTGCTAACATGGAAGTACCCAAGAATCATTTGAGGCACATAATGCTTTATGAGTTCAAGAAAGGAAACTCAGCAGCCGAAGCGGCTAGAAACATTCACTCAGTTTATGGAGAGGAATGTGTGAATGAAAGAACTTGCAGAAGATGGTTTGCAAAATTCAGAGGTGGAGATTTCACCCTTGATGATGAAGATCGAACCGGACGTCCAGTTGAGTTTGATGAAAAGCTTCTTGAAGCAGCCCTTGAAGAAAATTCTGCTTTATCAGTTGAGGAATTGGCAGTGATTCTCAGTTCAAACCATACAACTGTTCATCATCATCTTCAACAACTTGGAAAAGTTCCTAAACTTGGAAAATGGGTGCCTCATGAATTGTCTGAAAACAACCTCAAATCCCGTGTTGACATCTGCTCTTCTCTCCATTCTCGCCAACTTGTTTCACCTTTTTTGGATAGACTTGTGACTGGAGATGAAAAATGGATCTTTTATTGAAATGTTAAGTGTTGTAGACAGTAGCTTGGTAAAGGGGAAGGACCCCAGCCACAGCCGAGAAGGGAACTTCATGGGCAAATGGTTCTTCTTTCAATCTGGTGGGATTGCCAAGGAATAATCCACTTTGAATTCTTACCACCTAATGCAACAATTAATGCTCAAATATACTGTAAGCAATTAGAGCGTTTGAACCAAGCTTTGAGGAAAAAAAGACCTGCTCTAGTGAATTGAAAATGGGTGATGTTTCATCAGGACAATGTGCGACCACATGCAGCAAGAATCACGTCACAAAAGATCGAAGAACTTGGTTGGGAGAAAATTCCTCATCCACCTTATTCTCCCGACCTTGCTCCTTCAGACTACCATTTGTTTCGTATCTACCAGAATCATTTGGAAGAAACAGCTTTTGTAACACAGGAAGAGGTTAAAACTGACATTTGTGAGTTCTTCAAATCAAAACCAAAAGAATTTTACAGTAATGGAATTAGTAAGCTTGTTAATAGATGGAAGGAAGTCATAGATAATCAGGGAAAATACATTGTTGATTGAATCTATAATTAAATCTAACATTTGGTCACTTGTTTTCCTTATTCAAAATTCGGACAGAACTTATGGGATGACCTGATAGATAAAAATATGATATAAGTGCAAGAGACTATAACTAATTTTTATCCTAATAAAATTTCAATAAAATAGGAAAAATAAATCTGCAAGGCCTTAATTTGCACAAAATAAATAATTCATGGCATAGGCCAGCCATTTTTTATTGTTTTGATTAATATTTATATATTTTGTATTTTCGTCTTAGATTTTGAGAGAATTTAAATTCATGTCCTCAATTTTGAGAGAATTTAAATTTATGTCCTCAATTTTGAGAGAATTTAAATTTATGTACTAAATTGATTGATTTCCATTATCTTCATATGTTTATTGTGAAAGTACTAGTCATGAAGTTGGTAAGTAAATCAGTTACAGTCATAAATCTTTGCATCACTAACAATGTATCAGGTTGGCCAGAAAGTCCTAACTCACTTAGAAAATGGAAAAAAAACAACAAAATTTTATGGAGCAACACCAACATTTATTCTTCAAAGTAAAGCCCATCATTCTTGGCGATTTTCTGCCAGCGATCAGCTAGCATCCAAATCTGTCCTAGATACCAGTCCACTGGCTTTGAATCAAAAAACTGCAAACAAGCTTCCTTCACTTCATCAAAAGTGTTGAATCGCTAAAAAAAAAAAGAAAGAAAGAAAGTGTCCCATGCAGACCCCTGTTCAACACTTGAGAAAATAAAGCCAATGTTGGTGACTACGAGGCTTGAAGTGGTTAAGTTGGAAAGTGAGCATTGAGTAGTTCCTGCTGCTGCAGATAGGGTAGCAAAACTACATTTTTGACCTAATCTGACTCTTGTAAAAAAAAAAGCATAGCAAAAGGCATCGAGTTCTTTCAGGAGTGGTACAATGACCCGGCTATTTTTCCAGAATCTTTAGCAATGAGTTATATATACGAGTTAAACTCAATAGACATTCAATGGAAGGTGTTTCCTTGAGAGTTCAACCATTCATCTTAACTAGAAGAAATTCAGGCTCTTATCAGTGATGATAAAATTATGCTCGTTGTTGTTTCTGAGATACTGAAAAATTTAGAAAGTTTAACTCATCCAAGTAGTTGCTTGTGACTATTTGTTTGTTTGTTTGGGGTTTTATGGCATATCAACCACTATGGGTTATTTAATGCCAGATCCAGTATTTACTAGATATATCAAAAACGTATAGCTGGCAACATCATTGTTTCAAAAACGTATAGCTGGCAACATCATTGTTTAAATTTTTTTTTCTACTGATTGACCCTAAGCCACCACTTTCCATCACATTTTAGGGGTAAGGTGTTAGTATATTTAGTGTAGGGTTTGGGTGGGAAAGTTAATTGTAAGTTGTAGTTGTTTTTGGATGGGTTAGATGTGATGGGGCATGACATGACCAGCCAATTGATTGGATTGACGGCTTTTTGGTTGGACGTAGTTTATCGTCATACCCAGGATGCGGATGTAGTTTATCGTCATACCCAGGACGCTGTGACTATTTGTCTGTGTGGAAAGAGGTTGCAGAGTGGAAAATAAGTCATACCTTACAAGACTGTAAATGATTTTGAACTTCATCAAGGCTGGAAAAGTGAGGATTGAGTTGCTCCTGCTGAAAATATGGCAGCAATAATCCATTTTTTTGTCTAATCTGCCTCTTGTAAAGATAAAGTAATGGCAAAAGGAGTCAAACACTTCCTAAAGTGATAGAATGAGCTGACCATTTTCCAGCATCTTTTGGAATGAGTTGTATGTATTAGTTCCACTTGAGGCCTGGAGTAAACCTGAGTTCAAATAGATGTTCAGACCATGAAGCTTCATTGGGAGTGCACCCTTTTATCATGAATGGTATCATTTATTCCAGTATAGACAACTTTTAACATCAAATTGAAATGCAGTACTCAGCTTTAGAAAAAATAAGTCCATCTGTTAAAAATTTAATCCTAATGCAAAATCAGCCTTTGATTTTAGAGTGTGGAACTGTTGACTGAGAGGTCTGATATTCTGTTTCTGAATGGATTAAAATTCTGACATGAAACTGACTTCTTTTATGTGCCATATCTCTTCAGGATGCGAGCAATCATGGCTTGCCACAATTTCCTGTCCTTTGTAGCTTTGGGCAATGTTTGTCTTTTTACTACCCCTCCTACTTCCTGTTCTGTTATTCATTTCCACAAGATTGTCAGGAAGGTTTCCCCCTCTCCTCCTCTGTGCTTTGAATATGTCCTCTGAGTGTTAAATTCTCCAAGATTTCTTTCCTCATTGTGTCCTAGAAATTTCAACTATATATTTTTGCTTCTATGTATCAGCATTCTTTTTGTTTCAGTTTTCCTTGAAACGTCCTCATTGCTCACATGCCCCCTCCATGGTATTCTCTGCATTTTTCTGTAGATGCACATCTCTTCTGCCTCTTTTTCAATGTGAAAATTGTCCAGCATTCACTTCCATATAGGAGGATTGATATTGCATAGTAGTTCAGCACTTTTTTCTTATTTACATTTGTCTTTATACTTTGTTTAGCTTTTGGAAAGCATATTCAACTACAGTTTGTGGATAAAACTGAATAGATTTTGTTAATTTAAACTGTGCTGATCCATTTTCTTTATTCTAAATGTCAATATGATTAATCCAGTTGATTTTTATATAGACATTAATTTTTCTTTTTATACACAAAGATTGCTACGTTACCATGACTTCAACTGATAGTATTTCTTTGATTAATTCAAATTTCTACCCAGAATTTAGATTCTTGATAAAATCCAAAGAAGAATACATAATCTTATTGTCCTGAGATCTCGGCTTCAGTCACTTTTTCGCCACTGTAATGTAGATTCGCTTTACTATAAATACTTTCATGGTAATTGTTCTAATGAACTTTCCTCTATTGTGCATATGGGTACTAGTTAGGACTTCATAGAGACTTTGAGGTATTATGGTGGCTGTAGTAAGAATGGTAGGTAAGAATGTGTTGTTTTGGTATAATGAATACTGTAGTATGTTTGGGTCAGTAATTACGGCTAGCTAGGTTTAAGATAAGACAGATTGAAGACCAGCCTTCTCCTATCCCCCATTTTTGACCTTGTGCCACATTTTTGTATTTTCAAAATAAATATTACTTTCCTCTATGATATGTAGACGTTATGAATTTAAGTGCAGTACTAGATTGGCAACAAGGTCTCATCAATTTACAGTTGCTTTGTGGTGAAATGATTAAAAAGGAATTCAGAAACGAGTAAAATTCAACAAATTCAATTTTTCTTTCATTTTTTTCCCCCCCAAAATATTGAATCTTTAACTAATATTAAGGTTATTTGCTTTTTAGTTTCCATTTTTGTTATGAGTGTGGGAAAGGTCTTTAAACTGGAAATGATTTTTATATCTTTTCAAGTTTTTCCTTAATGAGCATTACAACTGTGTGCCTCCATTTTCTTTATTCTGAATATCAATATGATTAATTCAATTGATTTTTATAATTATTCTTTCCTTTATTCACAAGGATTGATACTGTATCATGACTGCAACTGATTGTATTTCTTTGATTAATTCAAATTTCATCTGTGTACGACTGACCTCTGGCACAGTCAATAATTTAGCCTAAAAAATTTTAATCTCAGATTGCAAGAGAAGTTGTGAATTAGCATGTAGATTGCAGTGATAAAAGCAACACAATTTTAGTCATGACTTGAGTATAATTTAATTGAATACAATCTGCATTTATGCAATTATAATAATAACAGTCAAAAATTTCTACAAAATGAAAAGCAAACTGAATTATCATCACAGCTGTATGGTCAGAGCATATAACTGCTGACTTAGAGGTCTGACATAATGTTTCTAAAACAAATTAAAATTGTGACATAAAATGATTTTTTCTTCTTCAATGTGCCATGTCTCTTCAGGAAGTAAGCGATCATGGCTCTTCACAATTTCTTTGCTTTTGTAGCTCTTAGCAATGTTTGTCTTTTTATTATCCCTCCCATTCTCTGTTCTGCCATCCATCAAGCTTGTTAAGTAGGTTACTAGCTGTTTCTCTCTGTCTCTCCTAATTTCAGTATGTCCTTTGAGTGTTGAATTCACCAAACCTTCTGTCCTCATTATTGCAGAAATTTCAACTATCTCTTTCTGTTCCCAAGTATCAGGATCCTTTCCTATCAGTTTTTCTTAATTTATGCAATTACAACAATAACAGCTCAGAATAAGCAGCCAAAATGAAAGTTGTATACAAAAAGTGAATGATTATCTGAGGGGTAGCAGCTATATGGTCAGAGCATATAACTGATAACTCAGAGGTCTGACATTCTGCTTCTGAATTGATTAGAACTGTGACATAAAACTGACAACTTAAAAAGGTCTAATGGTGCTTCCTGACAGCTCATTAAATCTATTATAATACTTTCCAAACTTCTTTTATGTAAAATGCCCATCCAGGGCATGGACAATCATAGCTTTCCACATCTTCCTTTTCTTTGTAGCTAATGGTGCTTCCTGACATCTCCTTGATTCTCCTGTGTAATATGTTTTAAATTAGAGAATATATGTGTTTAAGATACCTGAACAAAAGCCAATCGTGTATGGGTTTGTTTTGTTAACCACTTACTAGTCATTTAACATCAGTATATTTGAATTAATTGAGTCCATATGACATATTGTAGATTAGAATTCTTTACTGTTTAATCAGTAAAACAATGGCCATTACATATTCACATGTTTTGTTTTGCATATGTATGCATTATTTAATAGGGAACAAAGCCAATGCTATGAATGTTCATTAGAGTCATTTTTTATAGTTTAATAAATTTTATTTTATTTACCAAAATAAAGTGAATGTAATCTTATATAGCAATTTGTAATGGTAATTCTAGTAAAAATGTAGATGTCATTATGTAAGGGTTCAAATATTCAAGATAACATTGAATTTTTTTATTAGAACTTTTTCGTGATATATTATCAAAATGAAACAAATGAAAAGAAAAGGAAGAAGAAAGATAGAAGAAGAAAAAACACAATAAAAATAATGATAAAAGTAAAAGAAAAGTAGTAAGAGGAGGCACGGTGGAGTGATGGATAGTGGCTCAGATTGAGGAATCGGAGAGCTGAGTTCGAAATCCAGTCAAATCCAATACATACACTTACATGCTAATACCCATGGGAAAGGTATGAATCTTATTCTTTTCCCACCAGCTATGGGTAAATAGCAGTACAGACCAGGTTCTATAGCCTTGGACAGCAACTGGTCTACCGCAGAAAGAAATGGCAACCTACTGCAGGAAAAAATCTGACTCGTCAGTCATGTATTGAAAAATATGTGATTGCCTAAGCGTGTATCACGCATGGCATATAACTGACTGAGTAAGAGGAAAATAAAAAAAAATTGTAAAGGGGAAGAGATTCCTCAAAAGAAGGGATAAAGGTTTCTTTAGAAAAATCATTTCAGGAGAAAGTGAAAGGAAAGGAAAAAGAAAGAATAAGGAACTAAGAGAGAGATTCAAGAAAGAAAGAAAGAAAGAATAAGAAAAAGTCCTTTCAAATGAAGGAAAGAATTAAGAAAGAAGAGATTCAGAAGAAGGGAAAAAGAACAAATCGAAAAATATAATTCAGCCTTTTAGAAAAAAAGAGCAATAGGATAAAGAAAAAAAAGAAAAAGGAAAATGAGTATGAAGTAAAGATTTCTGTAAACGATCTAGAAAAAGAGTGATTGGATGGATAATTAGGAAGAGAAAGAAAATTAATTGCAATTAAAATAGTGAGCAGAGAAAGAAAAGGAAGAAACAACCAAAGAGAAAGGCAGGAAGAGATTTCTTAAAAAAAAGAAGGAAACAAGAAAGAAAGATTAAAAAGTTAAATAAAAAAAATAGAAAGTTTAGTTAATAAAAAAAATTAAAGAGTGGAAGATTTTCTAGGAAAGGTACAAATGAGAGTGAGAACAAAAAAGATAGCAAGTGACAATATATATACAAGAGAAGGAAAAGTAGACAGAATGACAGAAAATCTAAGCATTCATTAAAAAGCCAAGGTAGAAGTGAAAGGCTGTGTGACAAGAGGCAATTTAAGGTGTAGCCCTATATAAACTACATTTCCTCCTGATAAACTGCATTTGAGTGAAATGTCAGTACTGGTGTCCACATGTACCACTTGGATTTGAGACAGGCCTAGAAATAACTTATTTAGAGGCTACTAATTGGCAGGTGCAAATATATGATGGCAAGGGAAAAACGATCATCCCCATGGCTACTAATTGCATCTCAAATATCAAATTTATATGTGATCTGATTATCAAATTATTTAGTTGAAAAGGTGAAAACTGTCCAAGCTGGACTGATTGTCATGGCAAGATCAATAGTCACATGACTAGCTTTTCCGTAGTGTCCATGGGGACACATTTTCCATGCCCAGTTGGATTGTATCCCAGTAGATTGGATTTGTAATGTATCAGGTTTCTTCTTTCCTTGGTCAAGCATTTGGGATGTAATTAAGAATTATTCACAGATTGGCGTCTGAGGTAATGACTATACTGTTTAAAGGTTTGTTTATATAATCATCTGATTGGAATTCAGAGCATTGTTCTTACACTGATTTTACAAGAATATAAGTATACAGTATCTGTCTATATTTGTGAGATGAAATATTGCAACTATTTACACTGTTTACATAGTTCAGACTATTGTCCTCATCTTTATTGTCATATTCACAACATTTTGGCTGTTGTACTCTCTGGCCTTCTTCAGGTGATATATGTTGGCATTTTGAACTAAACCCTTTATTTCATCCACCAGGGTACATTGTTCAAGTTCCACATGCTGTGCTTTTTCTGGATATCTCAACTTATCCCAAATGGAAGCGGTTCCATCCATATCGTGTTATAAATGTGGTAAGTTCCTGTGATTTTTTTGTGGAGGACGATTTGGCAGAATCTGCTGTTGCAGTCAAGCTTGTTAAGTATTGTGCCTTCATCGAGTTCAGCCAGTAGCTGATCTGTAGGGGGTAGAGGAAATTTCTCCCTTTTCACAGTTTCATTTTGCTTGATAAAGTAGACACACAATCTGAGTTTACTCTTGCTTTTGTGGACAGCGACTGTTGAGGCACAACAATCCGTTGGTGATTTCACTTGACAGATTATGTCTTCCTTCACCAGATGTTTCAGTTCTTTATGAACTTTCTGTTTCATAGGCAATGGCAATCTTCCAAATGTATCTGGTACACATGTTCCAGTTTCCCTTGGTCTGTGAACAGTTCTGGGAACTCTTCCTTGTACTGGTGCCCTTTGCTTCTGACAGCATTAATTGCTGGTCCTCCCAGTAGTGGTTCTTTCTGGCTCTCTATAACATATAGGTTTTGTTGTGAACTGTTGTTTTCTGTGGCCAATTTTGGTCTCCAAACAGCCAATAACCTTTATTTTGTGATGACCAGGTCTAATACAGTCTTTTGCTGGTTGGATGAGTGGGGAATTTTTCCTAAAATACCAGTCTGGAATTATGTTCACATCTGCACCTATATCTAGCCTAAAATTGATGGTTTTGATACAAACTCTAGTGGTTAACTTCAACCAGAGTCTGCCAATTTTGGGTAATATCCTTGCTGAATGCATATATATTTTCCATGGGGACTGTACCTAGAAAGTTTAAAATCCCATCTTCCTCATTTATTTCACTCACTTTCACTTTGTCATTCCTGCAAACAAATGCTGCCGTGTGCTTCTTTTGCAGGGCGATCATTCCTATTATCGATGGAAATTTCCCATAATGTGTACATTTGTTGGGCATTATGTTCAACTTCAGTCACTGTTTGGAGTAATTATTTTTGAATTTTGTCTTTGTAACCCAGTTAATGTGCATTGGCACCAGAGGAAGTGGTGTGTGTCTATTGTTTGGATGTCTCGTGAGCTCTGCCTATTTGCAGGCACTTGTCTAGAGAAAGCTGTTTATCTGACAGCACCTTCTCTCTGACGGCGTCTCTCACCCCAACAACGACTTGGTCTCGAATAAGTCCATCTTGTAGCTGTCTAAAATTGCAGTTCTTTGCAAGGTGTCCCAGAGCAGCTATATAGCTTGATGCTTTTTGATGCTTCTTGCTGGAATTTGCAAGATTGATAGGCTTCGTGCATTTTTCATGCCTACAAACTTTTTAATCACTGTCCGTAGGTCCATCTTGTCTTCCTAGCAGTCAAACTTCAACCCATCATATACATCATCATATACATCATAGGTCTACTCCCCAACAGTAGCTAAGAACACAAATGTCTGGTAAGATCCCTTGACAGTCTACTGGTGATGGAATAGTTGAGACAATTCTATTTAAATTTTGGCCAGCTGTTAGCAACGTTACTGGCAAGACTCATTCATTTGGGGTGGAGGGGATGTTTGCAGAGAATTGTTTTCTGTTGGTAAAGGTCATGTTGGAACTTATACACAATGTGGAAGAATGTAGTTATGAACAATACTTAAATGAGGCATGGATAGCGTCTTGAAGTGAGGAATTGGAGAGCCAAGTTCAAATTCCAGTCAAATCTGTTACATTCACTTACGTGCTAATACCATTGGGAAAGGTATGAATCCTCTTCTTTTCCTCCCAATAGGGTAAATAGCAAGGTAGACCAGATTCTATAGCCTTGGATGGCAACTGGTCTACCGCAGAAAGAAATGGCAACCTACTGCGGAAAAAATCTGCCTCGTCAGTCATATGTCGAAAGA
Organism: Acanthosepion esculentum; assembly: GCA_964036315.1. NCBI lineage: Eukaryota > Metazoa > Mollusca > Cephalopoda > Sepiida > Sepiidae > Acanthosepion > Acanthosepion esculentum. The sequence goes on along the minus strand of OZ038487.1, from coordinate 55,163,507 downwards.
TACATGATCGCCTAAGCGTGTATCATGCATGGTACGTAACACCAGGAGCAGAGCTTGATTTGTGTAGTCAACATCTTTGTGGCACGTAATGTAAGACTGGAGTTAAGGTTCAAGTAACTTAATTATTATTATATCAATGTGATACAGACATGTTGTTGGGAAGCAAGTTGTGATGAGTTCAATATTGAGAACAGTTCCTTAAAAACTTTCTCACATTGATAATATATAGTGACTAAAGAGCAAAAAATTACACATGATCATTGCTAATGAGTTTTTTTTATTCATTTCTCCTCAAACAAGGTGATAATGCCACAAAGATGCAAGAGGTTACTAGGAATGAAAGAGAATGGAAAGACTTTAGGAAAAAGAACTCAAAACCCAAGAGGAAACAAAGGATAAACCTTCTACTCCTGTTCAAAAGCAGAAATCCTCATTGGGTAAACCAAAAGCTACTGGACTCAGAAAATATCCTTAAGAACAAAACTACTTAAAATAATAACAGAAATAACACTGATAACACTTTTTTTATAACATAATTACTCTAATAGGTATACATTTTTTTAATCAAATCCACCCCAAGCAAGGCAATAAAGACACAAGGGGCTACAGGGTGTGGAAGAATTATGAACAGAAACATTACTAATGAGCTGGAAGAGACAAAAAGTAAATCAGGAGGACAGTAGATAGCAACTGATATGGCATTTAAATTTTTGGACAGTTGGCTGGAAGGCATGGAGCCAGAAGGGAGTCCACAAGTGTGAAGTTTGAGAAAAGAAACTGTTACCATAGAATTTATGGTTACATCTAGCCAGCTCAACTTTAAATAGATGATATGTCAATGCCAGTCTAGTACTGTGCTTAAATTAAAAAAATCTAAGTACCATAACAAAGAGCTTCTAGCGAGCCACTTAACAGTGAGGTTTCCAAATATGATGTGGATTTGCATGTTGCGGGTCCCGCCACAATTATTTTATTTTGTCTAGGAAAGGATCATGCCATTATGCTGGAGGTCGCTATCCAATGTGGTTGTCACAATGCAATTTATATTTGATGTAAAATAGCACATGGTATAAAATACAAAACAGAACGTAGGGTTGAAAACATAACAATTGCATTTATTAAGTATTTGATGTACATGTATGTAAACTGAAAGGTTAGATGGAGTTACGTCTCTTTGATTAGGAAATATTTGTACCTGAGCTCATAAGAATTAGATTTACTATTAGATTGTAGTTTAGAAGATTGAGTATGTGTTGAGTGTTTGGAATTGTGTATTGTACAAGTTGGTAAGAGTTCAGAAAGTACTTGCATGATTAGTTGTAAAGTTCTTTTACGTCTGACTGGATTAGTCAAGACAGGAGTTCTTTAAGGGTCACATTTTGGCAGTGAAGTTGAGACGTATGAGTGACGAAGAGAATGACAAAGAGAGTGAGCAAAAAAAGAGAGCAAAAATCACTCATGTTTGGTTTTTATAATCTGTTGTATCACATGACTGGATCAACTTTAGTGGGCGCGAAAACAGACCTGTCATGTGGAGGTTATTTGATTGGTCGAAACAGACCAATCAGCGAGCTAGATTGAAGGTGATTGACCATTGAATGCTTGTTATATATTTTCTATAAACGATGGTGGTGGTGGTTACCACAAGCTAATTCACACAATTATCATGAAGGGATTTTGTAGAAAAGACACATGGAGGCAACCTTATGGCAAAAGGGACTGAAGCCGAGCTGCAAGATCAGGACTGATAATATTGCTGATTCTTCTTATGATTTTATCAAAGAGCTCAAGGTAAATAGCAGGGACACCAGACCATATGTCGTAGCAATATTCTAAGCATGGATGAATGATAGACATATAGATATGTATGATAGATTGTGGAAAAATTTACTAAGAGTTGATTTAATTATTGAATAGATGATATGTCAATGCCAGTCTAGTACTGTGCTTAATCTAAAAAAATTGAAGTACCATGGCAAAGAGCTAATTCACACAATTTTTTTTTGTTGCTTTGTTTATTGTTTACAAAAGAAGTTATACAATAAGTATTATACCAGTATTGCTGTTGTGGTTCTAGAATTCATTTGATTCAGTAAAATCATTTTTAATATTTTTATTTGCATAATTTTTTATTATAATACATTTATTATAATTTTTATTTTTTAATAATAATAATAACAAATGTTTTGCAGATAAAGAGGAGCATGTGACTGATGGGGGAAAACAGTTTGAACATTGATTGATATGTTTATTATTGATATGTTTGTATAATCAGTGCAATGCATTTTGGATACACATTTTGTTTTTGCAATACTGCATACCTACTTTTTACATCCCCAGTATTTAATCTCCCATAAAAATGTAGAAAGTATATAAGAGCAAAACTAGTCAACTCTTTAAAGCTGGACTTGAGGAAAATAGAAAAGCCATGTCCAAAGGCAAAATTTTAAAAAAAGTCTTCTATGGTAGACCATCTCTGGAGAAAGAAGGAATCATACTTCTGTTTATGAAAGAACATCTAGTAGGCAAGGATCATTATTTAAGGATGAACAAAGAGAAAGAATCCCTTGGACAAATGTATAAAATATGCCAATCAGGATTCCAATATGGTGTAGATTTTACTTGCTTAGCAAAGAAAGGATTGGAAAACAACTTAATACACACATACATACATAGATATATATGTGTGTGTGTGTATATATATGTATATATATATATATATATACAATGATGTTGAGGTAGACGGTTACAGAGTAAGAGGCACAGTTTATAGGCACATATGAGGAAGATAAGGTTAATCCTAGACTTGAACAGATTAAGATTGTAATGATCTGGGAAACATATTCTTGGGAGTCAGTTCCACAAAGCAGTGATTCTTTGGAAGAAGATTCATGAAGTGAACTTACATCTCAACAATGGAATACAAAGAGAATAAGAGTGGTTCACTACCATGTGCATGGCTGTGAAGGTTAGAACTGGTGGAACTAAGGAATGTTGTTCATCAGAACACTTTCCTCGGAAATAGCGATGGAGCAGTGAGAGGCTTTCGATGTTTCATCTGTGAGAAAGGGTTTGTATGGTGGAAAATAATTTGTCACCCACAAAGACGCAGAAACACATTTGGACTATATCGGAACTGGAAAGCTCCTGCTCATATATGGCAGCAGTACTCTTGATCTGGCACTTGTAAAGGTGGAGGATAACAGGATGAGTCAAGTAATGACTAGAGGGATATAGAGGGAACCAACCATTTTTCCAGCCTCTTTAGTGATGGATCATATGCATGAGATCCACTTGGGGTCTGGATTGAGTTTGTTGCTGAAGGGGCATCCCTCAGGAAGCAACAATTCATCATGAGTGGTGATACTGAAAAAGGCTACAATGCTCAATGGCTGTATCATTGTGATAACAGATGTAAATAATAGCAAAAAAATTTTTATATAATATCCTTATTTTGTCTGTCAGTAATGGTTTTACTGATTCTTAAAGCAATCCTTTTTTCCTTGATTTTCCATGCACAGCATTGAGATAAAATGCCAAATCTTGCTTGAACAAAGTTTAAGTCCCAAATCCTTAAATGTTTTTGCTTATCTGGTGTTCCTGCTTGTTATATAGGAATAAAGTGTCGCTGCTGACATTTGGGTTTGAACACAGATCACCAGTGATCAAACACAGATGATTCCATTTGTAATAGTAGACCACGTGAACGCAAAGGAAATGTATATATGGGAATTAGTGTGGCATCTAATGACTCTTTCTACACTATCCTCTATTCCTATACAGATCGCTATTCTCTGTTCTATTCACTATACTATTTCTCTATATTGAACACTATAGGGATTACTATTCAGATCACTACTTGGCAGTTACTTTCAAGTGAGTATTATTGAGCAAGTACTATTAGTGTGAGTGTTGTTCAAAGGTGTCTGACACCAGTATTGTTCAATGGCATTACTATAGTTGTATCTATGATTACAAAGTCTCTACTACAATGAGCATTTGTTGGCATTGCATAAGTGGCAATAAGTGTTCGTTGATATCACAAAACTACTATATATCTTGATCAAGACAAAATCTACTGAAGGCTCAGTAATGTTATTGGTCCTTACCTGGCAACCTGACTTTAGTCACATTCCCACTACCATAATGTGGCCTCCTTGTGCCTTTTCTATGAATATTTTTACAGAAATTGTTCTGATATGTTTTCCTCCTTGATACCTTGACTACATGTATTTAAGTGTACTATTAGATTGGCAACTCAGTCTCATCCTTTTACTGTTGAAATAATGTAATCATAAGTTCATATGGTTTCTTCTCTTGTATATTTTGCCTGTGAAATTCTCTTCTGGCTTCTTGTTTCCTTGCCACCTACAATCTTCAGAAATTTAAATGCAACATCAATCACCATCTTCTGTCTTCCTAAATCCTGTTCCTTTTTTTCAGTTTCTTTTACTCTCAAGAAATCCTTGTGTCTTAGTGGCACTATTGCCTTGCTTACAGTGAAACATAGAAATAACAAAAATGGAGAAACAATGGTATAGTCAATGAACAGTTATTAAAAAAGTTGAAAATGCATTTAACACTAAAATAAAACTTGACAATTGTTTAATTTCCATTTTTCTCACTCTATTTGCTATGTCTCCACAGACTGCTGGCAATGAAAAATTGCTATGTTATGCTATATGTAATCATTAGAATAAGGGAACAAGGACACATGGCACAGTGGATAAAGGTGTTGGTTAGATCCAGTGACAGGACCCAAAGAGTGTGAGTTCAATACCTGGTTAAGGCAGTGTTGAACTTTCAGAGGGAAAAATTAACAGGAGATAACTGATAACTGATATCCATTAAACATGGCACGTGGAACTAGAACAGTCTACCCCAGTGAGCAAAATAAAGGGTTCAGTTCGACATTCCAACCACCTGAAGAAGGCTGGAGTGTACAACAGCCGAAACGTTGTAATAAATATGGTGACAAAGATGAGGACAATAGTCCGAGTCTTACGTTAGCAGTTAAGGACAAACAGAAAAATGAGTCAATTAGAAGAGGTCCTGAATGTTTTTTAGAAAATGACTTATCAAGCTAGATAGCTTTAATGGTTTTCAAATTCAAAACAATTTGAATATATAGAACAAGATTTGTTGGTAAATATGAATACAGACTACCCAAGTGTTTATATTTTGGCTTTGCTCTGACAGGTATACAAGAATACAAAAGGTGATTATATCCCTTTCATTGAAATAAAGTCATGAGGGTTATGTGATGGCTGGCAAAAGATGTCAGGGGATAAAGCAACAAATGGCAGCTGCAATGTAAAGCCCAGAGATGAAGGATGTCACTAGGCCACAGTGCTAGATCTTAGAGGAAAGACATATAGCCTCACCAGTTTCATAGAGAAACTGTTAAAATTCCAGTTTTCTTTTAGGGAAATATTGAAAATAAGGCTCCCCTTTTTTTTTATTTCACACTGCTTGTTGTTGCATACCTATTATAATTTCTTTGTGTGGGACAAACGTATATATTTATATATAAATATATGTATATATGTATGACTTAACATCATATAACTCTCTTGGAGAACAAAGTATGTTTGTCATTCCTTTTCCTTTCAGCCATTCCATTCCATCCATTAAATACAGTGTTATTATACCATGAATATAATAATGCTCATAATGGGGGAAATGTAAATGAGAAAATAAATTTTTCTTCAATAGGGCATGCATTAGGTATATGTAACTGGAAAGACTGCTCAGAATGTTAGCTGCCTGAAGATTGCATACTAGCTTAGACAGATTTGGGGTGTGGGAATATATTTGCTCTGTAATGAGACATTGAACACTTTTTCCCACTCCACAGTAGGTAATTTACTTGTAATGTGTGTGTGTATATATATATATATATATATATATATATTTTATATATATATATATATATATATATGTGTGTGTGTGCATGTTTTATTAAAAATGACAGACAAGGTACTACAGTTAAGTTTTTATTTAATTTTTGTGTTCAAACAAGAGCTTTCTTTTCTGGACAAAGAGTGTGTAAAAACTGTTCAAATATTTTATAGTTCTGAGCACTTTTGGCTATACCTTTAGCCATTATCAAGGTAATCTTATCTGGTAAGTTTGTGTGTGTGTGTTTAAATGGGTTCTAATGGAGCTGTGATCAGATAGGTGTAACGTAAGGCATCTCGATAAGCATAAGACGCCTTACATTACACCTATCTGATCACAGCTCCATTAGAACCCATTTAAACATGTACACAAACTTACTAGACTCCATTACAAACATACTAGTAGAAAACATAAATATATTAACTGCATCCACCTGTAAAAAAAGATTAAAAATAATGGAAGCTTTAATAAGAAAAAAGAAAAAGCCAACTCTTAACGATATTAACTACGAACAAGGCCACAATGTGCTGACCATGTTCGGAAATTAAAACATCCCTACAACACACCAAAACATAGACATAATACACACACTCGAATCATCCTTGATAATGGCTAAAGGTATAGCGGAAAGTACTCGGAACTATAAAATATTTGGACAGTTTTTCCACACGCTTTGTCCAGAAAAGAAAGCTCTTGTTCAAACACAAGAAAAATTAAATAACAATATTAACCATAGTACCTTGTCTGTCGTTTTTAATGAAACATGCATAAACAAAGGATTGCTGCCTAAATATACAACTATATATATATATATATATATATATATATATGATTTGGACATAGAAATCAACATTGCATAATGACTGTGTGATGATCACTTGAGGTATTGATTTCTATATCTACATTATCTATCTATCTATCTATCTATCTATCTATCTATATATATATATATATATATATATAGTTTTATGTTATAGTATATTTATGTGTAAAAGTACTCAATATCAGAAGCAGGGCATATGTAAATATAAAAGTAGGTACTGAGGCCAATGCAGAGTGGCGACAGTCTGTTTCATGCCTGAATGCAATCTTAAGGTCTGGGATTGTTTTCAAGCACAAAACAGACTGTTGCCATTGCCACTCAGTGTTGACCTCAATTTCAACTTATTTATAGGCAGCAGGTATTTGTTAAAATTTTTTATTAAATCTGTTTAATTTTTTATTGTATTTTTTATATGTAATTATGCAATAATTGTATTTTTGAAATATATAATTGGCTTCTAAGTAGACAATCAGTTTACAATTACATAGTGTGTAAAGTTGGGACCCTACTTTGTATCCAACTTTGCAACATTTGAAATTCAAGATGCAGTATAAATAAGGGAATTGGCTGTAAAGTGGATGATTGATTTATAATGTCCGTATGTAAATTTATGGATAGCATCAGTTTTGCAAGCAGTTAATCCAGCTGAGGTCAGATTGTAGAAATCTGCATACGCCATGTCATATTTTAGTATGAAAGTCAAGATTTCCTCATCAAAATTTAATTATTATTCTTTCATAATTCTTGCATTTGCATGTTCATACCAGATTTCTGGTAGTTATCACTGTAAGTCTGTTTCATGGCAAGTCTCTTCAAATCACCAGCACCTTCCTCAGTATCCTTGCCAATGATTATATTTCATTCATTTGGATGAGCACATCAGATATCTGGTGATTACGAGACAGCAAGTCTTTACAATTCTCCAGCACCTTCCTCAGTATTGTTGCTGATGATTCTATTTCATTAATTTACATGTGCACATCATATGCCTGGTGGCTATTACTGGTTATTGAGTAACACATGTCTCTTCAAACCTCAGCACCATCCTCAGTATTGCTGCTAATGATTATATTTCATTTAATTCTATCTGTGCAACAGATGTTTGGTGTTTATTGCTGGTGACAGCAAATATTTCCCAAGCTCCAGCATCTTCCTTGGCATCCTTGCCAATGATTCTATTTCATTAATTTACATGTGCATACTAGGTGTTTGGTGGTTATTACTGGTGACAGCAAGTATTTTCAAATTTCTAGTACTTTCCTCGGTATCTTTGCTGATGATTCTATTTCATTCATTTACATGTTCACATCATATATCTTGTGGTAATCACTGCACATGAGTGACAGCAAGTCACTTCAAATCTCCAGACAATTTCTCAGTAAGTTTCTTGCAGACCATAAAATAGTTCTGATCATCTCAATTCTTCATTGAAATTCTAATTTATCCTCTTTCTCTGTTGTGCTTATCTTTGTAGATTGAGTGACAAGCAAGTCTTTTCAAATCTCCAGCATCTTCCTTAGTGTTCTTTCAAACTTCAGCAATACCTGGATAATCTCAGCTGTTGCTTTTAATTTATTACAATTTTTATGCCTTTTCATCATTGTCTCTTGAAATCCAGCCAGCAAGCTTGTTTCTCTATGCCTTTCTTTTGTTTCTTTCCCTTTATTTTCTTCTTTCACTTGGTTTCCTTTTCATTTTTCTCAGCTTTTCTTTATTCACACTCTTTTTTTTCTCCTGAAGTTTTCCAATTTGATTTTGCTTAATATCATGACAGGTTTGTTGACAACAAGAGCCAGTATTACACTGATACTACACTGTAATCCTCCACAGTGGTGGCATGTGACACAAGGGTGGTTTATCATGGGGTGTCGATACACATGCATATGGGCCAATGATAAAAATTGCCCAATCCCAACTGTCACTGCTATCCACCGACCCTCTCTCATTAGCATAAGTAAGTAGAGTGCTGGTGCAGTGTTGGAGTCTCCTTCATTACAGAACTGTGAACTGCTTGATGGGAGAAACATGTCAAAGAGGAGAACAGATAATAGACATTGATACCAGCTTGAAGAATGCATTCTGATGTTGAAGTCCCAGTGCCCATGACCAATGTGATGCTGACGTTGCTATCCACCAATGCTGCCTATTTCGTGCCATATAGACATTTTCTTATATACATCTTTATAGACTTTTGAGAGTAGAATAATCTAGAGACTGACCAATTTTTCTATTTTGCATTCACTCATCACAGATACAATCTTTCTGAAATAGATAATATGAGTAGATTGACTGATTTCTCGACTAACTTGGTGAATTTTGATTAAAACTGAAGAAAAATTGTCCTTTACACAGTAAAAAAAAATCTAGATTTTAATAAAAATTTGAGTTGAAATATATACATGTGCATATATATGTATCTATATAAGGAAAAATTTTATCTTGATATCAAAAGGAAGATCAAAAAAAAGTTTAATTGAAAAATTTCATCTCCTCAACCCAGACAAGTTTGTCAATTGATCTTGTTGAATGAAATTGTTGAAGCATGACGAAAGTATAAATGGTAATGTCTGGAAAGCATCAAAGAAAATGTTTAATTCAATCATACTTGTCTGATAAAAGAATAAGAAAAAAAATCACTTGAATTGTTGAATTCATTTAATTTTACAAGGACTCAGCTAACCTACCACAAAAATACTTTATCTAATTATAGGCTAATTCTTTTAAAATTCTTTCTGTATTTTCATTATATATATTCTCAAATGAAAGTAACGAACTTCAGACGAAAGGTAGTTGTTAATTTAAGATTTAAGTACAATAGATAAAATCATGGCTATTACTCCTTCACCCCTCTCTCCAACTAAGACTTTTACAAAAACTAACAATAATAATAATTTCATCTTTTTAATATTTCTTTTACTTTATAATTGCTAAAACTTAAAAAATGTGTCATTAATTTTCAATTTTCCACCTTCATTGTTGTAAAAAGTTATAAAAAGTAGATAACATGTTTGTTTTTTTATTTATTCAATCAAACTTTTGAAGAAACTAGTCTTCGGTACATTCTTTTGAACTTAGCTATAAACTCCAAAGAAAATATCTAAAACCAGCTTAATGATCCAAATCTGGCACCAGACCATAAGCATATGGTTAGAATTAAACTCATCATCAAAGACTAGCAAATGTTTTGTTTTAGAAAGAGGTATTCTCTGCCCAACAAATAATTTCATATATATATATATATATATATATATATATATATATATATATAGTGCAATGGGTAAATTGTTACCATTTTATATTTTTAATTTTGTGCGTACACATTGTTTGTTTTTGTCAACTGCACAGTATAGTAGGGTCAATTGGGCTGTACTGTTTGGCATTTGTGCCAGAAGCCCCAATACAAACATTTCAGAGTGTTTTGGGTGTCAATTAGTGGACACTGCAGAGGATTCAGAAAGACTTGGATGATATATCAGGTCAACATTATAGTGTTTGGAGTGATCACTAGTGATGGCACCATTATGCCTCCATTCCTCTTATCACAGGGCCTCGGACTCAACACAGAGACCTATATCAAGTGCCTTGAGGAAGTAGTGCTGCTCTGGGTCAAGAGGGTGGCTACTGAAAGACCCTATGTCTGGCAACAAGACTCTGCATCTACCACACAAGCAGGTGAATCCAGTCATGGCTGTCAGACAATTTCTGCTTACACATCACCCCTTACATCTGGTCACTTAACTCCCCAAACTGCAATCCCCTTGATCATTATATGTGGGCACAGTTTAGCAAGCAACCAACAAAACTCTGTCACACCAAAGATGAACTGAAGGCAAAGTTTATGGAAGTATTTAATGTATGGAACCAACTTAAACAAGGAGACCATCCAAAATAGTTGCAGGAGATTCCAAAGTCATCTGGAGGTCGTGGTTGAAGCCAATGTTGATTTTATTGAATAAATTTACTCTTTAGTATTTCAAGATATTTTTGTGTAATTTTGTTAAATATGTCTGTTAATATGAGATGTCAGTGTTATTTTGATTTTTGCATAATTTAGATGACAGTTTTTCCATCACATCCTGTATATATTTTTTAACTATTTCATCCCAAGCAAGGCAATAATGCTAATAAGATGCCAGAGGCTACTGGGAGTGAAAGAGAATGAAAAGACTTTTAATGGAACTGAAAACCAAATCATAAACAAGAAGCAAAGGATAAACCTCTACTCCTGTTCAAAAAACCAGGGAGGAGTATGAACCAGATGATAGACAAACCTATCTACTCCTATTGAGAAAAAAAAAGCAAATAAACCATCAATAAAATTTCAGAGTTTAGATGGAGATGTTAGTTGAATTAGACTTTCAAAGGGACCAGAAACGAAATCCTATAGAGGAAACAAGGAATAAACTTCTACTCCTGTTAAAAAAGATTGTGGAGGAGTGTGAACCAGTTGATAAGCGAACATGTCTGCTCATAAATTTAAATCTTGCTTGGTTTGTGATGATCGTTTCTGACCATTCGACTCAGATAACTTAAACCTAGTCCACATAGCAGTGTAACTTTGTACTTGTAAAATCTTGAAATATAAAAAGATTTACAGGAGTTATTAATAATTCCTTTAATTCATTATTGAATGGGAAAATATCAAAAGATGAGTTTTCATGAAAATTCTTGTTTATCCTCAATAAAGTATTGTTCGTTATAGAAATGTTTAATAAAGTGATATCATAAATCTCCTTCCCATGTCTTGAAATGCCAGCAGAGATGAGATGTTTATTTTCCAAGCTATAAATTTGAAGAGTTAGTCCAAGATTAAGTGCTAGGAAGATATATTTACAAGAATAGTGAAAAAAAAAAAAAAAAAAAAAAAAGTGTCAAACTGTCTGGCGGCATTTCAAGACTACTTAAACTTTTTCCTTCTTGTCTGTAAAAAGCTTTGGAAACTTGAGAATTTCTAGTCTACCATTGCAAAGCCTTTCAAGAACTTTCTTTTACCATTTTTATGGAGTATTATAGTGTTAGTTAACTTTTTTGAAAACTTTGACAACATAATACACATTGTGGGTAATTACTGAAACTGATGGCATATAAGAGTCCCCTCTCATTAACATAGTAATATAAGGTAGGCTAGGCAAAATTATTGGTAATCATTAAAATGGGTAAACATTAGCTTATTAGATACCTTAACATCCTATACAAGACCTGGGAGATAATCTGGGAGTTATTATCATCCCAATAATGATGATAGGGCTTCTGTGTGTTACCCGCATTTGGTTTCACCAAGACGCTGTTAAACAGTTATAAAAATGGGACACTCCTGCTACCTTGCTTTTCTTTTCTCTCTTTTGCTCCCAGCCTTGTTCTGGGCATGGGGGATATCTTTTCCTGGATGACTGAACTTACACGCAGACACCCAAACAATTTCTAAATTTTAATGACATCTTTTTATTGCGTACTAGTGCATTTTCTCTCCTTTGTTACTCAGTTATAGAAAAACATGGAAGTTACAAGGTTGCATATTTGTTTGTATTTTAGTTGGGTGCCTGTTCAATATGTAAACAAAGAAGATAGAAGCAAACAAAAACTTGAGCTTCTGTGGATATTTATTCATTTTATGGCGACTCTAATGAAACAAAGTTCTTATGTCTCTTGGGTATTTCTGTTTTTGTTTTTGTTCTGGAGTTAGGGTAGGTAAATATAAGTACTGTATTCATGGTCAAGCTCAAGTCAGCCTTGTGCAGAGTTGGAACAACTAAAGGAAAGTTTCTACTTTATCATTGGATGGTCATACATGGTTATGGGATGTCCATTTTCTTTTTCTTGGTCCAGAAATTAGTCAGTACAAGCATCATTACTATGGTCAAGTCAGCCTTGTGCTGAGTTGGAACAACCAAAGTGAGTTTTATTTACTTCATAGGTTGAGGTTTTGGAAGAATGGTGTAAGTGTCATGCATTGGAAAGTGGGAAGATAGTTCAATTGTCAGTGGACTGGGGAAACTAACATTTCCCAGTAGGAACATAATTACCATGTGATTCACATTTCAGAGCAAAGACGATAAAGAGAGTGTGTCACAAAATGTTTTACTTTCTATAGGCTTCAACATTGCTTTGATGAAACCAAGTGGGGTAATCATGTTGAAAGTTTGTTTCCCTACTGACAATGCCGCCCCATTATTTACATGTGTAAATTTTTTGTTTGCCACTGATTTTAGTCCGACAAAGTGCTGATGCAACTGTTCAAAACCAATCTGTGCTGATTGCACAGATAATCATGGCTCATTCTCCCCCAGTCATCATGGTTATTCAGTATAACTGGTAGTCCCTCAGGTTGGCATCTGGTGTCTTCATATATCTGCTGAATGTCCGAGGAATGAATATTGCTGCCACGTCTGGTCTGGTACTCCTGCTAAGTAATTAGAGATTCTTGATGAAATACAAAAAAAAAACTGCAATGTTATTGGTCCTGATCTGGCATCTCAACTTCAGTCATTTTTCCACCACTATAATGTAGCTTCCCTGTGGCTTTTCTATAAATATTTTCATGGTAATTTTTCTGAAGAGCTTTCCTCTTCAGTACCTAATCTTTATGAATTTAAGCATACTACTAGATTAGAAACAAGTTCTCAACATTTTACCCTTGAAATGGCGAGATATAACCATAAGTTCTATGCTAACAGTTTGTTTACTCACACTTCTCACTAGTAGAACTCTCTTCTGGCTTCCAGTGATTTTCAAAAATTTAAAAGCAATGTCGATTGTTATCTTCTATCTTTTTAATTTCCATTCTCTTACTATTCTCTCTCCTTAATAATGATTTCTGTTAATCATACATTTTCTTACTCAGTAACCCGTTACATCTTAGTGACTTTATTGCCTTGCTTAAGGGGAAATGATTAAAAAATATATATGATTTGAATTGATGATAAATACTAGTGTGTCCATGTTTTGGTGTCCACAATAGAACATCACTTAGTTCATATTTACTTCTCTGGAAATGACTTGTAAAGAAAGTGATATTTTCAATATTTTATTGAATTGGAATATTAACAAATAACAACTTCAGTAGTAGTTGCATCATTTGTGATGCAAATATTGATGCATTTTGCAGAAGTGGAAGATCAGCTGATCTAAAGTTTAATCAATCTGATTTAAAACAAATATTACTTGCTTTTAGTTTATAATATCACAAAAAAGCATTATTTAGAATGCAGACAGGGTTTTTTATGAAGTGTTGACAACTGTCTCAATAGACACATGTTTGGAAATCTTTTCTACTGTGGTCATATCTTTAAAATTACTTGATGAATATAACATGAGCACATTTTTATATAATTTTTATATAACTAGCCAACAATTATAAAATTTAGGAAAATATTCTAAGTAATCTAATGGTTTAATGAATTTTAGGTACTTTGGCTTTAAATTTACTACTGATTTTCTTTTCTGATAATGTCAAGTATGGATGTCTGTATTTACAAAAATCAGCATATTATACATGCAAAAAAAATATAATATTCTTTTTAAAATACTTTGTGAATTGTAAAGTTTTTCCATTTATTATTAGTTGTAGTGTAGCGTTACTGACTTGTGGGAAGTAGTATACACTCAACTGCCTCATGATTAATAGCTGTAGCTATTTGGTGTCTTTATGTCTTCATATGTAAATGAGTCACCTCATCTCCCTGCACTAAAGAGGTTTTATTCCCTTATTTACCCTGGTACTTCTTCTGAGAGATTTTGTCTCCTCATTATCTTCCTACCTCTCCCTCAGAGATTGTCTAGATATGGGAGATCTTGATCTTTTTCTTTTTTTATAGGGGTATTGTTCATCATCAGTCTGTCTTACACAAAATTTCACTGTCTAGTTCATCTTGCCTTGACAGAACACTTTTGCCTTCATTACTTTCAGGCTCCCTGTACATTTCTCCATTGCTATCATGTTGCAATCTAATTTGGTCTGCATGCAGTAATATCCCATTTTTTTTTATTGTCATAGTATTCTGTCCACTTTGCATTATAAATTTTGCCTCTTGCAGATTAGAAACACTATTCATTTTATACAATAGTTTTTTTGTCTGTAGCACAGGATGTGGTCAATGGGGCTCTAATTTGTCTGCTTATGAGGGTGAATAGGCTTTTTGATCTTCCAGGAAGTGGTATTGTCCTATAGCTTAGCAACAAGCTAGGAAGAAATGTTTCTATCTTTTCTTTCTATTGTACACAGTTTTTCAATCCATTTTTTTATAGTTTGCAACATCCCTTCTGCTAATCTGTTTGATTGCGTATGGTACAGTGGGGTTTTATATGGTTTGCATCTAATTTTGTTTGACCACTGGCACAGTTCCTCATCATCAAACTTTGCAGCATTGTCAGATATTAGCATTTTCAGAATTACATTTCTTGAAAATATGAACCTTAATGCTTGTTTCACAGTCAAACTTCTTTTTTTGGAAACTTGTATTACTTCTGGCCAGCCTGAATACAAATCTACCAGTATTAGTAATAATCCTACTCTATTAACATGGACATGATCCATTTGTACTCTGTTCCAAGGTTTGGACACCTTAAGCTATGTATGTGTTTTTGTCTTTCTGAAATTTCTTCTATCATTGAACATTTTACACCTTTTTATGCATTCTTTTACATCTGTAGAATAGTCTGACCACCATACCTCTAGCTTTAATCTCCTTTGTGTAGATGTTATTCCACAATGAACATGTATGCTTTTTATAATTTTGCTCCATTACAAATTACACCCTTTTCTATGGTTAGCTTGTGTTTAACCTTTTTAAAACGCCTGTCTACCCGCGAGCAATTATTCCACTTATTATTTTTTATCCTGAACAATATACTATTCAATATGAGATCTTGCTTCATATCCTGAGCTAATTTGTCTATTGACAAAATATCAGTTTTGACCCAGTGTAAGAAAATATCTATGAATTTTTCCTCCTCTTTCTCACTTTCACAAGTAATGAACCTCAATCTTAACAAAGCATCTACATGCAGAATGGTATGCATTCATATATTCAATATCAAAGTCAAACACCATTAACATTAAGGCCCATTTTAGAATTCTAAAAGATGTTACCTTAGGAAGTTCCTTCCTATGATTAAACATGAATTCTAAAGGACCTTAGTAGGAATTTCTTTCCACTCAGAAACTGATGAGCTCTATTTGTTGTCCATATTATGGCCCAGGCTTCTTTCTCAATATTTGAGTAGTTCAATTCAGCTTTCGACAATTTTCTCGAAAGATACATAATAGGATGACCATCCCGAGTTAATATTCCCAAAATTGAGTGTTCACTTGCATCAGTTGTTACTACTATTTCCTTTCTAGTCTTGAATATTTTTACTACTGGCTTCTTTGCCAGAACAGCTTTTAAATTTTCAAATGTCACTTGTTGTTCTAAATAAATTCCACTTTCTTTTTTCTTAAAGCAGCAAAATGTCAATTCACAGTATCATTCTACATATCGTCTGTAGTAATTTACTATTCCTAAGAAAGATTCCAATATTGGTTTTCCATTTTAATTCTTTGTCCTTAATAGCACCAACACAAATGTCATCCTAGTAGCATATTGTATTTTTTATATCACTACCAATAACTTGCTCTATAGCCCTTTAAAAAATTGCACTTGCAGTTTTAATTGTATATGGCATTCTTTTCCATCATAATAAGCCTATTGGCATGTTTATTGTTGGGATATCTTTAAAGTCTTCATCAATAGGGATTTGATGTATGCTGACTTCAGTTTTAGAGAATGTTTTCATATCCACAAGGGAGTTCAAAGCCCATTCTATAATGGGAATAGTATATGCGTCTGCACATATTTTGTGGTTTACACCTATATTGTCGTCACCACAAATATGCAGATCCCCATCCTTCTTTCTTAAAATTATTAATGGGGAGGCCCTTTTGCTCCCTCTTGGCAGAATTTGCTTGAGTAGATCTTGTTCCAGTAATTTTTTAGTTTTTCAATAACTATTGTTAGTAGATGGACTGGCACTTTTGTGCTCAAAAATATGAAGGGGAGACATTTTCCTTTAGTCTTAACTTTGCTTCATATTTTTTTAACATTCCAGTTTCTTCTGCCTTGACTTTGTTTACTAATTTTGTCAAATTTATGTTCAGTTCATCATTTCCTATTAGACCATGGTTCTTTTCACAGTTTGCCATGATAATTGGTAATATGACAAACTTATTTTTTAGTTCCATGTAGGCATCAAAAATAGCCATATGTTTTCATCATGGATCCACTAAAACTGATTCAATTGGACAAGACTTTTCTTTAATCGGGATTTTCCTAATTTCTCCAGAAATTTCAGGGTATCAATGTCATGTCACTTCCTGTATCTAGTTGCATGTCCAATAAAATGTTATTGATTCAAATTCTTAAATTAAAATTCCCTTTTCCATTTTTTCTTTTCAATGAAAAACATCCCTACTTATTTCCTCTTCATTTTGTGGCACCATCTCTATGTTTTTCTCTTTGGATTTGCATATATGTTTTTCTTTTATATGCTGGACATTTTTGTTTTTCTCTGTGATGTTGATATCCATAAAAAATACACGTTATCTTTTTTCTTTATCACATACGTGTTCAGATCTGTAACTTTTGTTCAGTTAATTTTTGGAAATAATTCTTGTTGCTCAACAAATTCAACACACTGTTCTAGTGACATCCATCCCATTTAATTAGGTACCTCCAAAGTTTCACTAAAAAAGACTATACCATGTTCCAGTTTTACAAAAAAAATTGATGATTTAAATTCTCCAAGGACTTGTGCTTATAACTAATCCAAATATTAACCCCCAACAAAAATGAATTTCTCAAAATTTCATAAAATTAAATAAGTGAGGGGTAACAGATGTAAAAACAAAACATATTTTTAACAAGATTTTGTAAAAAGAACTTTTTCAACAATAATATTTGAAAGTTTCATTAAAATACAACAATTATTTGATTTTTGCAAGAATTTCCAGATCAAAATGTTTTTCACTACAAAAAGACACTAAAATTTCTTATACTAATTACTGGTCAACCACTGGTACAAGGAAAACACCAAAATTTTGTAGGTCCTAAAAAGGATCAAAAAATATAATTTAATAATCAAAAAATTATTTGGTCTTTCCTTGTAATAATAACATAAAGATTTTGATGATAAAACTTCATTTTTATTAAATTTGTGTCATTTTTTCATCATGGTATGGTCTTTTTTTAGCGAACCTTTGGAGGTACCTAATTAAAATATAACAATGTATATTTTTATATTTAACTAGTTTGTTCCCTGTTGCTTTGTTAACAGCGAGATGATGAAATTTCAAATCTAAATTGTTTTTCCATTTAAAATACTATATTTATTAAAAAATAAATTCATTTTATATACAAAAGAGGGTCATAAAAATTATTTCAAAGGGCTGGCTTATAGTTTTCCTGTTATCCAGAGTTTTTTTTTTTAAGTTTATTTTTGTCAGATTGAAAGAGAAATTAGTCTTCATGACACATATGCGCATTTCAGTTTCATTCAAATTGTGTGCCTATGTATAATGGTACTGTGCCTGTAGATTTTAATTCAATGACATATGGAAAAATATTCCTAAAACCTTTTTTTAAAAAGGCTTTAAAAATAATTCTATTTAAATCCAAATAATTTCTGAAAAGTTCAAGAAAATCCTATAATTATCTGTTATGTTATGGTTCAGAAAAAAAATTTTTTTCTTGTTTACAACTTCATGTTTTTATTGTTTAGTCAGGGTAGGGGCTGTCCAAACTGAGGTGGAAGGAAATATATTACTTCAATGTCTTATTTAAAACTGCAAAGTCAAAATATGTTTGTATGTGTGCATATATGCAAATTAAATGGAACATGCACATGTAAGTCATATGCATATACACAGTCACATGCAGATAGTGTGTTACAGATAGAGAATAAGATTTTCTTTTATAATATAGATTCATAGGCTTACAGCCATATCACATTGCAACACCAGTTCTAATATGATCACTGTTGCAACGTTGACCCTGATTAGTAACTAGATGGGTGACCGTTTGGGAATACTGTGTGTTGTAAGCTTGGATGTGCTGGTGGTATATTTGAAAAAAGCTCAGAATTGGAGATTGGAGACCTGAGTTCTAACCCAACTTGGGTTCATTATATTTACTTATGTGCAAATACTTTTGGGAAAAGGTATGAATCCACTTCTACTTCCTCACTTAGTAGGACTTGTATCAATAAATCATTATTATTTCCAAAACATTCTCACAATCTAAAATACTTTCTGGCTTTAAATAACTTGCAAAAGGTTGATAAGCCTTAATAAACAAATCAATCTCTATAAGTTATACTTTTTTTCGTATATATTTAATTTTCTATGACCTTGTCAAAAATTTTACAAAAAAAGGTGTATTCCCAATATGATACATGGCAAGCAATTTATTTGGGTTTTTTTTTTTTACTTTCTAAAAAGTAATCATTTACTTGAACAAACTGTTCAAATCCATTTAACGCTTATGTCTGAGAGAAAAGTATTTTACACGAGTGTTTGGGCTCAGTGTATCTCATCTTTGATAAGTAGATTTGGCAAGCATTCTGCTATTAGACTAAAAAAATTGCCAAAACAGAAAGGAAAAAAGAGCTTCACTCGGCTAAAAGCCTGGGGATAGGGGGATGAAAATTGAAGTCTAAGAATTGATGAGGAGTTTGGCTGGGGTAGAACTGAGATGTAAAATTCACTTTCAAAGTGAAACAAAATCAGACAGTTTAGAATCACTTGGTGTTGAGAGATGTAACTTTTTAAAACAAACCACACTGAGATACTCACATATATACAAACACACATATATACAGATACAAATTATACAGATGTCTACAGAGAGTATTGGCTACAGAACAATAGTTAGAAAGTTTATCTTGTAGACTATTGTTATTAGGGTGTCACAAAAATATTACTATTTTTTAACCTCTCAAGAGATTGTATTTTGAAGCTTATGTAATACTTGCAATGTGGCATCTTTCCAAGCTTTTTTGAGTGTTTTTTATCATGTGTTTATAATCAACAACTGATGATCATCCATTTCTTGGCTTTTATTTCAAGGGAAATGAAATTAAGACATTATTTAATTTAAAAGGTTTTCAATTGTTTTTATGAATAAGATATGTTATTACCCATGTGGCATTTGAGTGCATACTACTTTCTGTGAGTCAGTAACACTACACTAAAATACTGAAAGAACCAAACAAACAATTATCACTGGATAATTATGAATACGCACAAGCGTGGCTTAGGATACTAGCAGCTAAAGCTAGAACAAAAGAAGCTGAAGGATTTAAAATCAGTTGGAGGAGGAAACTAGATAACTGATCTCTTCTTGGCAACTGCTGGTTGTGAGGCCATTATAAACTATCAGCAAGTGCATACCCAAGACAGTTGGAGGAAATGGCATTTGACAATATGTCAACTAATAGTGAAAAACATACTCCCCAAGAAAAAAACTAGTGAATGCAGAGAGAGCTGAGTTCATGAATATTTCTCAAAAAGCAAATGAACCAGTCATTGAATATGTTTTTCATTTAAAACAGGCTGTTAAATATTGTGAAATTGAGAAACTTGGATCAGAAAACCAGTCAATCAAAGAGGATTTGATCAAAATGCAATTGGGAAACGGCCTTTAAATTGAGGATTTGAATACATTTACAACAGAGAAAGTTTTCATTAGGACATTGTATTAACATTTTTCAGTATCTCAAGAGATAATGTCTTTTATTGAAGCTTATTTAATGCTCTGCATATGATATCTTTTGATGGGCCCAGCTCTTGACGTTTTGTTTTTTTTTTCAATTTTGACTTCTCTTAGTCAGGATTTCTTCTCCCTTGTATTTTAAAGTACTATAATCACCAACTGATGGTCATCCAATTCTTAGCTTTTATTTCAATGGACAAGATGCCATATCTCAAGAGCTCTTGTCTGTTATTGAAGCTTATGTAATACTTTATGTATGATATCTTTCGATGATTCAATCCTTAAAATTATTTTGGACAGTACAGTTCGGTATTATTTTTTTTTTTTCACTTCCCAACTTCTCCGAGGCACTTTAGTGGGTTTGTGGCTCAATTTAAGAAAATGTTTCAGAAATACCAGAATCTTAATACTTGTATCCACCATTATAACATCTGATACAAAATATACATCTGAATGATATTGAAAATATGATCTGATATATATGAAATCTGAGCAAAAATTATCAGGACTGGTGCTATAAAAAGAAAACTACAACACATATCAATTTGGCATTTAATCTCCTTTGAAATAGTTCCCCTTTTGAACCCATGCACTTTATACAGCATCATTTCTACTGATGGATGAATTTCTGGAAATTTTGCCCTGTCACATTTTCTTCCAGACATGCTATAGCTGAAGAACTTTTGCATGAAAGCAGTCATGAATGGCCAGTCATCTGAAACACTGGCAGCTCTTTCCCAAAGGTTCTCTCTTTTGTCCTACTCCGTTTCTGCTTTTTTGTAAATGATCTGCCTTGGACCATTTTTACATCATTAATGAACATCTATTCAGATGATACCACAGTTTATGGATACTCTTCCAAAAAAGATTGGTGCCTTGCTGATGACCTCTTTTGAACAAGTTCTAACAGCTCAATATTGAAATAACTGTTTTCTTACTTTCAGTACCTCAAAAATCAAGGTAGTATCCTTTCATTATCACTGATCAGATCCTTTGGTTTATCCAGTCATCCTGAGCAGTTACACTCACAATGGGTCTCCATGCTTTGAACATCTCTTGGGTTTCACATTCACTACATATCCCCGATCCACTGCACACTGAAAAAATGGTCAGAAAATTATATCACTTCAAAAAATATCTGACTCTTTCTGCCAATCTTTATCTTTACAAGAGTCAGACCAAAAATGGAGTTTTACAGCAATATCCAGGGGGGGTGGGGGGCATTGAAAAAGTTCCAAATCGTTTACATGTTTTTCTGGGGGAAAAAACCTATTCTCTACTTTGCAGCCTCTTTCCTGCAGAAGCAATATTGATAACTTATCTCTATCTCCAAATGTTCAGATGAGCTCTATTCTTCAGTTCCACCAGTTTAGACCTTTACAACTAGGAGATGCCATGCTACTTCCTTGGAGTTGAATTAT
The DNA here is from genome assembly GCA_964036315.1 of Acanthosepion esculentum. Classification (NCBI taxonomy): domain Eukaryota; kingdom Metazoa; phylum Mollusca; class Cephalopoda; order Sepiida; family Sepiidae; genus Acanthosepion; species Acanthosepion esculentum. The sequence goes on along the minus strand of OZ038487.1, from coordinate 55,141,617 downwards.
CCTCATTTCCCTCATACTCTTAATCTAAGGAGAAAGTTCAACTCAAAGAGCTTTTTTCAAAGAACTGCTACTTTGTAGAACAGATGTTTCTCTGAACCCTACAATCTTAACCTCTTGAAGTCAAGGGTCATTATTATCTATCCTTCTTATACTCACAGTTTTCACATCCTAATACGTTTACTTTCACTCATATGCATCATAAACATTTTAACATTAACAGTCTAATTTGAGTGGCTCTCTAGCTTTGTATCAAAATACTTTTTCCTGGCTTTATACATGCCACATTTCTGTTTTGATTGATTTGTTTTTTATGGTTTATCAACTCTTTGTGAGTTATTTAAAATTGAAATATTTTTGCTACCTTTCAGATAACTTGTGTATTTTATCATAAAGAAAATGGTTCATATTTAGATTTTTTAATACTTTTTTTTTTTAAGCATTTCACCCCAAACAAAGTGGGAGTGCCACTAGCATGCAAGGGGTTACAGAGGGTAGAGAACAAAAGTAAAGAGGTGTGTTTGGGGAGAGGATAAAGAGACAGATGGAGAACAAGATCAAGGTATCAGAAGATGTTGATTGTCTTTACATTTAAATATTTGAAGGTTATACTTATCAGGGAAGCAAGTAAAAGTAAGAGAATTCCACAGATGAGAAGTGCGAGAGAAGAAGCTGTTTAAGTAGAAGAGATGGTTACATTTAACCGTTTCGACTGAAAAGGTGGGACTGAGATGCCAACCTAGTAGCTCGCTTAAATTCATGCAGTCTGGGAACCTGAGAAAACAACTCATCAGAACAGTTGCCATGAAAATATTTATAGAAGAGACAAAGGGAAGCCATGGCATGTCTGTGAGAAAGCGACTGTAGAGTAGATGCTAGTAGACGTGATATATTGCATATCCATCTCTGGATTTTGTTGAGGACCTTGAGAGTTACAGTGGAGCACTAGACCATATATGACAGCAATATGCAAGGATGGATGATTGATTTATAGATTTGAAGGATGGACTCAGATGAGAAAATCTTTCTGGCACAACACAGAGAACCAAATTTCCTTCAGGTAGCTGAAGCTATTGAGTCTATGTATTTGTTCCACCTCATATCAGCTGACAGCATGTGACCAAGCAGGTACAATGAGGCACTCTCATGGAGTTGGACATCAGCCATTCTGATAGGATGCAGGGAGGATTCTCTGTGGTGGGTAAAGGAGAGCACTTTCATTTGGAGGCGTTGAAGTTTACAAGCCATTTCCTGCCCCAGTCAACCACAGATTGGAGGTTCTTTTTGAGAATGATGGCCAGGTTAATTTTGTCAATGATACCAGACTTACTATTGAAGTATGAATAAATAGTAGTGATGTCCACATAGATGCCTACTTGGGAACTGATGACATCAAGAGCATCATTAATGAAGATCAGGAACAGTGTGAGACCCAAGATAGAGCTTTGGGAACACTGGCATTCATGGTAAAGGAAGTGGAGGAGAACCCCTTTAGGATGACCTTCATTTCATGGTTTGATAGGAATGATTGTATTAAGTCATATAATTGTTCTGTAATGTCATATCCCGGAGCTTACAAAGAAGGTTGACATGCCAAACCCTGTTAAATACTTTAGAGATATCTAGAGCCACAGCTCAAGCTTCTAACATTAATATTAAAAAAAAAATTCAAATATAAACCATTTTAGACTTGTTGCCATCCAAGGCTGAAGAGTCCAGTCTGCCCTACTACAGAAAATAGAAAATAATGAAAAAAAGTCAGCAAAGGAATTTCTTTTTAGGAACCTTTGTTTTATATTTTATTTTAGAAGAAATCTTTTTTCTGTTAATGTCTGCCATCTTTTTTGTCTGTTATTATTAAAGTCATTTTTTTTTTATCCAAAGAAGCATAGACCATTACATCAGTGGACCAGATGTTTCTGGTGTTTTTTTGGGGGTTTTTTTTTTTTGCATATATATGTATATATTAATCTTTCTCTTTACAAATCTAGGTCAAATATTTAACAATTTATGTATCTCTTCAAGAGTCGATTATATTTATTCCAGGATATCAAATTAGCTATCTTATGACTGTTATCATCTTTAACCATTTTTTCCCTAAATATGAACTGAAGCAAAGGAAATTGTCCATGCCCTCTTCAACTACAGAGGCCATTAATTGGCATATCAGGTTTTCTAATCTTTTTATAGGCTTACTCTTTTACTGCCATAGTGTCTACATTTAGTTTTGACTTTCTGGCTCTCTTCCTTAAAGTCTCTTCTTATTGAGTTGCTGGTTGTCTTTTGGGTATGCCAAGTTTAAATTCTTGATGTTCAGGTTTTTTAGAGAATGGAAGTTGTTTTTTATAATTTATTACAATTATTTTTTTTTCTTATTTTTATATATTTATTTTTAAAAGTATTTCTGTGGCAAACTGACGTTCTTTGTTGTAATTCTTTTTTGTTTTTTGTTAATGTTCGTATTTGGGAATTTTCTTTTTATGTAACATTTCTTTGCCTTAATTTGTTTTTCCATTTCCCATAATCCCTCTTCTCTTTTTTTGCTTTCTTTTCTGATTTCTAAAACAAAATAATTAAGGATAATAATAAAAATATAAATTAAAAAGCGCCTAATAAATTCAGATACATTTATATAATAAAATCGTTTTTATGTTATTCTTTCCTTGGTGATTATTCCTTTAATAATTTTATAAAAGGATTTCTTCAGTATAGTACAATAATTTCACCATATATGAGGGAGAATCAATGTCAGTAATAGGACACAGGTTTTAGCTGAATTTTGGTCTGTAAGTTTCACTGTATAATGTTTGATTTATTCTGAACTAAGTGCATTGTCAATGAAAGATATATTGAAAATGTATATTTTTTATGCAAAATAAATACTTTTTATCATTAGATTACAGACATAGTGAAGTTCTTTTGTATAAGGGTGGATCAATAATTTCATAGCCTGAGTGCTATTAGTGGAATTTTGATCTGAAAATTTCAGTACATAATGTTGGTCTATAGGATTAATATTTACCACAGAGTTAATAGTTTTTGGTCTTTTTCTTGTCAATACCATGTTAATTAAATAAATATTTATTATTCAAAGTAAATGCTTTTTTCTTGGATAGGCTACCAACTAAAGTGCCTTGACAAGAAATAAGATTATGTTGTAAAATAATATATTTGATATGTAAAATAAATGCTTTTTCAACATTAGATATTGAGTTATTGATCAACCTTCAAATTCATCAATGAGTTAAGGACATTGACAAGGAAGGAGACTATGTTAGAAAATAAATATTTGTCATGTAAAATAAACGCTTTTTTCAATAATAGGAAAACAACTTATTGATCTATTTTACAGCAAGGTTCACCCTATACAAGGCCTGAGGGTCACTCGAGATAGAGGGTTATGTTAAGGGTTAGTTTGTATGGATTGGAGGGGAAGATAACAGTTAACTCTAGACTTGAACAGGTTAAGATTATAGTGATCAGGGAAACATCCTCTTATGAATCTGTTCCACAGTGCAGTGGTTCACAGGAGGAAGCTGTTTGAGTGGAAATTACTTCTTGCTGATGGAATACAGGGAATGTGGGTCACTACCAAATTAAGTGCATTGACAAGAAAGAAGACTATGTTATAAAATAAACATCTGTTGTATAAAGTAAATACTTTTTACAATAGTAGGACACTAACTTACTGATATTTACTACCAAATTAAGTGCACTGACAAGGAAGAAAGCGATGTTGTAAAATAAATATTTGTTGTATTTGATGCATTTTTTTAACCATTAGGTTACTTAATTATTGATGTACTCCATTAGTTTTATGATAGTTTGTCATATAAATGCTTTCATGAAAAAACATTTATTTGGCTAAAATAGTTTAACATAATAAATAATGAGGCATAATTATTTGTTATCATTTTGAATACTCATTGTTTTGCTATTTAAGTTTTTATATCAAGTCACACTTTATGTTTGTTTCTATCTGCAATAGAGATCATGGGCAACTTAACTGGTTTGATCAGCAAACTTTTCTTTTCTTGACACCCAGCAGGATTATAAACAAGGCCTATCAAATGGCAGATGAATTCTTTTTATAGGGTCAATGGCCATCTGGAACTGGGTAGACTGGACTCCATAGATATCTATGTCACCAGTGTGGTGATGACCTGGCATTGCTGGGCAAATTCTTCCTATATTGAAGTCACTACTCAAGGTGGAGAGTCCCCTTAATCAAATTAACAGCCACATGTCTCTGACCAAGGTGAGCCTTCAAGTCAGAGGATATTGGCTGTTGTTTAGGCTTGAGAAATATGAGCTCTACCAGGTCTACTTGCCCAAGGCATGCTATACAATGAATGAATATCTGTCTTTGAATTCAGATATGTGGGGGGAACACCAGCCCTACAAACCCACACAGTTATAGGAATGATAAAGATGAGGGATTTAAGTCTCTCTGTTCAAAATACTTATATTGTACCCATCAAGTAATTTTAACTTCAGTTTAACTCATGAAGTAATCACAATTCTCATCTCAGGATTTTCTGGTATGATAGTTGGCTAGTAAGATTTAAAAACAAGTCCTGTCAAAGAAATGAGGAGCATTGTTATAGGGCCAAGGGCAAGTTAGCACAATGAGGTAGATTGTGCTCTATAGCTATGTAAGCAAACATTGCAATGATGGTGGAGGATTTCAACAGAACTTCCTCCTGATAGATTCTGGAAATATATGGCTGTTGATTCTATCTTGCATATCTATTGGGTATAACAACAGAATTGTCCAATTATGTAACAGCAAAATTGTCCAATTGTTACATTAAGCTTTGAACCACTGTATCTTAGAAATGATTAAAGATATCTTACTGGAATTCTCTGAGGTTTTTATAACACTATTAGACTCTACTTTGAGCAATAAGAATGTATTTAAGTTGAAATGATGATCCTTCTTGCTGTTATGACCTCCTGATCCAGTTTTCCTCTCTATTGTTCCTTCTTTTTTAAATTTATTCACTTTTCTCTTCATGGTTCTTGAAAGGGTTTGAAGATGGAAGCCAGTGTATAAATGTTGGTGCCATTACTGAAGGCCTGAATGATCTTTTTCATTTCATCATTGCTCAGTTGGGAAGACATAGTGGGGCTGACAAAATTATTTTATTCTGTTCTCTTTCTAGCTGAATAACTCAGTTTTTCAGTGATTCTTACAACAAATGGTGTCAAGATAGCTAAATGTCTTATTTGAAAATCTGGAAAAAAGAAACTCAATTAGTTTATTAGATTTTTAGATTTTAAACATTTTGTGGGATGGACAATTATCCCATGCTGCTCCATGATTTGGAAATTTTGCTGTTACAACTGGTATAAGTTTACCATTTATCCATACTTAGAATATTGCTGCCACATATCATTGGGTGCCCCTGGTACAAAATCCAAAGAAGAATCTGCAATATTATTGGCCCTGATCTGGCAGCTCAACTCCAGTCACTTTCTATAAATACTTTCATAGTAATTGTGCAAATGAGCTCTTTGCTAGAGTACCTAGAGTTTGTTTTTTTTTTAAATTAAGCACAGTTTAAGTTTTTTTAATTTAGACTGGCATTGAGATCTTACCAATTTAGAGTTGAGCTATCTCGATGCAGTTGTAAATTCTATACTAACAGTTTCTTCTTCTCTGTTGGACTTTTCACTTGTGGATCTCCCCTCTGGCTCCATGCTTTAATCTGCAAAAGTTTAAATGCAATGTCAATCACTATCTACTGTCCACCTGATAACTCTCTTCTCTTTCTGCTCATCATTAATGTTTCTGTTCATAATTCTTTCACACCCTGCAACCCCTTATGTTTTAGTGGCATTACTGCCTTCTTTGGGATGATTCCAATTAAAAGAAAATCTGTGAAGCCAAAATTTACTCTATTTACATTGTTTGGATTGTTGTCCTCATCTTTATTGCCATATTCACAAGATTTCAGCCATTATATACTTCGGCCTTCTTCAGGTAATATTCATTGGAATTTCAAAACAAACCATTTGTTTAATCCATGGGGGTAAATTGTTCTAGTTCCACATACCATGCCTTTTCTGGATATCTCAGTTTCAGTTATTTAACTTTAGTAAGTAAACTCTCAAATATTCATTCACCTCTGCTGTGGCCAGGTATTGAACTCACAATTCTTTGGGTCAAGTCAGTGGATTTCTTCAACCAATGCTGTTATCCACTGGACCATGTGTCCTTTAAGGAGTGAACATAAGCTGTGTAGCAACTCAATGGCCACACCCAGTCATGGGAGTGATGATGATTATGATGAGTTTAAGCTTCTCTATTCATAATACTTCTATTGTAACCTTTGATTAATCTTAACTTCAGGTTAACAAATGTCACCTGAAGAAGGCTGGAGCATACAGTGGATGAAATGTTGTGAATGTGACAGGAAAGGTGAATAAAACAGTGGAAAAATGTAACTAGTATAAATAGTTACAATAACTCATCTCAGATGTATAGACAGATCCTGAAGAAGGCCTGAGCTTACAACGGCAGAAACATTGTGAATGTGACAGTAAATATTAATATGACAGTCTAAACAATATAATTAGTATAAATAATTACAATACGTCATCTCAAATATAAACAGATGAGCTTTCAAGTTGGAGGACATTGGCTGTGGTTTTGGCATGCAGAGGGATGGACTCCACCAGGTCTGCTTGCCCATAGCATACTGTAAAATGAATGAATATCTCTGCAGCTTTCCACCCAGATATGTAGAGGGAACAGATCAGCTGTGCAGCAACCCAATGACCACACCCAGTCATGGGACTGATGATGATTATGATGAATTTAAGCCTCTCTTTTCATAATACTTCTATTGTAACCTTTGATTAATCTTAACTTCAGTTTAACTCAAGAATTAATCACAATCCTTATCTCAGTATCAAAACTAATGGAAACTCATAACAAAATGAGGAAAATAAATGAGATGAGAAACAAGAGTGCAAATAAACTATTGAATGCCATCTAAAGGGAATTGTAGAGACAAATACATTTATATCTACACACAAGCAATTCTTATTAGAAATTTATTATAGGAGAATAGGAATCTATATTTCCCACTGTTGACCCTTTTAATTTCAGGGATGAACTCCCTTTTCTTTTGACAGCTCAGAGCCTATCTGGCACCCAAGGAATGACATTAGTCTACGAATAATAGAGAATGACAAAAATACCTTTTAATGAATTTCATCATTCCTTTGTCCATGAAAAATTACAATAAACCAATGGCATGTCTGCTCATATGCAAATGACTGCGTGCAAACAGACACGCAAAAGCAAACATTGTAATGACAATATTAGCCATTTCCCCCCAAGGAAACATTTGGCATTCATTGACTGAGCAGCCAATACTGCTTTCATTTTAAATTTATAAATATTTCTCTTAAAACAATTTTTTTAATTATTTACAGAGGAAGAGTGCTGTTATCACTTTTTCCAGTATTGATGGAGGTTTCCTTCCTAACCTTTTATTTGATGTAGTGCAGAATGTCAACATCTTGATTATGCCATTATTTTCTCTTCGAGTTACATGTGCTATCCATTTTAATTTTTGCTGCTATTGGTAGTCTCCAAATGATGTGGTTTCACTTATTTGGTGCAGTTCTTTGTTTGTGATTCTGTAGTGCCAGTCTACGATTTTCAAAGAAGGACAGTCTTTGACAAGTTTCATTTGCTTAAAGCCATTTTTAACCATTGATGTACATCTAGATATTTTTTTAATCATTTCACCCCATGCAAGGCAGTAAACTACTAAGACACAGGGGATATTGAGTGTGAAAGAATAAGAAAAAAAAACATTGTTCAGGAACAAAAAAAAATAGAAGAGTAATCAAGAAGACAATTAGTTTCAGCAATTTGAATATAAATAACTTCAACTTTGTTAGTTTTCATTTATTTATATATTCATTTATTTTAAAGTTTATTTATACTATATTGTTTCAGCTTATGGCCACACCACATAGAAAAACTGCAATCATCAAAGTTAAGCAATGCAGAGTCTGATCAGTGCCTACATTGGTGACCGCTTGGGAATAACAGACGCTGTAATCTTCGATGTGTGGATAATGGCTTAGAATTGTTAATCAGAGAGCTGAGTTCCAATTCCCATTGGGTTCGTTATATTCACTTACACACAAACATCCTTGGGAAAGTTATGAATCCACATCTTCTCCTCTCAGCCATGGGTTAATCAGTCAGCTTCTGCAATGTTATCCTGGCAATATGGAGCTGAGTCTTGTTAGGGAACAGAATTGGATCTTGTGGATTAATCAGTGCTGGTTGCATTTTACTTAACTGAATGTGCATTTCATCCAGTTGCTGGCAGTAAACATCGGCAGTGAGGTCTTGGTTAGATTTCAGAAAGCTGTAATGGGTAACACCAATGGCAGACCACCAAACAGTCACTATAATCTTCTGTTGGCACAAATCCGGTTTTGGAAAGTGTTTGTTTCTTTTATCATGATCAGGCCATTGAGCAGATCATTTACTTTTAATTTTATATCACTCTCTTTTGGTTTTCAGTTAAATTCTGAAAGCGCTTGATAGAAACTTAACAAAGAGGACAATTTAATCATTAGGAATGAGTAATACATTTTCTGTGCAACTATGCAAATAATAGAACACAAAATGCTCTTTCAAATTTGGATCAAATATGGATTAGAATCTGACAGAATGATAGGATAAGGAACAAATAGGAAATATTTATGAATTTAGAATGTTTCACTTATATTTAACCTTCATCAGAAATTAAATATAGAGGAAAAAAAATTCTGGCATTTTTATTTTTGTGTTTGTTTTTCATTGGTAAATTAGACCTGACATGTATTTGTCCTGTCAAGAAGCATTCGTGTCTATAATTCTTGTGTGTTTGTGTATCATAATTCTATTTGGTCAACGTGAGATTTGGCTGAAAATGTATTATTTATGTCTGGCCATGTCCATATGTTGACTGGGAGATGCTTTGTGTGGCAGTGAAATAATTTAGGTTACACTGGTTTTAGGTAGACTGATCTTAGATTCTTTAAGTATGGATTTTATGAAAGTTGATGATATAATAAAGTGTGTTTAGTGTGTGTTTATTGATAGAAAAATATTTATCAGGATTCTATCAAAGCATTTTCCATGTAACAGATTCTTCTTTTCTTATTGTAGTGACACTTAATAGAAGTTATGACCTGTTTTATTTCTGTGTTTTACAAGTGAGTTCAGCAGGCTGTCCCAATGTAGGTCTCTTTTATGTTCAAAGATGCAGACATTTAGATTTCTGGATGTTTCACCTATGTAGCTCTTCTAGCATTGCAGGTGTTATATTATAAATCCCAGCATCTGATGTGGTGGTAGACCTATTTTTCTTGCTAACTAGATCTCTGATTATCTTGGAGGAGATGGTAATAATCTTAGTGTTGGGGATAACTAGTTTGTTCTCAAATTTTATCAATAGAGTATTGGAGGGTAGTATTAGAAGGTTCTTGTTTTCAGTTGTTAGTGGTGACTACTTTTTTGGACTTGTGGATTTTGTAAGCTCGTTTTTTAATGTTGAGGATGAATTGATGTGTGTAATGAAGAAGTCTAAGCATTTTTTCAATTTTTTCTCTACTTTATGTAGGTATTTTGGGTTGCATATTCGATTATGTACAGGGTGTGATGGTAAATCATTTTATATTTTTAATGTGCATGTGCATTGTTTGTTTTTGATTTTGTTGAATGCACAGTATAGTAGGGTCAGTTGGACATGGTCTTTGAGAAAAAGAGCACCATGACACAATTTACTCAGCCAGAAATTTGGAAATGGCATTTGTGCCAGAATCTCCAATATGAACATTTAGGTGTAAATCTGAGGACAATGTAGAGGATTTAGAAAGAGTTGGATGAGTCTAATGGTGATTACGAAGGTACAGCATCTCAGAAAACTCACTCTGATCATTCTGATAAGAAATAACTCCCAAATTTGTTGGTGAGGGCTTCAGACACAACACAGAGGCCTACACCAAGTGCCTTGAGGAGGTAGTGTTGCTGCTCTGAGTCAAGAGGGTGGCTGCTGAAAAATCCCATATCTGGCAACAAGACTGCACCATGCCACACAAGGAGGTGAACCCAGTCATGGCTGTCAGACAATTTCTGTAACTATATTGCCACTTATATCTGGCCACCATATAAGTGGCATGGTTGGTCCTATCTGTGAAGGTTAGACCTGGCAGAACCAATGAATGTAGTTTGTCCGAGCACTTTCCATGGAAGTAGTAATATAGCAATGAGAAGCTCACAACATCCCACCAGTCTGAGAGATGTTGGAGGTTGAAAAATAATTCCTCACCCACAAAAACTAAGAGCTGCTTCTGAACTCTCTCAAGACTGGAAAGTGAGGCCCGGACAGCTCTTGCCCAAATATGAGAACAGTACTACCACAACACGCTACATGTATGCACATTCAGGCAAGACGGGTGCATTTGAGTGAATGAACATCTGCAGAGATGAGTGCGTAGCTGCACACATACACACACAAATATATGTGTGAGCACAAAAATACAGAAAAAAAACTTACAACAATGTTAAATATATATAAAAAAAAGAAAAAATTGGCAAAATATAAGTAATAAATTGCTGATACCCCCCGAAGAGTGGATATACAGACCTGCCTACAAAACTCTGGAGTCAGGATGCTGAACGTAATATAAATCAGCTAATTGACAAACTTTTACTCTCATTAATCCTATATAAAGGGTGTTCTAATAACTTGGATTCGATTTTAAATGTGAATTAAGTTTAAGCATCTAATGATTTTTTTCTTTTTCTTTCAATATTTGGCGGACATTTGGGTGATATTATTTTTTACACATAATTGCCATGACTTAAATGACATGATCCAATAGAGAAATAAATAAATTTTCACCAATAACACTGATTTATTTACTGCTAACTTTGATCCATTTTGATGAAACATCCTTTATATATATATATATATATATATATATATATATATATATATATATATAGACAATATTAGTGGTAAATATACACATACATATGCAATTATATATACAAATACATATATGTAAAAAAATAATTACAAGAGGTAGAACTCAATGTCCAGGACAGAGTAAGGATATAATAAATGTGTATTGTGTGTGTACATATGCGTTGTAGGGGTCTGGGCGGGAGTATAAGATTTTATCGCCTATGGGGTGTGTGTGTCGCCAAGAAATGTACACTGTTCCGGTATATCTTCGGACGTTTGAAAATACGCACCCTTTTCTCACTGAAACCCCTCTTTAAATCTTCCCTCTGTTAGATTTTAATGCCCTCTCCACCTTCGGACCTCCCTGTCTCTCTCGTCTGTTACCCCTCTATATAGATCACAGGTCCCCCCACACTCTCACACATACTCTCACCAATTTTTCCCGGAGTTGTTGTTCCGTTTTCTTTTTGAATCTGTAGGTCTGATGAATTGGATCGTTCTTACGATTCCAATGGAATAAATTATGACCATGGAATATTAGTGTTTAAGTCTTTTTATTATATATATATATATATATATATATATATATATATATTATTAGCCATTTCAAGTCCATTCCTGGATATGGCCTTTCCCCAAAGCCTACCATGATACCCAAAACTATGCCCTGCTCTGCCATGTCTTACCAAAAAATCTTTCTATCTAATCTCTTTATCTTCTCACTGGTCTTATCCTAATGCATTTGTTACCCACTGGTCTCCCATCAAACAACCTTTTACTGCATTAATCTTCTTGTGTGTCGTACCCACCACAATTTTTGTTGCACAATCACCTCTATGATGTCAATTAGCATGTTGACCGTTTTCCATTTCTCTTTTTGAATTTCTTATTGACAAGTAATTTTATTGATTTCCATCGTATTATACATTCATTATAGACTTTGTTTTATGTATATTGGCATGGCGATTTTCATTATGTCTTTATCAAATTTTTTTGTTTCATTATACAATATTTTATTTCATTTTCATGGCTTTTACTGTTGTCACCTATTTTAAATAGATAAATTTCTGGATGTATTCAGGTTTATGTACATATCACATTGAAACACTAGTTCTCATTTAATCACCGAAGTTAAGCAATGTTGAACTTGGTCAGTAGCTAGATGGGTGACTTCTCGGTGCTGTAAGTATGGATGTGCAGGTTGTGTAATATATAGTGATATAGAATTAGAAATCAGAGAGCCAAGTTCGAATTCCAGTTGGGTTCCTTACATTCACTTACATGTAAATACTCATGGGCAAGGTATCAACCAGCTCTTCTCCTCCAAGCTATGGGTTAAACAGTGACATTTTTATGAGAAAATCATTATTATCTCCAAATAAATTCTTATAATCCAAAAATATGTTTCAGAAACTAAAATGAATAGCACATATAACTCAAAGAATAATTTTCCATATGACTTTGAGCAAAAGGTCATGAAGGGTACCCCCATCAATAGAAGAAAGGCAATAATGGTATGACTTAAGAAACCTATTTTCCTGAAAAATTGTTTTCATAAAAAGATATCATAAATTTAAACAGGCAGAGATACGAATAGGTTGGAGCAAATTTCATCGACAATGTCTTCGCTATACATGGAGTATTTGATGATAAATGTACATGAGTGACATTGATATCCTTGAATATGCAACAAGTCACTCTCCTGGAGGTTAGCATCAGCCATACTGAGGGAAGGCAGACATGTTCTCTCAGGCAATTAATAATAAGTAGTTTTATCATTCCTTGCTCCAGTTAATAACAGAATGTAGGTCATTTTTGAGGCAATGTTTACCACTGACATGAAGTGGAAAGATTATATATCAAATCATTGGTCTGGTTTTTAGGAAATCTGGTTCTCTCACTAGAATGAATCATAAATATCTACAAGTCTGCCATTCATCCATGCTTAGAATATTGTTGCCATATATGGTCTGGTGCTCCTGTTATATATTTAGAGATCCTTGATAAAATCCAAAGAAGAATCTGCAATGTTATTGTTCTTGACCTGGCATCTCAACTTCAGTCACTTACCTACCACCATAAAGTAGCTTCCCTCTGCCTTTTCTACAAATACTTTCATGGTAAACTCTCATCTATGATACTTAAACTCTATGAATTTAAGCGCATTACTAGATTGGTGGAAAGATTTCGTTATTTTACAGTCAAAATTGCTAGATGTAGCTGTAAGTTTTATGCAAACAGTTTCTTTTCTCACACTTGTCACTTTCTGACCATGAGACCTGGGTTCAAATTTTGTCATAGTCAGGAAAGTGTATTTTGATGTTATATATGTGGTACCTTTGGAAATTCCTAAAACCTAAACCATTGGTTGATCCAAGCCTTGTGAGTGAAATTGGGTTCATGGGACTGTTTAGAAGCTTTCAATGGTTTTACAAGTATGAGGTTTCAAGCCATTGTGACTACGGCTTTGAGTGTACTGGCATTGTTCAAACATGCCTGATAATGCACTCTCTCACAGAAACTGTAAATAAAGCTCTGCTCAACATAGTTGCAGTATGAGCCACATGTGGGTACTGAACAAACATAAATGTGCCTAAGCGGGCGTCTGCAAGAGGGACTGGTAAGCCATCAAAGGAAATGGGTCGGCTCAGAAACAAGTAACCAGCCATTATTATTATTATATACTTATACACTTATGTCTCAGTTCTAATACACAGAAGGATATACAAATTGGGTTTATATTAATACATAAGCAAAATAAATACTGCATTACATGAAAAATATTATATGTGGCTATGCATATGTATGTTGACATGTGCACACACACATATATATATATATATATATGTATATATATAGTATATATTTTGCTGGGCCTGTTTGAAATGAAAATATAGGTATTCAAACATTTATGGAGAGGGATTCCGTAGCAGAAACGGAGAAAATATATCTAAACACCCACAGGTGTAGAATAAACATACAAATATACAAGATAAGTATACAAAACACACAAGCTGATTACACAAAGTAAGTTACTGTTTGTTCTCTAAAGATAAATTTCCAAACTGCCCGGACTTTGGCATGACAGTAGCTCCCTCTGGTGCCAAACTCTAGACCTCAAACTCATTGATCTAACTTTGGCTCAATTCAGTCAAGAGGTAATTCTTACCTTGTCAGACAGATAGCTTTGGTGTTGATGGCGATTTGATGGAGATAAGGGTCAGTTTCATGGACAGCAGTTATCTATATCATTTGTTTGTTGCAGATTTTACAGGTTCAAGACTGACCATGACGAAGAGGGGGTTTTACAAATTTTCCAGTTCACTTCTTTTCCAAAAACAGTGCATTTTTTTAAGAAATTTCTCCATATCGTAATTTTTGCAAAAATAATTTATTTTAAAAAAAAAATTGAATGTCTTTAATAATCAAATATGTTCAAGTGTAGATCAATAAGTGTGTATCCTGATACATGCCAATTAGTAAGATTTTGATCTGAAGCTTTTAGTGTATAACATTCACCAGTGAATTAAGTGCATTGACGAGGAAAAAGATTAGGATGAAAAATTGAGACTTCTGAAAAATAACAGTATGAACATTTTGACTGATCTTTATAAAACTAGTTTGATAGATTCATGGGAATAATCCTTACGGAATATTTAATTGGAAAAATATTAGTAGATGCATATAGACACACAAAAAAGAAAAAAAACAATGTAACACCAATAAAAAGCACATAAATTATTTAACTTAATATAAAAATAATGAAAATGAAAAAATTGGCAGTCAATTACTGAAACCTCCTGATGAGTGGATCAAACAATTAAAAAAATGTCTATAAAACTTGGGAGTCAGGGTGCAGAATATAACATAAATCAGCTAAGTGACAAATTTTATATTAATTCTATTGATGATCTATCTCTCATATTGAATATTTGATTGTAAAGACATCTTGTCTTAAATATCCTTTCTTTCAGACTTCCACTGATAGCATTTTCTGTCTTTACACTATTTTTTTTATTGCTATTATATATTTTTATATATATCTCCTCCATTCATTTACTCAAGCTGGCTAGGTAGCTGACAGGTTGTTTTCCTCTGTCTCTCTTGCCTTCAAACTATCCTGTGAGTATCAAATTTTCCAAGACGTCTTTCCTCATTATTTGATTTAGAAATTTCAGCTGTCGTTAGACATCTTAAAAATAAATTATATTGAACAATATATGACTTTCCTGCTCGTTACTGTGATTGAATAATTTCATTGTTTTATTGTTACATAATCTAAATAAATGGAAAGATAAAAAAATGACATAAGTTTATTTTAAAACTTCAGAAAAATATCTATATATTGAATGCAATGAAAACAAAATCATTGCATGAAAAGAAAAACCTAACAAAATTGATAATGACTGTAAAGTCGTATTTGTAGTGGCCATTACTTAAGTAAGTCACACAAAACAAATCGGTACAACTTACCTTGTTCTTGTATATGAAAGACTATTTATAGTCTCCATTCCTATCATATTTATATTAGAGTCTTCTTCTATCAGCTGAGTCTCTTCAGGATGTGAGGGATCATGGCTCTCCACGATTTTCTATCTCTTGTAGCTAGTAGTAAAGTTGTTTTTTTTTTGCTATCTGTATTTATCCATGTTCTACCAACCATTTACACAAGCTTATTAATTAGGTTATGCATTGTTTTCCTCTGTCCCTCCTGCCTTCAATATGCCCTGTGAGTGCTATATTTTCTAAACCCTCTTTCTTTAGTATGTACCTTAGAAATTTCAACTATCTTTCTGATTCTGTGTATAAATGAATTTTTGTTGCCATTTTCCCCTAAAACTTCATCATTGCTCAGATGTTCAGTCCATGGTATTCTCAGCATTCTTCCGTAGAACCATATCTCTCTTGCTTCAAGTCTCTTCTTCATCTGTGATGATATTGTTCAGGATTTGCTGCCATATAACAGGACTGATATTAAATAATAGTTAAGTATTCTTTTCTTTGTTTATTTAAGTTAGATTACTATGAGAAACTGATTCTCACTGTGTTAGAGACTGAATAGAAAAAAGAATGCAGAACTTTCACTAATCTGAAATAATTTTATTATTGACTATATTATTAAGGCCCTTTTTCCATTTCCTTGGACAATTTAAACCAATGGTTTCTAATCTATTTTTGGCCATGCACTACCTAAGTGTCTCTAAAATCCTGATATCCTCTCCTGTGACATATAATTCTTATTATTCAAAAAGTGAACTCCTCTTCATGTGGAGGAAACATAAAGGCCATTAACTTGGTCTGAAGAAGAGTCTGAAAAACATGGCATCCATAAAAGAGAAAAATAAAAGGACCATTGAAAAACTGAGGAAGAAATTAGTAAGAAATTGTTAAAATAATACAGTACATATGTAATTACATATATACATACATACAGTATTTAGAAAAATAGTATGACAAAGTTTTTGTGACACATTTTGTCCGTCAGGATTTCATCAGACCAAATGTGTCACAAAAACTTTTTTCTGGTTTGTTATACTATTTTTCTAAATACTGTTTGTTGATATATAAAATTATATATTGTTATATCATACATACATACATACATACATACATACATACATACTTTTATATATGCATGCTGTATACACTCTATATGTATTAACTCACACACACTAGTGACTAACTAGAAAACAATCTACTGTTAATAACTTATTCTTGATTTGCCCCCCCCCCTTAAAAAGCAAATTTACCCCCCCACCGGTGGGACATGTACCCCACATTGAGAACCATGGATTTAAACATATATAAAACCAAGGAAATTAGTCTGACAAATACTCAAATGGTTTCCAGTGAGACTTTTCAGTCTGAAATCTTTAAATACTTATTCATTTGAAAAATGGAATAGAACATATCTCTCGGTATAACTTCTGTAAAAATCAATTGGAAATATACCACTTCGAAGATCAAGTATGTAGAAAGTCATTAAGAAAAACTCAAGCTAAAAAGATATGTTAATGTACTAGTGCCAATGAATATATCAGTGAGTATATAATTTGATAAGATAAAAAAAGCAAAGGCTTCTGGGTAATCTAATGCACTTAACAAATGATATCTTTGAGTGTAAAGTGATATTATAATGAAATTAATAAGAGATAACAGCCTACGAGTGCCCATTGGCTAAGGATGGAAAGCAGGAGAGTAAGGTATATTAGAAGGACAAAACCAGTGAAAAGGAAAATGATTTTTGCGCTATCACTAGAGATGCAGAAAAGTGTTATTGAAACTGGAGAAAATAGTCATATGAAACTATTTATCTCTCATAGACAGGCAACAATGCTTTATAGTTCAGTAAGATAAGGAAATAGACACATATGAAAAAGATATATTAATTAAAATGTTGCAAATTGAAAATTACTAAAGGCTTACTTAATATGTATTTGCTACCATATCTGAAATATAAAGGTTTGCTTACTGTTAAACCTATATCATCCTGGTGCCAGTTTAAACTGATGCCTTTTTTTTCATATATTGTGACCATTTTCAGTCAGTCTGTTATGTGCCATGCGTGAAACATGCTTAGGCGATCATGTATCTTCCGATACGTGACTGATGAGGCAGATATTTTCCCCACAGTAGGTTGCCACTTCTTTCTGCAGTAGACCTGGCTATTGAACCCAGTCTGTCCTGCTATTTACCCATAGCTGGAGGGAGAAGAAGAGGATTCATGCCTTCCCCAAGGATATTAGCATGTAAGCGAATGTAATGGATTCAACTGGAATTCAACCTCTGATCTCCAATTCTTCAATTCGATCCGCTATCCATTACTCCACCATGACTCCTTTGTGCCATGCATGATACATGCTTAGACAATCATGTATCTTTTGATACATGACTGACGAGGCAGATTTTTTTGCTATTTTTTTGCAGTAGACCAGTTGCCATCCAAGGCTATAGAACCCGGTCTGTCCTGGTATTTAACCATATCTACCATTTTACTTAAATGAAAACTTGGTGATTTTTTAGCATTTTTCAGTGATATTTCTACTTTCCAAAATGTATTATTTAGGTGTATGCAAAAAAGGTGTCAGTTTAAACTAATGCCAAGAGGTATATGTCTTTGACTGATGACTTCTTTTATATTCTAAATATTGTGACCATTTATGGGGCAATTCATTGTAATGTACTGGTTAGTAAACTTGTCTTGCTAGATCAATTATGGGTTAGAATCATGAAGAATCTATACTGGCAGCAAACTGTCTGTATACAGAGAGAAAATGGGTTTGGCAGATATACAAAAATAGAAAGGGGTGTAAGATAAGGATTTATTCAACCTATACAGCAAGGCAATTCTGAGAGAATTAGAACTCCTACCAGGATTCATTATTGGTGACCGCAATCTTAACAATGTAAGATATACAGATGACACAGTGCTGATAGCAGACACTACAAAACCTCCTACAGAATGTAGCAAAGGAAAGCAAGATGAAAGGACTAAGCATAGACTACAAGAAGACAGAATGCATGGTTATCTGCAAAAGGATGAGCTCAAAATGCAAATTACAGGTCAGAGATACTAAAATCAAGCTGATACAGAAATTTAAATTTTTGGGAAGTGTTCTAACAGAGGATGGAAATTGCGAAACTGAGATCCGAAGACATATTGTGATGGTCAAAGATGCATTCCAAAAGCTAAGCAGAGTATTAAGAGACAGAAAATTCAGAAGTACTGAACTGTTATGTGATATCTGTCCAGTATGGCTGCAAATACTGGACAATCTCCTCAAAGATGAAGAAGAGACTTAAAGCAACAGAAATGTGGTTCTACAGAAAGATGCTGACGATACCATGGGCAAAACATTTGAGCACCAATGAAGTTTTGGAGAAATTGGAAACAACAAGGAAACTTATACTTAACATCAAGAAGAGGCAGTTGAAATTTCTGTGGCACATAATGAGAAAAGATGGCTTAGAAAATCTGATACTCATAGGACAGACTGAGGGAAAGAGATACAAAGGAAAGCAGCACATAGCATACCTGATGGGCTTTAGCAAATGGATGACAGAATAAGGTTTGAGTGAAATAACAGAAAGACAAAACTTATTAAGAGCTACAAGGGATAGGAAGATGTGGAGAACCATGATCGCCTATGTCCTGAAGAAGTGAGTTTGTCCCTCTCTGGGGGATTCACACTAGACCTTGTGCCATATCTAAGCTCTACTTAGTAAATCACTATATATTTTGACTTCAAGTTTATATTTTCTTGATTTCAGATTTCCCAATATATTTCAGAGAAATTTTCACTTTCAAAAATTATAGTTTAGATTAAAAATAATAGAAGCCTTCCCTTTAAAATACAAAAATCAAACACTGCAAAATTTTCCACAATCAGGTGATCAGAAATTTAAAAATTCAGTTGAAAATAATCAAGTTTTATACATACATACTTTTATAAGCATTAAAGTTATGAAGATGATAAAATTCTTGCTGCTTTGTCATCATTACTAGCTGAAAATCCCAACTTGCAAACAGAATATTAAGTTAGTTCTTATGGAAGACCGGAATGGTGGCCTTTTGTTCCCAATAAGAGATCACGGATTTGACCTGTGTATTTATTGAATCATCTCTTATCAAATTCAATTATCATGGTCATGAATTCTTGGATCAAATGTAATTTAAATATTTGGGTGGCGGATTCCACAAAGCATTTCAAGTACCCATAATTTTTGGAAATTTAGATTTTTTTTTATTGAATTTTTTATTACAGAAGCAAATTTGGGCATATCATGAAATTATATTTTTGTAAAGACTTATAAATTAATAAACATCATCAAGAGGTTAATGTTTATGGACCTTGGTGCCAATTGCTCAAACTACAAATTTTTTTTTTAGATATTGCTCATATGTAAACACAGCAATATCCTATTCTAGTTTTGATTTTCCAGTGACAAGAAAAAAAGATCATACCTCGAGGAAATTTTATTCGACAAACACTGGCTCATAATGCATAATTCAAATTGCTAAAAATATATAGTCCAAGTAGATATTTTGATAGGTGGATAAATAATACATTAAGGCAAAAATTCCCAGAATTATGTTCAATGTTAGGGAAATCTTCGGTGTGTCATTGATGTTGTCTTAACTCTTTATTGATTGTGAAGTCTGCCAACTATAATACATTGTTTACAAACCTTAAAAAGTATTGAAGTAAGAAAAACGGTTTCCATACAACTTTTTGGAAAAGACAATTGGTAAGTGTTTGTATATTTGAGTTGAATAGATTTGAAAAACAAGGACAAAGAGGGGTGGTAAAGAGTCAAAAGGTATTTAGAGTGAAAAAAGACAAGATTATTTTGTATTTGTATTATTTCAAACTATGTTTCTCATCTTGCTTGATATAGATGTTATTATAAACACTGTTTTGATTTAGTATCTTCTGACTATCATCAGGTTTCCACTGATTGGCTTGATATGGGATATTTCTTGATTATTGTGATATTTTGATCTTGTGACATTAGTTATTGTTTGTTCCTGCTGAATTAATGCTTCACTACCACTTCCAAGGATTGAACTCATGACCACTAGATGACAGTAACACATGTATAATCAACTCTTATATTCACTATGCCACTGTTTTGGATGGTCGAAACGTTGTGTCTATAGTCATATCAATATCAATCAAGATGAGAACAACAGTTTGAAATAATACAAGAATATTGACAATTGTCCATCTCTGAAATGAATTACTAAATTATTAAAAGATAGGAAGTTAAGAAGAGTCATGATTCATTTTCTGTAAGGATGTGGCACTTAAACAAAGAAGAATCGTTTTTTTTAGTGCCAAGAATGAAAGTATTTCTTCAGACCAAGTTTAGCTCATATGTCTAAATTTATTTCAAGATAATGGTAAGAATGAGATAAAAAGAAAATAAATTACATCAGTACAAAATAGCCACTTGTTTCCCAAAACAAATCATTTCGTTTTATTGACTGTTATTTTGTAAATCTTTTCCTTCTGCTACTTTTTTGTTTGTTTTTTAAATCCTTCAGGTTGCAGGCCTTGCACTCCAAGATCCCATTACTCAACTCAGTGCATCAGTATTTCTTCAACAATGACAAGTCCAGCAGCCATAAGGAATTTGCCACTGCCGGGCTACTCACAACTTACTGTGTGAAATTTTGTTATTTGCATCATGTCCCAGGTTGGCAAGCTGGCTTCAGTCCCTGGGTGACTTTAATTTTACACCTGCTTGTAGAGAAGTGCCGGTATCAATCCTAATTGATAGGAGTAAGCAAACTGCTTGCCTGTTATTTTCATGTCTTGATTAGCAAGCTTGTGTAGATGCTGGGCATGTGCCAATCTGAAAGGGCATTCTGATTTGAAGCTTTACATTTTAGAAGACAAGACTGTAAGCAAATAATCTTTCAGTTTTCTATTAAGATTTATCTTAAGTAAACAGTTTCCCATTAAACATTCATTTCCCTTTAAAATTTGATTTAAGTCCACTAAACTATCAGGAAATATTTTAGCTCTAAACTGATTAGCATTCCTTACAAGCATAATTTTTTCTGCTTAATGCTATTTGTTACTTTAACGTAATTTTCTTCAAATCAAAAATAATGTGTATGACTGTATCTTAAAGTATTACATCAGAATAATCTTCAGAATTTATTGCAGTTACATTAGAATGATCTGATAAATATCAAACAGACCTTAAAAATTTAGGATGCATCTTGAATTATGACATCAGAATGATTTTGTTGATGTATTTTGAATTATGACATCAGAATGATTTTATTGATGTACCTTGAATTGTGACATCATAATGATTTTATTGATGTATCTTGAATTATGACATCAGAATGATCTTATTGATGCATCTTGAATAATGACATCAGAATGATCTTATTGATGCATCTTGAATTATGACATCAGAATGATTTTATTGATGTATCTTGGATTATGACATCAGAATGATTTTATTGATGCATCTTGAATAATGACATCAGAATGATCTTATTGATGTATCTTGAATTATGACATCAGAATGATCTTAAGAATGTATCTTGAATTGTTACATCAGAATGAACTCAAACTATTACATCAGAATAAGTTTAACAATTTATCTTAGTTCCCAATTAGGTATTTATGCTGATGAGATAACTATTTACTCCTGTCTTTGCAGCAAGTCTCAAAAACAACCTCAAATCAGTGGTCAACTGAGACAAGTAATGGCTTGTAAATTTTAACACCTCCAAAAGCAAAACTAGTTTTATTTAATCACCATAGAGAACCTTTTCTGCTTGCCATTGGCATGGCTGATGCTAACCTTCAGGAGATCAACTCTTTGCACCTTTCTTTTGCTAGATGTAAATTGCATACACAAAGAAATATGTTATCGTGGGAACTTTGTTGGTGTGTTTTATGTGAAGCATTTGCAGCTATTGTAGCTTCAGCATGAAAAATGTCAGCAGTTCAAAAGAGGGAAAACACAGAATGAAGAGAGTTACTTTAGGGTTCACATGTTTTTATATTTAAGAGCTGCTGCTGCTACTAAGTTTTATTTAGAGCTGCTACTGCTGCTATCTTTAATGTGACTACAGTATTTTGTGGGAAAAAGTGAGGTTACCCAGTTAACAAAGTTCTTGAGTAGATGTTTTGTAGAAAGAGATTTTTCATCTTGTAAAACTGTTAGGACTGGTACAAGTCTTCTGCAGCAAGGGTTGTGTGTAGTTTTTCCCTTTTGGGTAGGTGTCTTGAAGGGAGATTTCTTCACCTGTTTCCATGGGGAAAAAATCTGATTGATAATCTCAGATAAATTTTCAGATAAAAGAAAAGCCCACTTTTATTAATATATCTTAATCCTTTCTAAAAATTCTTGTTTCATTCCAAAAGATATGTTAGCCTAATTATATCTGACTCACTGTTTATATAATCTGTGATATCATAGGCAGGAGTTTTTTTTAAAAAACAAATAGATCAAATATGCAGAGGGTACAGAACATTTGTCATCCCAAACTACTTTCTAAAATATGCCCAAATGACCATCAGATTAATTTAATTTTATTTATTTACTATTATTTTTTCTTAAAAGGACTTCCTGGCCAGGTGAAGAACTTTGTGACACTCTCTTCTATGTGGGTTTGATGAAAAACTTATTGACCTGACCCATGTCCCAAAATTAATATTTTTGTTTGTTTGGGGAAAAATTGATTATCAAACTTAATAGAATTTACAATTTTTAATCATGAAATTTAATTTACTCAGTTTCAACACTGAATATATTTGTTATGCATTATCAGAAACAAAGGATTACACGTCAGTAATTAATGAAAGCTTTTATTGACAGAATCTTCTTTAAAATACCATCTCCTTTCAGAATATAGGTGATCTTGCTCTCCACAACTTCCTGTCTTTTGATGATCTAAGTAATTTTTGACTCTTTGCAAATCCTCTTTGTTTTTGTTCTGCAATTCATTCATACAAACTCATTAACTCACTTCCTCATTGTTTGCACCCCCATTTTTCTTGCATTTAGAATGCCCTGTGAGTGTTGAATTCTCAAAACATTTTTCCTCATTATGTGTCTTTTTCTGATTTTAAGTATTAAAACCTCTTCACTTTGGTTTAGTTTGGTTTACAGCATATCAATGTCAATGGGTTATTTAATGCCAACAATATTTTTATTGCTAGTAATATTTTTTTTTCAAAAATATATTGCTGGTAATAATTTTTTCCTTCAAAAATTCATTGCTGGTAATAGTGTTTTACAAAAAATGTATTGCTGGTATTAAAACCTATTTTTACACTCTCATAGAATTTTGAGGCCAGTGTGGGGGGGTTAACTATTTGCCCATAGCTGGGACCCTAACAGGTGTTACCACCCCAGGTCAAGGTGAACCTGGGAATACCAGCAATTAAGAGGTGGTTTCACACACCTCAAAACCTCTTGATCAGAAGCCTTGCTGATGGATGCAGTTTATTGTCTTACCCAGGACATAAAACCTCTTCATTGATTACATGTTTGACCTAATTTTTTAATGCATAGATCATGATCTTACTATGGAAATGCATCAAGCAAGAAAAAAGGATTGTCATTTATCAAGAATTAAATCAAGCATCACTTACAGAATATGGCTATTAGTGGTTATAGTATTTGTAGGCATCTGTCAGTCTTAGGAGCCTATGGAATCTACTTGGCTGGCTAGCCAATCCCTGTTACAGATGCCTGTTCAGGCACATTTGTCTTTCTTCAGTGTCCATAATGATTATCTGTGGTTTCTTCTGCAACTATGCTGAGTGGACTTTAGTTACAGTTCCTGCGTGATAGTGCATAATCTCATGTGATCAACAATTTGAGCATTGCCAGTACAATGAAATTCTCAGTCATGATGACCTGTGACTTCATGCTAACACAACCATTAATAGTTTCCAAATAGGTTCCTCTACCCATTTTCACTCACAGGTTTTGGGTCAACCTGTGGTAGGGTTTTCACACACTTCCAATGGTACGACAAGTTTGGATTATCTCTCTTGGCCAATATTATTATTATAAAATTACTTCCACGGTGAGATCTGAACTCTGGTTTGGTGGTTTAGACACTAATTTTCTGATCAGTTAGATGGGTTATTATGTCAATATATAATTTTGCTATAGAAAAGCCTTGAAGAGCAGGATGAAAGGAATTGTCAGTTTTCAGGAATTATTGTCAGCATTACATTAAGAATAGGATTATTATATGCATATATAAAAGCCTAGTGTAGAAAATGAAACGCACCTTTGTCAGTCCAAAAACGAGGGACTTCTTATTAAAACTTTGTTTTTCAACTGATGACAGCTTCAGTTTGAAGACTGAAGCAAGCATCTCTGCTTTGATGAATTTTCAAATGCCAAGTCAATCAGTATTTCTTTTTTATGTTTCTTTTTTAACCAATGAAGACACCAGTGAAATGAACTTTCAATAATAAACGTCCAAGAAATTTCTTTCCATTTTTGTACATTATTTTAATGCCAGTATTTTAATTCATTTCACTGGAGCCCTGACTACATGAATTTAAGCATGCTACTAGATTGGCACATAGGTCCCACCTGTTTACTGATTATTATGTTCCGGGCAAATAGGAATATATACTTGAACAACACGGTGGATGAATAAGTAAGGTTTATTGTAGAAACTAGTACAATAAGAAATAAGGTAACAGTTATGCACAAGGTCATCGCA
>OZ038487.1:55108908-55111408 GCA_964036315.1 Acanthosepion esculentum | reverse complement strand
AGAGAATGAGAAGACTTTAGTAAGGAAAAAGGACAATAAAAGAACAGATTTCAGGAAGACTGATGAGGGTAATTGACATTGCATTTAAATTTTTGAAGATTGTAGGTGGCAGGGAAGCAAGAAATCAGGAGAAAGTTCCACAGGCAAGAATTGAAAGTGAAACTATTAGGCCACATGGTTGCATTTAGCTAGTTCAACATTAAAACTGTTAGACGTAGTTTCCAATAAGGACTCTACATTGTATTTGATCACTTTCCTGTTTATCCAAGAGTTAAAAGTAATGACCTTGACAATAAGATTTAACTGACATAAATTGTAACCCAGAATTGAAACTTTTCAAATGCTTAATTTTATTGCTATTCACTGAGAAATGATGCAACAATATTTGCTTATCAATAAAACCAATCTTTTATAAGGATATTTATTCAATGACTGCTCATGTAAACACCATTTTATTTGTTTTAAATACCATATCCCTTTAGGACATAAGCAACCACGGCTCTTCACAGAGTCTTTTCTTTATTATATTTGAATAGCCATAATTTATGGGAAAAGATAGTGGTGTTGTTTCCTGCTGCATTTTCCAGAGTTTTCTATCTCTTAATCTGGTTGCCACCCAAATTTAGAGAGCCCAGTCTACCTTGCTAATTAACCCATTGCTGGGAGGAGAAGAAATGGATTCATGCCAATTCCAAGAGCATTACTATGAAGTGGAAGCAACAGACCTATTCCACATAATACCAGAATATTAGATGCAGTATAATACTTGCATGTGCATTTCTTTTTTAATCTAAATCTGCATCATACAGACAGCAAATGTAATGCATAAAACAAGATATTATGTTTGTAGAGATATATTTCATACATGGACATACACACATGCACATACAAGGATATATATATATATATATATATATATATATATATATATATATATATATTGTAATGGAATGTTCCACTCTCCCTATTGCCTATTGTGGACTGACTATATCAGTAGGTATATATAGTGTGTACAGGATATACCTTTACTAGCATGGTAGACAGCTACCTGACCCTGTTGTTTACAGGGTCTAGGGGGAATTTTTGCCCGAGCTTACGGGCTCAGATATCTGACCACATGGGGTGGTTGGCAAATATTCTATCTTCGGGAATGACTAGCCTGCTAACTGATTCCCTGTCTTTCAGTAGTGTATTCTCTTTTACAATAAATCTCTCTTTCTTTCATCTATGCCTATGTTGCTGTTGCTTTCACTGGAGTACTACCTTTGTCTGTCTGTAACCTCTTTAAGAATACAACTATATATATATATATATATATATATATATATATATATATATATATTTATATTGAGAGAAAGAGCAAGTGAGAGTGACTGGATAAAATTATTGTATGAATCAATTAAAAAATGATTAAATTTTATCAGTATTACGTTAATATTAATTTTTGTTGATAAAAGTTCAGGAAGGAAAACCTTGTCAATATTGGTAAGAGCAAGAACAGTTATTGGATTGGAGAATCCTATTTTTCTGAAAAATGCCTTTCATTTCTTTTTTAATAGATTTGACCGCAAACACTAGCCACTAAGACACAAGGGGAAACAGGGTGTGGAAAAATTAGGAACAGAAACATTACTAATGAGAAGGAAGAGAAAAGAGTAATCAAATGGACAGTAAATAGTGATTAACATTGCATTTAAATTTCTGCAGATTAAAGTTGGTTGGAAAGCATGGAACCGGAAGAGACACCCACAAGTGAGAAGTGTGACAAAAGAAAATATTAGCATAGAACTTATGGCCACATCTAGTTGTAAATTGATGAGACCATGATGCCAGTCTAGTATTGCACTTAAATTCAAAAAGTCTAGATACCATAGTGGAGAGCTCATCCGAAGAATTACCATGAAAATATTTATAGAAAAGGCCCAGAAAGGCAACCCTATTGCAGTGAGAATGTGTCTGAAGCCAAGCCACAAGATCAGGAACAATAATATTGCTGATTCTTCTTTGGATTTTATCAAGGAGCTCAAGGTAAATAACAGATGCACCAGACCATATGTGGCAGTAATATTCTAAGCATGAATGGTGGTAATAACTTATAGATATGTATGGTTGATTCTGAAGAGAAAAATTGTCTTGCATGACACAGTGAACCAACTTAGTGGCTGACTTACAAATGGATTAAATATATAAAGATTTTATAAATTTCAATTGAAATTAACACTGGCTGCTCAGTCAATGAATGTTCAGTATTTCCTTATAAGGAAATACCTAATAATACCATTTATCACAATTCTCAAATTGCTCTTCTATGGTTTTTAAGTGATCAAAGTAGATCAGAAATAATAATAAAAAAAAAAACAAGCCTCCAGTGATATTTGAACTTGTATCCTTTATCTTGGCTATCTTTATTCTTGACTCTGATCTCTACCGATGAGTAATTATCATAGAATGATGATCTCATCTTTTATATGCTGTACCCCTTTAGGACATTGGTGATCAT
>OZ038487.1:54953908-55103908 GCA_964036315.1 Acanthosepion esculentum | reverse complement strand
GTACAATAAGGACTCATACCATCCTGTATATGTGAAGAATTCAACTTCTTCTTTATTGTGTCCCTTCAGGATGTTGGCTCTCCACAATTTCCTGTCCTATGTAGCACTTAACATATTGTTGTTATCTTTCCTGAACCCTGTTCTACCATCCATTTGCACAGGGTCACT
Organism: Acanthosepion esculentum; assembly: GCA_964036315.1. Lineage (NCBI taxonomy): Eukaryota > Metazoa > Mollusca > Cephalopoda > Sepiida > Sepiidae > Acanthosepion > Acanthosepion esculentum. The sequence continues at coordinate 55,103,740 of OZ038487.1, read as the reverse complement.
AGATAAGTTATGCATCGTTTTTCTCTGTAACCCTTGTTTTCAATCAAGTTTCTGAGTATCAGTTTTTTCCAAGCCCCCTTTCCTAGAAATTTCAAGTATCTCTTCCTGATGTTCTATATGAGTGTACTTTTTGTTCTCATTTTCTCCAAAGCCTTGTCATTGTTCACATGTTTGGTCCATGGTATTCTCAGCATCCTTCTGTAGAACCACATTTCTGTTGTCTCTAGTGACTTCTTCATCTGTGAGAAGATTGTCCAACATTCACTATTAGATAGGAGGACCAATATAAAAAAGAGTTAAGCAATCTTTTCTTTCTTTCTAGTGAAACATTCCCGTTTCATAATTATTTCCTTAGCTTTTGAAAGGCATCTTTCACTACAGCAATGTACTTTTGGATTTTGGCATCACATTTTCTGCCCTCTGTTAAAACATTTCCTAGGTATTTAAATTTTTGTACTTTTAATTTTGTTTAATTTTATCTTCATTTTGTAAATTAGATGTTGAGCTGTTTCTTTTGCTGAAAACCATACTTTTTGTTTTTTTATAACTGATGTTTTGTCCTTTTTTCTTGCTTTCATTTACTACTTTCTGTAGGAGTTCTTGCAGTTTCCTTTCTGTCTGCTATCAACACTGTGTCATCTGAATGTCTCAGGTTATTAAGATTGTGGCTACCAAGATTAAAATCTATCAGGATTGTTTCTCTGTAGAGGTTAAATAAATCCGTTGATAAGAGATATACTTATCTTTTACCCCTTTCTATTTTTGTGAATTTACTGAATTTCTTTTCTGTCTGCATGCAGGTGGTTTGCTCCTAGTATAATTCCTGGGTTGTTCTAATATCCTTCCCAAATAAATCAAGTTAACCTAAAAGTTCCAGTAGTTATTTGTAATGTACTTTATCAAACACTTTTGCATAATCTATAAAACACAGGTATACACCCTTTTGCATTTGTATTACTATTTCTGATATCATTCCGAGCATAAATGTCACTAGACATGATGGTAAGTTAATATTTTCTATTATTTTATTATGCAAGATAGATGAAAACTGACTTCATAATGTAAAATCCAAAGAAGAATCTGCAATGTTATTGGTCCTGACCTGCCATCTCAGCTTCAGTCCCTTTCCCACCTGTGTAACATAGCTTCTCTGTGCGTTTTCTATAAATACTTTCATGGTGTAATTGTTCTGATGAACTTTCCTTTATGGTACCTAGACTTTATGAATTTAAGTGCAGTACTAGATTGGCAGCAAGGTCTCATCAATTTATGGCTAGGTGTAACTGTAAGTTCTATGCTAACAGTTTCTTCTGTCACACTTCTTGCTTGTAGAACTCTCTTCTGGCCTCTTGCTCCTCAGTCAAGTCTGTCCTTTAAAAATTTAAATGCAATGTCAATCCTTAATTCTTATTCCTTTATTGCCCTCTCTCCTAAGTAGAATTTTTTTCTCATATTCTCTAACACTCAGTAATATCTTGGATAAATAATTAAAAAAACAAAAAAAACTATGTATACAGCCAGTGCCGTGATTAGATGGCAATTCTAGTTTGAGGGATCCATAGACTGAAGTTTATTGTGAAGAGTTCCCAAAATGGAATCAGCGGTCATGTGTCAAGTTTTCAAGTTGGAGGACAGCAGCTGTGGCTTTACTTGGTGAGGGATGGTCTCCGTCAGGTCTATTTGCCAAAAGTACACTATGCATGAATGAATACCTTTCCAATTTCAACCCAGATATATGGGAGAGAACTGATTAGGTACTCAGCGACCTCACCCAAAGATGGGACAGGGTGATTATGTTCAATTAATCCTACTGCCGATATCAAAGATTCTGAACCCTGCCTGTGATACATCATTGGCTAGATGCATATCAAGAGACTTATTTTATTTGGCATATGTATTTCTTTTATTAAGATTCATATAATAATTTCAATAATTTTTTTTGATTTGATTTGCTTCATTCTGGGGTATTTTAAACCAAAATGTAACCTTCAAAATTTCAACTGAATTTTTTTAGTTATGATTTTTTTTATTTCCTTTGCTGTAGGATAAAATTTCTAGTTTTGATAACTGATTGTTATTATTATCTAAGAATCTATTTTTATTTGGTTAAATCTAGGATATTTAAAAACTGATTTAGCAACTGATTTTTTAGCAAAATTTTTTTTTTTTTTCTTATTCTGGAATATTTTAGATGAAAATCTTACGTGAGATTCAGAAATGATGTTTTTTTTATTTAAAACTATTTTTTGCTTCATTTCAGGACATTTTAAACCAAAATTTTATCTAAGCTTTAGCAATTGGTTTATATTTCCTCCGCCTTTTTTTGCTTCAATCTGTTAGCTTAAAATTATACCTTTTCTTTAAAAATTGATTTCTATTATCCAAAACATATTTTTCTTACTTTCAATTTTCTTTTTTTTATTTAAATTTTTTTTGCTTACTGCAATAATCTGAAAAATTCTGAAGCAAATCTTACATTAGCTAATATCCACTGAGTTTTAGTATTTAAAAATCTTCATTGTGGAACATTATAAAATTAAATCTTAGAAAATTATTTATTTATTTGCAACAATGTGGGACATTTTAATGTAAAATCTATATAGTGATATTTACTTTTATCATCTACAAATCATTCTTTTTTATTTGCTTGATTTTCTGCATTCTGGGACATTTTAAGTTAAAATCTTAACTTAGAAAATGATTTTAATTATCTAAAGATATGTTTGAAAACTAATTGATGAAATTTGAAGAAATTGAACTGTTTTATGCACCCTAATAAAACCAACTATACTTTGTACTCCATTATTTGCACTTCTCAACAAAATTTGATCTTGATCAGTCAATATATGGTGTGAGGGTGTGATGGATGGACTAATGGAAGTTAGAGAATTTTATATATAGATAAGCATAATTTAGAAAATTGTTTTTATTATCTACATATATTTTCCTTATTTATTTGCTTAATTCTGGGATATTTTAAGTATTACGTTATATTTAGCAGTTGATTGTTATTATCTAAAAATTAATTTTTTTCTGGTACTTTTTAAACTAAAATGTTACTTTATATTCAACAATTTTCATTATTAATAATAATTTTTTCTATTTTTGATTTGATTCATCTTAAATATTACTTCAGATTTAGAAAGTGATTTTTATTATCTAATTTTTTTTTAAATTTTGAATTGACATTGTTAAACATTTTAAATTAAAATCTTACCTTAAAACAACACAATTTCTCTATTTTTTTGATTTTACCTCATTCTCAAGCATTTTAAATCAAAATCTTAGCAATTGTTTATAGTATTTCCTTTTCTATAAACAATTAAATTTGAAGCAAGGGAAACTTTGTCTATATGTCAAGAAGCTGTCTTTTCATTTAATTTATTTTAATTCTAATATCGTTTTTATTACTATTTTTATTTTCATATTCATGAATTACACAACTGGAAGTTTGATTATTTTCACCAAATAAAAATGACAATTGACTGTTCAAAGACTGAATACTAAAGATGATATTTTCCCTTGAGTAAATAGTTCATAGAAAAAAATTATTTTATTCAAAAAATATATTTATTTTTCAATATAACCTTTCCTTATTAATAAATTTAACCTGCTGTCTTTTTATGGAATTGAAAGATTTTCAAATGTGTACATGTAATCTTGTGCAGACACACACACACACATATATATCATGAAATGGACTAAGTCCAACAATTGTTTTAATATATATTCTGTTTATAAGTTATTTCTATAGATACAATTATTTAAGTAAATCCTTTGTTTATCATAAACAGTATTAATTATATTTACTGACCTGAATGAGAAATTTCATAGGAAATATGTCTTCCAACAGGAATCAAACCTATGTCCTGCACAGAACTGTCATTTGATCTAACATGCTATACTACTCAGCTACAGAGGAAGCGTCTGGTTAGCAAAGTCTAAATTACTACTTTTAAACAACAAAAACTTAAAACGTAATATAGTGGACATTTGTATTTGAAACAGATGCCTCAATGTATTTATTTATTTTGGAATATTTTATGAGCCTTTTGTTTTGCATTAAATATGAAATAGGTAGTTGTGTAGTCATTTCAACATAGACAAACCTAAACCGAAAGGATGAAATTTGTCACGCCAAAGATTTTTCCACTTTGTTATACATATTTCCTTCAAAATTGTTCTTGACATATAAGAAATTGTTTATCATTATCCCATATAATTATATATATATATATATATATATATATATATATATATATATATAGAGAGAGAGAGAGAGAGATGGGGGAAATTGTATGACAAAGTGGAAAAAGTTTACTTATGATGTGTTTCGTCCTTCAGGACTTCATCAGACTAAGAATACTTAGAACATCACATCACATTTTTCCAAACTATGCATGCAATTTCCTAAGAGATTTTGTTGAAGAACTAGAAGTGTTAGAAAAACTAACCACTAAAAACGACAGAACTTCTCCATGAAACGACAGAACTTCTCCATGAAAAGAATGTTGTAAAATAGCCGGAAATGGCTCAATTACACCAAACGGTCAAACAAATGAGTGACAATCAAAACAACAAACTGAGACAAAAACTCAACAACCTATACGGCAACAGCAAGTGGAAATATGCTGGAAGGCCTAATCTAATAAAAAAATTATCAGTTATAAAGCTTTCCAATGCAGAACAAGAAGCCCTCAGCTTCAGTTTAAAATTTGCCACCAAAATCTGCAAAGGAGTCATAGTAGACACTATCGTAAAAAATCAGAAGTGAAATGATTCAGAATTCACCATAGGTTTCATTCAAGGCCTTATCACTGATACTTTCGTTTTTATTTAAGCTTTATCAGAAATTCTGATAAAGTTTAAATAAATGTGAAACATTTATAATGGTTTCCTATTTATTCCTTGCCCTATCATTTTGTTAGATTCTAATCCATATTTGATCTATATTTGATTTCAATTCATATATATATATATATATATATATATATATATACACACACACACACACACATGCACAGGCAGTTGTATAGATAGATATAGGTACATTATATATATATATATACAAATTTCTTAATTTATGATGATATATATTTCTTAATTTATCATATATATACATATATAAAATAAAATAATTCCAGCTGTTAACATATGTAAAATTATATCATTTAATGTATATCAAAGTGAACAGAATTTCTACTATTTGACTAGAACAATAATTATCGAATAAGATATAATAAAGTTCGGTACTTACCGTCGTCCATTCTGAATTGTGTAATTATTTTCTCAGTCTTCACTCTTCAGGACTTTCGATAAGAATGATAAGATATAGAATCTATGAAGAGCTATTATCTTTATATATATATATATATATATACATGTTTATTAATATTTGGTGCCACTTAGTTGATTGATCTTATATTCAGATATATCTGCACATTGACATCGACTCTAGAGTTAGGTAGATTAAATTTTTGGCAACCTCCATATATTACTTCGAATATTATTATAGTGAATACTTTGTATTTTAAATAAATGCCCCATTTTTATTTTAAATAGTGTGCATTATGTCTATTGGTCTGTGCAATCTTGAAGAATCCTTGTAAAAAAATGTCTTTCAGCAGCATGCGTCAAACCTTTACCTCAGCCATGAAGAATGTTGCAACAAGCAAGGTTCTATTTTACCTTTTTAAAGAAAGCACATCCTTTTCACTCAGGATGTTTTCCCAAGTGCTTTCATATCTGCTAGGTTTTGAATCTGAAACTTAACTAAATCAATTTCAAAAGAATTAATTGATTTATTTTTAATCCACCATTTTTATTGCTTCAAACATTATTATAGTGGATGCCTTATGTTTGAAATTGGTGTTCCATTTTTATTTCTTCAACAGTGTCTATTTCGGGTGTCTATTTCAAATAGAAATGGATGTTTGTTGTGGTGTAATGGATATTGGCTCAGAGTGAGAACTTGGAGAGCCGAGTTTGAATTCCAGTCGAGTTTATTATATTCACTTATGCACAAATACCCTTGGGAAAGGTATGAATCCATCTCTTCTCTCTCCAGCTATGAGTTGAATAGGAGGACAGACTAGGTTCTTTAACCTTCATTGACAACCAGTCTACTGCAGAAAGAACTGGCAACCTACTGTGGGAAAAAATCTGTCTCATTAGTCATGTATTGAAAGATACATGATTGCCCAAGCATGTATCATGTATGGTACTTAACTGACATACTGATTTCAAATAGGCTTACAGCCATATCCTGTGTAATCATCAAAGTTAGGCAATGTTGAGCCTGGCCAGTAAAGGAGGCATGGTGGAGTAATAGAGGCTCGGATTGAGGAATCGGAGAGCCAAGTTCAAAATTCGAGCCAAATCCATTACATTCACTTATGTGCTAATATCCTTGGGAAAGGTATGAATTCTTTTCTTCTCCCTCCAGCTATGGGTGAATAGCAGGACAGACTGGGTTCTATAGCCTTGGATGGCAACTGGTCTACTGCAGAAAGAAATGGCAACCTACTGCGGGAAAAAATGTATCAAATAATACATGATCACCTAAGCATATATCACACATGGTACATAAAATGGCTGAGCCTGGCCAGTAACTAGATGGGTCACCATTTGGGAATACCAGGAGCTGTAGCCTTGATGTGCAGGTGGTGTAATGGATAATGGCTCAGTATTGTTAATTGGAGACCCAGTTACCAATTCCAGTTGGGTTTATTATATTCACTGACATGCACATACCCTTGTAAAAAGCATGAATCCATCTCTTTTTCCCTCCAGCTATAGGTTAATTAGTAAGACTTGTATCACTAAACCATTATTATCTCAAAAAAAATTCTTTATATCTGGCTCTGCAAAGGGTTGATAAGCCATAGAAAATGAATCAAGCAATCTATTTCAAATACAAAGTATCAACTATATTAACATTTGAAGTGATAAAGATGTCAAATCAAAAAATAAATCAATTAATTCTTTATAAATATATATAATGCATGTGTGTCCCCCACCTCACAGGTTAATATGTACATATAAGCAAGACATATGAGTGTGACCCAAGTGTATCCAAAACACACTTCTGTATAATGCCAACCACCTTTGTATTCTTCTGCTTCATTGAGAAACCATTTTCAAAGCTTGACATTCTCACAGAAGCACCTTCCTTCAGATTCTACATAAAGTAGCAGACAGACTTCTTTTAACAATATATTTATTTTTGTGGTCAAACACCTTTTATAATCGTGAACCATAATAGAGATCCATTATTAGTTAAAGATAACCAGCACTGTGTCGTCCTGGTGCCGTTCTTTCTGAGCGCTGGTCACAATGGTCAAATGTCTTGGAGCAATACACACATTATTTGTGGGTAAAGCATATCCTCTCTGGGTGACATGCGAATTGTATTTGCCCCAATGATTCTAAGCTGAAGTCAATGACAGGAATCTGTATTCTGCAGTCAATAATATCCGTCTTGGTGGCCAAACTCTTATAAAGACAGGAAGAGGGAAGGAAATAAGAAGGAGAAATGTGGAAAGAAAGATGTATAAAGCATGTGTGACCATGTTCAGAGCTGTCTGCTTATCAATACTTACATATAGAATAGACATAATGTATATAATTTTTAAGGAAATTTATTACACACATACACACACAAACGCATTACTACATAAAGTCATATATACATACATTTATAATGTGTGTGGGTGTAAAACCCATTTTTATCTAAATATACAAATATGAAAAACAGAAAAAACATTATATTTAGACATGTTCTTTATTTTCAATTTTATATATATATATATATATATATATATATATATAGTAATTGTCTAAAGTCATGGATTTTTTTATTTATCAATCTGACAGATTTTTTATCACTTTAAACATTATTTTTAGTGGATACTCATATTTGAATAGATGCTCCATTGAGTATATTTATTTATTTTCATTTACAAGCCTGAATATTGAAGAAATCTTATTAAAGAAAATGATGCGTTCTCTGGCAGAATTCGAACTTTCATCTCTCTGGGCAGAGGGAAACCATTGTTAGATCTGATATGCCTTAACCAACTCGGCCATGAAGCAGCCTTGCTGATCAAGAAAAGCTCAAAGAGTGTCTTTTAAACAAAATCTTTCTTCCTCTGTCCACTGTGTTGTGGATAGAATTTGGTAGGTTTCCGTGTGTGTTTAAATAAATATCTAGATATTTGACTACACCAAATGTTATTTTGTGGCTACCCATGTTTGAATAGACACCTTGTATTTTATTTGTGCTTTTTGCTAAACAGTATTAATTATATCTACTGGCTTGTGTATTCGAGAGATTTAATAGACAGAATTATCATTGGAGAAAATAACAGTTAGTCTACTCAAAGTTGGGCAGAGACAAAATAACATTTAGAATAGTAAGAATAATGTTGGATAATATATATATATATATATTGTGTGGTTTATAACATTTAGAATAGTAAAAATAATGTTGGATAATATATATATATATATATATATATATATATTGTGTGGTTATATATATATATATATATATATATATATATATATATATATATATATATTGTGTGGTTTATATATATATATATATATATATATATATATATATTGTGTGGTTTATATATATATATATATATATATATTGTGTGGTTTATATATATATATATATATATATATATATATATTGTGTGGTTTATATATATATATATATGTATATATATATATATATGTGTGTGTGTGTGTATATATATATATATATTATCCAACATTATTCTTACTATTCTAAATGTTATAAACCACACAATATATATATATATATATATATATATATATATATAAGCACACAAATAATACATCTCACACAGTCAAAAATGAAAATAAACTAACAACACCATAACAAAACCGCATTGAAGAAGGCTAAGAAAGTGTCTGAAAGTGCTTTGGACAATGGACAATATGGTCTGTTTTTGTACTCCCTCATTCCCACCATATGGAAAAATATTAGAATGCTGGAAAACTAATATATATATATATATATATATATATAAAATTTGGTATTCTTATAGAATATCAAAATTACAGGAACAATATTGATGACAATGGTTTTAATATTGGTCTCTATCTTTGTGTTATTAGTCAAAGCTCTGTTGGTGGGAGAGCTTGGTATTCTGCTTGAATTCCAATAGAGGAAAAATGGACCTTCAGCTCATCCAATTTCACTGACTGAAGTGAAAGAAAAAATTGAAAAAAAAAACAAAACAAGATGAAAGACGTGTGTGTCAAAGACAGATTAATGAAATTGTATAGAAAGAGTCAAAGAATTGTAATGGAAATTAAGAATAGCTGGACAGAAAGATTGACAAAGAATTTCTCTATGTTTGGTGATTCTTCAAGAAAAAATGTGAACAAAGAAGAAAGAGAGAGTTAAATGAGATGAGGAATTGTGAAAAGATGACAAAAAGAAAATAAAGAGTAAGATGAATATAAATAGTTGTTTTTTGTTTTGTTTTTTTGGCAGTGGGGTGGGGGGATGGGGTTGAATTAAAAGGTGAGTAGAATAAGAAAATGCTGGAAAGTGGAAAAAAATATGTTTAAAAATAGTTGACCAAAGGTGAGAAGGGATGGAAAAAATAAAATAAAGAAATGGGAATAATAAAAATGTTAAAAAAAAAAAATAATTAAGAAGAACTGACAGTGAATGAGTATGTAGAGGAGAGGAGGAAGGAATAATTTAGAGGAGTTGGAAGTACCAAGCAAAAAGATATGAAAACAATCAGGAAAATAAGAACTCCCTTCCTGCCAAAAAAGCAAGTGGAATATTGATAGAAAAAGAAGAAAAATATACAGAACGATATGATGAAGAAAAGGAAACAGATAATAAAGAAAAACTGTGCATTCAAAGAAAGAATTTATTGATGAAACAAAAATAAAAATGGAAGAGGACGGCAACTAAAAAATAAAAGAAGAACAACTTAGAAGAAAAAAAGAAAGAAAAATGGATGAAGAAAATACAGCAAGAAAGTAGAATATTAAATATGAGTGAAAAAATGGAAAAAGCACAAGATAAAAGAGAAAATGGTGGGAGTGAAAAAAGAGAAAGACTAAAACAGCTAATCCTTTGACATTTTTTTTATTCCAAGTGTTGATCTCTAAATGTCTCCAATGTCTGTAAATGAATACCAAGAACGAGAAAAGTAAGTTATTTCATTTAGTTTTTTTAAGGTTATCTTGATAATAAAAAAAATCAGAATAAAAGAAAAGAGAATGAAATTGAATAGAAAATGGTGGAATTGGAGAATGGATAACAGAAAAGACATTTTTTGATAAAAAAAACACAAGCAAAATGGTTGAAACAGAGATAGCCTGGGAAAAATGAGATACACTCTGATTGGACAAAAATAGGAAGAGTAGGTGTAAGAATTATTTCATAGCAAGCATTGAGTAGAAGTGGAAGAACAATAAGAAAGGCATTCAGAAGAGAAACTATTATAATTCCATTATCCTACCTCTTTACTGTAAGTGGTAGAATTAAAATTTATATAATTGCCCATCTAATTACTTTCAGTCTTTTGAATTTCATGCTTCTGTGATTCCTGTTCCAATTGTGAGAACAATGTCTGCTACCTTCAGTGCTCCAAACTTAACCAATACAGTAAAGCAAATGAATAAAGAACAAATTCTACTTGGATCATCTGCAATATGGAGTTTCTTACATATATTTAAATCTATTTTTTTCAAGTCGGGACAAAAACAGTTATCTTTACTAGTAAACCATTATATGCTTAAATTTTCTGTTTTTTATTTCTTTTTCTTCAGTTTCTAATTTTCTTTAGGTATCTTTTTCTCTCTTAATAATAGTTTCATTTTCATACTCTTTGTGGTCAGAATGTGTAGTGTGGTGTAACGGATAATAGATCAGAATGGAAAATCAGAATGCTGAGTTCAAATTCCAGTTGAGGCTATTACATTCACTTCTATGCAAATACTCTTGAGAAAGGTATGAATCCATCTCTTCTCCCTCCTTCTATGTGGTGAACAGCAAAACAGACATAGCCCTATAGCCTTGATTGAAACCAGTCTAGTGTAGAAACAACATCCTAATGTAGGAAATTTTCTGTTTAGTCAGTCATTAATCAAAAAAGACATCATCACCTAAGCGTGTATATAATGTGACTGATTGACTAACTTGACTTGTGGCCAACATATTCACATTGTTCCTACTTTTGATTTAAATTCGCCATATCATTAATAGTGAAATGACAGTTATCTTGACTGGTCACTCTTGTAGATACTTTTATATTAATCACCCAGGATTCTGTTCTTGGATTCTCTTTTTAAATTAATTCCTCCCTCTCAAGCAAAGCAATAATGCCAATGAGATGCAAGGGGCTACTGGGTGTGAAAGTTAATGATAAGACATTAGAAGGAACTGGAAACCCAATCCTAAATAGGAAACAAAGGATAGACTCCTACTCCTGTTCAAAAGAGGAGTGCGAACCACTTTGATCTTAATTGATTTCCACATGGCATCAGTTCTTGACTCACTACCTTTGCTGATGACACAAGTATTTAATCCTGGCTTGATGGTAAGTCTGATAGATTTGAAAAAATCAAATTGGCAAATGATCTCAAAAATTAACTTCAATCTGCTGTTAACTGGGGCAAGAAATGACTTGTTATGCTTCCAAAATGGAACTGCTCTCCGAAAAGAATGTTTTTGCCATCCATCTGCAGAAGAGTAATTCATTGTGCCTTTTCAGAGTAACATTTTCTACTGAGATGAAGCGGAACAATTATATTGAGTCATTTGCTAATTCTACTTTTCTTTTTTTTTAAGCTTATCACCCCAAGCAAGGCTGGAGGCCACTAGCACCCAATGGGTTACAGAAGATTTGGAGGAAGAGCAGATAGGAGTGGTAAAGGAGAGGATGTGGAGAAAGATAGTGGATCGATCAAGGCAAGGGGGTTACAGAAGATTTGGAGCAAGGGCAGATAGGAATGAAAGGTGAAAGGATGTGGAGAAGGGAACTGATAGGAAAGTTGGTTCACTGTTTCATGCTAAACAGTATTTCTCTCTAGAATCTATCTTGCGCATTTATAAATCTACCATTTGTTTGTGTATCGAATCTAGCTGGCACATCTGGTCTGGTGCTTCTGCTATGTATCTAGAGATTCTTGATAAAATCCAAGAAGGAAACTGGTATCTTATCAGTCCTAACCTAGCATCTTGGCATTAGTTACTTTTTCCACTGCTATTACATAGCTTCCCTGTGCCTTTTCTATAAATAATCTCATGGTATCTGTTTTTTGGTATCACAACTTAAGTGCAGTACTAGATTGGCAGTAAGGTCTTATCCTTTTACTGTTGAAATTGCTAAATGTAAACATAATTTCTATGCTAATGGTTTCTTCTCTCACATTTCTCATTTATGGACCTCCCTTCCAGCTTTTTGCTTTCCTGTCAATTGTCATTTTCAAGCTCTTTGAATCCTGATCTTTTAATGTTCTCTCGGATGTTTTCTGTTCTTTCTCTGTTTCTTTCACTCTCAGTAACCCCTTGTCTTAGTCATTTTATTCATCTTGCTTTGAATGAAATGTTAAAAAAATTAATTTCCTCTACATTACCAAAGTTTTATTCAACATTATTTATCAGGTCATCCCATAAGTTCTGTCCAAATTTTGAATAAAGAAAACAAGTGACCAAATGTTACATTTAATTACAGATTCAATCAACAATGTATTTTCCCTGATTATCTATGACTTCCTTCCATCTATTAACAAGCTTACTAATTCCATTACTGTAAAATTCTTTTGGTTTTGATTTGAAGAACTCACAAATGTCAGTTTAACCTCTTCCTGTGTTACAAAAGCTGTTTCTTCCAAATGATTCTGTAGGCTACGAAACAAATGGTAGTCTGAAGGAGCAAGGTCGGGAGAATAAGGTGGATGAGGAATTTTCTCCCAACCAAGTTCTTCGATCTTTTGTGACGTGATTCTTGCTGCATGGGGTCGCACATTGTCCTGATGAAACATCACCCGTTTTCAATTCACTAGAGCAGGTCTTTTTTTCCTCAAAGCTTGGTTCAAACGCTCTAATTGCTGACAGTATATTTGAGCATTAATTGTTGCATTAGGTGGTAAGAATTTAAAGTGGATTATTCCTTGGCAATCCCACAAGATTGAAAGAAGAACCTTTGCCCATGAAGTTCCCTTCTCGGCTGTGGCTGGGGTCCTTCCACTTTACCAAGCCACTGTCTACAACGCTTAACATTTCAATAAAAGATCCATTTTTCATCGCCAGTCACAAGTCTATCCAAAAAAGGTGAAACAAGTTGGCGAGAATGGAGAGAAGAGCAGATGTCAACTCGAGATTTGAGGTTGTTTTCAGACAATTCATGAGGCACCCATTTTCCAAGTTTAGGAACTTTTCCAAGTTGTTCAAGATGACAATGAACAGTTGTATGGTTTGAACTGAGAATCACTGCCAATTCCTCAACTGATAAAGCAGGGATTTTCTTCAAGGGCTGCTTCAAGAAGCTTTTCATCAAACTCAACTGGACGTCCAGTTCAATCTTCATATTCAAGGGTGAAATCTCCACCTCTGAATTTTGCAAACCATCTTCTGCAAGTTCTTTCATTCACACATTCCTCTCCATAAACTGAGTGAATGTTTCTAGCCGCTTCAGCTGCTGAGTTTCCTTTCTTGAACTCATAAAGCATTATGTGCCTCAAATGATTCTTAGGTACTTCCATGTTAGCAGGGTTTCAATCAAACAAAATTTAATTTTATTGTTCTCTGAAATAAAATTTGATCAGTTTAAATGCATCTAAACATAAAAATAATGTTCAGCTCCATTCGACATTATAAAATACTCTTTAAAATTTGTTCATTTTAACAAAAAGTTAAAATTCGGACAGAACTTATGGGATGACCTAATATTTAGTTGTCTTTTGAGAAACTTTACATGATATAGAATGAAGGCTAATTAAGGACCACAAATAAGTTTTATTGCCATATTTGAAGGCATATTAGACATTTTTTCCAAACCATTAACGCAAATACTCATTCTTACCTCATATGATCACTTTCATCTAGCCAAACGCCATAATAATATTATTTAATCAAAGAACATGATCATTATTATTGTCAGTGGTAATATTATTATTCCCAGTACTATAAAAGTAACAGCAGTGTCCATCACTACACGATGATCCCTCATACCTAAATAAGAGCCAATACTTTATGGAATAGACTCTGTGGAGAAGATGCTTCCTGGACACTATAGTCTTAACCTCTGCAAGTCCAGGGACAACAATTATCTATTGTATGTATGCTCATAAAAAATGTCAGTGGTATACAGCTACTTACTCAGATCATTGGTAAAAAATGTCTTTAAACAAGTGGAGCACATGTAGGTTTTAGTGAGAACCATCATACTTCAAATTTTGTGGTACTATGGAATTACAAACAAGGAACTGCACCATATAAAAGAAACCACATCACTTGAGGACTTTCAACAGCAGCAACAACTAAAATGAATATCTTGTAACTAAAAGCGAAAATAATGGTAAAATCACAACACTGATGATCCACATTACTTCAGGCAAAAGATTAGGAAGGAAATACTGGAAATGAATGCCAAATGCTTCCTTATAAGGAAATGGCTACTATTACCATTACATAACCTGCACTTACTTCACCTTTCACTATCCATACAACAAAATAACATACTGGTAACCCTTTTTCATGAAAGTAATAACCACCAGCTTACTAAACTGTAGTATTATTAAATAATTTTAACAAAAGACCAAATATTGGTATAAGTATCATTTAGAATAATTACTCTCATTGACTATAAACAAAGTACAATAATAAGAGTACTAAAAGGCTATAAAAAGCAAAATTTTCTACAGAGTAATTATAAGGTTCAAAAAGTAGATGTATAATGGCTTTAATAATAAAACCCTTGTTTCTTATTTTTAGTTCATGTTAATTCATATAGTCAGGAGTTCAATCGTCAAGCACTTCGGAGCTCATAATGTGGTTAATACAAAAGTCCTAAGGGGCAATAAAGATAATTTCTAAAGAATTGTAGAATGAAAAATTAAAAAAATATCTTCACAGCAATAAAAGTTCATGGGTTCAATCCCAATGATGGGACTCATATTACATAACATCTGAGTACACTTACCTTCCTTTCCAATATAATGTTGTTGTTTGTTAATATTTTGCTTACTTTATGGAATGTATCTTTCACTATTCGAATGTTTCTTCGGATTTCAGTGTCACATTTCCTGTCTTCTGTTAGAACACTTCCAAGATAGATTAATTTCTGTAGATAACTTTGTTTATCATCTGGTTCACACTCCTTCCAAGTCTTTTGAACAGGAATAGAGGTTTATACCTTGTTGCTGTCTCTGATTGAGTCTCCAGTTCCTTCTAAAGTTTCTTCATTCCCTTTCACTCCCAGTAACCACCTCTGTCCTCCTTCATGGCAGCAAGTATTGGACAACCTCCTCAAAGATGAAGAATAGACTTGAGGCAACAGAGGTGAGGTTCTACAGAAGGATGCTGATTATACCATGGACCGAAAATGTGAGCAACGATGAGGTTTTGGAGAGGATGCAAACAAAGAGGAAACATATACTTAACATTAGGAAGAGCCAGCTGAAATTTCTGGGACATATAATGAGAAAGGAGGGCTTGGTAAATCTGATATTCACAGGGACAAGGGAAAGCAATGCATGACATACTTAATGGGCTTAAGTAAGTGGATGGCAGAACAGGGTCTAGGAGAAATAATAAAAAGACAAAAATTATTGAGAGCTACAAAGGAGAGGAGGAAGTGGAGAGCCATGATCATCTATGGTCTGAAGGGACAAGGCACATAAAAGAAGAACTCCCTGCATTTTAGAACTCCCTACTTTACTTAGGGTGAATTGATTAAAAAAAACAAAAAGACTTGCTTTATTTTGATGTTTCCAATTTCTATCTCACATCTTGGGTTGTCCCTCTTACAAATGACCATACATCCTGTTTTTTTATTTTACAGTTGATGGATAGTCTTTTCTTCTTGCATTCCTTTACTTCCTTGCCCGGGAATACCTGCAGTTTTCTTTCTACATCTGTCATCAACACAATATCATTTGTACTTTTTATGTTATTAAGACTGTGCCCATCAATAATAAATCCTATTAGGACTTTTAGTTCTTTAGGTTCGCTTCACTGTGAAGGTTAAATAAATCTGGTGAGAGTATGCATCCTTGTCTTACAACCCTTTCTATTTTTGTGTTTAATTCATTTTCTGTTGAGATGCAGGTGGTGTGTTTCCAGTAAATGTTCTGAATTATTTTCATATCTTCCCTTAAAATCTGAAATTTTGTAAACAGCTGTCACTTATTTATTACTGTAGAAATTAAAGACCAGTCAAAAGATAGCGGAAGTAGAATAAATACACTAATAAATATAATAAAAATAATGTACATAATGAAAATAATAATAATAATAAATATACTAATACTAATAAATAATATATAAGAGTTTTTGATTTGAAGAACTCAGCTCAATTGAAGTTCACAGAGTTTTTGATTTGAAGAACTCAGCTCAATTGAAGTTCCACAGAGTTTTTGATTTGAAGAACTCAGCTCAATTGAAGTTCCACAGAGTTTTTGATTTGAAGAACTCAGCTCAATTGAAGTTCCACAGAGTTTTTGATTTGAAGTATTCAATTTTCAGCCTGAATTGGAACTTTGGCCCAAATTGAAGTTTTGGACCACATCAGACTTTCAGCCGGAATTTGACTTATAGCCATAAATCAGAGTCAGATTTTTAAAACTTCTTTTGCACCTGAAGATTGCACATTTGCATGAAACTCTGAGTCATGCTATTGACATTGGATATTATGTAGAATCTCTAATATATATATATATATATATATATATATATATATATCTGTATGTTGTATCCTTAAAGAGGTTACAGACAAAGGTGGTACTCAAGGGAAGGAACAGCAAAATGCACATAGATGAAAGAAAGAGAAGTTTATTGTAAAAGAGAATACATTATTGAAAGACAGGGAACTGGATGGCAGGCTAGTAATTCCCAAAGCAAGTCCCCAGGTACATCCTGTGCTCAATATATATAGCTACTGATATAGTCAGTCCACATAGGCGATAGGGACTGTGGGACATTTCATTACAACACCTCCTCCTGAGCTAATTTTTCCATGAAATTTTGCTCAATACGTCTTCTTTTTGGGTCAGGACATAATTGTTTGACTTTTTTTCCCTCTTCCTAGTACTTTTCTATCTCACCAGCACAAAAATATAGTAGGCATCCATTTATCTTGCAAGGTACATATAGCACCCTCTTTGGTCAAAATTCAGTCCTTTTGTGGTGAAATTGGAGTGACATCTCCAGGGCACAGTCATATGGATGCCATTTGCTGTCCAGACCACATAGCCTCTCTCTTTGCCATAGCGACTAGATCCAAAGTAATACAAGGCATTACATTTGGGGTTGGCTGAGTGTCAAACTTAAAGATCTCTCAGCACACGTTGGGCCAAATTCAATAAAATAATAATCACACATTAACTAATCACTTCTACATGCTTCTCTCTATATATTTTCAAATATGAATATTTTTAAAACCTTTATTTATAATAGTGGATCATTTTTACATGCATTTTGCTGCTTCAAAGAATTTTAACACTGGTGATCAACTAAAACAAATAAAGAATCAGTGATTTATTTCAAGAGCAAAAATATAACCAAGCAATATATTTAAGATGTTATATACATATAACCAAGATATTTAAGATATATGAATACATATGCATGAATACAGGCTAAAAAAGAAACTGCTTTGTTTGGCTGCTGTAAACAAACTGAATGACTGGCCACTCTCATCACTATATGAAGTGACATCATTCAGCAGACACCACAAGACCTATATGACTTATCTTTACCGAAGAGAGATAATCACTTTTCGTATCCCTACACACATGTAACACAGGTGATTCTATATTCACTGGACAAACCCATTCATAGCAACATGAATAATACAGGTAATTATTTTTTTAATTAGTTGCAAGGTTTTTTTGTTTAACCTTCAGTACTAAACAAACAAATCCACACTGACTTTGACTTATACATTTTTTCATACAACTTTTGTAATGATAATGACTTAACTCAGAATATGTGAATATATTCTACCTTGGTATGAGAGATTTTACCCATGCACAAATATAGTGAACAAATCAGCATTTTCTTAGGGAGCCAGTTGTGTGTTGTGAAACTAAACCATTTGACATTAATTAAAGGAAACATGTAATACAAGTGTAATTTTCCTTTCTGTACAATGGATAAATAAGGTATATATATATACCTAAGTTAATACCTATTAACATATGTATGAAGTTATATTTATACACAGATATAACATGGAATTGATCATCGAGTTAGTTGTGTTACCATTATGGCTGTATTAAGTTTATTCCTCACTTAGTATATACACTTGACTAAACTAAGCTTCATAAATATCCAGGCACACCTAAAATACATTCATTAGATTAGATTTTTTTCTGGTATACACAATATCAGATTTTTTTACATATTATCCAATTGATATTTATAAAACTTTCAGTAGAGACATATATTTATATGAGTAATACGTTGTGTGAGTTTCAGCTTATAATATCTATCCTTATTAAAGATGTTGATAATAAATTATTTATGGTGAGGATCAGTTATTATTATGCAAACAAACCAAATGCAACATAAATTTTTATTGATAAATAAATCTAAAGGATATAAGGCAGATAAACATAATATAATATGCCAAAATAAATTATTGTTTCACATGTTAATATGGGCATTTTGGCAGTCTATAACCTTCATCAATCTTTCAACTACTGATTTTTTTTAACATTTTACAGTTGTGACTGTAGCATTACTTTTATCAGTCTTTATTACTTCTTTGAATATTGTTTTCTATTCAAATTTATTGGGTTGGTGCATAATTATTATTTTGTAGGCAAGTTATTTGGTAATAAAAATTGCTGTTTTGTTTACTTATTTAATAAAAATATTATTTTATTTTCAGGTTATAAAAATGTGTGTTGATAATCATACACTCTGGAATAATCATTTAAAAATGTTATTTTTGAATTGTTATGTTTCTTTTATCATAAAAAATATTGTTTAAAATGCCTGATAATTATGCACCAACCCAATATATCTCTTAATGATGGCTCACAAGTTTTCTATTGGATTAATATCTGGAGCGGCTGGGAGTGTATTAAATTTAATTTGCTGTGCATAAATTATTTTTTTATTCATTTGTTAATATAAACTCATATATTTATTCATATTTATATGTATTATATGTGAATAAATTATTTTATTATTTGTCTATAGATATCAACTCTAACATTCTATAATTTTCATCAGTCTTGCAATCATTTATTTTTCATTCTCATATAGAATTCCTTTAAGAATGGATTACAAGTTCCCTATTAAATTAATATCTGGAAAACCTGGAAACCATACCATTAATCTGGAGTCTTTGAAACTTATTTTTGGCAAGTTGACTGATAATCAACTTTACAAAATGTGAAAGAGCATTTTCTTACATGAATATACTGTTTTGTTTAAAGCTTCTCAATTGTGACATGTACCACTCAAAAAATTTTGTCTAAGTATGTAAAATCATTCTATGAATTAATATTATCAACTTTGAAGAGTCCAATATGTTTAACTGCTTACCATACCAGCTCGAAATATTATTCCACCTTTCCAATATTATTTCCTAAGTTACGTTGGTTGACTATTTAAATTAAGAACTAAGTTTCTAGTTCAGTTATCAGTACCATCTAGTGTAGCTCTACATTTATCACTAATAATTACTGTTGTATCCTTAAAGAGGTTACAAGCAGACAAAGGTGGTACTCAAGTGAAGGAACAGCAACACCCGTGTCGATGAAAGAAAAGAGGTTTCTTGTAAAAGCGAATACACTAGTGAAAGACAGGGAATCGGGTGGCAGGCTAGTAATTCCTGAAGCAAGTCCCCAGGTATATCCTGTGCTCACCATATATAGCTACCGATATAGTCAGTCCACATCGGCGATAGGTAGTATGGGACATTCCATTACAACAATTATCATAGGTTGTACTATTTTCTTTTTTATCAGGGAGTAAAATGAAAGATCATTACTTACCACTTTAAGCCAAGAGTGTTGCTATATTTGCTAAGAAAATAGTCACTGCATTTACTTCCTTTTTAAAGAAGAATGAAGAAGCTGATGAACCAGAAGTCATTTGCGACTGGATAAATTGCAGAGGTTAGGAGAGCCTTATGCTGTGAGAAGAGTCGTAGCTGGTAACTGGCACACAAATCAGTATCTGATCAGCATCAATTTGGTTACCATGGAGAAGAGGTATGATGCAAGACCCCAAATCACAAATGATCCTCAACTAAAAACATCACTGATATTTGTTTCATAATGAAGGTTAAGCGAAATAACCTTGTGTCTGTAGAAAAAAAGAATGGAGTGCCTATGTTACACATGTTGCTATGAATGCGTTTGTCCAATCAATACAAAATCACCTGAACAGACATATTTCATGAAAGTGTTGAGAAAACAGTTTTCATCTAATTCTTCACTCATTTTACACATTTCTCTTTAGGATGTTTACTTAGTTTGGTTTCATTCATGTCTTTGATCAATTTTCTGAACATTCTGCTTACATTTGCAACCCAAAATTCTTCAAATATTTTCTTGCAGAATAAACTTTTCTTGATTATTGCTGTTTTAATATTTCCCAGATCTCTTTTTCAATTTTTTTTATTGCTCTTTGTCTTCTGTTCAAATTTTCTGTTCATAATCTGCAATGTTGTTGCTCCTGACTTGACGTCTCACCTTCAGTCACTTTTTCACCACCGACCGTAATGTAGCTTTCCTGTGTCTTCTCTATAAATGTTTTCCTGGTAATTGTTTTGATGAGCTTTCCTCTTTGGTACCAAGACTTTATGAATTTAAGTGCAGTTCTAGATTGGCAGCAAGCTCTGATCATTTTGCAATTGAAATAGCTCAATGGAATCAAGTACTATGCTAATAGTTTCTTCTCCTGCACTTCTTACTTCTGGAATTCTTCTCTGGTTACTTGCTTTCCAGTCAAATTTGGTCTTCAAAGATTCTGTCTTAATTCCTGTTCTTTTATTGTTCTCTTTCCTCGATATTTTCTTTTTCTCATATTCTCCTGTAACACTCAGTAAACCCTTGCATGTTAATGGCCTGATACAACTGCTTCCTAAGATCAATGGTGAAAAAAGGCTTTGAGTGATTGAACCTGATGGACTTTGCAATTATCGTTCTTTTTTAAACATTGTGGACTAGCACTACAGATTCACAAACAAAGAACTGTACCAAATAACAGAGACCACATCACTTGAGGACTACCAACAGCAGCAACAGCTAAAATGGATAGTGCATGTAACTTGAAGAGAAAATACAAGATATTTACATTCCACACTTAATCAAATAAAAGATTAGGAAGGAAAACCCCCATCAATACTGGAAAGAGCAATAAAAGCTACTGAACTGGAGAAACCTGTTTTCCTGAAAAGCTGTTTTAAGAGAAAGATTTTATAAATTTCAACTGCACTGTCAATGAAAGTGAAATGTTTACTTGTAGGAGAAGGTTTAATATTACCATTACTGTTGCTGTTACTATTGGGTTAAAATGTTTAATTTCTTTTTATTTTTCATAATTTCCAGTATTGTATTCCTCAAAGATTTTACAATATACAATTTCTCTTTTGCAGTTGTAGCTTTCTTACAGCCAATCAGAATCTTTATGCAACTTAAATTTGTAAGCAAATAAAATCAAATAAAATAACCAGACTTACCTTTCTGACTCAGGGTTTTGCAGAACAGGTATCTACTTGTCATGATTTTAGCTAGTAAATTGAATCTATTTACAGATATCATATAATTATGATATCTGAATTACATATCCTCAAACAAATTCAGTTTACTAGCTAAACCCTGTGACAAGCAGATATGAGTTGAGAAGATAAGCTTGAACATTTTATTTGATTTGGTTTCTATTATCTCTCTATTTCTTTCTATTGAGCACTTTATTTAGGAAGATTTTTTCTTCTTCTTTTATGTGCCATGTTCCTTCAGAATGTTAACGATCATGGCTCCCCACAATTTCAGGTCCTTTGAAGCTGACAGTAAATTTTGTCTTTTTGTTCTCTCCTAAACACTGTTCTGCTAATCATCTACACAAGCTCATTAGGTAAGTTAGGCACTGCTTTCCTCTATCCTGCTTACCTTTAATATGTCCTGTGTGTGTCGAATATTCCAAGCCTTTTTTCCTCATTATATGCCCCATAAATTTCAAATATCTCTTTCTAATGCTAAGTATGAATGTCCTTTATGCATTCATTTTCTCTATAACTTTGTTTTTGCTCACAGGAGAACTGATATTGCATAACAATTCAGTACTCTTTTCTTTGTTTCTGCTTTTATTTGTAACTTGGGAGAGTCCATCTGTGTATGGGTAATTTACCATAACAATATTGAAGATGATAGTTCAGATATTTCTGAATGAGTTTGTCACTACGCATGGCATCCATATGAAAGATTTCATCTGTTCAAGAGTCCTCTTACCCATTTTCTTTTGTTTAATTTATTTCTTCAGCAAAAAGTTAAAAAAAATTGCTGGACTTCAATATTATCAAGGCAAATGCAAGGATTTTATTTTGTAACAAGAGTAAAAAATGTTATTGGTTTCTTCAAAATGTTTTAATTTAAGAATGCTCATAAACTCCAATAGTTTAAAACAACCCTATTTTCTATTTATAATGTACCAAAATTTTGTCAACTAAAAGAGTAGATATCTATAAGAGGAGAGTTTTTTTTTAATTTATCAAAATTGTGGTATATAGTGGAAAAGTTGGATAGATGATGAGTAATAGAAATATATTCTACAGTGGTCATCTCTCATGAGAAAAGATATTTTGTAACATTTTCTGGTGTTGCAGACCATATGTAGAGGGAGATGGAATCTTAGTACTGTTTCTGGAATGAGGTACCGATGATAGGGATCATCATTAGAAGGTAAGAAAATTAAAAGTGTCAGTATCAATTAACCATATGAATAAATGTATATCTGGCCAATGTGAATTTCTTTGCTTAGCAGGGGAAGAAAATTGTAGATTCTTTCTGTGAGTAAAAAAAATCACCTGTGTTATGGAGAGTGTAATTACCTGTGTGGTACATATTGTTGGAAATGGATTAATCTGATCATTACATTTGTCCCTGTTTGTACTTTGTTTTATACCATTTTCTGATAGTATATCTGAAAAAGGCTATCAAATGGATCAGCTAAAACATTGTAATTATAAAAGGAAAAAAAATCACTAGTCTGAGCAACAATTGGAAAAAATATTATTAGTTCCAAACTTTAAATGGGTGGTGTCAGTAAGAGCATCAGGCTGTAAAAATATATATTTTGAAGTATTCCAGTTAATAAAGATGATGGTGATGATTTACTCTTTTGTAACTTTCATGGTCAAATTTTCATTTTGAATGGAGAGACACCATAAATGCCCTTTGCCAAAAAGAGAGAGTAGGGGAGGCTCGCCAAAAGTCTCCCCTCCCCAACTCCTGATTTGGAAATTAAGGAATTGCCAGAGACTAAAAGAGATGCTAAGCCTGATTATGGCAAGGATGACTTCAGAATGGTTTTATGTAGGATTATGCATCATGAATAAACTATAAGTTCTTTGGTGCCTCTTTTGACTGATATGACTTTAGGACCAAGAGCATAGATGGAGAAAGGATGGTGGTTCAGGGAATGATGAGGTGTTTTTCTGATGTCCATCAAATGTAATATTCAAATATATAATAATAACAAACCTTATAGCTCAGTGCCATTTTTTTATGGAAATTTCCTAAATCAAAGAAAACTTACTTTTATTTGCTATCTGGAAGAGTAAAAGCTGCAAGATCACTCTTTGGTAATTCCTGAAAGCACCAAAAATAGAGCCAATATTTATTAGGGGAGAAAAGACAATGTTTGTTTGCAGTAATAGAGTTATTATGTACAGCCTGCGATAAATACCGAACATGTCTTATCTGATTATTGTTGTTAAATATTACTGCTGGGGTTTCGGCTGAAATTACGCACCAATGTTTTTCACAGCGTGCATATCAGTTATTACATCTGTTAAGAGTAACGGGCTTATAGCCAGCCATATCAAATTTGGAAAAAGCTGGTCCTCATCCAATCACATAGGTTAAGTGACAATTAATGTGGTCATCATTTGGATGAGTGAACATTTGAAAATACAAGGATTTTATCTGATCGGTGGACTTTCAAAATGCTGAACTTCTGCTTGTGATGCTTGACTTTCAAAATGCCAAATATCTTTAATGAAATTCCCTCCTAAGATAAATTTGTTTGTTAAATATTTAGGCATAACCAAGTGCTTGGAGCACAAAATGGTGCAGTAAAATACTTAATGATCTATCCTGGTGCCGAGCTGGTGAAATTCAGTATTATGTATTTATTTAGAGGAAGAGAGAACACTTTACAAGTCAAATAGTTGTAAAATTCATATGTAGTTTTAAAAAAAAAACAAAAACAGGAATGATCAAGGAACTAAAACCCATAAGTAGATTGTAATTAGTATGACTTATCATTTACCTATACTCGCTTAAATGCTGCCATTAGAGGCCATTATGCCACATCACTTGGTATATATAAAATTTATCTTAATTATTTGCAAATAAATAAATTATGTATAGTAATGGTAGTATTAGCCGTTTCCCTATAAGGAAACATTTTGCATTCATTGACTGACCAGCCAATACTTGAATTGGTTGAAGTTTACAAAATCTTTCACTTGAAACAATTTTTCAGGAAAATAGGTTTTTCAAGTCCAGTAGCTTTTATCGCTTTTTCCAGTATTGGTGGGTGTTTCCTTCCTTGAAGTAGTGTGAAATGTCAACATCTTGTGCTATCCATGTTAGTTGTTACTGCTGTTGGTAGTCCTCAAGTGATGTGATTTCTGTTTACTCAATAATTACTCTATAATATATCTGGAGTTATCTCCCTTGATAAATTGGATCATTATTTTATAGATTATAGGATGAGACTAAACACTGACCATACATTATTATTTCTATTAATAGGGCCAGCATGTACTACTCCTGTCAGTGCTTTGTGACCCTCTCTATCTTATCAACATTTGCTTTTTTCTACCCTACCTACATTTACATTTATATACGTTAAAAATTGAACTAAGCACAACTAGTATTAAAGGATTAAATTTATTTGCAGATTTTGACATACTTCTGCGGAGGGTGGGGGGCTTGTCCAAATCCATGAATTTGTTTTGTTTATGCTAAGTCTAAAAGAAAATCACTAAATAAAATTCACTACTTTTCATCCATAATGTTGAATATGTAAAAATTATTAAACTTTTTAACAAGAAAAATCTCAAGTTGATGTTAAAACATTGTTGATTTATTTAAGATGGAATGATTGATTATGACATGTTTCTAATTTGTATTTAGATACGTTGTATTTATTTTCAATTTTTCTGGTTGAATTGCTCACCTATATATTGCATATAATCCATTATTGTATATAATTAGGTTACCATAAAATTTGTATTTTATATGAATTTTACCTTATGAAAATTGAGATGTAATAGAGTTGGCGGGGACTTATCATAGTTTTGGCACTGGCACTGATTATTATTATTACCAAATTGGAAATCACTTTATTCTTCAACTAAGAATATTTTAATGAGTATTAGCCTAATGGAAATTTTGCTAGAATGTGCTGTTTTCTGTTAAAAACATGCAAACAAACCTGGAGAAATCCAATCATTATTGTGTGGAAATATTTATGAAAAGAGAGGAAATAAGTTTAAAATATTAATCTTTTTTGGCATAACACTTTGCTATGTAAATAAAATAATTTTTATATAAAAATAATAATTTTTTTTTTCTTACAAAGTAAAGGTGCCATTATTTTATGCATCAGTTATCATTTCTTTTAACTTTTTAAATTTTGATGTAAATTTTTTTTAACTTTTCTAATAAATATCCAAAGGTTGGATCATTATTATCAGGGCAAGTGCAAATGCAGACCCCACAATTGAACTTAAAATTGCTTTATCTTTTAAGTTATGGCATTTTAACTATTTTTGCTACATTATGGTAACAAACCTACAAACAGAAATCATAAGTAGACTTAATATAAATTGTTTCTGAAGGTTTTAATTAGTCTCCAGGTCAATAAATAAATTGTAATATATAAAACCTTTTTTTACATTATTCAGACTATTGTCCTCATCTTTGTCACCATATTTATTACAACATTTCGTCTGTTGTACACTCCAGCCTTCTTCAGGAATGTTGAACTGAACCCTTTATTTCACTTACTGGGTAGACTGTTCTAGTTCCATGTGCCAGTTATCAGTTATCTCCTGTTAATTTTTCCATCTGAAAGTTCTCCATATTATTGAACTCACACTCTTTGGGTCCTGTCACTGGATCTAACCAATGCCTTTATCCACTGTGCAATGTGTCCTTGAGAACATCTGTGTATGAATTTCTGGGTATTATAAACCTAATGTCTTCAGCAACCATTTTTACAAGTGCTCATATTGCAATTTTTTCTGTTATCATTGCATGTTTTTAGCAGAGCTCATATTGCAACTTTTGTTGTTATCGCTTTTCTCTGGCACTGGTTATTACTGTATTGTATTCATTTTTATGCTTGGTCAGCTCAGGAGATTTTTTGGCCTAGCATATGTGCTGATTCCTTAAGTTTACGAATTTTCCAATGGTTTTCCTTGTTTATGATCTCAACCTGATCCCACAGAGGGCGGTTATCTCCCTTCTCTCTCCACGCCTGATTTTTCCACTTCCCTTCGTGTTACAGCTTTCTGGTGTTCTTGAAGCCTCACCATAAGGGGACGGCCTGTCACTCCTTTATATTTCTTTCCGCAGCTGCACAGGATAGCGTACACACAGTCTTTAGTCATGTTCTCTTCTATAGGAGGTTTTACTCGGGAGAGATATCTGCGAAGTGTCGTCAAGCTTTTGAAGGTTGTCCTGATGTTATATGGACCGCAGATCCTTTGTATTTTCTCTGATAACCCCTTCACATAAGGCAGGCAGACTGTTTTCTGAGTGTTGTTGTCCTCCTCCTCTTCTTGTACCCGCCTATCCCAGTTTTTAGGGGCTGCTGCCATGTACCCAGGGTAGTTGTTACGTTGTAGGGTACTACTTATACTGACCAATTCTTTATCTAATATCTCTGGGTCACCACTTATGACTTTTGCTCGGTGTTGTAAGCAGAAAAAACAGATAACAGAAAAAATTGCAATATGAGCACTGGTAAAAATGGTTGCTGAAGACATTAGGTTTATAATACCCAGCAATTCATACACAGATGTCCTCAAGGACACATGGCACAGTGGATAAAGGTCTTGGTTAGATCCAGTGACAGGACCCAAAGAGTGTGAGTTCAATACCCGGTTAAGAGGGAAAAATTAACAGGAGATAACTGATAACTGGCACCCAGTGAGCGAAATAAAGGGTTCAGTTCGACATTCCAACCACCTGAAGAAGGCCGGAGCATACAACGGCCGAAACGTTGTAATAAATATGGTGACAAAGATGAGGACAATAGTCCGAATAATGTAAATAATGTACATAATAACTCATCTCAGAAATGTAGACAAATCCTTTTTTTGTAATAAATATGGTGACAAAGATGAGGACAATAGTCTGAATAATGTAAATAATGTACATAATAACTCATCTCAGAAATGTAGACAAATCCTTTTTTTAGCAATAGTCTTAAAGTGTTAAATATCCTCATTTTTTAATCCAGCACAGATTCAGTACTTTTGTTTAAACATACAAAATATGTATAAAAGAAAGAGCTTCTAATTTTAAAAGTGAATACTTGACTGGAATTATTTGTATTATTATTTATATTAATTTCATACAAGCAATGATCAGTAGGTCCTTGATTCCAAAAACAATCAATAACAAAAGTTTCAATAAATCTGAGAATAAATGCAGATTTACATTTATTTGAGTAATTGATTTCTGTTATTATAATAATTCACATCCCTCATTCTATAAAAAGTTTTTTTTTTTCTTGCAAAAACTTAAAGCATTTGAATCACTTTTCATTGAATAGAATCTGGATGTGTTAAAACAGCAATGTTCTGCTTCAGTTCCTATAAATTTTATTGAAAGCAGTCTTCACTTGTAAAATCCTTATACTCTTACTTTCCCCATTAAGTTTTATAACATAAGAACATGGTTACTCTGGGAATATCTACAATCTATGACAACCCAGATATTATAATAAAGTGATAGTCTGAGGGAGTACTGAAAATTCTTCAGTCCAACCAAGAAACCAATTAAAAACAAAATCTGTTCAGATTTTGGGAAGTGGGTTTTAACAAGAACATTTGAAGGTGTTATAATGAAATAAGAGAATATATAAATGAAAGTGGATCAATATGTCCATAGCCCAATGCTGTTAATTGCTTAATTTTGATCTGAAATTTTCACTGTATAGTGTTCAATTCAATTAATGGAGAAGCACTAGACTAAGTTTATTATTATTATTATTATCATTAAGGAAGAAGGTTATATTGAAAATTAAATAATTTTTATATAAAATAGATGCTTTTTTCATCATTAGGCTACAAATTTATTGATGTACCTACATATTCATCACTGAATTAAGTGCATTGCCAAAGAAGGAGATTATATTGAAAAATATTTGCCGTAAAAAATAAATGCTTTTCGATCATTGTGTTATTCACCGGTGAATGATGTGCATTTCCAAGGAAGGAAATTATGTTGAAAAATGTTTGTTATATAAAGTAAATGCTTTTCAGTTATTATGTTATTCATCACTGAATTAAGTGCATTGCCAAGGAAGGAGATTATGTAGAAAAATCATGTGTTTCACATAAAATAAATGCTGTGAATTTACAGACTTACCAGAGTAACTAAAAATATTCTCATTGAGTTTATATCAAATCATTCAGGAAAAAAAAAAAATTATGTATTTTTTTCTTTTAAATGTTGCTTATATTCCCAGTCACCAATATTTTTAGTTTTAAACTATATTATAAAATAAATGATTCTCTGACCACCACACGCTGTCTGCATGCAGGTGTGTAATGTATATGTGTATATCTGTGTTGTGCATGAGTAGCTGGCATGTGCATTTAATGTGTACACATAATTTGACTGAGCCTGAAGTAGGACATTAGAATGATACATTTCCCTCCCACTTAATCTTGGCAACCTTTCCCCTGTGTTTTACAATAAAATCATAAAAGTGGAGACAAGAAAAAAAAGAGTATTATAAGATTTTATTGAACTTTACAGAAATTATTTTGTAATAAATTTAATTATTTTTAAACCTTTTTTAAAAATTTGGTACAAATATTTTTATTCAGCCTCTCATTAAATTACAATAAACATGAACACACACACACACACAAACACACAATTTGAATGAAATTGAAATGAGCATCTGTGCCTCAAGGGCTAATTTCCATTTCTGTCTGAAAACAGTCCCTGGGTAACTGAAAAATGGTGTAAGATAAAATTCAGATCTTTGAAGTCATTTTTATAACTCTTTCTGTATTTGAACTGAATATATTTCCTTATAAATATAGTATTTTAAATTGACAAACAATTTAAGTTTGAAATTTGATATATCTTGCTGTCAGCAAATTAATGTACTGAACTATTTCTTAATAAAAACTGATGGAAATCTTTACAAAAATGTGGGAGAATGAAAGTAAATGTCTTCTCCATCTATGATCTGTGTCTCTTCAGGACGTTGGCAATCATGGCTCTCCATAATTTCCTGTCCTTTGTAACTCTTAATAAATTTTGTCTTTTTTATCTCTCCCAAACCCTGTTCTGCCATTCATTTACTCAAGATCACTAGCTCAGTTATGCCTTAACAAAAATTGTATTCTTCCACATATTTTTGACACTAATTTTAAAATGTTTGTCATCATTCTTAAGACCTTTTTAAGGGCAAATAACATAATATATTGTTTATTATTCTTTAAAACATAACTAAAATGTCTTTTTAGTATTATTTAAGGTTTAGCTATAGTTTCATTCTTTTATGCTACTTTTACAGCATTTGTCCTCATTTCATGAGGCATAGTAGAGTAGTGGTTAGCAACTTGATTTGAGGGATTGGAGAGCTGAGTTCAAATTCCAGTAAAGTTGTTACATTAAGTTTCTTGCAAATACCCTTGGGGAAAGTATGAATCTATCTCTTCTCCCCCCAGCTATGGATAAATAGCAGAACAGACTGAGTCCTATAGCCTTGTGTGGCAACCAGTCTAAAAGGACAACTCTGAATTCAAAACCTCCAACTATGGGTTAAATAGCCTCACCAACTTGCAATTGACCTACTTTGGTGAGTATGGCTACACCCCTGAAGTCATGGCCAATCAGAGAGTGGTTTCTCCAACAGATTTGAATTTGGATTTGTTCTCATTTTAATGTATTATTTCTTGGTTTACATCATGACTTTTGAAAATAATTACTGATTTAAGACAGGGTTATTTGTATATTAAGTATTTTTTTTAATGCTAATTGCTGAAATACATTCTGGGATTTATCAGTATTAAAAATTAAAGATAATAATTCTTGCAGTCTTGGAGTGTCTGAATGTGCATGCAGTTAGGTATCAATTTATTTTAATAAAACATATTTCAACATTAACATAAGTCACATGATCAACTTGGCACTGGATGTCTATAACTTTAGCAAAGTTGTAGATTTTCCAAAGTATATCTCATAACCAGTAGTAGATAATGGTAATATTAACCATTTCTCTACAAGGAAACATTTGTCAGTACTGCCAGATCAGATGGTGGTTTCTTCTGCAGAGTGGGAAGCAGGTTTGAATTCAGTTGGAGGGCACATTTTCCAAATTAAGTTTTCTTGCGCATGCAGGCTGGTAGACAAAATAAAATACTTTTTAAACAGGGCATCTTCTCAAATATGGATAACCACAAAAATATTGTTTGATGTAATATATATAATGATAAATTAAGAAAACACCTTAAAAATCCATATCGGTTATAATTTCATGAATATTGTTATAGTCATCTCTTCAGTTAAAAAAATTTTTAAGAAGTGGAATCAATCCATCCATCCAGATGTACTGGGATAAAAAGGGGGAGGGGGAGGAGAGAGAGAAAAAAAAGAAAAGAAGAAGAAGAAAAATAATATTAATAATAAAAAAATTTGTAAAAATTTAAAAATTAAGGGAAGAAAGAGAGAGAAAGAAAGAAAAGAAAGAAGAAATAAATGATGAGCCAATAGCGAAAATGACCAAGAAACAAAAATTCCTTAAAAGGGCTGAACAAGTTAATAACCGGGTAAGGGAAAAAAGAAAAAGGGGCATAGGTAGTAAAACAGTTATGACAATTTGTCTAATAAAGTCATTTCATTTTAGACGGCAATCATCATCATCACATAATACAATCATCATCATTTTCAACTAATAATAGTAATAATAATAATATCTAACAAATAAAACAATATAATAAATAAAATAAATCAATATATAGAACTAATATTTTTAGATAATTATAATAAACAAATTTAAAATATAAAAAATTTGATAAGGATAACAATAATAAAGATAATACTATTAATAATAGTAAAATATAAATATAAAAAATTAAAAATTATAAAAGATGTAGGCATCACATGAATAATTAAATATATCTACAAACCTATATATAAAAATGTGTGAAAAGTAATATAACTACATATACACATACATACATATGTTTGTACCCATATAAAATAAGAATCAACATTTCAAGTGTATATGCACCAAAGTCATTGATTTTAGGGAATTTTAAATTTGCTCTTATGTCGACACTTGAAAATAAGTTCATTTCTTTGATTCAATATTTGATCAGCATTTTTACATTTAATTATTATGATTTTCTCATCATTGAAAATATTTTTGTTAGATGATAATCTATTAATTCTAGTATTTACAGTGTTAGGGATTTATCTAATTACTGAGTTTGGGTGATTGGAGTTGACATTAACATAAATAGGATTTGATTGTCTTTGTGAAATGGCTTACAAGTGTTGTTAGAGAGGTTGAAAGTGATATCTAAGAAATTTTAAAGTTAAAAGAGATTTCAGGAATTGGAAAGCCTTTACAATCTTCTTTTGGATTATAGAAGATAGTGGGCCATTACTATCTGGGATAAAAGTGAGACATGATTTTTTATTAGAAATGTTATGACAAAAAGAAAAAAAGCATTTTATGATTTTAAATTTTACTGTTGTCAAAATATACTCTTTTAGACTTGCTTACTGCAGCACAAATATTTGGTATTCATTGCAAAACTTTCCCAACATATCAGTTTGATAATTGATTCCATTCTTTTTCTAATGACTCTAAGAGATCTTTTTCATTTTTTTCACTTTTGTCAAGATCATCCCATGCTAATTCTGGAGGTGGCTTAAAACTTTTGAACTATCTGTAGTGTGTGTGTATATATATATATATATATATATATATATATGGTGCGATGGATAAACTGTCATCTAAATTATGCAAAATTAAAAATAACACTGACATCTCATTTTAACAGATATATTTACCAAAATTATACAGATAAATATTTTGAAATACTAAAGAGTAAATTTATTCAATAAAATCATCATGATCTTCAACTGAATCTCCTGCATCTCTTCTGGATGGTCTCCTTGTTTAGGTTGATGAATGCTTACATAATCTTTGCCTTCAGCTCAGCTTTAGTGTTACAAGGAGCTTTGTTGGTCTCTTGCTCAACTGCACCCCACACATAATCATCAAGAGGGGTTGCATTCTGGGGAGTTAGGTGGCCAGATGTAAGGGGTGATGTGGTTACAGAAATTGCCTGACAACCATGATTGGGCTCTCCCGCTTGTGTGGCATGGTGCAGAGTCCTGTTGCCAGACATAGGGTCTTTCAGCAGTCACCCTCTTGACCCTGGACAGCACTACCTCCTCAAGTCACTTGATGTATGTCTCCATGTTAAGTCTAAGCCACTGTGGAAAGATGAATGGAGGTATAACATTGCCATCACTAGTGATCACTCCAAACACCTTTGTAATCACCTTTAGACTTTCTTTTTTTTTTTTTTTTTTAAGCTTATCACCCCAAGCAAGGCTGGATGCCACTAGCACGCATGGGGTTACAGAAGGTTTGGAGGAAGAGCAGATAGGAGTGGTAAAGGAGAGGATGTGGAGAAAGATAGTGGATAGATCAAGGCAAGGGGGTTACAGAAGATTTGGAGCGAGAGCAGATAGGAATGAAAGGTAAAAGGATGTGGAGAAGGGAAGTGGATAGATCAAGGCAACTGGAGATGTCGATTGACGTTACACTTAAATAGTTGGAGATTGTATTTGTCAGGGAAACAGTAATAGGGAAGGGAGTTCCACAGGCGAGATGTGCGAGACATGAAGCTATTGGAGTAGAAGATACGTCTACATCTAACAGTTTCAATGGTGAAGGGGTGGGAACGAGATGCCAGCCTCGTAGGACATTTAAATTCATGAGGCCTAGGGACCAGTGAAAGCAGCTCCTCGGAGCAATTACCGTGACAGTATTTGTAAAAAAGACAGAGCGAGGCAACGTCGCGTCTGTGAGAGAGCGACTGCAGGCGAGATGACAGATCAGGGCCAATTACATTGCATATCCGTCTCTGGATCTTATCAAGAACCCTGAGGTAAACAGCAGGGGCTCCAGACCATATATGGCAGCAATACTCCATGCAAGGGCGAATGGTCGATTTATAGATTTGGAGGATCAATTCCGGGGAGAAAAATTTTCTGACTCGGCACAGGGAGCCAACTATCCATTTCCTTCTAAATCCTCTGAACTGTCCTCAGATTGACACCTGAACACTCTGAAATGTTTATATTGGAGCTTTTGCTGCAAATCCAAAGCAGTACAGCATGCCATTTCCAAATTTCTGGTGAAGTGAATTGCATCATGGGACTCTTTTTCTCACAACTGATCCTACTATAATATGCCCATGTGCAAACTTAAAAATATAAAATGTCGACAATTTACCCATCGCACTCTGTATATATAATGATAAAAATATAGTTTTAAGGCATGCTATATTTATAGATAAAAATGGTCAATATGAGAGAGAGACATATATATATAAATAGAAAAGTGGATACTGAGGACTGCCACTTGGTGTTAATCTCAATGTCCACTTATATATCTCATTACTCCATCAAGCAGTTACTGTGATGAGGTAGATATAACTATTCTTGTAAAATATTTGTAAAAGTCTTAGAGTGGATGCAAAGTTAGTGAATCTCTCTAAAATAACTAAAGAAACTTTTAGGACAAATGGAAATCAACCTTAACAATGTCTCGAGGTATTTGTCTGGTGAGCAGTTGGGAATTGGCCATCAAAGAATTATTCTGAGAATTTTTAGAATGTTTTAAATGATATTTTAGTAAAATGAATAAATGCATAAATAAATAGAATAAAAAAATAATAACCTTTTAGAAGTCCTAGGAAATTAATTTTTAATCAAACAAAAGAAAAGAAAAAAATTTGAAAAGAAAATGGATATTGTCATAATGCCTCAAGTAATAATGTGTTCCATTTCTAATTTGTAAGTCTTTTTTTCATTCTATTATAAAAAAAATGTAAAGAATATATGCTTTTGCCATTCTCTGACGGACATCACATCAACAGCCCAGTAGGAGGGATAATCAAAAAAATAAGTTAATAAAGCAAAAAATTTTAAAAAATAGTAATTTGGGTTTTTTTCCATAAGAATATACTTTAAAAAAATTTCTTTTATTTTCTTTTACTTATTTTGAATCAACCATATTCACATTTTTTCCAGTTTTATACTTTTTATTATAGTACCAACATCATCTGACCATTTAATTTTCTACGCTCCAAATGTATTATAGTAAAAGAATAATCTTTCTTCGTCTCTCCTTTCTTTTCTTTTCTCCCCCTAGAGACATTTCTATTGTATCATGTATTCTATAATAGAGTTGCATTCTCTCTCTGCTTCCCTGTGGTTTCTGGTATTACCATTCTTGTTCTATTTGTTATTTCCCCAAAATTAGAAAACTTACAAAAATCTCCTAAAGTCAGCTGAACGACAATTTGATATTATCGCTTTCATTCCAATGGCTCCAGCATATTTGGGACATCAATTCTCACTTCATCATTGAATTATTTTTTCCAGTATTTAAGTTTCATTAAAACCAGCATTTATTAGAATTTTATTTCTATTAAAAATCATATTTTGTTACAAGTTAAGATTGTTATTAACTCCACACTTTATCTACCAACACACTCAAAAAAATAAAAAATAAAACTTAACCTGTAACTGTCAGATTATTCATATCAAAAAGTTAAATAAAAACATTTCTTTATAAGTAACCGTGTTTTTGTTTCACTTAACTAACATTTTTATCAGCTACCCTTTCATTTGGGGATGGTTGTATCTAATCCTTTTTGGAACCAATTAATTATGTAGAACAAGGTTATTTCTATATTAAGCATTTTTTATGCTGATTGCCGCAATACATTCTGGGATTTATCAATATTAAATTTGTTTGCCTGTTTTTTTAGCACTGTGGATAGGTGATTATTTACATCATTTACATTGTTCAGACTGTTGTCCTCATCTTTATTGCCATGTTCACAATGTTTTGACTGTTGTATACTCTGGCCATCTTCAGGTGATTGGAATTTCAAACTGAACCCTTTATTTCATCCACTGGGGAAAAATTGTTCTAGTTCCACATACTATGCCTCTTCCTGATGCCTCAGTTATCTCCCTTTAACTCACGTCTCCAACTGCAGTAGCCAGGTATTGAACTCACAGCTCTTTGGGTTAAATCACTGGATCCCACCAATGCTTTTGTCCACTGGTAGATAAAAGTGGTTTTCTTTGGAGAGCTGCATTAAAGCGAGATCAATAAGACATCTGGAAGAGGCATAGCATGTGGAACTAGAACAATCTACCCTGGTAGACAAAATAAAGGGTTCAGTTCAAAATTCCAATCATCTGAAGAAAGCCAAAGCATACAATGGCCGAAACGTCATGAATATGCCAATGAGGACAATAGTCCGAACACTGTAAATAATATAAATAATTACAATACCTCGTCTCAGAAATATAGACAGATATAGATAGGTGATTTTTGTAATTTTATGTCTTTATTGATTGTTGGAAATTTTATGGCTTTATTCTATGGACATATCAAGTTATAAAAAACACTTACTTGAACCATAACTCCAGTATCAGTTTAGTATATTTTGATTGTATGTCCTTGTTCTCTGGCCAAAACAAGCAGTAGAAAAAAAAGAAAACATTTACTTGAGCCATTTAGTATATTTTGATTAGTGTAAGTTTTACAATCTTATTCTCTGGTCACAACAAGTAGTAGAAAAAAAAGAAAACTCTTAGTTGAACCATAACTCCAGTATCAGTTTAGTATATTTTGATTGCTGTAATCTTTATCCCCTTGTTCTTTTACTTGTTTTTAGTACTGCTCAGTTATTTTCCACTAATACTGAGTCAGTACTAACCAGTCCAAAGATTGAGTATACAGTTACTATGATACCAAATTCAAGAACCAACACTTTTGTGCACTAGGTTTCCAAGTAAATAAAATTTTGCCCAATGAGACAATAACGAACTAGATTAAATCATTAGATTTTGAATTTGGTAGTATAGTAATTGTGAGTTCAATCCATGGACTGAGTAGTACAGACTTAGACTTAAGAGCTAGGAATAACTGAACAATTCTAAAAAGGGAACAAGATGAGATATTCCTAAACATTGACAGCAAAATGAGAATACCTGTAGATTAAATAAAGGGTTTCAGTTCAAAATTACCTGGATTGACAGAGCCAAAGGGACACATAATCGGACTGGCCGCTTGTATCTGAATATGCCTGTCTGCTAGAGTAGCTAGCCAATCTCTATTGGGCGCATTTGCTTAGACACATATATGTTTGTTTAACACCTAAAGAACCCATGTGTGGTTTATACTGCCATTATGCTGAGTTACAGTTTCTGGGATAGAGTGCATTATCTCGCATGTTCAACAGTCGGAACAAGGCCAGTACACATAAACCCTTGGTCACGATGACTTTTGACTTTATGGTAGCTCAGCCATCAAGGGCTCCCAAATAGTTCTGTCTACCGACATTTTCATAGAATAATCTTAGAAAGTGATTGTAAATAGCTGACAGTTTAGATAGTTCTGAATGTGTTTGGTGCCATGTGTCATATCCATAAGAATGTCTTGATTTGATGATCCTATTTAAGAACATGGGCAAAAAAACGGATTCATTTTGTACAAAAATTAATTTTAATATAATCTCTTCCTTTACCAATGCACTTATCTAAACATTTCCTCGTAAGTCATATAAAAAAATTATACAATGAAAATTTAGACTAGCCATCAGTACAGAAGAGGGGATTTGTGACTAGAATTGAAATTCCAGGCAATGCTGTTGCATTCACTTTTACACAAATATTTTTCAGAAAGGTATGAAGTCAAATCTTCTGGCACCAGCTATTGGTTAAATGACAGTGTTGACTTGGCTCTCTAGACTTGAGTGGCAACCAGTCTAAGAACAGGAAAACTCTGAATTCCAAAACCATGGAGAAACTACTCCATGTTCTTTCCTAGGAAACACATGCAGATCTCAGATAATAAAGAAAGAAAAGGAATGTGTAGAGGGTCATAATTATTTATATTCTGGAGAAAACATGATATTAAAAAAAAAATAAGTTTAAGGCTACAGACTTATTGATCCACTCTGATATGTTTAACACATTCTACTTGAAAGAAAATATTTTCTCAAGCTTGATATTGTTTGTAAGGCAACTGAATTTGGATGCTTCAAATATGTTAAGTGATTTGAGTTCACGTATTACATTTCTTTCAATAATAAGAGAAGAAAATTTATAGGAAAAAATGAGACTTCAAGAGATATCAGATCAAAGGAGTTCAGATGTTAAAAATCAAAGAAACCTATCAAGAAAAAAATGTTTGTGTTTTATTACAATACATAACTATGCTAAATTTTATGCCTGTTCACTTGTTCAATAAAAGAGAAATTAGGAATAATTTTGCCAACTGACAACAACAAAGATAAAGAGATAGGTATTGTAAGGAACTACCCAGAAAACATGTTGGAATAGGTTATTAGAAATATTACATTAATACTACTATTATTATTATTAATAATAATAATTATAATTATATATTAAATACATAAACATGATGGAATAGTTTAATAGAAATATTAAACTAGTACTATTAATACTATTATTATTGTTATTATTAATAATGATGTTGATAATTATTATTGTTATTATTATGGATTAAATATTACTCAAAATACATGCAGGAATAGTTTAATAAAATATTAAACAACTACTATTTAATACTACTACTATTGTTATTATTAATAATTATTATTATTGTTATTATTATTATATATTAATAATGATTATTGTTAATATTATTATATATTAATACAACTCAGATGACATTTAAAATAATTTAATAGAAATATTAAACTATATATAATATACTGATTTGATTATTATGATCCATATATTAATACATTTGGTACCTATGTATGGTGTGCGTCACACTTGGTATCATAGAAATAGAGAGGGACATAGTGAAAGAGAAAGAGTGAAGCAGAGTGAAAAAAGGGAGTGTGACATTGAGAGGGATTGGAGGTGAAGTCATCTTAGAGAAAGCCACTTGTTTGTTGTGCGGGGTTAATTCGTGTTTTATTAGCTACTGATCTGTTGAGGACATTGCAGTATTCTTAAGTGCAACTATCTTACTTTCTTTATAACTATTTGGGAATGGTCATGGGTTGAAAAGTGCCGAATGCAACATTAAAACATTTATTATTAAGTCTAGTACTATGCTTAAATTAAAAATGGCTAGGTACCACAGTCAATAGCTCATCCATTATCTTTTGTCTTCTTAATTCTTGTTCTTTTATTCTCCTCCTTAATAGTAGTTTTACTCATATTCTCTAACATTCAGTAACATCTTGCATCTTAGTGGATTTATTGCCTTTCTTGGGTTGAAATGATTTTAAAAAAATATATGGAGAAGATTGGCTAGAAGACTCTCTTTTTCTTCTGTGGACATTTTAAAAAGATTAATTAGGTACATGACAGTGAAATATTGGTTGAATAAAATCTTGCTTCCTCAGATCTAAATTTTTCCTATGCAATCAGTCCCCGAATTTATTCTGATGAATACAAAAATTTTACTATTTTGATAACCCTGCACAGGCCACCCTTGGTAGTCCTGTAGCCTGCATATAGCATGGAGGCAGTATTTTGAGAAAACCTGCTGTAAGGCATGTATTTTATCCTAAACCTTATATTCTCTTCTAAACAACATATTATATTCCAGATGTTGTGTTTTATTCTAAAATTCATATTTTATTCTAAGCCTTATATTTCAAGACATTTTATTCTAAGCCTTATATTTCAAGACATTTTATTCTAAGCCTTATATTTCGAGACATTTTATTCTAAGCCTTATATTTCGAGACATTTTATTCTAAGCCTTATATTTCGAGACATTTTATTCTAAGCCTTATATTTCGAGACATTTTATTCTAAGCCTTATATTTCAAGACATTTTATTCTAAGCCTTATATTTCATGCCATGGTTTGAAAATATTCTTTTTCTTATTTCTGTATTATACAAGATTTTTTGTGTAAACATCTTTGTCAACTGTACTCAATTTCATTATAGTTAATTTCAGCATCAAAACCTATTTAACATATGTTCAGGACAGTGAGCATCACCAACCTTGCTCTGGGAAGAGGACAAAGTGTCATGTTCTTAAAGACTTTTGATATTATGCTGTTTCAGGAAATATTAAATGGAATTAATGTTAAAAGCCCAAATTCAACTTAAATATATCAAATAGGCATTCTAGTTAGCAATAGCCCAGGGTAGCCTCAAGAGGAATCAAATGGAATGAGTAATAAGCAAGGCAGGTAGCCCTGGAATACGAAGTGATTGGATGTTGTGTTCTATCTCCTGGGGGTCACTGAAAACTGCTCTCTTGGTAAACTCAGGGGAGATAACTGCATCATAATGAATCGGCAATAACTGATAATTGCAGTCAGGAGATTGGAGATCTTACCAAAGAGTTGTAAAGAACACATGCTGATAAAAGAGCCTACACCCCCCATAAAGTTGCAACCACATTCCCTTTGACTGTCAAGTTGTAGCTAGATATCCACAAGCAGGTTTAGTTGTCTCAACACACAAACCTTGCCCTGACTGCCCCTCTTGAACAACCCAACAGAAGACACAGTAAACAAGATAATGAAAGGATCCGTGACTATGATTTGATCAACATAATCGACCTGAGTGGTTATACAAACGTTGTGATGCACATGGCATAAATTGCCCAGAGCTACTGGATGTTGAGATAAGCATCCACTGGTGGGGATGAATCTTTACAAAGTGGGGTCTTGCCAAGTTTAGAATGCTATTAGGTTGAAAGCCTTGAGCCTTGTCATTTTCATTACTTGATTTGAACAAAGGAAAAGTTCATAGTTTCTTCAATAATGAGATATCTCATAGAAATCAAAATACAAGATGGTCCCATGCCGAGTTTTCATCATGCAAAACTCATTAAACTTTGTTCTTTTTAGAATACCCATTATGTATTTGAAGTCTATAAGGGTAGATCAATAAGTTTGTGGCCTGACATGTGTTTATTAACAGAATGATGTGCTTTAGCAGTGAAGAAGATTATGTTGAAAAATAATTACTTGTGTAAATGTATACAATTTTTACCATTATGCTACAGATGTATCTATGCACACACACACACACACACACACACTGTTTATTTATTAAAGAGTATATTTATTTATTTTTGTCTAATGGCCTGAATATTCAAGAAATATTATTGAAGAAAAATATGTGCTCTTTGTTAGGATTCAAATCTGCTTCCTCCTGGGCAGAGGAAACTGTTGTTAGATCCGATTTACTTCACTGACCCTGCTGATCAAGCAAGGCTGAATAGTGCCTTTAAGCAAAATCATTCCCATCAAAAAATCAAATTCGTATAAATGAACCACACTAGTATTTATATGTTTAGATATTTTTATTTGGGGGTAGAGGGACATACTATCTATGAGATTGATTGATTTGTTTTTTATGGCTTACCAACCTTTTACAGGTCATTTATTTTAAATATTTTTAGATTGTAAGAATTATTTGGAAATAATGACTTATTGATAGAAGTCCTACTAATTAACCCATAGATGGGGGAGGAAGAGATGGATTCATAACTTTCCCAAGGGTATTTGAACATAAGTGAATATAATGAAACTGACTCGAATTGGAATGTGGCTCTCCGATTTTCAATTCAGAGCCATTATCATTACACCACCCATACATCCAAGCTTACAGTAACTGTAACTATTCCCAAGCAGCTTTATGTGTGTATATATTATTACTATAAACACTATATTTAGTAGGTATATGTGATTGAGTAGACATCCTGATTAAAATAAATAATTGTTTCATTCCTGTTTGGAATAAAATATATAGGATAGACTATTTACATTTGGATTATTGTCCTTGTTGTTGTAACAATGTTGCAGACGTTGTGCCGTCTGGCTTACATCAGGTGTATATTGACCCAAGTAACTTAGAGAGAATTCTGAACTGAACCCTTTACTTAATCTATGGGGGTAGACTGTTCTTGAGATATCTCAGGTAGACATGTCTGGGGGATATCTTGTCTCGTTATTATTTTTAGTGCTGCTCAGTTATTGCTCACCCTGTTTCTACTGAGTCCAGATTGAACTCACAATTACTATGTCACCAGTACTTTAATCCACAGACTATTTTCTTGTAGGACATTTCTCTGTGGAGAACTTTAAATCTAACCTGGCTACCTGCTGATGAGTGCTGCTGTTGCTATTTTTCATGCTTGTCTGCACTCACTGAAGCTTTTGTTACAGGCATTGCACAATGGCTGAAATGTTGTGATAACAACAACAAAGATAAGGACAATAGTCCAAATGCAAATACTGTAAATAATTTCTCATCTCATAAATATATAAGATGGACATTGAAATAAAAAATATAAATGTTTTGTTGTTTTTCTTCTGCTATTATTCTGCTGCATATTGGAAATATTAAATTTAATCTGTTAGCTTGAAGTTAAAACTAAAATAAAAGCTTTGTTAATGTGTGCTTTCAGCTTATGCATGTCTCTCAAACTCAATACAATCAAATTTTTCT
This sequence comes from Acanthosepion esculentum, assembly GCA_964036315.1. Taxonomy (NCBI): domain Eukaryota; kingdom Metazoa; phylum Mollusca; class Cephalopoda; order Sepiida; family Sepiidae; genus Acanthosepion; species Acanthosepion esculentum. Next base: position 55,061,289 of record OZ038487.1, on the reverse strand, counting down.
TTGTTAATTTGCATTTATAGCGTATACAATGTAGCTTAGTCACTGTTTCATTTATTTCTCAAAAGTGATCAAGGATTGCAAAAGCTTTCCAAAATATATCTGTTTTAGCAATAAATTATCCATTGGAATTACAAGTTTTTATTCTTTTTAATTTAAAATAAAAACTCCAAGAAAAATTTTTAATTTTTAGATATTCATTTTAAACCTTAGGTATCATGTTTTCTGTGATACTACCAATATTTTCTACATACAACATGTGAAAGCACATGTAATACTCTGTCCTCGTCAGCCACCAACCAGGACGGGTAACACAGTTTAGGAGTTTGAACATAGATCTCCAGTGAGCAAACACAGGCGATCCCATTATTGAATTAAGTAGACCACGTGACCATAGAAGAAATGCATATATGGGAGGTAGTGTGTGTCTAATTGATTGCTATTCCTAGTCTATCCTCTATACTATATGGATCCACATTTCTAGTCTAAACCGCCATTCTTAACTCTATTCACTATACTATTCCTCTATTCGGATCATTGTGCGGATTAATCTTCAAACGAGTATTAACGAGCAAGCACTCTTAGTGCAAGTGCTATTGGGAGGTGCCTGACGCCAGAAAGGCGTACTATAGTATCTTTGATTACAAAGGCTCTACCTCAACAAGCATTACGAAAGTGACAACAAGTATTAGGTTGGTGCAAAAATAATGTCGTTTTCTCACATGAAGTTGAATGTCAAAAAACGACATTATTTTTGCACCAACCTAATATTTGTTGACATTACAAAAGTGTCAAACGAGTGTTTTGTTGACATCACAAAAGTCTGGTTTGTAGTCACTGCATTCTTGACACCGACCAACGGGGTACACATACTGATCTAGTAATTCATAAAAAAAAGGAGCTTAAAACAAGTATTTAGTAAATAAATAAACCATGACTGATGGAGTTGAAGACAGTTATTTTATTCATGATGCAACTTGTTAGATAAATAAGTCCCAATAAAACCACATGGCTGTTTTATACTCACATATTTCAATATTCAGTGATGCCACCTCCAAATCTACATATTAATAAATATGTTTATGGAAGTAAACCTTTTGCAATAAAAGACATAAAAACAGGAATAATTTCTACATTTTTTTTATATATGATTGTGCAAATATGCCTTGTATGATGCAGCCAATAATAATAGTGGTATACAGCTGAAAGTGAGTGTTTGCATTAATAGGTAGTTAGATAAATGTCTAAACAATAAAATGAGCAATGAGCTGAATTTATATAAACAGACATGTATATGCACTGAGGCTATAACATGTAATATTTGCATCATTGTTAGATTAAGAAAGCAGATATTTTTATATGTGTAAAATAAGTACACTGGAAAGGAGAAAGATAGCCTGGGAAGAAGCATTTTTAAAAGCAGAAAAGTAAAAAGAAATAAGATACAGAGTTTAATGCAGAACAAAAGATAAAGATGAAGAGATTAAAGCAAAATAAAATGACAAATAAAGAGAGTGTATATGGCAACAAAGATGAGGACAATAGTCCGAATAATGTAAAAATAGTGTACATCTCAGAAATATAGACAGATAAATAAAGAGAGAGATTTATTACAAGTTTCTCTTAGTTACAATTTTAGTTATTTGGTTAAATACAAAAAAAATTTTTCACTTTTAATCGTGATGTAAAAGCACGTAAAGATGGAATATATAAAAAACGGTTCTAGGAGAGTTGCGTACCAGACATTTGCGTCCCAAGACGTCACGTCACTAGAATTGCGTACCTCTGATAATTTTTTGAAGCTTTTAAAGGCAAATAACATAAATTTTGAAAAAAACATAGGTAGTAATCATAAATTTTTAAAAAAGGAATAAAATAAAAAAAATAAAAAGTTTATTTTTTGTTTAAAATGCAATGACAGATTAACAATGTTGCAATATCGCTCTACAGTCTACACATTGCCTACACATTGCCTATTGGCTTTTGTTTCATCAGCATTTTTCTTATGATAGTGGTAGCTGTAATTTTCCTCGTCCACAAATATTTTTCCATCAGTGTTTCATTTTCAGAACTTACCCATGTGTTCCAAATAAAAATATAATCTATAAAATCCCAAATCTTTGTGGTATGCATTGGTGGAGTGAACTGAAACTGTGAGATTAATTTTCTCTTGCTTTAAAAAAAAGGACATTTTTTTTTTATTTATGGTAACTACCTTTCTGCTTGTTTAAGGTAATTAAAGGTATTGGTCTGAAAATTTTTATATTAAACAACTCTTTAAAAAAAAATAATAACTTCAAAAAATTATCAGAGGTACGCAATTATCCATGGACATTTTTGCCTAGGGACACAACTGTCCAACCACTGTGAAAAACAGTTTAATTTTGTAAACTTTTCTTGTTGACATTTTGCTCCTTTTATATTATTAACCCTTCCCCACCAATTATTTTGGGAAAAACGTTTCATTTTCAGACGAATTTTTGTATTTATTAGTAAATTAGAAACCGAGACCCTTTGAAGTACCCAAGTGGTTGCTAACACCTCTACCAGATGATGTTTCAAGATCAGAAGTGCATAAAAAGAATCAAGATCGACATATAAACACATGTCTACCTGGTTTTTGAACGTTATGTTTTAACGTGTTTATTCCTCCATGTCTGAAAAAAACACTTTCAGTAAAAATGTATATACACATCTTTGCCGGGAAAGGGAGTTAATAATTCACTGAAAAAGATGTAAGCAAAAGTCATTATTATGGCAACTCTGTTACTTAAAAATGCTGCAGTCAATTTGAAAAAAATTTACAGTTAATAAAATTTAAAAATATACCTATGCACTCAATGTGATATTTTCTTGTTCCGTTTTCTATAGATATTTATAAATGCTTGATTTTTCTCACCCCAACTTTCTTTTATTCATTTTTATTTTTCTATATCCAAGAAACATATTTATATTTTAACATATTTTCTATGTACATATCACATTTTTGTTTTTCAATTATGTTTTGATAATGCTCATGTAAAAGGAGTGAAATGTCAAGAAAAAAAAAGTTATGTTATTATCCAGAATGATGATGACATTTCATCATTCTAAAAAAAACCTTGCCATCAGCGATGATAAAAATATAAGGATATTTCATCATTGAAAAATAACCTTGTCATCAGTGATAATAGAAAAGAAGGATATTTCGTCATCCTAATTCTCATTATTATAAAAACTACCCTTCCACCACAAAAGAGTAGAGAACCATAGACAAGTAGCAGTAACAGTACAAAAACACACGTCTAGCCAGCACTTTGTGAAGATCAAAAATAGACAATGTCAAATGTCATCCTTACAAACAAAATTCTCAGAACCAAACCATGTCAAGTGCCATGCTGACAAATGAAATTCTCAGAACCAAACCAAGTAAACACTGACTTTTAAACAAAAAAGACACTGAGAATATTTTTACACACACAATACCAATATTCTGTAATTCACATCACAAAAAGAAAATACAAATTCTTGTTATTTATGTCAACACAGTTCTCAAATTTTTATTGTTGTCATCGTTGTATGTTTATGCATTTTAATTTCATGTGATTAATATCAACCCCATTACAGTCAGCAAATAATAACAATGGGGAAAATAATAGATCAACACTCAACCGACCCTGTTAGAGTTATTAACATCCAACAAGTTAACACATATTCCATCTTTAGACACTTTGTTCAGATATTTCATATCAATCATTTATCATATAAAACCATGTAAAGACACTATATTGGATTTTATTTTGCAAGTCATTTTTATTCACATTCCATTGTCGTAATGTAGCTTTCTTTTGCCTTTTCTATAAATATTTTCATGGTAACTGCTCTAAGCTTTCCTCTTTGGTACCTAGAATGAATTTAAGAGCAATACTAGTATGGCAGGAAGATCTCATCCTTTTACAATTTAAATGACTAGATGTAACCATAAGTTTTACGTTAACAATTTTTTGTCTCACAATTCAGACTTGTGAAACTCTTTTCTTGGTTTTTGCTTACCAATTAAATTTGATCTTCAAAAATTTAAATGCAATGTCAATTGTTAACTTCTGTCTTTTTAATTACTGTTCTTTTATTGTTCTCTCTCTTTAATAGTGTTTTTTCTCATATTCTCTCAACTCAGTAATCTCTTGTATCTTAGAGGCAGCCTGGTAAACATGTGTATCCACTAAAATACAATGTTTTAAAGTAATAAAAGGTAATGTTGGACTAAAAATAAAATCAATTATTTCCATAGAAAATATATATATATATATACATATATATATATATATAGAGAGAGAGAGAGAGAATGGAATTCTTTGTTTTAGAAGGCATCAAACTTTCTGAACTTTGCACTGGCTCAATCTTTGATAATGAACACTATTTCAAAATCATTTTTGTATCTATTAGCATAATTTGATTATTTTATATACATATATATATATATATATATATATATATATATGTATATATATATATAGAGAGAGATAGTTGGGTGCTGAAAATTTTAGAAATTTTAAAATGTTGATGTTTGCTCATTAGGACAGATTTTGGGAAGTGATTCAGGTTATGTATTTTGCAGTACCTGCTCACAATACCTCACAATATCACTCGTCTTTTTTGACTTTCTATTGCAAAGTATCCCTTGTCTTATCTTAAAACCTTTTTCCACTTTATATATTTTCCACTTATGTGTAATATATATATATATACATTATTAAAAATACATGTTTAAACAAACAATTGCTACTGAAATATACAGAATTTATATATGCATGATATTTTTTTATCTGACATTATTTCTTATTACGTTAAACATTATTTTTAGTGGGTAAACATGTTTGAGTTTCTAGCCTTGTTTTTTTTTGTGATTTTTTTTATATTCCTTAAACCAATCAATAACAGCCACCCTAGATTGAGAAATCCTACGAAAGAAAGATTGTGCCTCCCAACAGGAATCAAACTTGTACTCCCTTTTTTCCATCAGGGAAACCATTTCTATAGCTGAAATGCATGACCACCAGTTTGGCCACAAAGGTTTGAATTAAGGAATGTGCATTTCTCATTCTGACCTGACATCTTGGCTTCAGTCACTTTCCCATAAAGTTGCCATAAAGATGCCTTTGTACCTTTTTTATAAATACTTTCATGGTAGTTGTTTGGATAAACTTTTCACTATGGTACTATGAATTTAAGCACAGTACTAGACTGGTATCAAGATCTCATCAATTTACAATTGAGTTGGCTAAAAGTAACCATAAATTCTATGTTAACAGTTTCTTTTCTCAGACTTCTCACTTGTGGAACTCCCTTCCGGCTCCATGTTTTCCAGCCAACTTTAATCATCAAAAATGTAAATGTAATGTCAATTGCTATCTACTGTCCTCCTGATTACGCATCTTTTGTTCTTGCTCCTTAGCAATGTTTCCATTTCTAATTCTTTCACACCCAGTAACCCCTTGTGCCTCAGTTGTTTTACTGCCTTGCTTGGTGGGTGAACTAAAAAAAAAATTCAATAAATCTAGATATGTTACCTTCAGTTTCAAATCCTGTTAGAGACATAAGCTTTCTTTTATGGGACTTGTCAGTTTAAGCTGTTTTTTTTTTGTGTTTCTTTAAAATCATTTCACTCCAAACAAGGTAATAAAGCCACTAGGATGCAAGGGATTACTGAGTGTTACAGAATATGAGAAAAACTACTATTAAGGAGAGAGTGCAATAAAAGGATAAGAATTCAGAAGATAATGATTGACATTGCATTTAAACTTTTGAGGATCAAAGTTCACTGGGAAGCAAGAAGCTGGAAGAGAGTTCCACAAGTAAGAAGTGCGATAGAAGAAACTGTTGATTGTTACACCTAGAAGTTTAAACTGTAAAATGGTTAGATCTTGCTGACAATCTAGTTATGTGCTTAAATTCATAAAGTCTAGCTACCATAGCTGAAAGTTCAATATTCAAAACGGTTGCTATTAATTTCACTAACAAAAAAAAATAGGGATAACGTCTCACATGTGTACCCATGAAAAATAACATTTATAGTAATAAAATAGATGCTATATGTACCATGGAAAGATCACATTGAACTGTGAAACTGAATGTGATGATTCCTACAACTACATTTTTTCCCACAAATACTGAGACTGAACTCTCTACTATAAATATAGCAAATTTAAAAAAAATATATTTTAAATTAATTTTTCTCTGATCTGATAATCCATTCAGTAAAATATTTAAGCTGTCTATTTGTTTTACACCAATGAAAGATCCTTGTATGATAATAATAATAATAATATCTATCTTTGGTTCTGTTTATATGTTTCTGAGTGTTTTCAAAGCTATGGACAGAAATGACTTCTTTTTTCCCTTAAATTATATAACAGCAAGAAATGTGCATATTAGATGAATCAAATTTGCTTTCTTGGATTGGGAAATGAAAGATGCAAAACAGAATGCTATAGAAAAGTATATTAAAGTCAGAACCAAAATACAATAGGCACAAAATAGATTTTACATGAATAACTAACAGCCTGTATTTGTACATATTAGAAAACAGTGGCTTGAATGAAATTAATTCAGACTATGATTTAAAAATCTTTCGTCTCCTACTTTTTTTTGTATTTCATGTTATTATATGACAATGCTGGTATTTCCTGTTCTAAAGATGTCTTTTTCTGAGATATGTGTGGCCTTTTCATATTCTTCATATACAAATTAATTTTATAATTTCTTTCTTTCCATTTTCCCTTGTCTTTTTTTACTTCTTTTCCCTTTCTTTCTATTTTCCCTTGTCTTTTTCTTTCTTTTCCCCTTGTTTTTTCTTTATTTTTTATTTTTATTTCTATTTTTCTTTCATTTTTTCTTTTTATTTTTCCTATTTTTTCTTTTTTCTTTCTTTTTCCCCTTGTTTTTTCTTTCTTCTTTTCCTTTTCTTTCTATTTTTCCTTTTCATTTTTTATTTTATCTTTCTATTTTTCCTTCTTCTTTCCTTCTCATCTTTTTATTTAATCTTTCTATTTTTCCTTGTCATTTCTTTCTTTATCTTCAAACTATTATCTATTCTTTTCTCTTTAAATTCTTTAAACTTCTCTTTTCTTTCTTAATTTTGATTTATTCTAATTTATTACCCCTATTTCTTCTATACTACTTTAAGAAAGTTTTTTCTCTTTCATTTTTATTCCCTTTCTTTCCTTTTTCTTTTTCTTTCTTTTTCTCACTTCTGTTTATTTTTCTCCTCTTCATTCTCACATTTTTCTTTTTCATTCATTTCTTCTTTTTATTCTTTGTTCTATACTTTTCTTTTTTCGTTCTCTAGTATTTCTTTCTTTTTTAAGTTTCTGTCTATTTTATAATTTCCTATTTCTATTTTCTCTCAGTTTCTGTTCTCTTTCTCTTTTTCTTTCCTTCTGTCTTTAATTCATTGTTCTTCTTTCTTTCTTTCTCCCCCTCCTTGTTCTTTCATGTCTTCCCCTTTATTTTTTTTCTCAATTTTGGATTAATCTATACACTTATTTAAATGAGGACATTCTTTCTGACTCCAATCGTAAAAAAGAAGAAACACAACTCTTTATTCTTTCTTCTGTTGTTCCTGTTTCTATTTTTTTACTGAGCATATATGAGATGTTTATTAGATTTACATACAGAAACTTGATGAATGCCAAATCCTGATTAAGTCCACAGATACGGATCTTCAACGAATAATGAGATGAGTTGAATCATCAGAGTGAAGTCCTTCCTTCCTGTGCAAGAGCTTGTCTCTCTCACACTAATGATCAAATAATGGAGACATATATTTTTTTGTTTTTCACTTTACCTTACATTTTTTTTTGTTGTTTGTTAATTCCATTTTTCTAATCTTCATTTCTATTTTATGTATAAAATTGTTTGCTGTTTTTTTTATTCTCCATTTCTTTTTTTTTACACACCCATCCTGGAATAGTTATCTCCCTTGAATTTCGTTGCATATTGTATCCCTTCCAAAATGGGTGAAGACAATTAAGATGGTGGCTCTTGTGGTTGTTGCTGCCAGTGCAATAACTGCAGTGGTCAGAGTTAAAAATAAAGATCTCTCTTCCCTTACCTTTCATTTTCCCCACTGTGAATTATGATTCCCCATATCATTTTTTTTTTTTCAAAAACATTTTTTATAGTTATTCTTCCAAAGTTCTCAAAGCATTGCCTCTCACCTGATTTGCGTGCTGTTTGTAATAGATATAATTCATCATAACGCCGCCTCCCTTTCTTAATATATGTACTTGCTTAGCTTTATTTCTTTCCCCTTGTCTTTTTTCCTTCTTTTTTTCTTCCATTTTATTTTTTTCCCTTTTTTGTGGGGTTGGGACTGTTTCTTACCATTTTTTAATCTAGTTAAACACATTCATATTACATAAAATAATCCCTGGACACAAATTATGTACACAGATGACCCTCACCAACAAAAATCACTTGCATATAATTATGTTTCATTACACAAAACACTGTAAATATAAACCGGTCTGGTCAAAATTAGAATCCTACAGATTATTGGGGTGGTGTATGTTATGAAAAAAATGTACACAGAATATATAGATATACCATCTATTTTTTTCATGGTTTATTGTTTATATTACCTTTTTTGTATAAAGTTAGAGAGTTTTGTATCTTTATCCCAGCTTGCTGGCTTTGTAAGTATAATACCTGAAAAACTTATATTGAGATTCTTATGAAATTGAAATAGATGATTATATAAAAATCATTTTTAAAGTTGTGTATATTACTCTTTCAGGAAGTATGTGATTTTATCTTCACTCAAATCTCTTTTTTATTTTAAGAAAAAATGATTTCTTCATATTTATCTCTGTCCTCCAATATTATAAATTGATATTTTTTTTTTTTACTAATATTCTCATCTTTGATTATTAGAGATGTTATTATAGGCACAAAGTATATGACTAGGTTATAATACTAAAGATATTAAAGATATGTTATAATACCAAAGATTGTTGAAACAACAAATATTCCAAATCAGGACCAATAATATAGTAGATTCTTCTTTGTATTTTATCAGGAATCTCTAAATACATAGCAGAAGCACCTGACTATATGTGGTAGCAATATTTGATGTATAGATGAATGGTAGACTTATAAATATGTAAGATAGATTTGGGCAAGAAAAATTTTTCAGCACAACACAGTGAACCAACATTCCTAGCAGTAGACCTAGCAATTGATTCAAAATAATCTTTCCACTTCATGTCAGTGGAAATTATTCTATCTTGAGTTTGAATAAATCATTATTGTTATTCAAATCATGAATGAATGATAGTCTGATAAATGTGTAAAATAGATTCTGGCAAGAAAAACTATGCTCCATTTAGAAAATTAAAATATATTTTAAATTAAAAATCATTAATACAACATGAATCTTTGTTGCTCATCTATGTTCAAATAGAAGCATGCAGTAAAACTATTGCTGTATGTAAAAAATGTTCTGTTGCTGTTGGTGTCCTTATGCATCTTGACAAAACTTACATTGCTTGCTGTTGACATAGATATACAATTTCAAGATATGGTGAAATATCAGTTCTTAGTGTTTGTGTTATGAACTATTTATTGCTTAGTGCTGTTTTCAAACCACTGTAGATATATAGTAGCATACTATGACCTGTTTCATGACATATTTTTTATTATATTGTGTGTTAGGGTGTTGTCTAGCTTAGTCTGTACTACAGAATATCTGATCAAAATCTAAATAGTGGTAACAATGAGAAATTGCAGTCAGAGTATTCATAGTCATTTATTTCCAGTCAATAAAAGTTTCCTAGTTTTCCCAAAGTAGGCCAGTATAGCCAGGTAACAAAACTCTAACAAGGCCACAGTGAAAGTGAATCAACTATATGTTGTTTCTTTTTAAGCTTATACAGTGTTCTACACATGACATTTTTGATAACACTGGTCTAATTTTTTTTGACAAGTTTATGACTTCAATACAAGTTTTTATGTATTTTTGCATGTTGAATTCAAAAAAGGCCTTCAAATTAGATGATTGGCTCTAGATTTAAAGATATTTAGTCAGTTGTGTCATACACATGTGTCCAATGGATATCCCCAAGAAAAAAAATGTTACTTTACAAAATCTGCTTTGATGTTCTGATCTATGTAGAAAACCAGAGTAATACACAAATTCATCTAGATAGTAATTTATGTGTTTATTGAATAAAATACAACAGGAAAACTCTCTTCAGATATATATATATATATATATATATATATATATATATATATATATATATACACACAGTGTAACCTGGATATAAGAGAGTTGTCGGGACCAGAAACGAAGTCTCTTATATCCGGGTTTGGTCTATTTTGTTTTATTAACACAGGCTCTAATTTGGGACCAGAGAAAATCTCTCTTATATCCAGGTTTCTGTTATATCCGGGTCACACTGTATATATATATATATATATATATATATATTATTCCTCACCAATAATACAACTCAGTTTCATGCACATCGCAGTCTTCATGTGCTGAATGTGGACTGTTTCAATGTGACCTTAGACTTGAATAATGGTTATTACAAACCATATACCAAAGATCTATATAACCAGAGATACGTCAGTAAAGAATCAAACCACTGCCACAAAATTCTAGATAATTTACATAAATCTGTTCAAGTTATATTATCTACCAATTCCAGCAACAAGGAAATAGCTGATAAATTAAATATATAAATGTTTTAGAACTAAGGAATCATAAAGTAAATTTAGAGTATTTAGAAAAAAACAAAGAAGGTAAAAATAAACAGAAGCACCATAACCGTAGCATCACATGGTTTAATCCGCCTTTTAACCATAATGTTCGAACTAATATCATAGGAATTTTCCTAAATTTAATTAATAAGCACTTTAACCATTCACCAACACTAAAAAAAGATTTATAACAAAAACAATGTCAAGATCAGCTACAGCTGCATTCGTAACATAGATAAATCTATATTCAAATATAACAACATTATATATTAAATAAATATATTTCCAACAATGACAACATTAATTTTTTTTTAAATAAATGCAACTGCTGAAAAAATATGATCTGTACCTTAAATGATCAATTATGACTAATAATATTGTATATATTGATCTAACATACATTCCACTAACAATGTTAAAATTTATTTTGGTTCCACTGAAATTTCGCTTTTACCATCATCAAATGACATTAACCAATATAAAATACAAAAACAGAACTCCTCTCTCTAAATATTACTGGCAATTAAAGAATAATGGTAATACACCTTTTATCACCTGGGATATTATAGCAAGAGCCAAATCTTATGACAGGAAAGGAAATATATGTAACTTATGTCTTGTTGAAAAATTGGTTATCTTAAAATACTTAAATAACCCTAGCCTATTAATCAAGAGAAATGGATTGATGGTTACATAAAGGAATGAAAATAAATATCTGCTTAAATATATTGATCCAGATTAAATTTTATGTAAATTATGTTTTTTTTTTAAATAACAACTAATCTCCCTTTATGCTTATATAAAAAGTTTATATTCACAACTCTAAAATAAATTTTTTTACAAATATATACACAAATCCCATTTATATTATAGATGCCAAATATAATTTTTTAAATTAAAAAACTGTGCTCCCAGTATAATATATAACTGCACCAACATTACGATAACCAGATATTTTTTAAATTTAAATTACATAACAGTCAGTCTATACTCAGCACCTGAATATTGCGTTGTGCATGAAACTCTGAGTCATGCTATTGGTGAGGAATAATATGTATATTTATTAATATATACTTAATAGCTCTGTTGTATTACTGTTGTGTCGGAAACCTACCACCCCTCTTGAAGATGAACTTGTCTGTGAACAAAGACTTTAAATAGTGGCATGTCGAGAGACAGAAGTCCGAGACGTTCCTGGCTGAGCTAGTTATAGACTACTCAGGCGATCTCTGTACCTTTTTACCAACCTATTAAAACCCTTTTTATTGTTACGTGTTATTTGTCGTTTGTCTCTACAAACCCCAAACCAACATCATAACAATTACATTGAGCGCAGTTTAATTAACACCAGCACTATATGTGCAATCTAATATATATATGAGCAGATGTCAATTCTTAGTTTGTCTTTTGTAAACTAACAGAAGGATAATCTCTGGTCACAGTGCAACAATAATTGCTGTAATGTCTTCATGAAGTCATTCACCATGTCCATCATTCATCGCACTGCAGTTTTGACGGAAAAAAAGTTTTTCTGTAATTTTCTGCTCTTTCATTAAAATCAGAAAGTTGGTTCTCATTGACTTGAAAGCTTTCCATGCAGTTTTATTACCTTTCCCCATGGTGCTTTGTCAAAATTTTCATCCAGAAGAAGTTTTTGAATCTCGGAACCAACAAAGATGCTTTCCTTTATCTTTGCTTCACTTATCCTGGGAAATTTACTCTATGTATACTTGGATGCTGCCTTTGTTCACAGCATGCACAAAATCTTTCTCACAACCAAACTTAATATGAAGAGGTGGAACAACATTTTCTTGAGCTCAACTAGTGAGGGGGGGGGTGTATACTGAATATTTTTCCTCCCAAATCCCAGTGATCATCAGTGTCCAGTTTCTCTTCTGTCTTGAGGGTATCCCATCTACAAAGAAAACAACAGTACTTTATATATCCACCTTCTGGTTTTTGCAAGAGAGCAACAACCTTCAAATCTCCGCAAAGTTGTCAGTTATGTTGATCATAGTTGATACATCTTGACAGCGGTTTCATATTGTCATAAGGTTCTTTTATGTGGACTGCATGGCCAACTGGATTGAAGATAAAGCATTACCATTGTGCAACAAGACAGCTTTGAGATTTGTTTTTGAAGAATCTATGAACAGCCACCATTCCATTAGGAAGAATGGGACTAAATCCTTGTGACAACCACAGAAATGAAAATCCATACATCACCAGCTAACAGATTCCACTGCTGTAAGCTGAAACCTAACAGTTCTACTGTACTCTTAGGAATTTCCAAATCTTTCACTAAGTCCATTAAGTCACAAGGTTGCTCAGAGGTGGATGTTGGAGAATAATCCTAGTTTTATGAAATTTTGATGCTTCAGGCCCTGAAGTCTTCCCTATCATCTGATTTTCATATAATTCCACTGTTTCTGGGACTGGTATGTCTTCATTATGGAAGACAGGATGCAACACTGATGCAATGTTTGGATATTGCACTGTCCATTTCTTTTTCTTTTAGAGTCCCTTAGCAATTGGTGATTCCATGCAGAAGTTGCATGATGAATTGGCTCTATCCAAAGCATGGGCACTACAAAAAGCATATATTTTTTTTTCTTCCTAGTTATCCAGGAATGGTGGAGTAATGGATAGCGGCTCAGACTGAGAAATCGGAGAGCCGGGTTTGAATTCCAGTCAAATCCATAACATTCACTTATGTGCTAATACCCTTGGAAAGTTATGAATCCTCTTCTTCTCCCCCCCCCCAGCTATGGGTAAATAGCAGGACAGACTGGGTTCTATAGCCTTGAATGGCAATTGGTCTACTGCAGAAAGAAATGGCGATCTACTGCAGGAAAAAATCTGCCTCGTCAGTCATGTATTGAAAGATACATGATTGCCTAAGTGTGTATCATGCATGGCACATAACTGACTGAGTTATCCATTGATTGAGATTTGTTGCACAGTTATTACAGCATATTTCTGGTGTTCACATCTTATCTTTGGTCTCCAATTTTGCATCCAGAATACAGTTGGTAAGCTTTTCTCACAACAGGTGTTATATTTCAGTTTTGAGATACAAAAGTGACTTCCTGACACATGGAGCAGAAGTTACCAACTTTTTTCAGACATTCACGGTTCATTTTTCACAGTTCAGTTAAATGAGTGAAAATCTGTGTGGAAAGAAGAATAATAATTAGTTTATTAGGAGAATAATTATATATAATAAAGTTATTAAGGGAATAATAATTATCTAACAAGGGCAACAATTTTGATCAAATATTCATATACCACTAGTATGGAATTTAGAACCAATCAACAATTTTAAATATCATTTTTATTTCCAGTGCCCTTAAATTAGCTAAGATTGGCTATTTTTCTTTGTGAAGCTTTCATGTTGTAAACCAATGAAACCCTGTTCTTCTGACAGTTTTCAAGCACTGGTAGTTAGGCTCAGTTTGATGTTATATTTAAAACACTTTAAATTAATTTGGAGTAGGAGACACAGATGATGTTTCATTTACTTCTACAGTATAACCCGGATATAAGAGAGATTTTATATGGTTCCAAATTAGAGCCATACTTACCTAAACAAAATAGACCAAACCCGGATATAAGAGAAACCCAGGTATAAGAGACTTATTCTCCGATCCCGACAACTCTCTTATATCCGGGTTATAATTTATAATTTCTTAAATTCTGTGAGAAAATTTAGCAGCTTTGAGGCCCAGTTTAAAATAATGCCTCAGATTTTCAAGAAACTCAATACTTGTATCTGCTATTATAAGATCTGAAATACAATGTACACTGAGTAGTATTGATAAAGATATGATATCTTCTAAATGGTAAATTCTGTCTGTCCATGTGTTTGAAACCTCTCTAACTCAGGCTACACTTGCTCTACATAGGCATATTATACCTTTTCGGAATCAGGATTGAAAACATGACCTTTATCTGGTGCTTGAACATCCCAGCATTGGGATTTGTGTCAGGATGAGGAGGGAACAATTAAAAATTCAAATTTTAAAATAAAAAAAAAATTAGTGATTCAAAAAAACAGCATTATGACAATAAAACAGTCAAAATAAATATGAGTTTGTCATATTGATATCATTTGAGTTAATGGTGATTCTACAGGGGGTGAAGGGGCCAATGCCCCCCCCCCAATTTTGGCTGGTCTCTTGATTGCTCCCCTTCACTTTTCTAAGCTTAAAAAAAAATATGAAACTGATCAGTCCCTGATCTTGATTAAATTTGATCTTCAGTACTTTTTCTTCTGCGTTTTCTTTTTTAATTAGCTTCTTTTTATTACGTTCACACCTGCGAAGATCAGGCAAAATAAGGACACATACAGAGATGAGTTTAGTGGCGATGGTATCTCTGACTACATTTAGTACAAAAGTATTACTAGTTTAGAGATATCAAAATAACGCTCCAATAACGAAACCCATCTACTACAAATTATCTGGTTACTGACTATAACCCAAGTCCAACCATTCAGTCAAGCTTACTTTTTTTGAGCTAGTAGTAGGGCAAATTGACTCTGCTCTTTAAGAAGTAAATTTATTTGAATTTTGATGTAAAACAATTTACACTAAATTGGTATGTTAACTTGGGTTTTTGTCAATCCAGCTGCACTAGTTGATGTTTTGTTTCAGGGTCATAGAGAAATTATATTATTTAAATTATTTCCTTATTTCAAAGTAGCTTCTTGATCATATGGCCAGAGTTTGCCGAAAACATAGATTAAGTTTTTAGCTGATATTTGTAAGCCTCTCGTGCTCATAGCATTTTGATTGATTACAATGTAATTGATTACATTGTTCTGCTAGTATTGACGTTAGTATTAACCCTTTGATTTTGTTTTGAAGTTAACCTCTCTTGTGGTCCAACAGCTTGAGAGTGGAAAAGAGGGCAAGAATAGATTAGAACTCCACTACTATGAATGAAATGTTATTCTGTTTAATTTAGTGAACTAACATACTAAAACTCATTCCTAAGTTGTGTATACGATAATGGTGCATGAAAATAAAGACGCTGCTTGAATTTGCCCCCAACATCCTCCGCAGAAAAATCTTGGCCCCCCAAATGGCCCCTCACCACTTTCAGAGTTCCAGTATCGCCACTGTTTATGAAACTATTTAGCAGTTATAACATCTAGGAAATTAAAATCATTACTTTACAAAAATTTCTAAGACTTAAACATTCTGAACTAAAATCAAACATGATAATTGTCCTGGGTATCACGATAAACTATATCCAGCAGCAAGGACTCTGATCAGGAGGTTTTGAAGAGTGTTGAACCACCTCTTAATTACTGTTGTTTGCCGGTTCATCCTGACTCGGGTGGTAGCACCTGTTAGGGTCCTAGCTATGAGCAAATAGTTAACCCCCAAACAGGAGTCAAAATGCTATAAAAGTATGAAAATAAACTTCTATAGTAAAATTATTAGTAATACATTTTTGAAAAAAAAATATTACCAGCAATACATTTTTGAAAAAATATGTCAAGGAAAACTGATTTCTTACAAAGAATACATATTCTATTCATATGAACCTATCCTAAAAATCTTGTCAGCATTAAATAACCCTTTGAGGTTGATATGCTGTAAAACAAAATAAACCAAATATGTTATTTACTTGAAAAACAATGACACAAACTAAAACATTCTTTTCCTTGATTTGCTTCATTCAAAGTCAAATAAATATGAGCTTGTCATATTGATATTTCAGTTTATGAAACTATTTAGATCTAGACATCTAGAAAATTAGAAGCTTGAAGAGCTTTAAGTTTCAGACTAAACTAACATAAATGATAATCCAGCTTTGATTGGAGATGTCAAATTCAAGCAGATACAGTAATTTAACTATTTCTAGACAGCAGACAACAGAGAATTTGACACAGAAATCCAGAGGTGCATTGTCAGATATAAGGTTCCAAAAAGTATAGCACAAAGTAAAAATTGAGCTTAGTAATGATCTCAGATATGAAGTACCCAATCCTCACCACTCTTTAATATTGTTGTCTTGTGGTAGAAATCTATATAGATATGCTTGTTTGTGTACCTAGAGCATATATAAGTTTTTTCACTCCCCCAAACCATAATGATGTTACACTCACAAATTAATATATTGCTCATTAATATATCCTTAAGAATAAACTCATTAATGCCACTGAGAATAAACTGTTCAAAAGTCATTGATTGTTTTGCTAGAATTTATCTTATATATATCTATAAGTCTACCATTCACTCATGCTTAGAATATTGCTGCCTTGTATGGTTCAATGCCCCTGCTATTTGCCTTGAGCTCCTTTATAAAATCCAAAGAAGAATCAGCAATATTATTGATCCTGATCTGGTGGCTTGACTTCAGTCATTTTTCCACTGCTCTAAGGTTGCCTCTCTGTGCCTTTTTCTATAAATGCTTTCATAGTAATTTTTCAGATGAGCTCTTTGATATTGGACCTAGACACTTTGAATTTAAGTGCAGTACTAGACTGGCATTGAGATCTCATCAATTTACAGTTGAGCTAGATAGATGTAGCCATAAATTCTATGCTAACAGTTTCTTTTCTCACACTTCTTGCATGTGGAATGTCCTTCTAGCTCCATGTTTTGCGACCAACATTAATCTGCAAAAATTCAAATCCAATGTCAATCGGTATTGTATCTACTGTCCTCCTGATTACACTTTCCTATTCCTGCTCATTGTTAATGTTTCTGTTCCTAATTCTTTCACACCCTGCAACCCCTTGTGGCTTTTCTGCCTTGCATGGTGTGAAACCATTTTAAAAAAATTGTACGTTTATTTTGGAGTTGGGTGTTATTGCTCTCATTGTTTGATAGATGTCTATAGTCTTAAACAGTTTGCAATTAAAAAATACCATATGTTGTTAACAATGTGCAAGTACTAAAAAAAAAAAAAAGGAAAAAATTGTTACAACCAGTAGTTAGTCACATATAATTTGAAAAATGTACTATGGATTTCTATACTTTAAACTATTATGAATAACAGTAATAACATTAGTGTTAGGAAAATTAGTTTTATATATTTTTGCTGTGATAATAGTATTATTGGTAATAATTAGTAAATGATGTAATAACTATGAATATTGTTTTGTTATGATTACCTACTGCTTACATAAAAATATGTCTTCTCCAAATGACAAAATGAAACCTAAATTTTTATGCAGCAAGCCCCAAGTTTGATTGTTTGCTGTTTCAAAATGTAATATATTCATACAGCAATATGAAAAATTGCTTCACGTTGTGATGTTAGATAACCACAAGAGGCAAATAGTGATTCACTAACTCAACATGAATACATTATGATTAGGATATAACTAACAAAAATAATCAGTATTTCTATTGTGAAAGATTATGGCATGTAGTCAGTGAAATAAGTATAGCTTTTAGGCCAATCTCAAATGTTAGCGATGGTGACAAAAGGCAGGAAATAGAAGAATGACTATTGGTGATTTTGTGGAAAAAATGAAATCACAAGAAATTTTGAAAAAAAATACTGCTTTTTGGAACTATATATAAAATTGTTTAAAATATCAAACCACAACTATCACTAAAATCTAAAAAGAGCACATATTCCAAATCATTCAGAATGTGAAACACTGAAAATGAATGTATAAAAATAATAAAAAATAACCTTAATAATTATATTAACTTAGTAACAAAGATGATAATAATGAAAAAAATAGCATTACAGATTCAAAGTGAAAATGATTGAATTTTGCCACTGACATTGCTTTGTTTACTTTGAAGAATTATTTATTATTTTCAATTAGAGAAAGTCAACATCAGCTAAAAGTTAATTCTTCAAGAATTTACTTTAGATTTTGTCAAGTTAATTGAATTTCAAAATATCATGAGCATTTCACTGTTGTGGATTTTCAAGACTCAATTCATTAGAAAAATATTTAATCAAATGATTCCCAAGGAATATTATTCACTATTTGTTATTAGATTTTTCAGTATTTGTTTTTTTATTAAACCATCTTTTTTCAAACTGCTTCTTTTCTCTTTAACTTTTTTGCTTTTATTTTTTATATTTATTCTGGTACCGCACTTGATTATTTGCATACATTGTGCATTTGTTTTCTATTTTTAATTTTTGGATGAGTTTTTTTAATCAACTATATTTAATCACTTTTATTTTATTAGTGAATAGTTTAGCTCAATTTTTTTTTGCTTTTCTAATTTTCAATCTTTCTCTCCCCCTTATTTTTTGTAGAGCGACTGCAGAAGGAGGAATTAGCATTAAAATCCAGAGACAAAATTATGCAAGGAATTAAGGTCTGTATATATTTTACAGCTTTTCAAATCATTTTCCTTTAATCAAATCATTACTAGCATGGTGTTTACTAACAGTTTCTCAAGAAATTTGTTTTCACCTTGTAACACTAGCAACTTAACATACTGCAAACTACTTTCATAATAGGACCAGAAAAAGAGAGTTGAAATTTCTAGATTACATAATGAGGAGAGAAAGGCTTAGGGAATTTGACACTCACAGGATATATTGAAATCAAGAGGGCAGAGAGAAAAAGCAATTAAAATACCTGGTGAGCTTGTGTGAATGAATTGCAAAACATCAACAGGGAGGTACAGTAAGGGGAGAACTATACAATTCTCTTTGCAAAATTAATAATTGTCTGAACATATAACACTGAAATCAAAAGCCACATTGCAATAATGAAAGATGCCTTCCAAAAGCTAAAGAATGTATTAAGAGACAAAAAAATATTGTCAGAAACAAAGAAAACAGTGATGAACTGTGATTTAATATCAATCTTCCGATATGGCAGTGAATCCTGAACAATTTCCTCACAGTTGAAGAGGAAATTTGGGATGTATATTTGCAGAAGGAAACTGAGACTATTATGGACAGAATAATTGAGCAATGAGGAAATTTTAAAGGAAATGAAAACAAAAAGGACAATTGTGCTTAGAATCAGAGATAGTTCAAATTTCTAAGATACATAATGAGGAAAGAGGGCTTGAAGAATTTAACACTCACTGGACATATTGAAGGCAAAAGAGACAGAGGGAAGAAGCAAGTACTATAGTTCATGGGTTTGTCTAAATGGATGGCCGAACAGGGATTGGGAGGGATAGTAATGAGTCAAACATTGCTTAGTGCCACAAGTGATAGGAATTTGTGGAGAAGGACCAGGGCAAATAAAAGAAGAAATTTAAAGAAATTCAATGTGTTACAGATTTTTTTTCCATAATTGTATTTTTGATAGATTCTTTCTGAATATGTCTTTGTGGAAGTTTTCAAGTGAATCAAATTGCAGAGAAAATAGAATGCATATTATGTTTATCAGTCAGTTATGTACCATTTCTTAGCTATTTTCGAATTTCGCTTGTCCCTAGGCCTCGTGAATTTAAACGCCCCATGAGGCTGGCATCCCGCTCCCACCCCTACACCATGGAAACTGTTAGATGTAGACGTCTCTTCTACTCCAATAGCTTCATGTCTCGCACATCTCGCCTATGGAACTCCCTTCCCTATTACTGTTTCCCTGACAAATACAATCTCCAATGGTTTAAGTGTAGTGTCAATCGACATCTCCAGTTGCCTTGATCTATCCACTTCCCTTCTCTACATCCTTTCATTTTTCATTCCTATCTGCTCTCGCTCCAAATCTTCTGTAACCCCCTTGCCTTGATCGACCCACTGTCTTTCTCTTCCTCCACACCCTCTCCTTTACCACTCCTATCTGCTCTTCCTCCAACCCTTCTTTAACCCCTTGTGTGATAGTGGCCTCCAGCCTTGCTTGGGGTGATACGCTTAAAAAAAAAAAAAAAAAAAAGCATGTAAATTTACACCTAAATATATTTGGGAAATTTTTATTAGATACTTAGTGGCATGCTTAAAATACAAATTACCCAAATTTTCTAATCAGAAACTAAAATTACGGTCTTTGAAATATGACTTTTTACAGTCACTTGAAAAAAATTGTGAACTGTTTACATTTGTAGTATCAGTAATTGTAATGAAAAGCAACGGTACATTTATTAGCTCCTTTATAAAGTCCTCAGTCAGATATGTGCCTTCATGATACATGCTTAGGCGATCATGTATCTTTCGATACATGACTGATGAGGCAGATTTTCTTTACTGAAGTAGGTTGCCATTTCTTTCTGCAGTAGACCAGTTGCCATCCAAGGCTATAGAACCCCATCTGTCCTGCTATTTACCCATATCTGGGAGGAGAAGAAGAAGATTCATACCTTCCCCAAGGGTATTAGCACATAAGTGAATGTAATGGATCTGACTGGAATTTGAACTCGGCTTTCCGATTCCTCAGTCTGAGGCACTATCCATTACTCCACCATGCCATTGTACAACATTAGAATTTATGAATTTATCAAGATGTGGACATTCCACATGACTTCAAACAAAAGGCTAAGAAGGAAGTCCTCATCAATACTGGAAAGAGTGATAAAGGTGGAAGTCTCCCATATGGAAGTAACACAGTTATACAAATAAAGTTTGGGTAATTGCCTGGCTTGTTCATTAGCATTTTTACATTAGATGTCTTATCATAGATGGAAACATTATAAGCCAGTTACGTGCCATATGTGATACACACTTAGGCGATCATGTATCTTTCGATACATGACTGACGAGGCAGATTTTTTTTTCCTGCATTACGTTGCTATTTCATTCTGCGGTAGACCAGTTGCCATCCAAGGCTATAGAACCCCATCTGTCCTGCTATTTACCCATAGCTGGAGGGAGAAGAAGAAGATTCATACCTTCCCCAAGGGTATTAGCACATAAGTGAATGTAATGGATCTGACTGGAATTTGAACTTGGATCTCTGATTCCTCAGTCCAAGCTGCTACCCATTACTCCACCCTGCCTCCTTATGTTTATAGCAAAGTGATTTCAGTTCAGAATCATCAATGACATTGTTATTAGCATAAAAGTATTACAATTATTTCCTATCTAATGTGCAAATTCATTTTTGTTAATCAGAGTTTTTTGATATCTTAACAGTTTCTCTGTGTTCCTATCTGCATATTGAATTTGTTTTTCTTATCTGCAGACTATCTTTGTGGATAATTCTACTGATTTTTGTCTGCAATGCACACAATGAATCATTCTTTTATTATTTTCATGAAACATTCCTTTATAATGTCCATAATACAACTGCAATATCATAATTATTCCCCAAAGTATTAAGAAACACAAACTGTTCATTAGAAACAAAGAAAAGCGTGCTGAACTGCTATGTAATAATAACCCTCCTTTATGGCAATGAAGGCCTGGACAGTTTCCTCACAGATGAAGAAGAGGTTCAAAATGACAATCATGTGGTTCTATAGACAGATACTAAGAATACCATAGTGCTATGAGATACTGAAATTTGTAGGCACAATGAAAGATGCCTTCCAAGAGCTAAACAGAGTATTAAAAAATGGAAAATGTTACATAATGGAAACTAAGCAATGTAATGAGAGATAAGAAAATATGCTGAACTTCTATGTAATAACAATCCTCCTTTATGGCAGTGAATGCTGGACATTTTCCACATTCGAAGGAGAGATTCAAAATGACAGAAGTGGTTCTATAGACAGATATTAAAAATATTTTCTGGCTTTAAATAACATGCAAAGGGTTGATAAGCCATAGAATATGAATGAATGAATCAAAATATTTTCTGGCTTTAAATAACCTGCAAAGGGTTGATAAGCCATAGAATATGAATGAATCAATCAAAATATTTTCTGGCTTTAAATAACCTGCAAAGGGTTGATAAGCCATAGAATATGAATGAATGAATCAAAATATTTTCTGGCTTTAAATAACCTGCAAAGGGTTGATAAGCCATAGAATATGAATGAATGAATCAAAATATTTTCTGGCTTTAAATAACCTGCAAAGGGTTGATAAGCCATAGAATATGAATCAATCAATCAAAATATTTTCTGGCTTTAAATAACCTGCAAAGGGTTGATAAGCCATAGATTATGAATGAATCAATCAAAATATTTTCGGGCTTTAAATGACCTGCAAAGGGTTGATAAGCGATAGAATATGAATGAATGAATCAAAATATTTTCTGGCTTTAAATAACCTGCAAAGGGTTGATAAGCCATAGAATATGAATCAATCAATCAAAATATTTTCTGGCTTTAAATAACCTGCAAAGGGTTGATAAGCCATAGATTATGAATGAATCAATCAAAATATTTTCTGGCTTTAAATAACCTGCAAAGGGTTGATAAGCCATAGAATATGAATGAATGAATCAAAATATTTTCTGGCTTTAAATAACCTGCAAAGGGTTGATAAGCCATAGAATATGAATCAATCAATCAAAATATTTTCTGGCTTTAAATAACCTGCAAAGGGTTGATAAGCCATAGAATATGAATGAATCAATCAAAATATTTTCTGGCTTTAAATAACCTGCAAAGGGTTGATAAGCCATAGAATATGAATGAATGAATCAAAATATTTTCTGGCTTTAAATAACCTGCAAAGGGTTGATAAGCCATAGAATATGAATGAATCAATCAAAATATTTTCTGGCTTTAAATAACCTGCAAAGGGTTGATAAGCCATAGAATATGAATGAATCAATCAAAATATTTTCTGGCTTTAAATAACCTGCAAAGGGTTGATAAGCCATAGAATATGAATGAATCAATCAAAATATTTTCTGGCTTTAAATAACCTGCAAAGGGTTGATAAGCCATAGAATATGAATGAATCAATCAAAATATTTTCTGGCTTTAAATAACCTGCAAAGGGTTGATAAGCCATAGAATATGAATGAATCAATCAAAATATTTTCTGTATTTAAATAACCTGCAAAGGGTTGATAAGCCATAGAATATGAATCAATCAATCAAAATATTTTCTGGATTTAAATAACCTGCAAAGGGTTGATAAGCCATAGAATACGAATCAATCAATCAAAATATTTTCTGGATTTAAATAACCTGCAAAGGGTTGATAAGCCATAGACTATGAATCAATCAATCAAAATATTTTCTGGCTTTAAATAACCTGCAAAGGGTTGATAAGCCATAGAATATGAATGAATCAATCAAAATATTTTCTGGCTTTAAATAACCTGCAAAGGGTTGATAAGCCATAGAATATGAATGAATGAATCAAAATATTTTCTGGCTTTAAATAACCTGCAAAGGGTTGATAAGCCATAGAATATGAATGAATCAATCAAAATATTTTCTGGCTTTAAATAACCTGCAAAGGGTTGATAAGCCATAGAATATGAATGAATCAATCAAAATATTTTCTGGCTTTAAATAACCTGCAAAGGGTTGATAAGCCATAGAATATGAATGAATCAATCAAAATATTTTCTGGCTTTAAATAACCTGCAAAGGGTTGATAAGCCATAGAATATGAATGAATGAATCAAAATATTTTCTGGCTTTAAATAACCTGCAAAGTGTTGATAAGCCATAGAATATGAATCAATCAATCAAAATATTTTCTGGCTTTAAATAACCTGCAAAGGGTTGATAAGCCATAGAATATGAATGAATGAATCAAAATATTTTCTGGCTTTAAATAACCTGCAAAGGGTTGATAAGCCATAGAATATGAATGAATGAATCAAAATATTTTCTGGCTTTAAATAACCTGCAAAGGGTTGATAAGCCATAGAATATGAATGAATCAATCAAAATATTTTCTGGCTTTAAATAACCTGCAAAGGGTTGATAAGCCATAGAATATGAATGAATGAATCAAAATATTTTCTGGCTTTAAATAACCTGCAAAGGGTTGATAAGCCATAGAATATGAATGAATCAATCAAAATATTTTCTGGCTTTAAATAACCTGCAAAGGGTTGATAAGCCATAGAATATGAATGAATGAATCAAAATATTTTCTGGCTTTAAATAACCTGCAAAGGGTTGATAAGCCATAGAATATGAATGAATGAATCAAAATATTTTCTGGCTTTAAATAACCTGCAAAGGGTTGATAAGCCATAGAATATGAATGAATGAATCAAAATATTTTCTGGCTTTAAATAACCTGCAAAGGGTTGATAAGCCATAGAATATGAATGAATCAATCAAAATATTTTCTGGCTTTAAATAACCTGCAAAGGGTTGATAAGCCATAGAATATGAATCAATCAATCAAAATATTTTCTGGCTTTAAATAACCTGCAAAGGGTTGATAAGCCATAGAATATGAATGAATGAATCAAAATATTTTCTGGCTTTAAATAACCTGCAAAGGGTTGATAAGCCATAGAATATGAATGAATGAATCAAAATATTTTCTGGCTTTAAATAACCTGCAAAGGGTTGATAAGCCATAGAATATGAATGAATGAATCAAAATATTTTCTGGCTTTAAATAACCTGCAAAGGGTTGATAAGCCATAGAATATGAATGAATGAATCAAAATATTTTCTGGCTTTAAATAACCTGCAAAGGGTTGATAAGCCATAGAATATGAATGAATCAATCAAAATATTTTCTGGCTTTAAATAACCTGCAAAGGGTTGATAAGCCATAGAATATGAATGAATCAATCAAAATATTTTCTGGCTTTAAATAACCTGCAAAGGGTTGATAAGCCATAGAATATGAATGAATCAATCAAAATATTTTCTGGCTTTAAATAACCTGCAAAGGGTTGATAAGCCATAGAATATGAATCAATCAATCAAAATATTTTCTGGCTTTAAATAACCTGCAAAGGGTTGATAAGCCATAGAATATGAATGAATGAATCAAAATATTTTCTGGCTTTAAATAACCTGCAAAGGGTTGATAAGCCATAGAATATGAATCAATCAATCAAAATATTTTCTGGCTTTAAATAACCTGCAAAGGGTTGATAAGCCATAGAATATGAATGAATGAATCAAAATATTTTCTGGCTTTAAATAACCTGCAAAGGGTTGATAAGCCATAGAATATGAATGAATGAATCAAAATATTTTCTGGCTTTAAATAACCTGCAAAGGGTTGATAAGCCATAGAATATGAATGAATGAATCAAAATATTTTCTGGCTTTAAATAACCTGCAAAGGGTTGATAAGCCATAGAATATGAATGAATCAATCAAAATATTTTCTGGCTTTAAATAACCTGCAAAGGGTTGATAAGCCATAGAATATGAATCAATCAATCAAAATATTTTCTGGCTTTAAATAACCTGCAAAGGGTTGATAAACCATAGAATATGAATGAATGAATCAAAATATTTTCTGGCTTTAAATAACCTGCAAAGGGTTGATAAGCCATAGAATATGAATGAATCAATCAAAATATTTTCTGGCTTTAAATAACCTGCAAAGGGTTGATAAGCCATAGAATATGAATCAATCAATCAAAATATTTTCTGGCATTAAATAACCTGCAAAGGGTTGATAAGCCATAGAATATGAATCAATCAATCAAAATATTTTCTGGCTTTAAATAACCTGCAAAGGGTTGATAAGCCATAGAATATGAATGAATCAATCAAAATATTTTCTGGCTTTAAATAACCTGCAAAGGGTTGATAAGCCATAGAATATGAATGAATGAATCAAAATATTTTCTGGCTTTAAATAACCTGCAAAGGGTTGATAAGCCATAGAATATGAATGAATCAATCAAAATATTTTCTGGCTTTAAATAACCTGCAAAGGGTTGATAAGCCATAGAATATGAATGAATCAATCAAAATATTTTCTGGCTTTAAATAACCTGCAAAGGGTTGATAAGCCATAGAATATGAATGAATCAATCAAAATATTTTCTGGCTTTAAATAACCTGCAAAGGGTTGATAAGCCATAGAATATGAATGAATCAATCAAAATATTTTCTGGCTTTAAATAACCTGCAAAGGGTTGATAAGCCATAGAATATGAATGAATCAATCAAAATATTTTCTGGCTTTAAATAACCTGCAAAGGGTTGATAAGCCATAGAATATGAATGAATGAATCAAAATATTTTCTGGCTTTAAATAACCTGCAAAGGGTTGATAAGCCATAGAATATGAATGAATCAATCAAAATATTTTCTGGCTTTAAATAACCTGCAAAGGGTTGATAAGCCATAGAATATGAATGAATGAATCAAAATATTTTCTGGCTTTAAATAACCTGCAAAGGGTTGATAAGCCATAGAATATGAATCAATCAATCAAAATATTTTCTGGCTTTAAATAACCTGCAAAGGGTTGATAAGCCATAGAATATGAATCAATCAATCAAAATATTTTCTGGCTTTAAATAACCTGCAAAGGGTTGATAAGCCATAGAATATGAATGAATGAATCAAAATAATTTCTGGCTTTAAATAATATGCAAAGGGTTGATAAGCCATAGAATATGAATGAATGAATCAAAATATTTTCTGGCTTTAAATAACCTGCAAAGGGTTGATAAGCCATAGAATATGAATGAATGAATCAAAATATTTTCTGGCTTTAAATAACCTGCAAAGGGTTGATAAGCCATAGAATATGAATGAATGAATCAAATTATTTTCTGGCTTTAAATAACCTGCAAAGGGTTGATAAGCCATAGAATATGAATGAATCAATCAAAATATTTTCTGGCTTTAAATAACCTGCAAAGGGTTGATAAGCCATAGAATATGAATGAATCAATCAAAATATTTTCTGGCTTTAAATAACCTGCAAAGGGTTGATAAGCCATAGAATATGAATGAATCAATCAAAATATTTTCTGGCTTTAAATAACCTGCAAAGGGTTGATAAGCCATAGAATATGAATGAATCAATCAAAATATTTTCTGGCTTTAAATAACCTGCAAAGGGTTGATAAGCCATAGAATATGAATGAATCAATCAAAATATTTTCTGGCTTTAAATAACCTGCAAATGGTTGATAAGCCATAGAATATGAATGAATCAATCAAAATATTTTCTGGCTTTAAATAACCTGCAAAGGGTTGATAAGCCATAGAATATGAATGAATGAATCAAAATATTTTCTGGCTTTAAATAACCTGCAAAGGGTTGATAAGCCATAGAATACGAATCAATCAATCAAAATATTTTCTGGCTTTAAATAACCTGCAAAGGGTTGATAAGCCATAGAATATGAATGAATCAATCAAAATATTTTCTGGCTTTAAATAACCTGCAAAGGGTTGATAAGCCATAGAATATGAATGAATGAATCAAAATATTTTCTGGATTTAAATAACCTGCAAAGGGTTGATAAGCCATAGAATATGAATGAATCAATCAAAATATTTTCTGGCTTTAAATAACCTGCAATGGGTTGATAAGCCATAGAATATGAATCAATCAATCAAAACATTTTCTGGCTTTAAATAACCTGCAAAGGGTTGATAAGCCATAGAATATGAATGAATGAATCAAAATATTTTCTGGCTTTAAATAACGTGCAAAGGGTTGATAAGCCATAGAATATGAATGAATGAATCAAAATATTTTCTGGCTTTAAATAACCTGCAAATGGTTGATAAGCCATAGAATATGAATGAATCAATCAAAATATTTTCTGGATTTAAATAACCTGCAAAGGGTTGATAAGCCATAGAATATGAATCAATCAATCAAAATATTTTCTGGCTTTAAATAACCTGCAAAGGGTTGATAAGCCATAGAATATGAATGAATGAATCAAAATATTTTCTGGCTTTAAATAACCTGCAAAGGGTTGATAAGCCATAGAATATGAATGAATGAATCAAAATATTTTCTGGCTTTAAATAACCTGCAAAGGGTTGATAAGCCATAGAATATGAATGAATGAATCAAAATATTTTCTGGCTTTAAATAACCTGCAAAGGGTTGATAAGCCATAGAATATGAATGAATGAATCAAAATATTTTCTGGCTTTAAATAACCTGCAAAGGGTTGATAAGCCATAGAATATGAATGAATGAATCAAAATATTTTCTGGCTTTAAATAACCTGCAAAGGGTTGATAAGCCATAGAATATGAATGAATGAATCAAAATATTTTCTGGCTTTAAATAACCTGCAAAGGGTTGATAAGCCATAGAATATGAATGAATGAATCAAATTATTTTCTGGCTTTAAATAACCTGCAAAGGGTTGATAAGCCATAGAATATGAATGAATCAATCAAAATATTTTCTGGCTTTAAATAACCTGCAAAGGGTTGATAAGCCATAGAATATGAATGAATCAATCAAAATATTTTCTGGCTTTAAATAACCTGCAAAGGGTTGATAAGCCATAGAATATGAATGAATCAATCAAAATATTTTCTGGCTTTAAATAACCTGCAAAGGGTTGATAAGCCATAGAATATGAATGAATCAATCAAAATATTTTCTGGCTTTAAATAACCTGCAAAGGGTTGATAAGCCATAGAATATGAATCAATCAATCAAAATATTTTCTGGCATTAAATAACCTGCAAAGGGTTGATAAGCCATAGAATATGAATGAATGAATCAAAATAATTTCTGGCTTTAAATAATATGCAAAGGGTTGATAAGCCATAGAATATGAATGAATGAATCAAAATATTTTCTGGCTTTAAATAACCTGCAAAGGGTTGATAAGCCATAGAATATGAATGAATGAATCAAAATATTTTCTGGCTTTAAATAACCTGCAAAGGGTTGATAAGCCATAGAATATGAATGAATCAATCAAAATATTTTCTGGCTTTAAATAACCTGCAAAGGGTTGATAAGCCATAGAATATGAATCAATCAATCAAAATATTTTCTGGCTTTAAATAACCTGCAAAGGGTTGATAAGCCATAGAATATGAATGAATGAATGAATGAATTAAAATATTTTCTGGCTTTAAATAACCTGCAAAGGGTTGATAAGCCATAGAATATGAATGAATGAATCAAAATATTTTCTGGCTTTAAATAACCTGCAAAGGGTTGATAAGCCATAGAATATGAATGAATCAATCAAAATATTTTCTGGCTTTAAATAACCTGCAAAGGGTTGATAAGCCATAGAATATGAATGAATGAATCAAAATATTTTCTGGCTTTAAATAACCTGGAAAGGGTTGATAAGCCATAGAATATGAATCAATCAATCAAAATATTTTCTGGCTTTAAATAACCTGCAAATGGTTGATAAGCCATAGAATATGAATGAATCAATCAAAATATTTTCTGGATTTAAATAACCTGCAAAGGGTTGATAAGCCATAGAATATGAATCAATCAATCAAAATATTTTCTGGCTTTAAATAACCTGCAAAGGGTTGATAAGCCATAGAATATGAATGAATGAATCAAAATATTTTCTGGCTTTAAATAACCTGCAAAGGGTTGATAAGCCATAGAATATGAATGAATGAATCAAAATATTTTCTGGCTTTAAATAACCTGCAAAGGGTTGATAAGCCATAGAATATGAATGAATCAATCAAAATATTTTCTGGCTTTAAATAACCTGCAAAGGGTTGATAAGCCATAGAATATGAATGAATGAATCAAAATATTTTCTGGCTTTAAATAACCTGCAAAGGGTTGATAAGCCATAGAATATGAATGAATGAATCAAAATATTTTCTGGCTTTAAATAACCTGCAAAGGGTTGATAAGCCATAGAATATGAATGAATGAATCAAAATATTTTCTGGCTTTAAATAACCTGCAAAGGGTTGATAAGCCATAGAATATGAATGAATCAATCAAAATATTTTCTGGCTTTAAATAACCTGCAAAGGGTTGATAAGCCATAGAATATGAATCAATCAATCAAAATATTTTCTGGCTTTAAATAACCTGCAAAGGGTTGATAAGCCATAGAATATGAATGAATGAATCAAAATATTTTCTGGCTTTAAATAACCTGCAAAGGGTTGATAAGCCATAGAATATGAATGAATGAATCAAAATATTTTCTGGCTTTAAATAACCTGCAAAGGGTTGATAAGCCATAGAATATGAATGAATGAATCAAAATATTTTCTGGCTTTAAATAACCTGCAAAGGGTTGATAAGCCATAGAATATGAATGAATGAATCAAAATATTTTCTGGCTTTAAATAACCTGCAAAGGGTTGATAAGCCATAGAATATGAATGAATCAATCAAAATATTTTCTGGCTTTAAATAACCTGCAAAGGGTTGATAAGCCATAGAATATGAATGAATCAATCAAAATATTTTCTGGCTTTAAATAACCTGCAAAGGGTTGATAAGCCATAGAATATGAATGAATGAATCAAAATATTTTCTGGCTTTAAATAACCTGCAAAGGGTTGATAAGCCATAGAATATGAATGAATCAATCAAAATATTTTCTGGCTTTAAATAACCTGCAAAGGGTTGATAAGCCATAGAATATGAATGAATCAATCAAAATATTTTCTGGCTTTAAATAACCTGCAAAGGGTTGATAAGCCATAGAATATGAATGAATCAATCAAAATATTTTCTGGCTTTAAATAACCTGCAAAGGGTTGATAAGCCATAGAATATGAATCAATCAATCAAAATATTTTCTGGCTTTAAATAACCTGCAAAGGGTTGATAAGCCATAGAATATGAATGAATGAATCAAAATATTTTCTGGCTTTAAATAACCTGCAAAGGGTTGATAAGCCATAGAATATGAATCAATCAATCAAAATATTTTCTGGCTTTAAATAACCTGCAAAGGGTTGATAAGCCATAGAATATGAATGAATGAATCAAAATATTTTCTGGCTTTAAATAACCTGCAAAGGGTTGATAAGCCATAGAATATGAATGAATGAATCAAAATATTTTCTGGCTTTAAATAACCTGCAAAGGGTTGATAAGCCATAGAATATGAATGAATGAATCAAAATATTTTCTGGCTTTAAATAACCTGCAAAGGGTTGATAAGCCATAGAATATGAATGAATCAATCAAAATATTTTCTGGCTTTAAATAACCTGCAAAGGGTTGATAAGCCATAGAATATGAATCAATCAATCAAAATATTTTCTGGCTTTAAATAACCTGCAAAGGGTTGATAAGCCATAGAATATGAATGAATCAAGCAAAATATTTTCTGGCTTTAAATAACCTGCAAAGGGTTGATAAGCCATAGAATATGAATCAATCAATCAAAATATTTTCTGGCATTAAATAACCTGCAAAGGGTTGATAAGCCATAGAATATGAATTAATGAATCAAAATAATTTCTGGCTTTAAATAATATGCAAAGGGTTGATAAGCCATAGAATATGAATGAATGAATCAAAATATTTTCTGGCTTTAAATAACCTGCAAAGGGTTGATAAGCCATAGAATATGAATGAATGAATCAAATTATTTTCTGGCTTTAAATAACCTGCAAAGGGTTGATAAGCCATAGAATATGAATGAATCAATCAAAATATTTTCTGGCTTTAAATAACCTGCAAAGGGTTGATAAGCCATAGAATATGAATGAATCAATCAAAATATTTTCTGGCTTTAAATAACCTGCAAAGGGTTGATAAGCCATAGAATATGAATGAATCAATCAAAATATTTTCTGGCTTTAAATAACCTGCAAAGGGTTGATAAGCCATAGAATATGAATGAATCAATCAAAATATTTTCTGGCTTTAAATAACCTGCAAAGGGTTGATAAGCCATAGAATATGAATGAATCAATCAAAATATTTTCTGGCTTTAAATAACCTGCAAAGGGTTGATAAGCCATAGAATATGAATGAATCAATCAAAATATTTTCTGGCTTTAAATAACCTGCAAAGGGTTGATAAGCCATAGAATATGAATCAATCAATCAAAATATTTTCTGGCATTAAATAACCTGCAAAGGGTTGATAAGCCATAGAATATGAATGAATGAATCAAAATAATTTCTGGCTTTAAATAATATGCAAAGGGTTGATAAGCCATAGAATATGAATGAATGAATCAAAATATTTTCTGGCTTTAAATAACCTGCAAAGGGTTGATAAGCCATAGAATATGAATGAATCAATCAAAATATTTTCTGGCTTTAAATAACCTGCAAAGGGTTGATAAGCCATAGAATATGAATGAATCAATCAAAATATTTTCTGGCTTTAAATAACCTGCAAAGGGTTGATAAGCCATAGAATATGAATGAATCAATCAAAATATTTTCTGGCTTTAAATAACCTGCAAAGGGTTGATAAGCCATAGAATATGAATCAATCAATCAAAATATTTTCTGGCATTAAATAACCTGCAAAGGGTTGATAAGCCATAGAATATGAATGAATGAATCAAAATAATTTCTGGCTTTAAATAATATGCAAAGGGTTGATAAGCCATAGAATATGAATGAATGAATCAAAATATTTTCTGGCTTTAAATAACCTGCAAAGGGTTGATAAGCCATAGAATATGAATGAATGAATCAAAATATTTTCTGGCTTTAAATAACCTGCAAAGGGTTGATAAGCCATAGAATATGAATGAATCAATCAAAATATTTTCTGGCTTTAAATAACCTGCAAAGGGTTGATAAGCCATAGAATATGAATCAATCAATCAAAATATTTTCTGGCTTTAAATAACCTGCAAAGGGTTGATAAGCCATAGAATATGAATGAATGAATGAATTAAAATATTTTCTGGCTTTAAATAACCTGCAAAGGGTTGATAAGCCATAGAATATGAATCAATCAATCAAAATATTTTCTGGCTTTAAATAACCTGCAAAGGGTTGATAAGCCATAGAATATGAATGAATGAATCAAAATATTTTCTGGCTTTAAATAACCTGCAAAGGGTTGATAAGCCATAGAATACGAATCAATCAATCAAAATATTTTCTGGCTTTAAATAACCTGCAAAGGGTTGATAAGCCATAGAATATGAATGAATGAATCAAAATATTTTCTGGCTTTAAATAACCTGCAAAGGGTTGATAAGCCATAGAATATGAATGAATGAATCAAAATATTTTCTGGCTTTAAATAACCTGCAAAGGGTTGATAAGCCATAGAATATGAATGAATGAATCAAATTATTTTCTGGCTTTAAATAACCTGCAAAGGGTTGATAAGCCATAGAATATGAATGAATCAATCAAAATATTTTCTGGCTTTAAATAACCTGCAAAGGGTTGATAAGCCATAGAATATGAATGAATCAATCAAAATATTTTCTGGCTTTAAATAACCTGCAAAGGGTTGATAAGCCATAGAATATGAATGAATCAATCAAAATATTTTCTGGCTTTAAATAACCTGCAAAGGGTTGATAAGCCATAGAATATGAATGAATCAATCAAAATATTTTCTGGCTTTAAATAACCTGCAAAGGGTTGATAAGCCATAGAATATGAATGAATCAATCAAAATATTTTCTGGCTTTAAATAACCTGCAAAGGGTTGATAAGCCATAGAATATGAATGAATCAATCAAAATATTTTCTGGCTTTAAATAACCTGCAAAGGGTTGATAAGCCATAGAATATGAATCAATCAATCAAAATATTTTCTGGCATTAAATAACCTGCAAAGGGTTGATAAGCCATAGAATATGAATGAATGAATCAAAATAATTTCTGGCTTTAAATAATATGCAAAGGGTTGATAAGCCATAGAATATGAATGAATGAATCAAAATATTTTCTGGCTTTAAATAACCTGCAAAGGGTTGATAAGCCATAGAATATGAATGAATGAATCAAAATATTTTCTGGCTTTAAATAACCTGCAAAGGGTTGATAAGCCATAGAATATGAATGAATGAATCAAAATATTTTCTGGCTTTAAATAACCTGCAAAGGGTTGATAAGCTATAGAATATGAATCAATCAATCAAAATATTTTCTGGCTTTAAATAACCTGCAAAGGGTTGATAAGCCATAGAATATGAATGAATGAATGAATGAATTAAAATATTTTCTGGCTTTAAATAACCTGCAAAGGGTTGATAAGCCATAGAATATGAATCAATCAATCAAAATATTTTCTGGCTTTAAATAACCTGCAAAGGGTTGATAAGCCATAGAATATGAATGAATGAATCAAAATATTTTCTGGCTTTAAATAACCTGCAAAGGGTTGATAAGCCATAGAATACGAATCAATCAATCAAAATATTTTCTGGCTTTAAATAACCTGCAAAGGGTTGATAAGCCATAGAATATGAATGAATGAATCAAAATATTTTCTGGCTTTAAATAACCTGCAAAGGGTTGATAAGCCATAGAATATGAATGAATCAATCAAAATATTTTCTGGCTTTAAATAACCTGCAAAGGGTTGATAAGCCATAGAATATGAATGAATGAATCAAAATATTTTCTGGCTTTAAATAACCTGCAAAGGGTTGATAAGCCATAGAATATGAATGAATCAATCAAAATATTTTCTGGCTTTAAATAACCTGCAAAGGGTTGATAAGCCATAGAATATGAATCAATCAATCAAAATATTTTCTGGCTTTAAATAACCTGCAAAGGGTTGATAAGCCATAGAATATGAATGAATGAATCAAAATAATTTCTGGCTTTAAATAATATGCAAAGGGTTGATAAGCCATAGAATATGAATGAATGAATCAAAATATTTTCTGGCTTTAAATAACCTGCAAAGGGTTGATAAGCCATAGAATATGAATGAATGAATCAAAATATTTTCTGGCTTTAAATAACCTGCAAAGGGTTGATAAGCCATAGAATATGAATGAATCAATCAAAATATTTTCTGGCTTTAAATAACCTGCAAAGGGTTGATAAGCCATAGAATATGAATCAATCAATCAAAATATTTTCTGGCATTAAATAACCTGCAAAGGGTTGATAAGCCATAGAATATGAATGAATGAATCAAAATAATTTCTGGCTTTAAATAACCTGCAAAGGGTTGATAAGCCATAGAATATGAATGAATGAATCAAAATATTTTCTGGCTTTAAATAACCTGCAAAGGGTTGATAAGCCATAGAATATGAATGAATCAATCAAAATATTTTCTGGCTTTAAATAACCTGCAAAGGGTTGATAAGCCATAGAATATGAATGAATCAATCAAAATATTTTCTGGCTTTAAATAACCTGCAAAGGGTTGATAAGCCATAGAATATGAATGAATCAATCAAAATATTTTCTGGCTTTAAATAACCTGCAAAGGGTTGATAAGCCATAGAATATGAATGAATCAATCAAAATATTTTCTGGCTTTAAATAACCTGCAAAGGGTTGATAAGCCATAGAATATGAATGAATGAATCAAAATATTTTCTGGCTTTAAATAACCTGCAAAGGGTTGATAAGCCATAGAATATGAATGAATCAATCAAAATATTTTCTGGCTTTAAATAACCTGCAAAGGGTTGATAAGCCATAGAATATGAATGAATGAATCAAAATATTTTCTGGCTTTAAATAACCTGGAAAGGGTTGATAAGCCATAGAATATGAATGAATGAATCAAAATATTTTCTGGCTTTAAATAACCTGGAAAGGGTTGATAAGCCATAGAATATGAATGAATGAATCAAAATATTTTCTGGCTTTAAATAACCTGCAAATGGTTGATAAGCCATAGAATATGAATCAATCAATCAAAATATTTTCTGGCTTTAAATAACCTGCAAAGGGTTGATAAGCCATAGAATATGAATGAATGAATCAAAATATTTTCTGGCTTTAAATAACCTGCAAAGGGTTGATAAGCCATAGAATATGAATGAATGAATCAAAATATTTTCTGGCTTTAAATAACCTGCAAAGGGTTGATAAGCCATAGAATATGAATGAATCAATCAAAATATTTTCTGGCTTTAAATAACCTGCAAAGGGTTGATAAGCCATAGAATATGAATGAATGAATCAAAATATTTTCTGGCTTTAAATAACCTGGAAAGGGTTGATAAGCCATAGAATATGAATGAATGAATCAAAATATTTTCTGGCTTTAAATAACCTGCAAATGGTTGATAAGCCATAGAATATGAATGAATCAATCAAAATATTTTCTGGATTTAAATAACCTGCAAAGGGTTGATAAGCCATAGAATATGAATGAATGAATCAAAATATTTTCTGGCTTTAAATAACCTGCAAAGGGTTGATAAGCCATAGAATATGAATGAATCAATCAAAATATTTTCTGGCTTTAAATAACCTGCAAAGGGTTGATAAGCCATAGAATATGAATGAATGAATCAAAATATTTTCTGGCTTTAAATAACCTGCAAAGGGTTGATAAGCCATAGAATATGAATGAATCAATCAAAATATTTTCTGGCTTTAAATAACCTGCAAAGGGTTGATAAGCCATAGAATATGAATGAATGAATCAAAATATTTTCTGGCTTTAAATAACCTGCAAAGGGTTGATAAGCCATAGAATATGAATGAATCAATCAAAATATTTTCTGGCTTTAAATAACCTGCAAAGGGTTGATAAGCCATAGAATATGAATGAATCAATCAAAATATTTTCTGGCTTTAAATAACCTGCAAAGGGTTGATAAGCCATAGAATATGAATGAATCAATCAAAATATTTTCTGGCTTTAAATAACCTGCAAAGGGTTGATAAGCCATAGAATATGAATGAATGAATCAAAATATTTTCTGGCTTTAAATAACCTGCAAAGGGTTGATAAGCCATAGAATATGAATGAATCAATCAAAATATTTTCTGGCTTTAAATAACCTGCAAAGGGTTGATAAGCCATAGAATATGAATGAATGAATCAAAATATTTTCTGGCTTTAAATAACCTGCAAAGGGTTGATAAGCCATAGAATATGAATGAATCAATCAAAATATTTTCTGGCTTTAAATAACCTGCAAAGGGTTGATAAGCCATAGAATATGAATGAATCAATCAAAATATTTTCTGGCTTTAAATAACCTGCAAAGGGTTGATAAGCCATAGAATATGAATGAATCAATCAAAACATTTTCTGGCTTTAAATAACCTGCAAAGGGTTGATAAGCCATAGAATATGAATGAATCAATCAAAATATTTTCGGGCTTTAAATAACCTGCAAACGTTGATAAGCCATAGAATATGAATGAATCAATCAAAATATTTTCTGGCTTTAAATCACCTGCAAAGGGTTTATAAGCCATAGAATATGAATGAATCAATCAAAATATTTTCTGGCTTTAAATAACCTGCAAAGAGTTGATAAGCCATAGAATATGAATGAATCATGCTATATATCCCAAAATCCTTGACAAAATCCAAATAAGGGTCTGTAATACAATCAGTTCTTACCTGGTATCTTCACTGAAGTAACTTTCCCAACATTGTGACATGGCTTCCCTCTGTCTTTTCTATATTTTCTTCGTACCTCGACCAGATGAATTTAAGAAAACTACTAGAGTGGCAACTATGTTCCACAATTTTAATGTTGAAATAGTTCTATTCTAATAGCTTTTTCCTTGCACTTCTCACTTGTGAAACATTCTTCCTGTTTCTTACTTCCCTGCCACCACATTACTTACTTCCCTGCCTCAAACATTTAAATGCAAACACAATTGCCATCTTGTCTTCCTGAATTTTATTCTTTTTATTGTCCTTCACTAAAGTCACCTTATTCTCTTTCATTCTCAGAAACCCCTTGCACCTCGGTGACATTATCGCTTTGCTTGCGGTGAAATGATTGAAAGAAATATTATAAGTATATATAGCTATATATATGTGATGGCACAATTAACTCTCTTCCTGGAAATTTGTCGATACCTTAACACATAATAATTGTAGTATTGCTTCCACTGAGATGGATGTCAAGAAAAGAAGTGGTAAAGTAAGGACGACTGTGAAGAGACTAATTGTAAAGTGGAGATCAAATCTGTCTGAAAGTATCAAATAAAGATTCCTTCCATGCTGCCATTGAGTCAGTAATGTTCTATGGTTCATCAACCTGGACTCTCACCAAAAGACTTGAAAAAATATTAGATAGTCAATATATATATATATATATATATATATATATATAAACTACATGCCATTCTCAATATATTATGGCAGGATCATCTTATTAAAAAAACTCTATGGTAAACTAGTTCCCATACTCTAGGTTGCCTAATTATAAGGGGGACGTTAATAATTGCTGGGGGAGTAAGAATTTTTCTTAGTGTGTAATAAACAGGGGTTTCATAATAAAAGGGTGGTCAGAAAATCATTTGATGGGTCAAAGAATTTAGAATTTAAGTAAAGAAATTTAAAAAAAAATGTTTATCAAAGAATGGAACATGGTGATCCTAGAAAGAATTTTTAAAAATATCCTGAGTTATGCTTTTTCTGATTTGCATCAATGATCTTCCTGATGTCATCAGTTCCCAAGTAGGCATTTATACTGATGACACTACCATTTACTCCTGTCTCAATAGTAAATCCATCAGAGCTGATAAAGTAAATCTGGCTGCTGCCCTTAAAAACCACCTCAAATCAGTGGTTAACTGGGGCAGGAAATTGCTCTCATTTAATCACCAGAGAGAAACTTTTCTGCCTGCCTTCAGCATGGCTGACGCTGGACTCCTGGAGAGCAACACACTGCACCTTCTTGGCAAAACGTTTTCAACTGACTTGAGGTGGTGCAACTACATCAAGCTAACAGCTGCATCTACTGTAAGGAAATTTGATCACTGAGTCATACCTGAAAATCTTTCTTGTCAGAGTCCATCTTGCACATTTACAAATCTACCATTCAGCTATACATTGGATACTGCTGCCATATCTGATTTGGTGCTCCTGCTATTCATCTTGAGGTTCTAGACAAAATCCAAAGAAGTATCTGTAACATAATCAATCCTGACTTGGCATCTCAACTTCAGACATTTTCTCACCAATGTGACTTGGCTTCTCTCAGCCTTTTTTAAAAATATTTTCATGGCAACTGCTCTGATGCCCCAACTATATGAATTTAAGTATGCCACTAGATTGGCATCTTGGTCCACCTGTTTACTGTTAAAATAGCTAAATGCAACCACCACTTTTACTTTCACAGTTTCTTTTCTCACACTTCACACCTGTGGAACTCCTTTCCATTTCCTTGCTTCCCTGACAACTACAATCTTCAAAAATTTAAATGCAGTGTCAATTGCCATCTTCTATCTTCTTGAATTCTGTCCATCTTTTGTCCTTTCCTCAATTCTTCCTATGCTCAGACTTTTCTCTCACTTTCACTCCCTGTAACCTCCTGCGTACTAGTGACATTGCCAATTTGCTTGGAGTGAAATAATAAAAAAAAAAGTAAAAATCTGAACCCACTATAATATTTCTTTTTAAACCATTCCATCCTAAGTAAGGCAATAAAGCCACGGACACAAAGGTTTATTGAGTGTTAGAGAATATGAGAAAAAAATCACTTTGAAGAAAATAAAGAGAATTGACAGCCTGGGCTTCAAAAGCAGCAACAATAGAAAAGAGAAGCCTTGTTGAATGCAGTCAACTATGACAAGCAGCTGTCTCAGCAGCAGGCAGCTGAGGTTTAAGGCTCCAATTTCTAAACTCAAGATTGTCCCATGGTGCAATAGTCTAGTGGATTAAAACATTGCTTCATGAATTTGATGACATGGTAATTGTGTAATACTTTATCATGCAAATGAAACATTGTGGATATCTATCTATCTATCTTTCTTTCTTTCTTTCTTTAGTCACTTCACCCCGAACAAGGAAATAACACCACTAAGGCAGTGGGTTACTGAGTGTTAGAGAATATGAGAAAAAAAAATACTATTAAGGAGAGAGAACAATAAAAAAAACAGAATTAAGAAAACATGATAATGATTGACATTGCATTTAAAATTTTTAAAGATCAAAGTTTACTCGGAAACAAGAAGCCAGAAG
The DNA here is from genome assembly GCA_964036315.1 of Acanthosepion esculentum. Classification (NCBI taxonomy): domain Eukaryota; kingdom Metazoa; phylum Mollusca; class Cephalopoda; order Sepiida; family Sepiidae; genus Acanthosepion; species Acanthosepion esculentum. The sequence goes on along the minus strand of OZ038487.1, from coordinate 55,020,803 downwards.
AGAATTGCACAAGCAAGAAGTGCAATAGCTGAAACTGTCATCATAGAATTTACAGTTACATCTGGTCATTTCAACTGTAAAATGATTATACTCGTCACCAATACAGCACATAAATTCATAAAATTTAGGTGCCATAGAGGAAGGTGATATTTATTCTGTATAATTTACAGAAATGTGGCACAAGGCCAAAGGGGGGGATTGGGGAAAAAGGACGGTCTTCATCTGTCTTAACTATAACTTAGCTAGCCGCAAACATTGACCCAATCGTACTAACAATATTCCTTACACCAAAACACCACATTCATACGAACCGTTCTTACTACAACCACCATAATACCTTACTGTCTCTATGAAAATACTAACTTGTCCCCATTTTTACAATTCAATGTCTGTGGGGGGAGGGGAATAAAATAACAATTTTAAAGAATTAACCCCAATGAGTATATACAAATGAATACATAGAGGAAGGTTCATCAGAACAATTACTATGAATGTATTTATAGAAAAGGCACATAAAGCTACATTTATGTTTTATGTTTCAGCTTGTGGTGTTGGGGTCAGTCAGTTATGTGCCATGCGTGATAGATGCTTAGGCGATCATCTATTTTCCGATACATGACTGACGAGGCAGATTTTTTCCAGCAGTAGGTTGCCATTTCTTTCTGCAGTAGACCAGTTGCCATCCATGCAAGGTTATAGAACCCAGCCTGTCCTGCTATTTATCCATAGATGGGGAGAGAAGAAGAGGATTCATACTTTTCCCAAGAGTATTAGTACATAAGTGAATGTAATGGATTCGACTGGAATTCAAACTTGGCTCTCCGATTCCTCAAATTTTCTCTTAGAAATATCATAAATAAATGCACTAATCCCCAGCAGGATGTTTCCCCAATCATGACCAGTCCTGGGTATGATGAAGAACTTATACTGACAGCAAGGCCTCTGATCAGAAGACTGGAGATTTTAAGGAGTGTAGAACCACTTCATAATTGCTGTTGCTCCCAGATCTACCCTGACCCGGGGTGGTAGCACCTGTTAGGGTCCCAGTTATGGACAAATAGTGAACACCCAAACAAAGACAGCATCCTATAAAACTATGAAAATACATTTTTACAGTAAAAAATTTATCACTATTCCCATGGCAAATGTTCATATAAGCTCTATTCTTTAGTTCTGTCAGTTCAGACCTTTACAGCTAAGCCTCTCACTACTCTATCGCTATTTCCATGGAAAATGTTCATATAAGCTCTATTCTTTAGTTCTGTTTGTTCAGACCTTTACAGCTAAGTCTCTCACTACTCTATCACTATTTCCATGCCAAATGTTCATATAAGCTCTATTCTTTAGTTCTGTCAGTTCAGACCTTTACAGCTAAGCCTCTCACTACTCTATCGCTATTTCCATGGAAAATGTTCATATAAGCTCTATTCTTTAGTTCTGTCAGTTCAGACATTTACAGCTTGGATTCACCATTCTGGTTACATGGAGTTGAATTACCCTTATTTCCTCTGTATTTCAGAAATAAAGTGACATTTCCTCTCAGGTAGCTTTTTCCCAAGAAATGCTATTTTATTAAACAGACTCCTACATGGGTGCTTCTCTGAACATTACAATTTCAACCCCTTCAAGTAAAGGGTCTATTGATATCTATATTCATTATCCTTATAATCTTCACTTCCTAACACTTCTTTTTTCATTCATATCACTCTCCTCATTCATCATAATCATTGCCACAGTAACTGTCTACCTTGAGCGACTCTCGAGCCTTGAAGCTAATGGGAAATTGTTTTTTTATACTTAAGTATAAAAAAATCATTTCCCATTAGCTTCAAGAGCTTTGAATTTCTTTTGGGATTCTCACCAGAGAATTTGGTCATGGGCATTTTTCAAATTACTATTAGAAAATATAGTATAACTTTATTTATAAATAAGTTTATTTACGATAGCTTCTTTGTGTGGAAGTAGATGACAAAATATAATATCATTGCATTGATCCTACAAACCTTTCAAAGAGATAGGCTTGTGGTGTCAGTATGACTGTTAACACATGACCTAATATAAGCGATAAATGACAAACATAGAGAATAATTTGGCATAAAATGAAACTCTTAGAAAAGTCAAGTAATTCACCAGCAGGCAAAAAAAAAAATAAAATAATACAGAGAATACAGTTGGAATGAAAAGTGGAAATATGTTTTCCAAAAGCTAAGCAAAGTATTACGAAATAGGAAAATTTCATTAGAAACAAAAGAGTGCTGAACTGTTATGTAATATTAATTCTCCTATATAGCAGTGAACGCTGGACAATCACCTCAAGGATGAAGAATAAACTTGAGGCAACATAAATGTGGTTCTACAGAAGGATGCTGAGAATATCCTGGACTGAACATGTAAGCAACGAATAGAAACTAAGAAGTTACCTGGATGAAAAATGTGACATGTCCTGTTCCTATGATGTCCTGTGGGTAAAAAAAGAACAAAAAAAGAAAGCGTATCATTTTATCTTCCAAAAGCAAAGTATTAAGAAACAGGAAAATTTCATTAAACAAATAAAAGAGTACTTAACCATTATGTAATATCAGTCCTCCTGTATGGCAGTGAATGCTGGACAATCTGCTCACTGATGAAGAAGCAACTTGAGGCTATTTTTTCGTCCTTTTCACCCCCTCTATGCCATCTTATTTCTGAATGCTATTCGATATTTTTCTTTTTCTTCCTTCATTGTTTTAATTTTCTCTTAATACTTACCTCAGCATATATATATATATATATATATATATTTGCTTGTGCACATGTGATCACATCTGCATAAAATGCTGGCTTGTACATTAATTTCATGTTAATTCCCAATATTACATTTTAATGGCTGTCTATCATGATTGGCAAACTAGGTGGGAAATTTTTTGTCTGATGTTTTTTCAACAAAGTGAATAAGTGCCACAAATATTTAAAAATGTAGAAATGTAAAAGTGCTTAAAGAAAGAAAAAAAAGAAAATGGAATATCCAAATTTGATGATCCCATCCCTATCCCAAAGACCAGTACAGCTTCAGTTAAATATACCCACTTCTTTTTGGAATGTTGGTGTCACCAAATCTTTCATGATCTGATTTTTACCCAAGATCCCAAAGGTACTGGTTGACTCCACCAGTCTTAACTGCATATTGGTATCATTGAAATAAACACTTTTGATCATTTTTATTATAAGTTTCTTGTATTTAACTTGATTTTTGTTGTTTGTTTTTTCTGTTCTTTTTTGTCCTTTTCACTTTTCTCTACCATCCTATTTCCAAATGTTATTCTATATGTTCCTTTTTCTTACATCATTGTCCATTTTCTCTTAATACTTGCCTTGTCTCATATATATATATAGTGTATAGGGGCAGCAGATCATTGTTCAAACATATATTGTTAGATATAACAGACAACGAATGTTTATTATGTCTTATCATGAGCCTTTCCATGCGTTGAACAATGATCTTAACTTCAAGAGAAAATAAAAGCAAAAACTATCTAACATTTGGATATTTCTTTATTATAATTGTCATGAATCTAAGTTTTCAGCTCATACGAGCCATCGTCAGAGTAGCTTTATGGACATTACGACAGAGATGTTCACCGTCAAAGATGACATCCTCTTTTGTTTACATAGAAGTTAGCTATACAACAATAACAGTTGTGGAATAGCAGACACAGGTTGTAAATTCATAATGCAGTTCTATGACATTGTACATGACCACACGAGAGAAAGAAATGTTATCAACAAAGCCATATGTTTAAATGCATTGTAATATGTTGTGACTGGTTTGAAATGTAATTTTTTTGAGTGTGGATTGCTTTGTTTTAATGTATATGGCCTCTAATATATTAAGTTTCTTTTTACTGTGTGTATGTGTGAATATTATTGTGTTATCAACTAATATCTGTCCAATATTATGTACATAGCTATGTTTTTCTAAAAAATGTTGTTTAATGGAACTAAGATCAGAAAGGTGACAGGTAAGTCTGCAGGAAATGAGGTTGTAGTAAAACCAATGTATGTAGTGGGTTTATTATTAGTATCAGAGATACAAGCTCTGAATGAGCATGTAAATTGATAAACTATATTGTTTTTTTGTAGAGGAAATAGTTGTGTAGTTGTAAGGTTATTGGAGATTATGAGGTCAATTGTTTTAAATTTTTTATAATATATGATGAGCTTAACATGTTTATTATTATTAATGGGTTTAACATTTCTACCTATTATGTTTTTGTGTGTTGTTTCATCCTGTTTGTAATTATTATGCATTTGGTTACAATAGCATAAGTTAATAGTATTATGTTTATGTTGACGTATACTATTACGGTTACAATTATTGTTAATATTATTTTTCTCTTTTTCCTTTGTCGCTCCCCTACTTCCCAAGTCTGAAGTATATTAGATGCAATAGCTGACAGTATGGAAAAGGCACTTTCTCTCCATCCATCTGTGAATATCTTTGTCCTCGGTGACTTTAATGCTCACCGCGACACATGGCTGAAACATTCCAAAGGTGCTGATGTTGCCAATATACAGACGTTAAATTTTTCCATCGTCCAATGCCTCACTGAAATCGTGGACTTTGCTACTCGTTTCCCTAGCCAAACCGAGCAACATGCTTCTCTATTGGATCTATTTCTTACCTTCTCTCTTCACAATACTGCCCTCTTGGTAACTTGAACCACTCTGTGGTAGCTATTGATACCTCCTTCCAAGCATCCATTAAACAGGAACCACCTATCCATAAGACCTCTTCCTGGTACCAGCATGCTGACTGGGACTCATTCTGGTATTTTCTTCATGATGCCCCTTGAACTGATATTTTCAACCTCCCAATTGAAAATTGTGCCACCAAGGTTGGGTCAAAGCCGACATGAACGTTTTCATCCCTTCTCAGAAATACCAGGTGAAACTGTAATCCTCTCCATGGTTCACACCAGCATACTCGGCCACCATACCACACAGGAACCACTATACCAGCATGACAGATCTTGTCATAACAGGTGCCTATTTGCTACTGCTTGTAACAAATGTGAGTGAGTTCCCAAAAAAGCTAAGTCCCTATTTGCTGAGAGAATGAGACACCACATAGCCTCGAAAAACTTTGGTTCTTGTGGCTAAGGTACTAAATAAGTGCAAGATCTCTATTCTCCCACTCTTCAATCAATTTGAGGTGTTAACATCCTGAATGCTTTGCCCATAAATTCTTCTCAAACTCTACTCATCTGGCGTCTACCTGCCTGACTTCTCACTTAGAACTGATTCTCTGTTGAGTGATATGCATATAAACCCTTCCACAGTTTCTGCTATCATCCCTAATCTTGATAACACAAAGCATGTGAACTCAATGACATCCTGTTATAGTCATCAAGAAGTGGGCTACCAAACTAGCTCCTGTTTACTATAAACCTTATACTAAATGCCTCATTGCCTCCTGCTTACTGGAACCATTTGACCCATCCAACCATCGGCCTGTTAGCCTTCCGCCTCTTTTTGGGAAATTCCTAGAAGCCTTAATCAATGCTGAATTGGTTCATCATTTCTCATCACAGGGCCTTTACTCAGACAAGCAATATGGCTTTCGTTTCTCCAGATGAACTTCTGATGTACTGCTGATGTACTAATCGTTCTCTAGATAAAAACGGTGATGCCCGGATTGTAGCACTGGACATCTTGAAAGCCTTTGACTGGGTCTGACATTCAGGTCTTCTCCACAAGCTGAAAAGCTATGGTATCCTCAGGCACATTTTTGAGCTGATCCAATCGTTCCTATCAAATTGCGAAGTGAAATTTGTCTTGAACGACCACTTGTCTACATCCTTTCGTACTAATGGAGGTGTCCAACAGGACTCCATCCTTCGCTCTACGCTGTTTTTAATCTTCATTAATGATTTTCCCAATAACATCAGCTCTAAACTTGGCATTGACATTGACGATACTACCATTTACTTCTGGCTTGAACAGTCAGACATGGTCAAAATGGCAGCCGATGTACAAAATGACCTAAAGACTGCTAACTGAGGCAAAAGACAGCTTGTCAATTTTAAAACCTCCAAAACTAAACTGCTCTCCATTAATCATCTGAGAGAGCCCTCTCTGTCTTCCATCAGCATGGCTGATGCTATCTTCCAAGAAAGTGACTCATTGCATCTTCTCAGACTGACATTTTCAGCTGACATGCGGTGGAAAGACAATATTGAATCCAACTGCTAGATCAGCTGCTAAGAAAATCAGTTCACTGTGTCGGGTAAGACAATTTTTCTCTCTGGAATCTAACTTGCATATCTATAAGTCTACCATTCATCCATGCTTAGAATATTGCTGCCATATATGGTCCGGTGCCTTTGCTATTTTCCTGGAGCTCCTTGATAAAATCGAAAGAAGAATCAGCAATATTATTGGTCTCGATCTGGTGTCTCAGCTTCAGTTACTTGCCTACTTGTGTAACGTTGCCTCTCTGTGCCTTTTTTTATAAATACTCTCATGGTAATTGTTCGGATGACCTTTTCACTACTGTACCTAGACTGTATAAATTTATGTGCAATACTATGGTGGCAAGATCTCATGGGTTTACAGCTGAGCTAGCTTGATGTAGGCAGATCTTCTATACTAACAGTTTCTTATTCCACACTTCTTGCTTGTGGAACTCCCTTCCAGCTCCATGTTTTCCTACCAACTTTAATCTCCAAAAATTTAAATGCAATGTCAATCGCTATCTACTGTCCTTGATTACTTTTTTCTCTTTGTGATCATTACGAATGTTTCTGTTCTTAATTCCTCCACACCCTGTAACACTTTGTATGCTCATGGCTGTATTGCATTGCTTGGAGTGACACTGATTTAAAATAAAAAAAATAAACAAAACCACAAATGTGTTTCTACAGACAGATGTTGAGAATACCATGGATTGAATATGCATGTAATCTGAAGAATTTAAGGAAAATTTAAACAAATAAAATACTTCTAAAATTTCTAAGACACAGAAGGCTCAGAGAATCTGACACTCACAGGACCTAATGAAGGCAAGAAAGACAGAGGAAAGCTGTGGGTCACCTACCTCATGAGCATGTGTAAATGGATAACAGAACAGGGATTGGCAGGGATAGTGAAATAGAGAGCTACAAAGGATAGGAAATCGTGGAGAGCCATGATCTCCCATTTGTGAAAGAGCATGGCATATAAAAAAAATCAGTCATGTAGTCTTTAGCAGAAGATTCATGATAGGTTAATCCCACACCTTCTTTGAGTGACATAACCAAACTGGAAATAATTTTTGTCTGAATTTGTGGGATGAAGAATTATCATTATTTACACTATTTATATTTGGACTATTTTCCTCATCTTTGTTATTGTTATCTCAACATTTCGATCATTCATCAAGTGCATTTTGATCTGGGTAACGTACAGGGAATTCTGAACTGCACCCTTTATTTAATCTATGGGGATAGTCTGTTCTTGTTCTACTGCCCATATCTAGGGATATCTTATATTCTTATTTTTAGTACTACTCAATTATTGTTTGCCTGTTTCCACTGAATCGAAGTACACACTGCCTGACCCAGCAATAATAGCACTAATCAGCAGGCAGCTTATGCTTAAGGCTCCAAGTTCACTATGGCAAATTGTATAGCCTAGTAGATTAAAGCATTAGTTCATGAATTTGGTGACATAATAATTGTGAGTTCAAACCCTAGGCTGGGCAGTGTGTACTTGGACTCAGTGGAAACAGACAAGCAGTGCTAAAAATAACTAAGCAGTACTAAAAGTAAGAACTAGATGACATTCTTAGACATGAACAGTGGAATGAGAATGGTCTACCTTCATAGATTAAATAAAGGACTCAGTTCAGAACTCCCTGTAAGTTATCCAGATTGATATACATCCGATGGAGGCCGGAGTGCACAACAGCCAAAACATTGTGAAAACAACAATAAAGATAAGGACAATAGTCCAGATATAAATAGTGTAAATAATTTATTGTCCCATAGGACAGTTTGCTGTTGTGAACTTGGAGACTTAAAGCTAACCTGCTTGCTGATTAGTGCTGCTACTGCTGGGTTGGGTAGTGTGTAAAATAAATGGAAGATATTAGAAAGTGCCTTCACCATTTAAATTAGAGATTTTCAGTTAAATAAGTGAATTGAAGAGAAAGTGTTTTGATGTAATAACTGAGCAAATTTCACAATGTTGCAATAACATTGTGACAATATTGGGTACAAGTGGTCAGTTTAGGATCAGTTGATTGTAGTGCTGCAATAACATTGCCACAACATCAAATAACCCTTCCCAACCAAAATACGAGGTATCTGCAACATTGTAAGAATATTTCATGTTACCTGAGTAACCCAGATTAAAGAAAACATATCTGTAACATTGTAAGAACATTCCATGTTAGCTGAATATCACTATTTGGGGAAAACGTATCTGCAACATTGTGATAATATTCTGTGTTAGCTGGGTAGCTTCAATTGGGGGAAATTGGAGGGGAGAACGTGAAACACAGTAACAACATAGATGACACACAACGACTTTCTTAATATGTAGAGATTATCAATAAAATCTTTTGCTTGACAAGTTGAAAGTACAAAGTAGATATGAAACAGTAAAAAATGTCATCTCTTAAAAGAAGACAAAATAAATAAATAAAAATATGAAGGAAAAATTAAAAAAGATAAAAAGACCAACTCCAAAAGTTGATCTTCAGAAAGTATAGCATTAAATTCAAAATAGTAAAGAAACAGTGTTGACATTAATTATAATAATCAAGAATTACCAAAAAAAGAAAAAAAATCGGTTAGAAAAAGTTTTTGCCTACTATTTTAATAATATAACTTCTTTTTATTTATTTTCCTAATATATCTCACTTTGAACAATTAAGCTTAAGGTGACTTACCAGTGAGTCAGCATTTGCAGCAAGCCTTCAACTTACACATACGACAAAGTTGTTTCATTTAGCAACCATAAAAGCAGATAAGGAGGCTAGCAACCCTTAACATACACATGTACAATTCACAACTTTTTATTAATACAGATCCTTTTCTGAAGCGATTTTATATCAGTCTGTCATTTTCATCCGTTAGTAGCCATCGAAGAAACTGAATGTTAAAAACCTAACGGACAAGGGGTAGAAAAAAAAGTATCAAACCAAAAAAAAAAAAAAGAATACAAAACATAGAAAACATAAGGAAATAAAAGAAGGAATGGAAATTTTGTAGGTGGAAAGTAGAAGCAAGAGAAAAAGAAAGACAAATAATTCAGAATTGTTTTGAATATCGCTGGCAGAGGAACATTAAGAAATAGAATAATCTCTCCAAAAAAGACAATATTTTTCTGGACGTTATATGAAGATAATTGCAACCCTTGTGCTGGGTAATACTATAACAGCAGCATTTGACTTTCTTTGGCAAGAGACAAAAATCTTCGGCAATTGTTATGTTCCTCTTTTAAACAAAGCGCAAGAATAAAAGTGTACAACAACGTTAACCTTCTCGAACCCAACACAAAGTTTTCTTCAAGAAAGATGAAAATAAAAAAAAGAACAAATTCCTCAGCTGGGGAAATCTTATTCTCAAAGAACCACAATTATAATTATAAATATGGATTATGTCTCTTCTTTTTGTATGTCAGCATGTGTGCTAATGCTGAGAACTGGCTATTTGCAAAATCGGAATTCATGAAACATTAACTCAAGAGCCAATAATAAGAGTTATTCTTACTTTCCTGTCACATTCATTGTTGCTGTTTTGGTAAGCCACCGAGTCAAAGAATTTAGCAAGGGTACTGCAATATAACTTTTGAAGGTGTGGAGCGATAAAATAATCCATAAAAAAACGGAAAGATATTTATGAGGTAATTACAAAGAACAAACTTAATAATTATTTCTGAGCTTCTTTGCACCAATATCTTTATCTTTTATTGTCACAATATTTTGTTCAGCATGTTATCTGTGTATCTAATCAAGTCTCATAATGTAGTGGGTCGGTGTGGCAGCTCAGATGTCACCATCTCAGTCTTACTAGTTGATTGCTTGTTTATCGTAAGTTCTGTTGAATGGCAATACTGATATATTCTCCCGGATTTTAAAGCTGGTGTATCTCTAGTGGCAAGATTACCATTTTTTGTTCTGAAGATATATTTAATGAGAGAGGTAATGTAGTAATATTAGTTGATAGAGGACACATTGAAGTTTCTTCAAACAATAAAGTATAAGAATGAATATATAAACAATTATGTACAATTAACAACATATTTTATTGCCTTAGCAAACTGAATAGTAAGAATACAAAAAGGGGTCAATGAAATTGTATATGTAGAGATGTCTGTCTTCATATGTACATGTGAAAAAGTTTATACACAAGATTGTGAGAGACTTAATTTTGAGAAGAGTTCTTTGTTCGTTTGATAGAAGCATTAGATATATCTTCTTATAGTTATGTAATATTAGGCTGGTTGTGTTTGTTTAGCAGTATGCTAACCTATATGAGTCATTTAATGCTGAAATTTAAATATTTTGTATGCAAATTTATTGTTGGAAATAATGATAATCGTTTTACTAATTAACCAATAGCTGGGGGAAGAAGAGTAGAATTCATACCTTTCCCAACTGGAATTGAAATTCACCTCTCCAATAAACAATTCCAAGCTATTATCCATTATACAACCTGTAAATCCAAGCTTAAAGCACCTGGTATTACCAAGCAGTCACCCACCTAGGTACAGACCAGGCTCAATACTTTATGCTAATTCTTTAAAAAAGAAAAGGGAAGAAAAAGAATAAGAGAGAAGAATAATTGTTTTGATGAGGTCTTTGGTTTCTGGACTTAATGAATTTAAATGCAGTACTAGATTGGCAGCTAGGTCTCAGAATTTTACAGATGAAATGACTAAATGTAACCATAAGTCCTATGCTACCAGTTTTTTCTCTCGCACTTCAGCTTGTGGAATTCTCTTCTGGCTTCTTACTTCCTAATCAACTTTGATCTTCAAAAATGTAAATGTAATGTTAATCATTATCTTTTGCCTTTTTAATTTCAGTTCTTTTTTCTTCTCTCTCCATAATGTTTTTCTTTTTCTCATGTTCTTTCACACTCTGTAACCCCTTGTGTCTTAGTGCTTGGGGTGAAATGAATAAAAAATGTGAGGGTGTGGTATATCATCAAACGCAGTAGATATATTTACGAATCTGTCTATATTTACAAGGTGCTGAAAAGCTTTTAGTTCAACACTCTTCGAAAAATCCAACCAAACATCAGAATATTATGTAGAATGTAGTCTTAGTCAGGCTAAGAAATTTTTAGCATTCTCTTGTATATGTATATATTGGCATCAAAATTTGAATTGAATGGTTGATCATCTCTCTATTTTTAACCTTCAGTGTAAATGGTATCTAGTCTTTCTTTATTTCTCCCACAACTTTTTTCTCTTTTATGAATTAATATTTATTCCTTTAATGAAACCATTATTTGTCTGAAGAAGATTCTTCGCAGGACGAAACTTATCACTTATAAGTTGTCCATCTTGTCATCCGTTTACCCCAATATGTATGTACATTTTTACCATCCAAGATATTTTAATACCAGTTTTTAGTTGAAGATCTTCAGATCTTACTGTTAGGGTTGAAAGTTATCACAGACAAACTAAACTTTTTTTTAAAAAGCTTATCTACTTTAAAAAAAATAATTGTGTTTATGGAAAAGATGCAATGCCTTTACCAAGTGAGCCACATAATTCCACATTCCTTTGTGACAATTTTGATTTGCTTTACACACAAGTAGCAATCATACTGAACGCAGAGAATCTTAAGTAAATTATCATTTTATTCAAGCTACGTAAGTGAGAGAAAGGTCCTGGTTGAAGTAAGTTAGCTGATTATCTGTGAAAATCACCTCCTCAATAGAAATAGACTGTGTCTTCATTATGCACCTCACTAAAAATAGAATAAAATATAACTTAATCCACAGAGAGAAAAAAGCAGCAAGTAAACAACTTTTTATGACTAGTGTCCATAGCAATGTCTCCTTTTTTATTTTCTTTGTTGGTTAATGGGTCTAATTCTTAATGACAGTTTTTACAGCTTTTTTCAAATGTATTTTAGATCAATCCAGCTTACTGATTTCTTTGAGAAAAAGCAGAAAAAAAATTTCTTGGATAAAGCACTAATATGCATTCTTTTAAAATCTTTCTTCAGCTTTTCAATAGAGTTAAGACCAAAAAGTTCCAACAGACATTCTTATAGATTAGATTTACTTTTTAAATGGAAAAAACAGCAAATTTTTTTATCTTTTTTGTTCTTAACTTGTTTGGGATGAGGAACATCATGCTTCAGAATATCCTACAGAAAACCTGGAGACGCAGTAATTAGTTGCCTAAGAATCCAAGTTGGTAAATGGTTCCTCAGATGTTTCTTCTTTATGCAAAGACTGAAGCAATCAAGAAAAAATGTTATGCTTAATTTCATTTTAACTTTACCTTACTTTGAGAATTCTTTGAAGCAGTAAAATAAAATATGGTTTCTTTGAGTGATCACAATTCAAAGATACAGTAAATTTCTTGATGACCTATTTTTAGATACCAACAAAAGTTTAACTTTCTTCTGTTATTATATCTAAAGTTACTTATATTGATATAACAGATTATTAGTATAAAACACTTAAATAGAGAGGATTTCTGTTTTCAAATCTGAAAGTTACTTTTCTTCATCTATTTAGAGCATGTGATAATAAGTCTTCTCAAACAAAATAGTCTTTCAATTGCAAAACTATTTTTGATAGTTTCTTATTAGTAAGTAAAGAGTGATCATCTCTGGATTCTCAAAACCCAGTCTTTGTCAAAGGCTCATGATGTTATTTAAAATTATAATAGAATATTAAGAACCATAACATTAACATTAGAAATTTTAAGTTTAGTGTAATTAAAATCCAAGATTTTAAAAATAGTAAAGAAAATATATTGATTGTTAATGTTAATAAGTTTGGTTACTTCCCTTTTTTTTCTTTTATATGCCAGTTCCCTTCAGGGAGTGGGGGATCATGGTTCACCACTTCTCATCCTACACAGTTCTAAGCAGCAGGGCCTGTGAGAAGTGGGCTCAAGATGGTACCTAGTTCTGGGGCCAAAGAACTAAGAAGGGCACTAAGAAGGGATCTAGCATGACTGAGTATTGAATCTGGTATTGCCAGACAAATTGATTTTGATAGTGTTATTAGAAATTTTGCAAACAAAAAACCCAGAAAAGCATATTTTAATCAGTTCTCTCGTTAAATGTTAATTTTGTTTTTTTGGGGTTTTTTTTTTAAGAAAAGTGTTTTCCTTTGAAAGAAATTATTATGAATGTTTAAAAAGCATTTCTCTAAAATGGCGATTGGTGAAAGCAACCATAAATACTGATTTATTTTGCTGCATTAACTGAATATGTTTGTTGCATTATGTTATATCTGATGATGAGAATAAAGCATCTAGGAGAGATTGCATGTAGATTTACTGGGCATCAGATCCTCAATTTTGAAAAAAATCTTTGCCTGCCTTGGGGCCTAAACAGGGTTTTGTACCGCCTTGCAAAAAATCTCTTGGTGGCCCTACTAAGCAGCTTTTGTCACTTACTCTCTCTCCTACTCTCTGTTTTACCATCAATTTACACAAATAATTTATTTTAATTGTTCACTGCTTCTCAGTGCCCCTTTTGTATGTCCTATGTGTATCCCGTCCTGGGTATGACGGTAAACTGCATCCGCATCAATTGGTATGACGGTAAACTGCATCCACGTCCATGGGTATGACGGTAAACTGCATATGCATACTGGGTACGGCGATAAACTATGTCCAACAGAAAGGCCGTTTTTGAAAAAATATGGTTGTCGGCTATACGTTTTTGGAAAAATAGTATTACCAGCTATACATTTTCGAAGGAATAATGTTACCAGCAGTGAGTTTTTGAAAAACGATATTACCAGCTATACGTCTTTGAAAAATAATATTACCAGGTATATGTTTTTGGAAAAATATTACCAGCTGTACATTTTTGGAAAATAATATTGCCAGCTATACATTTAAATGTTTCCAGCAATACATTTTTGAAAACCAAATGTTTCCAGCAATACATTTTTTGAAAACCAAATGTTTCCAGCAATACATTTTTTGAAAACCAAATGTTTCCAGCAATACATTTTTTGAAAACCAAATGTTTCCAGCAATACATTTTTGAAAACCAAATGTTTCCAGCAATACATTTTTGAAAACCAAATGTTGCCAGACTCAAAATCATTTTTGGCATAAAATGACCACTAAGGTAGGAATGCCGTTAAACAAAGCAACCAAACCAAACCTATGTGTATCAAATTCTTCAAGCCTTATTTTCTTATTATGTGTTCCAGAAACCTCAGCTGTTTCCTTCTGTTTCTTTTTTGTTTCCATTTTTCTTACAACTTCCTCTTTACTCACATGTTCCATCCATGGTATTCTCGGAATCTTTCTGTAGAACCACATTTCTGTCAACCAAGTCTCTTCTTCATCTGTGAGGAAATTTTAGATGATTGAATTTAAGCATATTAAAAACCAACTGACAAATATATTTTATCTGTTTCTGTGCAAATCAGTTTTTCCATAAAAAAAACAATGGTCAGTTTCTGTTTGGCTAAGATAGTAAAATATTTTTTAAATTATTTAAATATTTCTGACAGAAGCAGCAGTTTTCAAACCTGCTTAAAAAATATTATCTGAATTGTTGAATATTCAAGTCAAGCAGTTTTGCTATACTTGTAAAATCAGTGCAGCACATTTCTCCCTGTCACATATATTTCCCATCATTTGGCCTTGTGCTTTACTAAACTAAGATTATCATGAATATATTAGGCTGGCCAGAAAGTCCTGACTCACTTAGAAAGCAGGAAGGAAACAACAAAATTTAATGGAGCAAAACCAACATTTATTCTTCAAAATAAAGTCCATTATTCTCAACGAACTTCTGCCAATGATCAGCCAGCATCCAAATCTGTCCTAGATACTAGTCCACTGGTTTTGAATTAAGAAACTGTAAACTAACTTCCTTCACTTCACCAAAAATATTGAATTTCCGGTTGTGGAGGAAGTATGCAATTGAGCAGAATAGGCCATAATCACTTGGAGCAGCATCAGGACTGAATGGTGGATGTGGAAGAATCTCAACACCATTCATGTGTTTGAACTTCTCCTTTGTCAACCTGGCAGTGTGTGGCCTCGTATTGTCTTGCTGAAACAAAGACTGATCTCAATTGACCAAAGCAGGATACTCCTTCCTTAGATTGTCATACATGTGGTTTAGCTGCTGGCACTACAGTTTAACATTGATGGCGCAACCATGTGGAACAAGCTCAGAATGAAGTACTCCTTAGAAATTCCACCAGACAGAGCTCAAGCTATGTTGTTTTCTTTCCACTTCCTAAGTGAGTCAGGACTTTCTGGCCAACTTAGTACTTGAATATTCTACTGTATGGATGAAGGAATTGTATATATCGAATATATTCAAGCCCAGATAAAAGGATTTTGACTGCTGATTTTCTAGACAAACACACCCACACAACTTTGAAGATTTGCATATCTGCTTTATAGTTGAGTATTTGCATACTTCTTACTTGTAGCATTGATTAAAATTGGGACTTTAAATACTGACTTTCAGGAATGCCTCCTCCGAAATGGAATTTTGGTGCAACACAATTTTCCTATTTTAGCTATTTGTCCCTCTACTAAGATAAACTTACTAACGTAATCTGCCTTGTCAATGAGGTATATTAAATCAGTGTCAGAGGTTAGTGTTCAAAATCCATTTTGAATGATAATTTTCAAGGTAGATAGGTAGGCTGGCCCTCACCACTTGGAAGATTGTTACAAATTAATCATCTATTTCTTCCATGTTTTCCCCCTCTTGAATTTTGACCCTAAAACCTAAGCTTAATAACAACTTTGAACATTTGCTTGTCTGCTTTGTGATAACTTTTTGATTATATTCATTTTAAAATCCAAATAAATGAAGGAAAAGCTTTTGAGAAGTTTAGCAGAATTTGTGGGACATCTTAAGTAAATTATGATGTTTAATATTATTGAAAGTATCAGCTGAGATTCCCAGATATGGGAATCACAGCAAGGTCATCAAAGTAGACTGGGTATTCGTATTGACTAAGAGAAGTCAAACTTTGAATTAAAAGACCATGAAGAAGTGTTGTGTATAAAGACAATGAACCTTGCTATAAACTAATTCTTGAACATGGATTCATCCTCTTTGATCAGAATGTCTGCTCATAGGAATGGAGTTGCAAAGTGGGTTGCCTGGTATAGAATTGGAGTCAGATGAAATGAAGCAATGAACCACAGTCTATAACTGTATTATTAATCCATGTCTCTCATGTGATTAAACCTGTTCTTCCCTCAACCTTTTCTTCCAGTGTTTCCTTACAATATTATTAACCAGAACTATGGTCTTCTCTATAACTGTATTATTAATCCATGTCTCTCATGTGATTAAACCTGTTCTTCACACAACCTTTTCTTTCAGTGTTTCCTTACAGTATTATTAACCAGAACTATGGTCTTCTCTATTACTGTATTATTAATACATGTCTCTCATGTGATTAAACCTGTTCTTCCCTCAACCTTTTTATCCAATGTTTCCTTACAGTATTATTAACCAGAACTATGGTCTTCTCTATAACTGTATTATTAATCCATGTCTCTCATGTGATTAAACCTGTTCTTCACTCAACCTTTTCTCCAATGTTTCCTGAGAGTATTATTAACCAGAACTATGGTCTTCGCTATTACTGTATTATTAATCCATGTCTCTCATGTGATTAAACTTGTTCTTCACTCAACCTTTTTCTCCAATGTTTCCTTACAGTATTATTAACCAGAACTCTGGTCTTCTCTATCACTGTATTATTAATCCATGTCTCTCATGTGATTAAATCTGTTCTTCACTCAACCTTTTCTTCCAGTGTTTCCTTACAGTATTATTAACCAGAATTATGGTCTTCTCTGTCACTGTATTATTAATCCATGTCTCTCATGTGATTAAACCTGTTCTTCACTCAACCTTTTCTTCCAAAGTTTCCTTACAGTATCATTAACCAGAACTATGGTCTTCTCTATTACTGTATTATTAATCCATGTCTCTCATGTGATTAAACCTGTTCTTCACTCAACCTTTTCTTCCAGTGTTTCCTTACAGTATTATTAACCAGAATTATGGTCTTCTCTGTCACTGTATTATTAATCCATGTCTCTCATGTGATTAAACCTGTTCTTCACTCAACCTTTTCTTCCAATGTTTCCTTACAGTATTATTAACCAGTACTATGGTCTTCTCTATTACTGTATTATTAATCCATGTCTTTCATGTGATTAGACGTGTTCTTTACTCAACATTTTTCTCCAATGTTTCCTTACAGTATTATTAAATAGAACTATGGTCTTCTCTATTACTGTATTATTAATCCATGTCTCTCATGTGATTAAACCTGTTCTTCACTCAACCTTTTTCTCCAATGTTTCCTTACAGTATTATTAACCAGAACTATGGTCTTCTCTATTACTGTATTATTAATCCATGTCTCTCATGTGATTAAACCTGTTCTTCACTCAACCTTTTCTTCCAGTGTTTCCTTACCGTATTATTAACCAGAACTATGGTCTTCTCTATTACTGTATTATTAATCCATGTCTCTCATGTGATTAAACCTGTTCTTCACTCAACCTTTTTCTCCAATGTTTCCTTACAGTATTATTAACCAGAACTATGGTCTTCTCTATTACTGTATTATTAATCCATGTCTCTCATGTGATTAAACCTGTTCTTCACTCAACCTTTTCTTCCAGTGTTTCCTTACAGTATTATTAACCAGAATTATGGTCTTCTCTGTCACTGTATTATTAATCCATGTCTCTCATGTGATTAAACCTGTTCTTCACTCAACCTTTTCTTCCAGTGTTTCCTTACAGTATTATTAACCAGAATTATGGTCTTCTCTATTACTGTATTATTAATCCATGTCTCTCATGTGATTAAACCTGTTCTTAACTCAACCTTTTTCTCCAATGTTTCTTTACAGTATTATTAACCAGAACTATGGTCTTCTCTATCACTGTATTATTAATCCATGTCTCTCATGTGATTAAACCTGTTCTTCACTCAACCTTTTCTTCCAGTGTTTCCTTACAGTATTATTAACCAGAATTATGGTCTTCTCTGTCACTGTATTATTAATCCATGTCTCTCATGTGATTAAACCTGTTCTTCACTCAACCTTTTCTTCCAATGTTTCCTTACAGTATTATTAACCAGTACTATGGTCTTCTCTATTACTGTATTATTAATCCATGTCTTTCATGTGATTAGACGTGTTCTTTACTCAACATTTTTCTCCAATGTTTCCTTACAGTATTATTAAATAAAACTATGGTCTTCTCTATTACTGTATTATTAATCCATGTCTCTCATGTGATTAAACCTGTTCTTAACTCAACCTTTTTCTCCAATGTTTCCTTACAGTATTATTAACCAGAACTATGGTCTTCTCTATTACTGTATTATTAATCCATGTCTCTCATGTGATTAAACCTGTTCTTCACTCAACCTTTTTCTCCAATGTTTCCTTACAGTATTATTAACCAGAACTATGGTCTCCTCTATTACAGTATTATTAATCCATGTCTCTCATGTGATTAAACCTGTTCTTCACTCAACCTTTTTCTCCAATGTTTCCTTACAGTATTATTAACCAGAACTATGGTCTTTATTACTGTATTATTAATCCATGTCTTTCATGTGATTAAACCTGTTCTTCACTCAACCTTTTTACTCCAGTGTTTCCTTACAGTTTTATTAACCAGAACTATGGTCTTCTCTATAACTGTATTATTAATCCATGACTCTCATGTGATTAAACCTGTTCTTCACTCAACCTTTTCTTCCAATGTTTCCTTACAGTATTATTAACCAGAACTATGGTCTTCTCTATTACTGTATTATTAATCCATGTCTCTCATGTGATTAAACCTGTTCTTCACTCAACCTTTTTCTCCAATTTTTCCTTACAGTATTATTAACAAGAATTATTGTCTTTATTACTGTATTATTAATCCATGTCTCTCATGTGATTAAACCTGTTCTTCACTCAACCTTTTCTTCCAATGTTTCCTTACAGTATTATTAACCAGAACTATGGTCTTCTCTATTACTGTATTATTAATCCATGTGTCTCATGTGATTAAACCTGTTCTTCACTCAACCTTTTTCTCCAATTTTTCCTTACAGTATTATTAACCAGAATTATTGTCTTTATTACTGTATTATTAATCCATGTCTCTCATGTGATTAAACCTGTTCTTCACTCAACCTTTTCTTCCAATGTTTCCTTACAGTATTATTAACCAGAACTATGGTCTTTATTACTGTATTATTAATCCATGTCTCTCATGTGATTAAACCTGTTCTTTACTCAACATTTTTCTCCAATGTTTCCTTACAGTATTATTAAATAGAACTATGGTCTTCTCTATTACTGTATTATTAATCCATGTCTCTCATGTGATTAAACCTGTTCTTCACTCAACCTTTTTCTCCAATGTTTCCTTACAGTATTATTAACCAGAACTATGGTCTTCTCTATTACTGTATTATTAATCCATGTCTCTCATGTGATTAAACCTGTTCTTCACTCAACCTTTTTCTCCAATGTTTCCTTACAGTATTATTAACCAGAACTATGGTCTTCTCCATTACTGTATTATTAATCCATGTCTCTCATGTGATTAAACCTGTTCTTCACTCAACCTGTTTCAAAAATGTTTCCTTACAGTATTATTAACCAGAACTATGGTCTTCTCTATTACAGTATTATTAATCCATGTCTCTCATGTGATTAAACCTGTTCTTAACTCAACCTTTTTCTCTAATGTTTCCTTACAGTATTATTAACCAGAACTATGGTCTTTATTACTGTATTATTAATCCATGTCTCTCATGTGATTAAACCTGTTCTTCACTCAACCTTTTCTTCCAATGTTTCCTTACAGTATTATTAACCAGAACTATGGTCTTCTCTATTACTGTATTATTAATCCATGTCTCTCATGTGATTAAACCTTTTCTTCACTCAACCTTTTTCTCCAATGTTTCCTTACAGTATTATTAACCAGAACTCTGGTCTTCTCTATTACTGTATTATTAATCCATGTCTCTCATGTGATTAAACCTGTTCTTCACTCAACCTTTTTCTCCAATGTTTCCTTACAGTATTATTAACCAGAACTATGGTCTTCTCCATTACTGTATTATTAATCCATGTCTCTCATGTGATTAAACCTGTTCTTCACCCAACCTGTTTCAAAAATGTTTCCTTACAGTATTATTAACCAGAACTATGGTCTTCTCTATTACAGTATTATTAATCCATGTCTCTCATGTGATTAAACCTGTTCTTCACTCAACCTTTTTCTCCAATGTTTCCTTACAGTATTATTAACCAGAACTATTGTCTTCTCTATTACTGTATTATTAATCCATGTCTCTCATGTGATTAAACCTGTTCTTCACTCAACCTTTTCTTCCAATGTTTCCTTACAGTATTATTAACCAGAACTATGGTCTTCTCTATTACTGTATTATTAATCCATGTCTCTCATGTGATTAAACCTGTTCTTCACTCAACCTTTTTCTCCAATGTTTCCTTACAGTATTATTAACCAGAACTCTGGTCTTCTCTATTACTGTATTATTAATCCATGTCTCTCATGTGATTAAACCTGTTCTTCACTCAACCTTTTCTTCCAATGTTTCCTTACAGTAATATTAACCAGAACTATGGTCTTTTCTATTACTGTATTATTAATCCATGTCTCTCATGTGATTAAACCTGTTCTTCACTCAACCTTTTTCTCCAATGTTTCCTTACAGTATTATTAACCAGAACTATGGTCTTCTCTATTACTGTATTATTAATCCATGTCTCTCATGTGATTAAACCTTTTCTTCACTCAACCTTTTTCTCCAATGTTTCCTTACAGTATTATTAACCAGAACTATGGTCTTCTCCATTACTGTATTATTAATCCATGTCTTTCATGTGATTAAACCTGTTATTCACTCAACCTTTTCTTCCAATGTTTCCTTACAGTATTATTAACCAGAACTATGGTCTTTATTACTGTATTATTAATCCATGTCTCTCATGTGATTAAACCTGTTATTCACTCAACCTTTTTCTCCAATGTTTCCTTACAGTATTATTAACCAGAACTATCGTCTTCTCTGTTACTGTATTATTAATCCATGTCTCTCATGTGATTAAACCTTTTCTTCACTCAACCGTTTTCTCCAATGTTTCCTTACAGTATTATTAATCAGAACTCTGGTCTTCTCTATTACTGTATTATTAATCCATGTCTCTCATGTGATTAAACGTGTTCTTCACTCAACCTTTTTCTCCAATGTTTCCTTACAGTATTATTAACCAGAACTATGGTATTCTCTATTACTGTATTATTAATCCATGTCTCTCATGTGATTAAACCTGTTCTTCACTCAACCTTTTCTTCCAGTGTTTCCTTATAGTTTTATTAACCAGAACTCTGGTCTTCTCTATAACTGTATTATTAATCCATGTCTCTCATGTGATTAAACCTGTTCTTCACTCAACCTTTTCTTCCAGTGTTTCCTCATAGTTTTATTAACCAGAACTCTGGTCTTCTCTATAACTGTATTATTAATCCATGTCTCTCATGTGATTAAACCTGTTCTTCACTCAACCTTTTTCTCCAATGTTTCCTTACAGTATTATTAACCAGAACTCTGGTCTTCTCTGTCACTGTATTATTAATCCATGTCTCTCATGTGATTAAACCTGTTCTTCACTCAACCTTTTCTTCCAGTGTTTCCTTACAGTATTATTAACCAGAATTATGGTCTTCTCTGTCACTGTATTATTAATCCATGTCTCTCATGTGATTAAACCTGTTCTTCACTCAACCTTTTCTTCCAAAGTTTCCTTACAGTATCATTAACCAGAACTATGGTCTTCTCTATTACTGTATTATTAATCCATGTCTCTCATGTGATTAAACCTGTTCTTCACTCAACCTTTTCTTCCAGTGTTTCCTTACAGTATTATTAACCAGAATTATGGTCTTCTCTGTCACTGTATTATTAATCCATGTCTCTCATGTGATTAAACCTGTTCTTCACTCAACCTTTTCTTCCAATGTTTCCTTACAGTATTATTAACCAGTACTATGGTCTTCTCTATTACTGTATTATTAATCCATGTCTTTCATGTGATTAGACGTGTTCTTTACTCAACATTTTTCTCCAATGTTTCCTTACAGTATTATTAAATAGAACAATGGTCTTCTCTATTACTGTATTATTAATCCATGTCTCTCATGTGATTAAACCTGTTCTTAACTCAACCTTTTTCTCCAATGTTTCCTTACAGTATTATTAACCAGAACTATGGTCTTCTCTATTACTGTATTATTAATCCATGTCTCTCATGTGATTAAACCTGTTCTTCACTCAACCTTTATCTCCAATTTTTCCTTACAGTATTATTAACCAGAATTATTGTCTTTATTACTGTATTATTAATCCATGTCTCTCATGTGATTAAACCTGTTCTTCACTCAACCTTTTCTTCCAATGTTTCCTTACAGTATTATTAACCAGAACTATGGTCTTCTCTATTACTGTATTATTAATCCATGTCTCTCATGTGATTAAACCTGTTCTTCACTCAACCTTTTTCTCCAATGTTTCCTTACAGTATTATTAACCAGAACTATGGTCTTCTCTATTACTGTATTATTAATCCATGTCTCTCATGTGATTAAACCTTTTCTTCACTCAACCTTTTTCTCCAATGTTTCCTTACAGTATTATTAACCAGAACTCTGGTCTTCTCTATTACTGTATTATTAATCCATGTCTCTCATGTGATTAAACCTGTTCTTCACTCAACCTTTTTCTCCAATGTTTCCTTACAGTATTATTAACCAGAACTATGGTCTTCTCTATTACTGTATTATTAATCCATGTCTCGCATGTGATTAAACCTGTTCTTCACTCAACCTTTTTCTCCAATGTTTCCTTACAGTATTATTAACCAGAACTCTGGTCTTCTCTATCACTGTATTATTAATCCATGTCTCTCATGTGATTAAACCTGTTCTTCACTCAACCTTTTCTTCCAGTGTTTCCTTACAGTATTATTAACCAGAATTATGGTCTTCTCTGTCACTGTATTATTAATCCATGTCTCTCATGTGATTAAACCTGTTCTTCACTCAACCTTTTCTTCCAAAGTTTCCTTACAGTATCATTAACCAGAACTATGGTCTTCTCTATTACTGTATTATTAATCCATGTCTCTCATGTGATTAAACCTGTTCTTCACTCAACCTTTTTCTCCAATGTTTCCTTACAGTATTATTAACCAGAACTATGGTCTTCTCCATTACTGTATTATTAATCCATGTCTCTCATGTGATTAAACCTGTTCTTCACTCAACCTGTTTCAAAAATGTTTCCTTACAGTATTATTAACCAGAACTATGGTCTTCTCTATTACAGTATTATTAATCCATGTCTCTCATGTGATTAAACCTGTTCTTCACTCAACCTTTTTCTCCGTTGTTTCCTTACAGTATTATTAACCAGAACTATTGTCTTCTCTATTACTGTATTATTAATCCATGTCTCTCATGTGATTAAACCTGTTCTTCACTCAACCTTTTCTTCCAATGTTTCCTTACAGTATTATTAACCAGAACTATGGTCTTCTCTATTACTGTATTATTAATCCATGTCTCTCATGTGATTAAACCTGTTCTTCACTCAACCTTTTTCTCCAATTTTTCCTTACAGTATTATTAACCAGAATTATTGTCTTTATTACTGTATTATTAATCCATGTCTCTCATGTGATTAAACCTGTTCTTCACTCAACCTTTTCTTCCAATGTTTCCTTACAGTATTATTAACCAGAACTATGGTTTTTCTATTACTGTATTATTAATCCATGTCTCTCATGTGATTAAACCTGTTCTTCACTCAACCTTTTTCTCCAATGTTTCCTTACAGTATTATTAACCAGAACTATGGTCTTCTCTATTACTGTATTATTAATCCATGTCTCTCATGTGATTAAACCTTTTCTTCACTCAACCTTTTTCTCCAATGTTTCCTTACAGTATTATTAACCAGAACTCTGGTCTTCTCTATTACTGTATTATTAATCCATGTCTCTCATGTGATTAAACCTGTTCTTCACTCAACCTTTTTCTCCAATGTTTCCTTACAGTATTATTAACCAGAACTATGGTCTTCTCTATTACTGTATTATTAATCCATGTCTCTCATGTGATTAAACCTGTTCTTCACTCAACCTTTTCTTCCAAAGTTTCCTTACAGTATCATTAACCAGAACTATGGTCTTCTCTATTACTGTATTATTAATCCATGTCTCTCATGTGGTTAAACCTGTTCTTCACTCAACCTTTTTCTCCAATGTTTCCTTACAGTATTATTAACCAGAACTCTGGTCTTCTCTATCACTGTATTATTAATCCATGTCTCTCATGTGATTAAACCTGTTCTTCACTCAACCTTTTCTTCCAGTGTTTCCTTACAGTATTATTAACCAGAATTATGGTCTTCTCTGTCACTGTATTATTAATCCATGTCTCTCATGTGATTAAACCTGTTCTTCACTCAACCTTTTCTTCCAGTGTTTCCTTACAGTATTATTAAACAGAATTATGGTCTTCTCTATAACTGTATTATTAATCCATGTCTCTCATGTGATTAAACCTGTACTTAACTCAACCTTTTCTTCCAGTGTTTCCTTACAGTATTATTAACCAGAATTATGGTCTTCTCTATAACTGTATTATTAATCCATGTCTCTCATCTGATTAAACCTGTTCTTCACTCAACCTTTTCTTCCAATGTTTCCTTACAGTATTATTAACCAGAACTATGGTCTTCTCTATTACTGTATTATTAATCCATGTCTCTCATGTGATTAAACCTGTTCTTCACTCAACCTTTTTCTCCAATGTTTCCTTACAGTATTATTAACCAGAACTCTGGTCTTCTCTATCACTGTATTATTAATCCATGTCTCTCATGTGATTAAACCTGTTCTTCACTCAACCTTTTCTTCCAGTGTTTCCTTACAGTATTATTAACCAGAATTATGGTCTTCTCTGTCACTGTATTATTAATCCATGTCTCTCATGTGATTAAACCTGTTCTTCACTCAACCTTTTCTTCCAATGTTTCCTTACAGTATTATTAACCAGAATTATGGTCTTCTCTATAACTGTATTATTAATCCATGTCTCTCATGTGATTAAACCTGTACTTAACTCAACCTTTTCTTCCAGTGTTTCCTTACAGTATTATTAAACAGAATTATGGTCTTCTCTATAACTGTATTATTAATCCATGTCTCTCATGTGATTAAACCTGTACTTAACTCAACCTTTTCTTCCAGTGTTTCCTTACAGTATTATTAACCAGAATTATGGTCTTCTCTATAACTGTATTATTAATCCATTCTCTCATGTGATTAAACCTGTTCTTCACTCAACCTTTTCATCCAATGTTTCCTTACAGTATTATTAACCAGAATTATGGTCTTCTCTATAACTGTATTATTAATCCATGTCTCTCATGTGATTAAACCTGTTCTTCACTCAACCTTTTCATCCAATGTTTCCTTACAGTATTATTAACCAGAATTATGGTCTTCTCTATAACTGTATTATTAATCCATGTCTCTCATGTGATTAAACCTGTTCTTAACTCAACCTTTTCATCCAATGTTTCCTTACAGTATTATTAACCAGAATTATGGTCTTCTCTATAACTGTATTATTAATCCATGTCTCTCATGTGATTAAACCTGTTCTTAACTCAACCTTTTCATCCAATGTTTCCTTACAGTATTATTAACCAGAATTATGGTCTTCTCTATAACTGTATTATTAATCCATGTCTCTCATGTGATTAAACCTGTTCTTCACTCAACCTTTTCTTCCAATGTTTCCTTACAGTATTATTAACCAGAATTATGGTCTTCTCTATAACTGTATTATTAATCCATGTCTCTCATGTGATTAAACCTGTTCTTCACTCAACCTTTTCTTCCAATGTTTCCTTACAGTATTATTAACCAGAATTATGGTCTTTATTACTGTATTATTAATCCATGTCTCTCATGTGATTAAACCTGTTCTTCACTCAACCTTTTCATCCAATGTTTCCTTACAGTATTATTAACCAGAATTATGGTCTTCTCTATAACTGTATTATTAATCCATGTCTCTCATGTGATTAAACCTGTTCTTCACTCAACCTTTTCTTCCAGTGTTTCCTTACAGTATTATTAACCAGAACTATGGTCTTTATTACTGTATTATTAATCCATGTCTCTCATGTGATTAAACCTGTTCTTCACTCAACCTTTTCTTCCAATGTTTCCTTACAGTATTATTAACCAGAATTATGGTCTTCTCTATAACTGTATTATTAATCCATGTCTCTCATGTGATTAAACCTGTTCTTAACTCAACCTTTTCATCCAATGTTTCCTTACAGTATTATTAACCAGAATTATGGTCTTCTCTATAACTGTATTATTAATACATGTCTCTCATGTGATTAAACCTGTTCTTCACTCAACCTTTTCTTCCAATGTTTCCTTACAGTATTATTAACCAGAATTATGGTCTTCTCTATAACTGTATTATTAATCCATGTCTCTCATGTGATTAAACCTGTTCTTCACTCAACCTTTTCTTCCAATGTTTCCTTACAGTATTATTAACCAGAATTATGGTCTTCTCTATAACTGTATTATTAATCCATGTCTCTCATGTGATTAAACCTGTTCTTCACTCAACCTTTTCTTCCAATGTTTCCTTACAGTATTATTAACCAGAACTATGGTCTTCTCTATAACTGTATTATTAATCCATGTCTCTCATGTGATTAAACCTGTTCTTAACTCAACCTTTTCATCCAATGTTTCCTTACAGTATTATTAACCAGAATTATGGTCTTCTCTATAACTGTATTATTAATCCATGTCTCTCATGTGATTAAACCTGTTCTTAACTCAACCTTTTCATCCAATGTTTCCTTACAGTATTATTAACCAGAACTATGGTCTTCTCTATAACTGTATTATTAATCCATGTCTCTCATGTGATTAAACCTGTTCTTAACTCAACCTTTTCATCCAATGTTTCCTTACAGTATTATTAACCAGAATTATGGTCTTCTCTATAACTGTATTATTAATCCATGTCTCTCATGTGATTAAACCTGTTCTTCACTCAACCTTTTCTTCCAGTGTTTCCTTACAGTATTATTAACCAGAACTATGGTCTTCTCTATTACTGTATTATTAATCCATGTCTCTCATGTGATTAAACCTGTTCTTCACTCAACCTTTTCTTCCAGTGTTTCCTTACAGTATTATTAACCAGAATTATGGTCTTCTCTATAACTGTATTATTAATCCATGTCTCTCATGTGATTAAACCTGTTCTTCACTCAACCTTTTCTTCCAATGTTTCCTTACAGTATTATTAACCAGAACTATGGTCTTCTCTATAACTGTATTATTAATCCATGTCTCTCATGTGATTAAACCTGTTCTTAACTCAACCTTTTCATCCAATGTTTCCTTACAGTATTATTAACCAGAATTATGGTCTTCTCTATAACTGTATTATTAATCCATGTCTCTCATGTGATTAAACCTGTTCTTCACTCAACCTTTTCTTCCAATGTTTCCTTACAGTATTATTAACCAGAATTATGGTCTTCTCTATAACTGTATTATTAATCCATGTCTCTCATGTGATTAAACCTGTTCTTCACTCAACCTTTTCTTCCAATGTTTCCTTACAGTATTATTAACCAGAATTATGGTCTTTATTACTGTATTATTAATCCATGTCTCTCATGTGATTAAACCTGTTCTTCACTCAACCTTTTCATCCAATGTTTCCTTACAGTATTATTAACCAGAATTATGGTCTTCTCTATAACTGTATTATTAATCCATGTCTCTCATGTGATTAAACCTGTTCTTCACTCAACCTTTTCTTCCAGTGTTTCCTTACAGTATTATTAACCAGAACTATGGTCTTTATTACTGTATTATTAATCCATGTCTCTCATGTGATTAAACCTGTTCTTCACTCAACCTTTTCTTCCAATGTTTCCTTACAGTATTATTAACCAGAATTATGGTCTTCTCTATAACTGTATTATTAATCCATGTCTCTCATGTGATTAAACCTGTTCTTAACTCAACCTTTTCATCCAATGTTTCCTTACAGTATTATTAACCAGAATTATGGTCTTCTCTATAACTGTATTATTAATACATGTCTCTCATGTGATTAAACCTGTTCTTCACTCAACCTTTTCTTCCAATGTTTCCTTACAGTATTATTAACCAGAATTATGGTCTTCTCTATAACTGTATTATTAATCCATGTCTCTCATGTGATTAAACCTGTTCTTCACTCAACCTTTTCTTCCAATGTTTCCTTACAGTATTATTAACCAGAATTATGGTCTTCTCTATAACTGTATTATTAATCCATGTCTCTCATGTGATTAAACCTGTTCTTCACTCAACCTTTTCTTCCAATGTTTCCTTACAGTATTATTAACCAGAACTATGGTCTTCTCTATAACTGTATTATTAATCCATGTCTCTCATGTGATTAAACCTGTTCTTAACTCAACCTTTTCATCCAATGTTTCCTTACAGTATTATTAACCAGAATTATGGTCTTCTCTATAACTGTATTATTAATCCATGTCTCTCATGTGATTAAACCTGTTCTTAACTCAACCTTTTCATCCAATGTTTCCTTACAGTATTATTAACCAGAACTATGGTCTTCTCTATAACTGTATTATTAATCCATGTCTCTCATGTGATTAAACCTGTTCTTAACTCAACCTTTTCATCCAATGTTTCCTTACAGTATTATTAACCAGAATTATGGTCTTCTCTATAACTGTATTATTAATCCATGTCTCTCATGTGATTAAACCTGTTCTTCACTCAACCTTTTCTTCCAGTGTTTCCTTACAGTATTATTAACCAGAACTATGGTCTTCTCTATTACTGTATTATTAATCCATGTCTCTCATGTGATTAAACCTGTTCTTCACTCAACCTTTTCTTCCAGTGTTTCCTTACAGTATTATTAACCAGAATTATGGTCTTCTCTATAACTGTATTATTAATCCATGTCTCTCATGTGATTAAACCTGTTCTTCACTCAACCTTTTCTTCCAATGTTTCCTTACAGTATTATTAACCAGAACTATGGTCTTCTCTATAACTGTATTATTAATCCATGTCTCTCATGTGATTAAACCTGTTCTTAACTCAACCTTTTCATCCAATGTTTCCTTACAGTATTATTAACCAGAATTATGGTCTTCTCTATAACTGTATTATTAATCCATGTCTCTCATGTGATTAAACCTGTTCTTAACTCAACCTTTTCATCCAATGTTTCCTTACAGTATTATTAACCAGAACTATGGTCTTCTCTATAACTGTATTATTAATCCATGTCTCTCATGTGATTAAACCTGTTCTTAACTCAACCTTTTCATCCAATGTTTCCTTACAGTATTATTAACCAGAATTATGGTCTTCTCTATAACTGTATTATTAATCCATGTCTCTCATGTGATTAAACCTGTTCTTCACTCAACCTTTTCTTCCAGTGTTTCCTTACAGTATTATTAACCAGAACTATGGTCTTCTCTATAACTGTATTATTAATCCATGTCTCTCATGTGATTAAACCTGTTCTTAACTCAACCTTTTCATCCAATGTTTCCTTACAGTATTATTAACCAGAATTATGGTCTTCTCTATAACTGTATTATTAATCCATGTCTCTCATGTGATTAAACCTGTTCTTCACTCAACCTTTTCTTCCAGTGTTTCCTTACAGTATTATTAACCAGAACTATGGTCTTCTCTATAACTGTATTATTAATCCATGTCTCTCATGTGATTAAACCTGTTCTTAACTCAACCTTTTCATCCAATGTTTCCTTACAGTATTATTAACCAGAATTATGGTCTTCTCTATAACTGTATTATTAATCCATGTCTCTCATGTGATTAAACCTGTTCTTCACTCAACCTTTTCTTCCAGTGTTTCTTTACAGTATTATTAACCAGAACTATGGTCTTTATTACTGTATTATTAATCCATGTCTCTCATGTGATTAAACCTGTTCTTCACTCAATCTTTTCTCCAGTGTTTCTTTTTAATATTATTAGCCAGCAATATGAGCATTTTGCAAACTTTATAACAAGAATGCTTCAGGAAACTACTCCAATATGTTACCCATGAATGTCTTGTAATTCACAGATAATAAAGAAAAAGAATCCATGGTGAGACATGATTGTCTGTGCCCTGATGAGACATGACAAAAAAATATGTTCCTTGTGACAGTTAATTCCTATATGTTGTACACGCCTGGCTGATCATGTCACTTTTGACTCATTACTGACTCGGCAGAAGATTTTTCAACAGTAGTTTGCTGCTTCTTTCTGTACAAAATAAAAACAAAAATGCTTCTTTAAATCCCACCCTGTAATTTCCTTTCTGAAAATGAACCTCACACAAAACTATTTTCTAAAATCTGCTTTTCTTTAAGTTAACCATTTATTATAATCTGTACCTACCAGAGTTATCTTCTCTGATTTTAAAATAACAAATACGCTATGGCATTAAAAGGTGAAAGTCCTTGTTCTGGCAACATTTCCAGTAACAATCAAGCTGAAATTTTCTGTTGATGACTATTTGAAAATTCCAAATGTTGTAACCACAAATCCTGTTTAATATTTGGAACTAAATATATGCCTAGGTGTAAACCCATTGACTGTAACATGATTTTTGTTTGAAACTCTTGTTAGTAAAATTTTCTGATGTATTCCTGAAAAAGATAGTGAAATGATTTCAATCTTTCAGTTTTGGTGGACATTCTATAAAAGTGGGAATTATGTGTTTCTAAATGCTAAGAGATTGATTTTTTCTCTCCAGTTTATCAACCCTTTGCAGGCTATTTAAAGCCAGAAAATACTTTTAGATTGTAAGAATTTTCCTTTTTTTGTTGATAATAATGATTTAGTAATAAATGACTTACTAATTAACCCATAGCTGATGGAAGAAGAGTTGCCTTCATAAGGCTATTTGCACATAAGTGATTATAACGAACTCAGCAATTGGAACTTGATTTTCCAATTAACAATTCCGAACCATTATCTATTACACCACCCACACATCCAGACTTACAGCAACTCAGAATTTTCAAATGGTCATTCATATAGGTACTGACCAGGATTGACATTGCTGAATTTTGGTGATCATATGGGAACTGGTGTTTCAACATGATGTGGCCATAAGCCTAAAAGCTAAGAGATGCCAGGCTTTGGCTCACAAAAATGAATCAGTGATATCCAATTCCAGATCTGTCTTATATATTAAAAGACAAAGATTTCAAACCAAGTCAGACAGATTTTTCTTTAAATGGTCAATTTTACTATAAATGATATCTGTATTACGCAAAATATGGCCATTTAGTTCTGGAAAATAGGTGACTATAATTAAGATCTTAAGGAGGCAATTTGGTTTTGTTTTTGAGTTGGGAGGTGTTAAATATGAGATATGAGTTCATATGGCTGTTTTTTGTGCAAAGAGTGAGTTCTGAAATTGAAAGAAATATTCTTTAACTCTAAAACAGTGGACATCATCAGCTGGTGTCTCATTAGAGATCATTTGATATAATCAATTGATTTAAACCATTTCTAATCATACAGGCATCATAGGAATGGTCATTGTAACAGAATATAATCAAAAAGCTATCACAAAGCAGACAAGCAAATCTCCGTAGTCATGAGGGTCTGCCTGCCTAAAAAATCCACACTGAAAAAAGTGTCATTGTTCTTCACATTTATTAAGCTCAGGTTTTAGGCACAAAATCCAAGAGTGGGGACAACGTGGAAGAAATGGATGATAATATTTTTAAGCATGTAAGTCTAAATGACCAACTGGCAACTTTAGGATCTTTTTTTCAATTCATCTCAAGCAAGGCGATAATGCCACTAAGATGCAAGGGAAGTGAACGAGAAACAAAAAATTTAGAAGGAACCAGAAACCAAATAACTAAACAGGAAACAAGGATTCATAAGGTTACATAATTATTTGAAATATTTACTCAAAAATAAACCAGGAAGAACAATCCAAAGACAGTGCTATGCATAATTCTTGAAAAGAAGTGAAAAATAGTGGCAAAGAAAGCACAAATTCATTGTGCACGGAATATCATATTCTTAAAAATGTTAAATTTTGGAACCTAACATTTGTTTTAATTCCATTTTTTTCTTTATTCTAAAAGAGTTAAAATGGCATTTTTATAGTTTTTGTATATAATTAAAAGTAAAATGGAAGTATAAAAACTACCATTATAAAATAATTTCTTTTTTCTCATTTTTTACCTGTTTGGTGTACATGTTCATATAGAATCTTTTGCTGCCATTTAAGGATCGATTGATTTGTTTTTTATGGCTTCTCAACCCTTTGCAGAGTGATCAGAATATGAGTGTTTAAACCATGACACTCAGGTTCAAGTCTTACTATGGACAGTTTGTTAAGAAGGTATTTTCTGGCTTTAAATAACCTGTAAAGGGTTCATGAGCTGGAGAAAACAAATCAATCTCTTACCATTTACAAATGCATAATTCCCAATTGATTTATTCATTATCTACATCTTTTCAACCCTTGACAGGTTATTTAAATCCACCAAATATTTTTGGATTGTAAGATTTTTTTGAAATTTTCTGACACAAGTTCTACAATTTACTCAGATCTAGAAGAGAGGGGGAGGAAACATGAATTCATATTTTTCCCAAGGATATTTACACATAAATAAATATCACAAATCCAACTGGAATTGAAACTTGGCTTTGTAATTTCACATTCCAAGCCATTATTCATTACACCACTCACCCATCAAAGCTTACGGTATCTGGTATTCCCAAAGAGTCACCCATCAAAGTAGTGACCAGCTTTCACATTGATTAACTTCAGTGAGCAGAATGAGTGTTTCTGTATGTCATGGCTGAAAGACTGCTATTTAAGGAATGACAGTCATTAAAATACAACTTTGTAATTTAAGTACAATTATATTTTACTAAATTATATAACTTATATACTTACATCTCGATGTACATTTAGAAAGAAATTCAAAATGATTTTGATAATCTTATTGGTGAGATTTATGGTTTATTTAGCATCTTGTTCACACAAGTAAACTGAAATATTAATGTTATGATCTTTAATCCAATTCTTCAACCATTGAGCTGTTTCTTTTAAGTAAGCAAAAAGATGATAACGGTGATAACAACAACAACAACAGCCGTATTGAATAAGAGTAGATTCAATGTCTGTGACACTGGGAGAAATATCGTTGTATTCAGAAAGCTGATCTGATATCGGTAATCCCCAATTGAAGGAACAAAGAAAAATAGGGGAAGGGGAAAGCCAGAAATGATAGAATTTAGTCAGATTTTAAAAGGATATATATGAACTTTATATATAAGTTCATATATATATATATATATATATATATATATATATAATATGGTGGCATGGATGAAGGAGAAGTTGCAAGAGGGGAAGAAAAGGAAGGAATTTTGACTATCTTAAATCTTTCTCTTAATACTCTAACTGCAGTTTGATCTTTCTCAAAGATGGAGATATTTCAAAAAGTGGCAAAGAAATATATAATCCCAATTCCATTTAGTTGATCCTTTATGAAGAGCTGCGATCAAGCTGTGATATTTGACAAGTTCAATCATTTCATTGGCATGGAGGAATTAAACATTTGGTTGCATTTCCTTACAAAAAAAAATCTCTTTCCCCAGAGAGCTTAAATCTCTTTAAAAGACCATGAAAGATATTTCAGGGCTTTTCTCATTTGATAGAATGAAAGCTAATACTATCAGAAGCTTTTCAGGAATTAAAACCAGAAAGAAGCTTTAAAGTTAGAACTTTACCAAATGTGACAATTTCAATTTTATTGATACTTTATTGGCTTTTAGTTTTCACTGTTTGTGGCACATCTGTAAGTTTTACTATAATCTATTGCATAGCAAACTTTATGGATATTTATTTAGCTTCGTCTACTGCCAGGTTAGATAGAGATAATTGGTTGTAGGAATATTGTGTTAAATCCTCTGAATGGAGACGGCAATCTTACCTTGAATATCAGCATTCAAAAATATTGCTTTTATCTGGAACTGATGAGAAACAGACATTATCAGTCAACATATCTTTACTGATGAAGAAGAAAATTAATCTCAAATTCTTGTTCAAAAAATGAAGAAGAAGGATGTTTCCAAATATATTATATAAGCAGTGATCAGAATATTAGCATTTAAACCATGACACCCAGGTTCAAGTCTCACCATGGTCAGTTTATCAATAAGTTAACATGAGCCTGATTCATTGATTTGTTTTCTACAGCTTACCAACACTTTGCAGGTTATTTAAAACCAGAAAATATTTTTAGATCATAAGAATACTTTGGGGGAGGTAATAACAGTTTAGTGATAGAAGGCTTACTAATTAACCCATAGCTAGGGGAGAAGTGGATTCATACCTTTCGCAAGGGTATTTGCACGTAACTGAATATAACAAACTCAACTGGAATTGGAGCTCTCCGATTAACAATTCCAAGCCATTACCCATTACACCACCCACTTATCCAAGCTTATAGCAATCTCAGTACTGACAAGGCTTGATGTTGCTTAACTTCAGTTACTGTATGAGAATTGGTGCAAGATAATCCCTGTATATAGGTTTGGGAAGTGCCTGAAAATCATACAATAGGTTAACCCAAAACTTGTGCGGAAACTAAGTATATTAAACTATTTGGAAACTGTTGATGGTGATCATGACCAAGGATTTGAATGTGCTTTGCATTCTTTCCCAGAAATTGCAACTATGGTCCACTCAGTATAGTTGCAGTATAATACACAAAATGGCTTTGTAAGTGTTGAAGAAAGGCAACAATGCCCGAGTAAGCATCTGCAACAGGGATTAGTCACTTTAACAAACCATTATACTTGGAAACTAGCAGATAGCCATTGTTATACAACAGAACATTATTATTTATGTAGATTTTGCAAATGATCTTGTTTAAGGAATATGTAAATAGTAATAAGACAATGACAGATGAAAAAGAGACTTGAGGTGACAGAAATATGCTTCTACAGAAGGATACTGAGAATACCATGGACTGAACATGTGAGCAATGACAAAGTTTTAAGTAAACTAGAAACAAAAAGGAACCTTATACTTAACATCACAAAGAGATAGTTGAAATATTTAGGGCACATAATGAGGAAATAAGGCTTGGAAAATTTGATACACACAGGACAGATTGAAGGCAAAAGGGACCACAAGAAACAAGGCATAATCTACCTAGCAAGCTTGAGTAAATGGATATCAGAACAAGGTACAGGAGGGATAACAAAAAGACAACATTTATTAGGTGCTACAAAGGACAGGGAATTGTGGAGAGCCATGAATGCCAATGTCCTGAAGGAACAGGGCAAATACAAAAAGTAGAACGAAGATTATACACAGTTCAGTATTGTTGAATATTTACATTATTTAATAGATTTTTTCAATCAAATTTTATTGACTGCTACAAACTAGATTTTTAAACAATCCAATATTCTTCCCTTCATAAACTTAGACAACACTTCAAAGATCATATTTAAGATGGCACACTGATATTCTTTCCTTTTCCTATTTATAATTTATACACTTATATATATATATATATATATATATATATATATATACATACATACAGTGTAACCCGGATATAAGAGAGTTGTCGGGGCCCGATAAGAAGTATCTTATATCCGGGTTTCTCTTATATCCGGGTTTGGTCTAATTTGTTTAGGTAAGTATGGCTCTAATTTGGGACCAGATAAAATCTCTCTTATATCCGGGTTTCTCTTATATCCGGGTTACACTGTATATGTGTGTGTGTGTGTGTGTGTGTGTGTGTGTGTGTGTGTTAAAACTCAGATATAAATAAAATAAATTAAGACAATATGAGTAAAGATGAAAGGAAATTTTTTTTTAACCAACACATTTCATCCTCTGATAAAGATAGGAAGTTGTGTGGAGACCTGATCTCCAACATACTGAAGGGAAATGGCACAGGGCTGGCACGTACCCCTCCCTAATCAGTGGGAGCCAAGCATAATTGTGGGTCCTAAGCAGTTGATATAAAAAAATGGCCCAAAACATTGTTGATTTATTTAAGATAGAATGATCTCTTATGACAGGTCTCTAATTTGTATTTAGATACATTGTATTTATTTTCAATTATTTTTCTCTTTTTTTTTTTTTTTTACCTTTTAAGAAATCACGTGTTTTTTTTTTAACCATTGGGAATGCAACTAGAATGTAGGAGGTTACAGGGAGTGGAAGTGAGAGAAAAGACTGAGTATAGGGAGGATTGAGGAATGAGATTCAAGAAGATAGAAGATGGTGATGGATGTTGCATTTAAATTTTTGAAGATTGTAGTAATCAGGGAAGCAAGGAAACAAAAGGGAGTTCCACAGGCGGGAAGTGTGAGAAAAGAAACTGTTGAAGTATAAGTGGCAGATGCATTTTGCTATTTCAACAGTAAACGGGGTGGGATGTAGATGCTAGTCTAGTAGTAGCATGTTTAAATTTATGTAGTCAGGGCACCAGGGAAAAAAGCTCATCAGAGCAGTTGCCATGGAAATATTTGTAGAAAAGACAGAGGGAATCCTCATCAGTAAGAAATTTACTGAAGTCGAGATGCCAAGTCAGGATTGATCATGTTACAGATCCTTCTTTATGAGATCATATTTAGTTTTGGCTTCCATAGTGAGGATCAACTGACAATGAATTTACACAGCAAACAAGAACCCTCTATAAACTTTTATACAATTTGATAAAAAATATAATATTTGTGATCTGGAGTCCTTAATCTATAATAAGATGAACAAAAAAAGTTATTTTAAATTATTATTTCTTGTTTCTGTATGTATTGTATAACTCAATTAAAAAAAAATTATATTACAATATAAATGATTTTCATGCGATTGGGGTTCTAAATCTTTAACACTCTGTAGGTGACTATTTTTTACCAATCAATATGTTAGTCCTGCCAATGCAAATTGAATTTGAATTTCTTGGTTGTGTAGTCATATCCTTCTATGGCAACATGTAAAACAATCTTGACTGAAATTGAGAGCCAGGCTACTGCAATTTCAGATACATAGAATTAAAATATAAAACACTATATTTTGAGAGGATTCCATAAACAGTCAAAGGAGAAATAATAGTTATAAATGATGCAGAGTACTAAGTGTTAAGCTGTGTAAGACTTATCTATAAAGAGAAAAAGATACAGTAAACCACTGGTTTAAATTCAACATTTTCTTTTTACTTGATTTAAACATAGCAATCAGCTTTAAATATTCCTAACTCATTGTCTGCAGTTCTGTTTTCCAGTTAAGCCATTTCCTCAGAGCATTAAAAATCTAAGATTACTTACTTTGTAGAAAAAAAAATCCTTACCTTCTCAACAGTTTTATCTGATTTCACTCTCTCTTCACTTTCTGTTTCAACTCTGACTGTACATTTTCTTTGTCAAATATTTTCAATTCTCTCCTATTTTTGTCCTCCTCTTTTCAAATATTTTCTCTTCTCACTCTGAACTCCCTCTTTTTCTCCCTCTGTATTTCTTTCTTTTTTTTTTTTCTCTCTATATTTTCTGATCCTTATTCCTTCAATTTTGCTGCTGCTTCTCCATTTCAATTTCTCAGTTATCATTCTCATTCTTTACCTTTCAGTCTCAAAACTGTTTCTCTATGATTCGATGGGCTTATCTCCCCTTGCAACTGACGCATCGACACAACGTAACAAAATGTTTAATCATGCAACTATAGATACTAATGCAGCAAAATTTCTCAGGTAAATCCAGAAATATTCTTTCCATTCTTGTCTTCCCTTTTTATTGCTCCCTCACACTTACCCTAACTACCCATTATCCTGTACAGTGGTACTAAACTTACACTCAACTTTGGAGTTACTCACTATGTCTCCTTACCCTTTCTCAGTAGATACACTCAGCCTCTTCCTCTATTTTTAATCCCAGCATTCACTATTCTTTCATTTCTTCTATATCCCAGCATGCCTCATTTTCTTCCTATTTCTTTCTTATCTTCCCATTAATGTTTTTGTTTTTACACATTTTTTTGGTTTTTGTCTAATAGACGAGGGAAAAACATCTATGTTGAATATATTTGGGATAAAAGCTTTTGAAATGTCTTTTATATTTTTTTTATTTTTAATTCTGTAGAAGACTTTACTATTGTCTTTTATTCTGCCTATTCTATACTTAGGCTTTTCGAAATATCTTGTATATTTT
Source organism: Acanthosepion esculentum (assembly GCA_964036315.1). Taxonomy (NCBI): domain Eukaryota; kingdom Metazoa; phylum Mollusca; class Cephalopoda; order Sepiida; family Sepiidae; genus Acanthosepion; species Acanthosepion esculentum. The sequence goes on along the minus strand of OZ038487.1, from coordinate 54,982,212 downwards.
TTCTTTCTATTTTTTGCAAGGTGGGGAATGGCTACATATATATATATATATATATATATATATATATATATGTAGTGGCAGTGTGAGTAGGGATATCCTGGGTGAGGGTAGTGACAAAAAAGCTGGAAGAAAAAGAAAATATCAACATTTTGTATATAAAGACAAATGCATGTATACACATGATCAGACATATATGCATTTATAAATTTGTTTATTCATGTATACACATAAGCCAATACTAGTTATGTAAGCTTTTAGAAAGCTTAATGCCTCTTCTTAAAAACACAAGAATGATCATCACCTGGCGCTCAATGACAAACAGTCAGAGGTAACCTAGTCATTTCTTAGTTGCTGTGGGCATGATCTCTTCCTATTGTATTCCCTTGATTTTATAGCGTATCTGGGCATTTCTTTTTTATTATTTTTCTTGTAGTTTATCCGTTTTTTCCCCTTATTTGCTACTTTGTTTTTTTATTTCATATAAGTTTACGTCTGCTTATATATTTTAACCTCTTTTCTCATCTGTTATTTCCACTAAGTCTCTTTTCCATAATTCAAAAGATAGGATATTAAAGGCAAGAGAAAGAAAATCTCTCTTGATGTAGTAATCCTTCTGACTGAATGATTACAAAACAGTAATTCTGGGAGAAATTCTTAGAATGTTAGCATTCTTTAAGCGAAAATTTTGGAATACCAATCCTTTTTACTTATTAACAACCTTTTGTTCATTGCTTGAAAATCTTTCATAATTAATGAAAAATTTTTTCTTAAAATGTTTATGTTTTCATTTAATTTCTCCCGGGATCACATATTTCAACGAGATCCGAACCTTCAAATTGTCAAATTTAAGCTCTTTGTGAGTTCTGAGAAATGTCATTCTGATTCCAAGATTTCCTTCGACTTGAAATCATTCAATGGACCATGTTGTTACCACATCATTTTTATCATTCTATTTCCCAACTTACTTTATGTATGCAATCACTCAGAACAAAATGGTTTCTTTTATTTATTTATTTTTAATAAAGCTAGCAAACAGAAAATAGTGGCTAACATTAATCTTTTATATTTTAAGGAAGAGATTAAAAAAAAAAAACAGGTCAAAGATATTTAAAATGAAAACTATTAAAACTTGAACAATTCTTACCATATTTTATTATCATCAAAAGTTGCCATGTTTTCTATGATCTTGAGAAAAAAATCATTGTGGTACCAGAAATTGTTTAGACTTGAACTGATTCATTGTATTGTTTATGTTTTTAGCACAGTATTATGGTCAGTCTATTCTCCAGCCTTCTTTAGGTGTACAATCTGTAAGAACTGAATGCTTTTTTTTTTTTTAACAGAAATAGTTGATGAACAGAAAATGGTGGTTAATATCAATCTTTTATACTTTAAGGAAGAGATTGAAAGAACGGGTCAAAGATATTTGCCTTAAATGAAAAGCTTTTAGAAATTGAATGATTTCTGCATTTTTTTGTGATGTGAAGCTAAAAGTATATTCTGGTAATGATTATTAAATGGAAATAAATCAAAAGACAAAAAAAAATCAACAACAAAAAAAAATTCTGATGAAAATAGAGTTTGGCACATACTAAAACAACATAAGACTGACAAAAAAAGTTAATTTCCCACAGGGGATTTTATAGAGGCTTTATTTCACATTATTTTGTCTGGTAACCTTTTAAAACAACAACAAAAGATTCATTATATATTCTTTGGCATCAAAAGAAACTTTTATAAACTCCATAAAACAGTAAGTTAAATATATGATTACAACATCAAAAATATTACATGCAAAGCAGTGCTGAAAAGTTCTAGGCCCCCAAACAAGAAGCCCTTTCAAAAATAATCAGATATTTGCTTATTTAGTCAGATTTGGGGAAGTAGGTCAGGCTGGGAAACTTTTCAGCATTTTCTCTCATATATTCCAATATTTCAAACCATTTTTTCACCATAAAGATACATATGATTTTAAAACTTTTATGGTTTTGCTTTTTTTATTTAATAATTTCATCTCAATCAAGGCAACAAAGCCACTAAGACATAAGAGGTTACTGAGTATGAAAGAATATGAGAAAGAGAAAAACATTATTAAGAAGAGAGAACAATAACCGAACAGGCAGTAAGAAGACAAAAGATTGAATTTGCATTTAAATTTTTGAAGATCAAAGTTCACTGGTACGCAAATTGTTTCTAATTATAATATTATACATATTATCAAACAATGATGATAATAATATCATATAAATAAATTTGATAATTCATATATTTGTCATAGGAGGTGTGTCCAGAAAGTATCCGGCAATTTAATATAAACCAAAAAAGAAGCCTATCTAATGCAATGCCATTTTATTTCCATTAGCATACCTCCTTTTGGATATCAAGCATATATATCCCATCATCTTTTCCAATCTTTAACTTTGGTAAAAGTCAGAAGGAACCAAATCTGGACTTTAAGTTATGGTGGGAATACAACAGACATGTGTGATGCAATGTTTTGACAAAAAGAAAAATTACAGAAATTAAGAATCTACTTGTTCAGCCATTACAATGCAATAGTTGTACAGTATATAAGCACACTCAGTGGGATCTCATGGCTGACTGAGTTACCCTATATGAGAGTGTCTGTTTATTCATGGGCAGTAAGTTTCCCTCTGATCAGCTGCCAAGTCATATCAAGGCTGTACATATGATTCTTAATATTCAACATGGCTGAAATACATTGTGTATATATATATATATATATATATATAAACCAGAAGCAAGCCAGCTATGTCAACCTGCCTCATCATCCTGCCAACAATACCTGTATTGTTTGCAACAAGGTTTGCAGATCGTCATCTTGACTAAGGAGGCACTTGGTGGTATACAGGAGAATTGTAGGACATGCAAGTCCAGTCAACCCAGTCAAAGACAGAGTTTATCTTCATATATACCTAATATCTATGTAATCACTGGTCTTAAGAGTCATCTTAGAGGCTATGGACATTGAAGAAAAGGATGTGAGGGGATACCTTTTGTCTGAGTGAGATGTGGTAATCAAGGTACATACATACACCACACACATACACATGCGCACACACACACACACACACACACACATATATATATAATCTGGGGGCATTCTGGAGAAAGATTTTAGATAAAGCTATTTAATATATTTAATAACATGTCAGGATCAAAGAAAGATCATTTTACTGGCTTATGTGATTAAAGATGACCATGTGATGGTTAATGTGATCAAAGATCATGTCATGGTTGATATATTCAAAACAATCATATCATATATGATGTGATCCAAGAAGATCAGGTCCTAATTGATGTGATCCAAGAAGATCAGGTCATGGCTGATGTGATCAAAGAAGCACATATGATATGTTCAAAAAATATAATGTGATGGCTGATATGTTCAAAAAGATCATGTGATGGCTGATGTGATGTAAGAAGCTCAAGTCATGCCTGATATGATCAAAGAAGGACATGTTATGGCAGATATATTAAAAAATATCATGTGATGGCTGATGTAATCAAAGAAGATCATGTTATGACTGATGTGATCAAAAAGATGATGTGTTGTCCTTATACCATTGGATTTTTTTTTTTTTTTTTTTTTTATCACCCTTATCACCCCAAACAAGTCTGGAGGCCACTATCACGCAAGGGGTTATAGAAGGGTTGGAGGAAGAGCAGATAGGAGTGGTAAAGGAGAAGATGTGGAGAAAGAGAAAGACAGTGGGTCGATCAGGGCAAGGGGGTTACAGAAGATTTGGAGCGAGAGCAGATAGGAATGAAAGGTGAAAGGATGTGAAGAAGGGAAGTGGATAGATCAAGGCAACTGGAGATGTCGATTGACGTTACACTTAAATAGTTGGAGATTATATTTGTCAGGGAAACAGGATATATATATATAGAAATAATTTTATTTCATATTTTCAAGTTAAAGTTCTCTTATATACACAGTGTCTTTTAGCAAACATATGAAAACACACACATACACATGAGTAAATGGTGCTGAAAAATATTTGATTAGCTCTACTTTCGAAAATCTGAGCAAATGACCAGATATCAGAAGGGTTACAGAAGATTTGGAGCGAGAGCAGATAGGAATGAAAGGTGAAAGGATGTGGAGAAGGGAAGTGGATAGATCAAGGCAACTGGAGATGTCGATTGACGCTACACTTAAACCGTTGGAGATTGTATTTGTCAGGGAAACAGTAATAGGGAAGGGAGTTCCATAGGCGAGATGTGCGAGACATGAAGCTATTGGAGTAGAAGAGACGTCTACATCTAACAGTTTCAACGGTGAAGGGGTGGGAACGGGATGCCAGCCTCGTAGGACGTTTAAATTCACGAGGCCTAGGGACAAGCGAAAGCAGCTCCTCAGAGCAATTACCGTGAAAGTATTTGTAAAAAAGACAGAGCGAGGCTTTTCCAGGAAACCTAAGAGTCTGATGGATTAGAGTATTTATTAAAATATCTCTTGTTTTGTCTGACAATTGTGAGTTCAATCCCTGGATCAGGTAGTGCAGAAAAGTCATATACTCTGGTCTAGTGGAAGAAACCTATAATTTACACAAATGCAGAACAAACTAAAAAGGATGAACTAACAGATGATAGCCTCATCAACAGATACAATATATTTGCTAAGCATGGAAAGTGGAACAGGAACAATCAATCTACCTGGCTCAGAGGTGATCAAAGACAATAGACACCTGAAGAGGGTTGGAATGTATAATGGCTGAGACATTTTGTAGGCAACAACCTAGATGAGCATACTGATCTGAATAAAAAAGTCATAAAATAATTGTAATTTCTCATCTAAAAAATGTTGATATAAGAAAAGATTGGATAAAAGATACCATCTTTCATTCCATATAAAATTAACTTAAAAAAAGAAAAAAAACTCTTCCATAGGCCCTCTTGCATCTTACATTTTGATAATTGGGTTACTGGTACCAAATTAACACCTAAACACACTAATTCCTTGATGTCACAAGAATTAATATATGATTAAATTATGATTACATGTCAATATACTGAAATATATATTCAGTCACATGCAAAAATATTGGATACATAAAATTCTTTAAAAACTTTTTACAAAAAAAGAATTTCTAATGTGGCTAAAAACCTAAAATTGAGTTGAACATAGTAAATAATTAGGATAAGCAAAAATAAGAAATCTTTATACACAAATTTTAAAAAGTGAAATGTATAGAAAGTACTTTAAATTTACATCCAGGTTCTTGCAACATTTCATCTGCCTTAGCACATCTTTTGTTATCACAATGTGAGATTTTTTAATAAGAAAAGTGATAAAAATATAAGCAAAAAAGAAACTAAATAAAATCAGCTAGACTATATTTTTTTTAAGGCCATTCACCCTGTGCAAGGCAGGAGTGCCACTAGCATGCAAGGGGTTACAGAGGATTGAGAACAAGAGTAAAGTGGTGTGTTTGTGGAAAGGATACAGAGAAAGACAAGGCACAAGATCAAGGTATCAGAAGATGTCAATTGACATTACACTTGAATATATGAAGATTTTAGTTATCAGGGAAGCAAGCAAGAGGAAGGGAGTTCTACAGACAGGAAGTGTGAGAGAAGAAGCTTTTTGAGTAGAAGAGATGGTTACATTTAACCGTTTTGATAGTGAAAGGGTGGGACCGAGAGGCCAGATGAGTAGCTCACTTAAATTCATACAGGCTGGGATCCAGCGAAAGTAGCTTGTCAGAACAGTTGCCATGAAAATACTTGTAGAAGAGACAGAGGGAAGCCACAGCACGTCTATGAGAAAGAGACTGTAGACGAGATGCCAGATCAGGACCTATCACATTGCATATTCATCTCTGGATTTTGTCGAGGACCGCAAGACGTACCCAAAACACATATTTAAAAAAATAAAATTCATTTTAAAATTTTAGCATCTCTTCTCATTTATGTGCGTGTGTAATCACATCAACATAAACATCTCTCTCTCTCTCTCACTCTATATATATATATATATATATATATATTTATATTTATATATATGCATATTTGCTGAGCATGCACTAATTACTCATGCAACCATGTGCCTCCAAGAAGTGAATCCTAAAAATATCCACACATACAGGAATCTATCATTCTTTCATATAAGAAAAAACATCATTGTCATACCATTCTATAAACAATCAGACATGATATCAAATAAAATTATCTTTCTTACCATTGCATAAAAATCTGATAGGTAACAGAAACAGAATTTGCAGTTTTTATCAATAATATAAAAACCAGTTCGCATTAACTGTTGTATCAAGTTTTAAGATGAAGTAGCATGGTTTGATGATTCATTTTGTCTCATATTCCCATTCTTATTGGTTTTAAGATAATGTTTACTGCTTAACAATACAAATAATTCATCATTTAAGTACTTTCTATACATTTTGCTATAGTAAACTAGAGGCTCATAGCCATATCACACTGAGACACCAGTTTTCATATATATATATATATATATATGAAACCTTTTTCTATATGTTTCATATATTTTCCATCTAAGCAATATTTTTATATAAAAGATAATAATAAATATATACAATAAATATATTTTCCATTTAAGCAATATTTTTTTCTTTTTTTTTCAATACGTATTGTCCATCTTTTTTAGTGATAATTCTGTTTAATTTATTAACCTCGATTTACCTCAGTTGCGTGAGGTTTGAAGCCGGTTAGCTAGCCCGTTTTTAAGTTTTACTTTTTATCTATTATCATCATGAGTGGTAATAAAAATAATTTGTACTTCAAATATATATATATATATATATATATATATTAAACAAATCAAATATTTTTGAAAACTTTTCTAATTTCAAGTCTTACAGATTTAATCTGCTCGTCAGGAGGTTTGATAGATCAGTTTGGGATTTGGCCTGATTTTGAAAACTGAATTGAGTTAAAAGCTTTTCAACTTTCCCTCTTCTAGATATTTGTACATGTGTAAGAATTAGACAGTGATAAAATATAGACTTTGATAGCTAAAGACTAACACCAGAATATGGAATATCTTTGATTCTATTTCCAGTGTACTGTTAATAATAGGTGCATGACCAAGTGGTTAAACCATAAGCATTCCAATCATGAGATCCAGATTCATATTTCACCACACCCAATTTGTCAAAGAGATAACATTTTGATGATATCAGATTGGAGAAACAAACCCAGCATCCAGCAGATGGAACCACTGGAAAGTACTTGAAAGTCATACCATGGCTAGACCCAAGGCTTGTCGAGTGAAACTATGGAGATGAAATTGTTTGGAAGCCATCAGTTGTGTTAGTACGGGGTCACAAATCATTATGTCTGAGGGCTTGAATTACTGGCTTTGTTCCACTACTGATCACACCAGATTATATGGTCTATTGCAGAAACTGTAACTGAGGTTTTCTCAGCATAGTTGCAGTATAAGCCACAAGTTGGTTCTGTGAGTGTTGAAGAAACACAAATGTTCCTGAGTGGCCATTTGTAACAGGGATTAGCTATCCACCTTAATAGATTCTCCTGAGACTGACATGTGTCTACACAAAAGCTGTTAATGAAACAAATTACTTCAAATTATTCACTTGGGAGAAGGAAAATTCTTTATTGAAGGAAAACAAACTCCCCTTCTTAGTAAATGAAGAAATTCTTAGAAAATCTTTAATTCAAACACAATTTATTTAATAAATACTGGTGACATCAATAGCTAATTTTAAAAAAAGGTTGACTATATAATTTTTTCATTTTGTCACATGAACTTGGATACAGAAATTCTTCAAAATCATTCTGAAACTCCACTCACACCCCCAAATGCCAACAAAAAATAATATAGACAACTTTTGAATTAAGTATATTTTTTTCAGAATAAAAAGTAAAGAAAATACATGAAATGGAATATACAAAGTTGGCAAAAAATTATCTGCCACTGTAGAAAGTGAAGAATGTACAAAATAAACATAAAAAGCAAATTATTTTTGAAATTTACAAACTGGATCAAATCAGACAGAAAAAATATGCATGAAAACACATGGAAGTTGAGGCTTACAACAGAGAAAAGAAATTAAACAAGTCATATTTTTGCATAATATTTAACATATCTCTTCATAAGTGAGTATATATGAGTAACCATGTGTGGATATATGGGGAGAAAGATGACCTCTTATCCAAGTTCGCTTCAGGGAAAATTTCAAAAGATTTATCAACAGTATTAATTGCACTGTATGAGGTATATTTACAATGGATTTTGGTTAAATGGAATATTGCTTGCAAAAAATAGTTACTTATACTTAATACTTACCTGCTTCATACTGGGTAGGTTTTATCATCTCTCTGTCTTTGTGCAGAGTGCAGCTCAGTTGTGGCTCTGTCTACAGACATAGACGCAGCTGAGGAAAATAAATACTGTGAGGTGCCTGGTCCCAGGGTTCAGCTGCCTGAGTTTGCACTCCCCCATTGCACTAAAGCAGGGAAATGATAATTGTCAACTGACAGAAACAACTGATTATGGTAGTTATAATGGTAAGATTATTCATTTCAAGACAGAAAACATTTAGCATTCATTGACTGAACAGTATTACTGTCAGTTGTAATTTATAAAAAATCTTTCTCGTAAAACTGTTTTTCAGGAAAATAAGCTTCTCAAGTTCATTAACTGTCACAGTTATTTACAGTAGTGTGAAAAGTTAACACCTTGATTATATCATTATTTTTTGTTTCTTGTTACATTTTAGCTGTTGTTGCTAATGGAAGTTTTCAAGTGATGTAGTTTTTGTTATTTGGTACTGTTCTTTGTTTATGATTCTACAGTGTCAGTTTATAAGATCTGATGAAGGATTGTCTTATTTTTCTTATGTTTTGAATTATTCTAGGGGCTGTTGGATGGAAATAATTATGGATCTAGGTACTGTTTTTTGGCTCTTTATAGTGTTGTTTGTAAAAATTTTATTAACTTTGTTATTACTGATTATTTTATTGTTGGTTGCTATTATAACATTTACTTATTTTTATGTGTGCATTCATAGTTCATTAATTATTTACTTAATTAAATAAAATAACTGTAAGAACAATACAACAGACTCCCCACATACATGACCTGTATATATAAATAGTGAAGCAAAAACACATCACATATGACCTGACAATTGCATTTAAGCATTGAAAAGACTGTCACTGATGGTCATCAAATATATATGGTATAAAATTTATGCATGCCTTTTGTGAATTTTTGCATATTAGTGCTCAGGGTTTCTGCATTTATGTGCACCAACAGAAAATAAAATTACAACACACTGATGATTTTGTTGCGCATGTCATATATACTTGTTAAATAATAGTAGATATTCTGAAAAAATCTTTTAAAAACTTTGATCATCTTGTGATGTAGTAACACACATGCTGGTGCACCATCTGTGTCTGTGCTTTAGATGAGGGATGCATGCTGCACTAGTTAGTCACAAAGAAATGAACCACACAACAACTGCATAGACACAAGAAAAACTGTTTTGTGAACAGAACAGGAAGTAACACAGAATACACATAAAGATCAAAGGGTAGTAACTTTTCTAATTATGAAGGATTGTCTATGGGAGAACAAGCCATCATACCCAGAGGCTGCTTTTGTTTAGTTAGAACTATTTGTATGTATTCAGATTGTCAGCCTTCAAGCTGCTGGAGGGTCATCTCAAAGAATTGTTGTGCATATTGAACATGACATGTGGGTAATGCTTTCATGTGACCAGCATTATTCATATGAATCTTCTTACATTTGTAGACCTGCTTCTGCACAGCCAGGTAGTTGAAACACTTGTCAGGATCATAGCATTGTAATAGAATGACTGATTGATTTGTTTTCTACAGCTTATCAACACTTTGCAGGTTATTTGAATCTAGGAATTATTTTTAGATTGTAAGAATTTTTTTTAGATAATAATGGTTTATTAATACAAGTCTTATTAATTGACCCATAGCTTGGGGGAGAAGAGGTGGATTCATACCTTTCCCAAGGATATTTGTGTTTAAGTGAATATAACAAACCTAACTGAAATTGGAACTTGACTCCCTGATTAACAATTCCGAGCCATTATCTATCCAAGCTTAGAGCACCTGATATTCCCAAGGAGTCACCCATACAGGGACTGACCAAGCTCGATGTTGCTTAACTTTGGTGATCATACATGTACTGGTGTTTCAACATTATGTGGCCAGAAGCCATAACAGAATGAGTGGCAGACTACCCTGTATTTATAGCACATGTAGCCCCAGTTATGTCAACATGAACCATTTGGAACCACTTAGTTGCAGCAGAGTTATGGGTATGCATGCCTTCCTCAAAGATATGCATGACTTTCACAACACTTTTGTGCACATAGCCAGTGGCGTTGCAAAGGAGTCACCTGAGGAATCAATTACTAGCCTGTAATGTACATTGATGATAGCAGGTTATGTTGTCATGCAAACAATATTTGTTTGCCTGTACAACATAGGCTTGAGGAGTGACCACAGGTTGAACCCCCACCAATACTCACCAAGATGATTGCATTACAAGAAGAGCAGTGGCAGATTACATTGTATCTACAGCACAAATCAGAGCAAATGTAGTACCATATGTATCAACATAGACCATTAGGGACCATGTAGTTGCATCAGGATTATGGGTATGCATGACTTTCTCAGACAAGTCAGAGTTCCACTTAAGCCGCTGTACTGTTGTGTGTATATCAAGTGGTGACTTGGTTCTATGTAGTGTTTGTTGTGGAGGTTTTGTTTCCATCTAAACATTATCAACTCAGTTCCTTTCTTATTCCCTTAGTCAGGAGGTAGTGCCTCGCAGAAAACTTCTTTCCCAGAACTGACCCTTTGTAGAAAACAAACTCCTGATGATGTATCTCAGACCACTACAAACATAACAACTTCAAATCTAGCATCAACCATTGTCTATTCTACATATCCTCATAACAGGCACTTCTTACATCTCCTTTTTATGTCCTTACAAAAACCTCATTCTGTAAAGCTCTACCTTGATTAGCTCTTGAGCCTTGCATTTGGTGAACAATAGTATTAAAAGAAAGATAGCCATTTGCATGTACAACATAGACCTTTCAGAGTGCATTCATTCACAAGACACAGATCCAATCCCCACCCCTCCATCATGGTATAGAGTACCATAACTTACAATACTTACTTACCTTTGCTGTTTGTGGCAGGAATGGTGTTCAAACTCTCTAAAGGATGATGACACTGTAACCAATGGCTTTACTTGAGTTTTCCACAGACAATTTCTGATGTTAAATTCTTAAGCCATAACATTCACTAACAGAAATGGTTTTACAGTGTCAAACTGACACTGTAACAGTAGAAATTTCCAAATTTGGCTGACAACTAGAACAACACATCTCTCTCCAATATTTGCTGGTAAACTATTCACTTTCACTTCTTCCATGAACCTCAAAGGTGATTTCAAACTATCAGAAGCAACAGAATCTAAAACCATGATACCAGTTGGTTTATCTCACTTTGTAATGCTTTTAGACAACTTCGGGAATGTTTTCTGGTAAAGTGGCATAAACTCTATCATTTTGATAGTTGATCACAGACCCCATGATGCAAAAATTTCTTGTCTGCCTAAATGAAGACTTTGTCTACAGCATGCTGCATCTCCACCAATATTTTCTTCCCACTGCCAGGCCATTTCTTCTTAAAGGTAATAAAGCAATTGTTGTTTTTTTTTAATCTTGTATGATTTTAACCCTAAATCCTCTTTCACAATCTTCCTTACTGACCTATCCAAAATATCAAGCTCTTTTGCTATATTCTTCATTTATTTCTCATCATCCTCTTCTTGACGGTTTCACTGTCTCTCCTGGAACAAACTATATATAACAACATCAATAATGTTGATTATGATTATGATAATTGTAAACACTTCTGATTCTACAAGGAAATGCTGGAAACAAAACAGATCAAGTTGCAGTTTAAATAAAATAGTTGTTTATCACATTTCCTGTTGTTTTGTGTAGATTCAGTTTTTCAGAGGCCAGTCTCATATAATTTATCTTTCTATTCTAAGGAAACACAAACTGAATGGTTTCCTCCTGGAATTGGATTTAGTAAAGATTTTGCTTGTCTTGAAATTTTAAAAACAGTTTTACTGCAAACCACCAACTGTTTCATCACCTCACAATTTTTCATTACAACAACTTGATCACGTTTTGTTTGAGCCACCATATTTAACTAAACTGTAAACCATAAAACAAAAGAATGTTAGGAAGATTTATGCAGCATTTGAAAATATTTATGCAGGTATGTCTCAATCTATGTTTAAATAATGGGTAAATATTTATACCACACCTGGTAAATGCATAGAGGCCAAATTGACTTACCAAAAGATCTACTGAAATGTCTCTAGCATCAAATTGGCTCTGTGTGTGGAGCCCCATCTTCAGTGAAGACACAATGACTTCCAAATATGGCTGACAACCAAGGCACAGATATCTCTCTCCGACATTTGCTGATAAACTCTGCTATTAACTTACAGTCCTTCTTATATGAATGCTAAAGGTGATTTCAAACCACCAGATGCAACAGCAGATGAAACCATGACAACAGTTGGTTTCTGTCACTTGAAATGTATTCTGAAACCTTTAAGAATGTTTCTTGGGGGGAGTGGTGAAAATCCTATTGTTTTGGTAGTTGACCACAGCCTCCACAGTGAAAAACTTCTTGTTCAACTAACAAAAGACTTTGTCTTTAGCATGCTGCACCTCCCTAACATTTTCTTGCCTCTGCCAAGCCGTTTTTGTTTGGAGGCACTTGAGAGCAGCTGTTGTTGAATCTTGAATGATTTGAGCCCTGAATCCTCATTCACCATCCTCCTTACTAATCTATCTGTAATATCCATCTCTTTTGCTCTCTTCATCCGTTTTTGTAGACTTCTTTTCACCCTCTTTTTGAGGGTTTCAATGACTCTCCTGGAATTGGATTGGGTGGGGGTGTGTTTGTTCCTCTTAAAACTTTTACAATGGATCAAAAATAATTTTCAACTGTTTTATCACTACCCGATTTTTCATACCAACCATTTTCATTGAGACAATATGATCATGCTTTGTTTGTGCCACCATATTTAGTTAAATTGTAAACAATAAAACAAAAGGGTGTTAGTAAGTTTTATACAGCATTTGAAAATATTTATGCAGGTATGTTTCTATCTATGTTTAAATAATGGGTAAATATTTATGCTGCGTTCAGTCAATCAAAATTATTGATAAACTGCCCAAAGTTCATGTTTATATTTGAGTACTTCTTACCAATTCATTATCAGGAAGTAAATGTTGTCAGTGTCATAGACAAGACATTGTTAACTACATAAATTTCAACCAAGATTATCATTGCTCAATCAATAAATTCTGAAATTTTTCTTATAAGGAAATGGCTAATATTACCATTATAGTATAGGCCACAGCCTGACAATGCTAGGTGTTATTGACCCTGTAGACTCCCCTGTAGAGTATAGGGCCACCTCCTGACCATGCTAGGTGTTGCTGAGCCTGTAGACACCCCTGTAGAGTATAGAGCTGTAGCCTGACCATGCTGGGCATTGCTGACCCTGTAGACTCCTCTGTAGACTATAGGGCCACAGGCTGATCATGTTAGGTGTTGCTTACTATGTAGACTTCTCTGTTGAGTATCGGGTTACAGCCTAACCATGACAGGTGTTACTGACCCTGTAGACTGTGGAGCTGTAGCTTGACCAAGCTAGGTGTTGCTGATTCTGTAGACTCCCCTGTGGTGTATAATCCAACAAACTCACCATCCTAGCTGTTGCTGCTGTAGTCTCCATAACAAGTAGATTTTTACAGTGTGGATTTTCTAGCCCCATGCCTCAGTGGCTTTGCATTCAGAGTTGTCATTCTCATAGAATGGTTGCCACACAAGATTATACAGCCCAGTTTTCCCTGCAATTTAACCTTAACTAGAATGAAGAAAGATGTATTTGTGAAAAAATGAATGCAACAAGCTTGACCAGAATTTGAACTCAGCATGCTGATTCCACTTTATGCACTCATGTTAAAATGCACTTTGTTAAAATTAAAGATAAAAAACAGAAAATGCTTGAAGTTATTTTTTTCAAATTTTTATACCTGATATAGTAATTTAAAATAACTTCTTTTGTACTATTCTTAGGACCATCCTTTCTCAAACCTTATTATCACAAACAAAGAAGTGTACCAAATCACAGAAACCATATCACTTGTGGACTTTGAACAGCCTGTAACAACTAAAATGGATAGCACATGTAACTCAGAGAAAACATAATGATATAATCAATATGTTGACATTCCACACTACTATAAAAAAGGTTAGGAAAGAAGAGCTAATCAATACTGGAAAGAGCAATAACAGTGCATGTGATAAACAAATTTTCTTAAAAAAAATAGTTTTAATAGAAAGATTTTATAAATTTCAACTGAAAATAATTCTGGTGGCTCACTGAATGAATGTCAAATGTTTCATTATATGGAAACAGCTAATTTTACTATTACCATTAGTGCAAATATAAAATAAGGCATTATACTACAAAAAACCTAGGAAATGTTTTGTAGATCCCATGTTAGTAGACAAATGCATATATATTGATTTTACACTTGCGACAAGACGATTTGCCTAAGGATTACTTATCATAAATTTTTTGGAGGTAACACTGTAAGAAATTGCTATATTGAAATCAGTGATTTGTTTAACACTGACAGAAATTTTACTTTTGGTTTTGCAGTTGTTCAAAAAATCAAAATGGCTGACAAAACACAAGCAGTATCTGAACCTTGAATGATTCTTCTTGATGGACAGTTACTGATTATTTCTGTCCATTTTTGTTATTAATTAATTCCAAAGTAATCATGGAAAGCCTCTCATATTCATTTATTATTTATTCTTATTTTGTAATAAATAGAACAGGACAAAAGAGAAATAAAGGAGACATTTTTTTTAGATTTATTGATAAGCCAACTGTTAGTATACATTTCACTCTGACTTAGCTTTCCTGGCTACTGTTCCCTTCATGAGTGAGATGGGAAAAATTGTTTAGCCTATTATATATGGCTTAGACATGATATATCCTCTTTAGGATGGTAATCAGCTGTAAGTTTCAGTCTGGTTTAATGATGTTAAAGTTGTGTGGTGATAAAAGAATAAGTAGGAAAAGAAGAATAAGGAGTAAACTGAGAGAAGTGAGTTTGAAGACAAAAAAGGTAGGGAAGAAAGGAAAATGGGTGTAAGAGAAAGTGGAAATAAAAAGTTGAATGTGAGAAGAAGTAAAGAGTGAAATGGGAAGAGAAAGAAGGGAAGAAAATGAACAGTTGACTGTGAGAGGGTGGTGTAAAGATTGAAAGAGAAAGAAAATGAAAGGGTGAGTGAGAGAGGGGTGAAGATTGAAAGGGAAAAAAAGAAAGGGAGAAAATGTGAAGGTGAGTGTGAATGGGAAACAAAGATTGAAAAGGAAGGGAAGATTGAGTGAGGGAGGGGTGAAGACTGAAAGGGGGGAGAAATGAAAAGGTGTGTGTGAAAGTGAGGTAAATATTGAAAAGGAAAAAGAAAGTGGAAAGTAAGTTAGTATAAAAATTGTAAAGGAAAGAAAAATTGATTGATTTGTTTATGTTTACTCAAGCTTATCAACATTCAAGTTATTTAAAGCCAGAAAATACTTTTAGATTGTAAGAATTTGGGGAGGAGATAATATTGGTTTTGTAGCAGAAAAACAATATATTTCTAACTACATACCAATTTTCATCTATCTAAAGCACACACATGCTGCACTCTACTCAAAACAAATTTTAAAACAAACACAAATATACCAGAGTGCTGACCATTATCAATGTGACTCTTACTTGCCACAGATATCTACAACTACATCCATGCATTCCCATTATATCTTATATAAAAGTAAAGTGTTTGTGTGTGTCCAAGCAACTCCTCCACTCCCACTGATCCGATTTCAATGATTCATAGCTCATTCAAAAGCCCTAGAAAAGTTAGGTGTAGGGAATGATTTTTGTTGAGCTCAGATTCAGAGATGTCAGATTATGCAAGGTTAAAATATACATTAATATATTATACTAGCCATTATCATTGCTTTCATGGTTCAAGGGTAGTAACTCTCATTTTCTTTTGTATCCAAAATTGCAGCTAGCTTAAAATTTTCAGCTAGCTAAAATATATATAATATAAATAAATATATATAATATAAAATAATTATATTATATATAAAGTACAGTGTATGTGTGTGTGTGTCCAAGCAACTCCTCCGCTCACACTGGTCTGATTTCAGTGATTCATAGCTCATTCAAAAGTCTTAGAAAAGTTAGGTGCAAGGAATGATTGTCGTTGAGCTCAGGTTCAGGGTTGCCAGATTATGCGAAGTTAAAAATATATATTAATATATTATACTAACCATTATCATTGCCAGATTATGCGAGGTTAAAAATATATATTAATATATTATACTAACCATTATCATTGCCTTCATGGTTCAGCCATTAAACCACCTGCACATTCAAGCTTACAGCACCTGGTATTTTCAAGTGGTCACCCATCTAACTATTAACCAGGCTTGATGTTGCTTCGGTGATTGTATGGGAAGCAGTGTTTCGATGTGATATAGCCATAAGCCTGGAAAGAAAAAGTGTGAGAGAAAATAAAAATGTAAGTGTAAGAGTGGGGGGTAAAATTTAAAAAAGAAAAGAAAAAGAATCCAAAAGAAACAAAAAGAAAAAGAAAAGAACAAAAAGAAGTTAAAAAAGGAGAAAATAGATATAGAAAGAAATGAAGTTATGGCAATGCAGCAAACAAAAAATATTTTAGAAAATAGAAATAAAAAAGTAAAATAAAGATGATAGAGACTGACAAAGAAAGACAATTGATAAACAAAAGTTCCCAATGAACTGATTATACATTTTTTCTGTTAACCCTTACCAAATTTTTCATTTGTCAAACTCAATGATACACCCCGATATTGTAATATAAGCAACTAAACAACATTTTATATGCATTAATGTGCATTTCAAGATAAAAATATACCTAAAAAAATATATTTTTAGAAACAAAGAAAAGATTACTGAACTGTTATGCATTATCAATCCTCCTATATGCTAGTGAATGCTGGGTAATCTCCTCATAGATGAAGAGGAGAATTGAAGCAATAAAAATATGATTCTACGGAAAGATGCTAAGAAAACCATGGACTGGACATGTGACTGACGACAAAGCTCTAGAGACAATGGCAACAAAAAGGACACTTATACTTAATATCAGGAAGAGATAGTTTAAATTTCAATGGCACATGATGAGGAAAATGGCTTAGAAAAATTGATACTCACATTACAGTTTGAAGGTAAAAG
Source organism: Acanthosepion esculentum (assembly GCA_964036315.1). Lineage (NCBI taxonomy): Eukaryota > Metazoa > Mollusca > Cephalopoda > Sepiida > Sepiidae > Acanthosepion > Acanthosepion esculentum. Next base: position 54,964,810 of record OZ038487.1, on the reverse strand, counting down.
AGGCAACAACGAGGAAAAAGAAAAGCGGAAAACAACACATAACCTACCTGGTAAACTTGAGTGAATGGATGCAAGAGAGATGACAAAAAGACAAAAGTAATTAAGATGTACAATGGACAGGAAAATGTGGAGAGTCTTGATCACTAACATCCAGACAGGTCATGATACATTGAAGAAGAATAAGAATATACCTAAATCTTTTGCTTACACATACACACATATATGGACACTCCCGTCATTTTCGATGTATGAGGATCAAGCAGCTCAGTTTTTAGAACCAGCAGCTGGACCACCAGCACATGTCATTTTATTATAATATTGAAGGCTTGTGCAGAACCAACCACACTTTTTGCAAGAGCCAAATATGGAGACCTACTGTACAGTATTCCACAAGCTTCCCAAATGACCCTTTGCAGATTTTGAATTCAGATTTGTCTTTCCAGTTGCCACCCAAGGATATAGAACCCCGTCTGTCCTGCTATTTACTCTTATTATTTACCCTCTTCTCTCCCCAGCAGTTATTTATTGCTGGGGGAAGAAGAGATGGATTCATACCTTTCTTAAACGTATTAGCAAATAAGTGAATGCAATGAACTCGAATAGAATTCAAACACAGCTCTCTGATTCCTCAATACAAAGGTGCTAAACATTAGTCCACCGTGCCTATATATTGAGTTGGAACAAGAGTACAAGATTTTTTAAGTGAATTTCAAAGAGAATATTTAGATATTTGTGCATACATTTATTCAAGCATATATGTGCCATATTGTTCCACTACTGTTCTCTATCTTTGATGCAGATTTATGATTCCATCCTTCCAGAATTTACCATCTTTGATAATTTGATAAACAGGTTAAAGTGCTTTTTACAAGCTGCCAGGTTTGCACTTCACCAATTCTGGATACTTTTCATTGACTCTTACATTTAATCAGTCCAGATAGAAACAGTACTTGTCTGAATTTATTTTCTTTGCTTTTGTTGTAAAGTAGTATGTTGTAGTGGTCAATACTCAAATAAGTTGTCATACAAACTGAATATAGACAATCTGGCATTTTTTCCCATCACCTTTTTTCATATTGACAATTGATAATCACTAAGTTACATGTATATGTATGTGTTTATATATATATATATATATATATATATATATATATATATATATATACACACACACATATATATATGTGTGTGTTTTTATATATATATATATATATATATATATATATATATATATATATATATATGAGTGTGTGGCTGAGTGGTTAGAATGTTTGCTTTCTGACCATGAGACCCAGGTTCGAATCTCACCACGGCTGATTTGTCAGGAAGGAAACTTCCTAATGTTATTGGTGGGGGGGGGGAGAGAGATCCCAGTGTGTGGCACCTTTGGAAAGTCCCTGAAAACCATACCACAGGTTGACTCAAGCCTTGTGAGTGAAATTTGTTAGACGGAATATTGGGGACCATCGAGAGCTGTGCTAGCACAAAATCACAAGTCATCGTGACCGAGGGTTTGAGTGTACTGGTCTTGTTCAGATTGTTGATCACGCTAGATAACATGCTCTGACCCAGGAACTGAAACTAAGGTCTGCTCAGCATAGTTGGAGTATAAACCACAGGTGGGCTCTGTCAGTGTTGAACAAACACAAATGTGCCTGAGCGAGCGTCTGCAATAGGGAATAGCCAGCCGATCTAGTAGACAGGTATCCTTGAATACAAGTGGCCAGCTCAGTGCTCATCAGTATGATCTTTCACTTCACACACACACACACACACACACACACACACATATATATATGAAGAGAAAGATCATATTGATGTGCAGGTGGTGTAATGGATAGCAGCTCTGAATGAGAAATCAGAGAGCCAAGTTCAAATTCCAGTTACATAAAATTACTATTGGGTAAAGCATGAAGCCATCTCTTCTAACACCAGCTATGGGTTAAATAGTAAAACAGATTGGGCTTTTAGCCTTGTCTGGCAACCAATCTAGGAGAAAGGCAGCTCTGAATTCAAAAACTGAGGAGGTGCTTTTGGCGACTTTGTGGCATATTATGTGCATAAGCTTTCTATATTCATTTCTTCCAGAAACTGTGGACTATCATCAACTCATATATGTGGGTAGTCAGGCTGTCCAGTCCTAGGGGCTGAATTGTTGGACCCTCATATATTAATAGGATGGGAGTGTCTATCACCATATGAAAAGAAAGTGCATATAAATATTTCTACTTTTATCCATGTACAGAAAATATATGCTCTTGATATCTCTATATATGTTTCTTTAAAGCCTTACACACACACACACACATATATTCACATGCATGTATATTTACGCATATAACTCTATGTAATATCTATATACATAGGGATATATTTATCCACATAAAATAAGTCCATGTGCAAATATCTATCATATATATATATATATTCATTCATTTCTTTGCTTATTCATGTGTGAGTGCAGAAGTATGTACATTGCTTTATCCAATTATGAAAATATTACCTTCTTAATTACAGTAATCATTTATTACCATAGAGAATCCATTGGGACTGATTCAAAATTGCAAGAAGCCTTAACCTGTAATTACTTTCTTTCTTTCAGAGCTATATCTTGGCACCATTTGTGGCAATGTTGAAGAATGCAAGACAAGTCTTTTAAGAAACATTGCAAAGAATTTGTTTATTCAAACAACTAACCTGTCCTTTGCATTAGGCCTTCACTGCATTTTTGTTGGTAATTCTCCAGCCATTACCGGGTCAAGCAGCATGGAACCTGATGTTTCTTATCACTAATAATATACAGGGTGCGATGGATAAATTGTCATCTAGATTATGCAAAAATGAAAATAACACTGACATCTCATTTTTACAGATATATTTACCAAAATTACACAAAAATATCTTGAAATACTAAAGAGTATATTCTTTCAATAAAATTTCCATTGGCTTCAAGTTAACTTCAGTTCATCTTTGGTGTTACAAGGAGTTTTGTTGCTCTCTTGCTCAACTGTACCCCACAAGAGGGTTGCAGTCTGGGAAGTTGGGTGGCCAAATGTAAGGGGTGTTGTGGTCACAGAAATTGTCTGAGAAATATGACTGGGTTCTCCTACTTGTGTGGCATGGTACAGAGTCCTGTTGCCAGACATAGGATCTTCCAGCAGCCACTCTTTTGATCTAGGGCTCCCCAAGGCCTCTCCGTGTTGAGTGTGAGGTCCTCATCAACAAATTCAAGAGTTCTTTTCTTATCAGAATAATCAGAGTGAGTTTTCCAAGCTACCCTACCTTCACCATTAGACTCATCCAACTCTTTCTGAATCCTCTGCACAGTCCTCAGATCTGACACCCAAACACCCTGAAATGTTTGTATTGGAGCTTCCAGCATGAATGCCAAGCAGTACAGAATGCTGTTTCCAAATTTCTGGTGGAGTGAATTGCATCATGGTGCTCTTTTTCTTACAGACCAACTGACCCTACCATACTGTGAACTCAAAAAATCAAAAACAAACAACATGCATGCACAAAATTAAAAATATAAAATGGCGACAATTTACCAATCACACCCTGTAAATATGATTTTTAAGTTGTTACGTCTTTATAGATTATGTATAACGTTATCTGGTGTTGGTCATGGTAATATTAGATGTTATGAGGAAACATTTTACATTCATTGACCAAGAAGCTAGTACTGCTTTCAGTTGAAATTTTTAAAATCTTTCTCCTAAAATAATTTTTCAGGAAAATAGGTTTCTCAGGTCCACTAGCTGTTATCACTCTTTCCAGTATTGATGGGGGTTTTCTTCTTAACCTTTTACTTGAAGTAATCTGGAATGTCAGCCATTTGATTATGTCATTATTTTCTCTTTGAGTTAAATGTGTTATCCATTTTAGCTGTTGCTGCTTTTGAAAGTCTTCAAGTGATGTGGTTTCTGTTATTTGGTACAGTTCTTTGTCTGTGATTATGTAGTACCAGTCCACAAGGTTTGAATTAGGCTGGTCTTCACCAAGACCTATAGGCTTCACTCACTCAAAGTCATTTTTAACCACTGAAAGTGGTTATATACAGCTGACAGTTTAGATATTTCTGAATGGGTTTGGCACCATGCGTGACATGCATATGAAAGTCTCACTCTGACAAGGCTGTTTGTATTTAGTTCTTCTGAAAAGTGTAGATGGTTCTGCACAAATCTTCAATATAATCAAATCATATGTGCAGGTAGTCTGGCTGTTTGGTTCTAAGAACTGAAGTGTTGGATCTTCATACATCAAAGATGGCAGGAGAGTTCATATATATCACTATAAGTGTTATTTTTAGTGTTAACACATGTTCAAGTGGCTATCCTTCTTTTTTTAACAGTGAAATTAACAACAACCAGCTTCGAGTGAGAAGTCCAAATAAAGAAAAACTGTTCTTCCCTACCTGTTTCTCTTTTTCCATCAGGGAAACCACTCCTATAGCCTCCAATGACACCTCCAACTTGGCCACAAGAGACCATCTTAATGAAGCAAAGTTTCAGTTACTTATTTAAGGAACGCACATCTCTTGAGACTTCTATGATTCTGTATCTGCTAGCTTGGGACAAGTTTGTCCCACTAGATCAATTATGACTGAATAGTGAGTTCGATCATCGCTGGGTATCCTATAGTTCTGGCTTTCTATCACATCTAAGTTCTGCTTAGAAAATCCCTATATTTGATAGCTTCCTTTTTTGTACCCAACACACAGACAGCAACTCAAACACATGGAACCACTAAAGATAATGTTTATAGTAATAAGAACAAATGTTTGATTAAAAAATCCAATCAAAAATTATGGTTTCTGTTTCAGGTACAAAACTTAAGATAGCAGATACGGATTTTTAGAACTCCCAACAAGAGATTTGCATTCCTTAAATAGGTAATCCAAACCTTGCACTATCAAGGTAGCCTCTCATAGGCAAACTAGTAATGGCATGTTTTGAGAAAACAAGTTGTTTGCCAGATGGAAAAAGGAAATACAAGTTTGGTTCCTGTCAGAAGGCACAATTTTTAATTAGTAGGACTTTTCAATCTCGGCTCATTATTATTAATTTCACAGATTAAGAAAATAAAAACACATTGAGAGCAACATATCCTCACTGAAAATAACATTTATAGTACTAAGAAATAATATTGGATTAAATAATTAAATTTTTTTTGTATCCATTAAAAAGTTCATTATTTTTCTAAAGTTTCATCTCAGAATAAAACACATAATTACAGTTTTCTATGTTGTCATTCATTTGACTAATATATATATATATATACATATATATATATGTATGTATGTGTGTGTGGGGGGGGGGGTACATGAGACCCGGGTCTGAATCCCACCATAGGCAGTTTGTCAGGAAGGTGACTTCTTGATTTTATCAATCTGGAGGAGACTATGTGTGTGAGGCACCTTTGGAAAAGGTCTGGAAACCAAACCACGAGTTGTCTCAAGTCATCGTGACTGAGGATTTGAGTGTGCTGGCCTTGTTTAGACTGTTGATCATGCTAGATTATGTGCTCTCTCCAAGAAACTGTAACTAAGATCCACTCAGCATATTTGCAGTATAAAGCGCAGGGGGGCTTAAACAAATACAGATGTGCCTGAGCAGGCATCTGCAACAGGGATTAGCTAACTGCATTAATTGACAGGCATCCTCGGATACGAATGGCCATCCATCCATCCATCCATCATATATAAATATATATATATATATATATATATATATATATATATATATATATATATATATAGGTGTCAGTAGGATGGAGAATAGTATTTAAAACAAAAGTGGAGATAAAGTGGAAAAGCATTTAAATGATGTGTTTCATTGATATGTATTACGTTCTGCTTCTTCAGTTTGAAATAAGAGACAAAACTGTGTGTAAGGAAAATGTGTTGCGATTTTTGAGGATAAGAGAGGCTATAAATTAAATTACCTTATCAGATCCAACAACCAGAGCCCAGAAAGTGTTTGTTTTTAATAAAATTATATGTTCACTTATCTATCTCTATTGTATGTTTCTTAGTGATTACATCCACTTGTCAGGGGTTTGAGAGTAAAATAGTTGATAGGAGAATGCCTTAAAAGAATTATCTTCTGGAAATACCCTTGTGGGAGTTGTTCTTTTTTTAGTGAAACAAAATCTTTGTTATATATGTATGTATGTATGTATGTGTATATATATATATATATAGAATATTTCTCAAATAGGGTAACTGGACTTTGCTTGTTCGTTAATGTTTTCTGTGGCTGAGTAGTCTAATAACACACAAGGCATAATAATAGTAGTTTCCCCTCCAAGGAGGACAATGGTTCAAACCCCAGCAGAAGACACATTTTCACTATTAAGACATTGGAATTCTCAGAAATTAGACATAAAATCAAACTGTATGAAAATATGGATATATACTTAAACACATATATTCACTAAATATAACATTTAAAGTAATAAGAAACATATATATATATATATTTATTATGTCATTCACAGACAGTACTGTTTCGCTGTATCACAGCTCTTCAGTGCGATTAGACCTCCGAATGCCTCAAGCCAGGATTGAAACACAACTAATTTTGTGTCAGCCAGAGCTATCTTCACTCGGTAGAGTTATACAACTAAATCTAGCATATTGTTTTTACAAATGTAAACAAATGCCAATCAGCCAAAGTGCTCCATTCATTTTACTGAAGAGCTTTGCATTAGTGCAGGTGGCTGTTGTTTATAGAATTAGCTTAACAAATTCATTTTATTTTTTAATCCAACATGTTTTTATTACTTCAAATGTTATTTTTAATGGATTCACTTATTTGAATAGACATTATGTTTATTTTATATACTGGCCTGCACATTCAAAAAATGTATTCTCCAGCAGGATCTAAAACTGCATTCCCCTTTGCAGGTGAAAGCGTCATCTGATTCAGTATTCTTTGAACACTCGGCTATGGAAAGCTTCACAATCAAGCAAGGTTCTACGTATTTATCTCTTAAGCACATTCACTCATTCAGATTTTCTCAAAATGCATATCTGATCAATTTTGTATCCGAAACATAAACAAAGCAATTTCTAAAGAATTAATGGATTTTATTTTCCAATCCAACATTTTGTTACGACTTCAAAGATTATTTTAAGTGAATACCTGTATTTGAGTAGATGTTCCATTTAATCAGTATTTATTTCTTCTACCAGCCTGCATACAAGGTATAAATGAGAGGGGTGATTATAAATATATGTATACACACACACACATATGTGCTTCACCATGAATATTTAGCAAGTGAGTATATCAGACTTTGCTTACAGTGTTTTGAGATCAGTCTTCATTGGGTGCCCCATACCTGTGGTCTTGTTTCATGCAAAGATAAGATTATTAAATAATCACAGATATATTAGTCCATATATGATTAATCTCCTATTATTTTTATTACTTCAAACGTTATTTCTAGTGGATACCTGTATTTGAGTAGATGTTCCATTTATTTTAAACAGTGTGTATTTTGTCTCCTGGCCTGCTCACTCAAAAGGAGGACACAGTTTCTTAAATAGGTTATGTTTGAAGTAACACACAAATCTATACATACATACATATATATATATATATATAAGCAGCATATCTTCATTCAAATATGTTTCTTTGAATAATATAGACATTATTTATTTTTATAATAATCCTTTCTAGTTCTCTAATCAGTTTCTTGATGTTAAGATGAAATTTAAGGTGTTGTAGTTTTTTTTCATTTTGCATATTATATATATATATATATATATATGGTTAGCCCCACTACATTGGGACACTTGTTTTGCAAATAATTCCATAGCTACAAGTTACAACAGATAAATTTAACATTTAAAAATAATTATAACAAAGCACATTCATGCCGGTTTTTAAAAATGACCACCATAACGATTGCAGTTACAATAAGTTTGTCTTTATAATTCACCCCTGAGAATGATCTCGGAGGAGATCAAAAGTACTTGCGTAAGAAAAACTATGGTACCTTCTTTGAAGAATTTCATCTTAACATCCAGAAACTGATGAGAGTACTGGAAATGGTTATTATACTAATAAATAGACATAATATGCCAATATTATTCAATGAAACATGTTTGAATATATATAAATATATGTTAATGTATATCTCGGCAGCAACCTTTCTTTCAAACATCTTTCATTACATACAGCAGACAAGAAAGATTTAATTAATTTTTTATTAAGATTTTCTAGCATCCTTATGTTTTTTCCATTTTGTAGAAGTAAGGGAGTACAAATATTTTCCATAATTTTTATTGTCCCAAGTGCTATCAGCCATTTCTATAGCCATTTTCTAGGGTGTTTCATCTCTGGTGTTGTTATTTTTTCTTCATCTTTTGACTTACATTGTAATTTCTTTTTGTGTTATTTTGAGTAGGAGTGTTCATTACAAGTCTTCATGTGTTGCACGCAGCTGGAATTTGCACGAGTATCTTTCTATTCGTAAAAACTTTTAACACTCCATTTCCACTGTTAAATAATATGAGGTCGGTAGTATTAGAGAATTGTTTGAGGGCCTCTCTAATAGTGAGTTGTTTCTGATAACGTATATATAGACCACCAACTTTAGCCATTTTTTTATCAATATGTTATATTTTGGTTTGCTCTTGGCTGAAATTCTGAGATGAAACATTTTCATTATCCCATGAATTATTTAGACAAGTAATATCCTATTGGTTGTAACATTTTAGCTGATGCGATAAAAACAACAAGAATAAGTTTACTTGTTTGAATAATTCATGGTTTTATGTTCTTCTTTACTCAAGCGAGAAGTTAATTAATGAGTTTTGCATACATATCAATTCTTGTAAAGATATTCATTTTTACCAATAGGAATTGTTTAATTATGGTTATGATCATCAATACTTCAGAAGCTCGTTGTTAGAAATTACAAAATGGGATAAAACATCCTTTTTCGTTATCTTTTAACTTGCTCATAAATACACAAATGACCCAAATATTAATGCACCATCTTTCCTTTCACTAAAACGTCTACATTCATGGATTTTATAATAATTTCCCACTTTTGGAAGATCTTTTTTATCCACACTGCAAATATTTATCTATCAATCAATGAAACCTCCAGTCACAAAAAAAAAAATGGACTCCTCTCTTTTTTTATATATACTATTCTTTTCTTTTTTTTTATTGCTTTGTTTTCTTATAGCTTATCGAACTTTTGCAGATCATTTAAAGCCAGAAATTATTTTAGATTGTAAGAATTTTTTTGAGATAATAATGATTTTACTGATATAATCCTACTAATTAACCTATAGCTGAGGGGAGAAGAGATAGGTTCATGCCTTTCTCAAAGGTATTTGTGCATTAGTGAATATAATGAACCTGACTGGAATTAGAACTCGACTCTCCAATTTCCAATTTGTCATTCATTACACAATCGACACATCCAATCTTATAGGCCCTGCAATTCCCAAATGGTCACTCATCTAGATACTAATCATTGCTTAACTTATGTGATCATACAAGAAATGGTAAGAGAAATCTAAAAGTTTATGAACGACATTTTTGTAAGGGCATAAAGTGAGGATGTAAGAATTGCATATTATGAGGCTATATAAGATAATGGTTAAACCTAGACTGGAAGAAGTTAAGGTCATAGTGATCGGGGAAGCATCCACCTGGGTGTCTGATCCACAAAGTAACAGGTGTGGGGAAGAAGTTGTTTGAATTGAACTTTCTGTTTAAAAAATATAGATAATTTTTAATTGCTGATATGAGAATGATTACCTTATAGAGAAAGAATTTTAGTCATTTCAATCACAAAGAACCTAGAGGTTTTGGGGATATATTGATAATAGACAGAGTCTATAGTTTAGTCTAGATGTTCATCAAACTGACAATCTCTATGCATACCAGTTATAGTTGAGTGTCAAAGTTAGTATTTAGGATACATAAGCATAGTGTGTTTCATTTATAGACATGTAATTTTTCTCTTTTCGTATATTTAAACATGGAGACTCACACAATATATATATATATATGATGCATTTTGGCAACAATCTTTAATTTATACACCTTTGATAAACAACCTGTGAAAGTTCTTTGCTGATTTTTTTTTTATACTTTTCACGTTTTTTAATCATTTTTCTGACATTTTCCTATGTTTCAAAGACTTTTGAAAAGACATTTTGTGGGTTTGATATGTTATCAGTTTAATTTTTTTTTTAAATATTACATTTCACATGAGGAAGCCAGAGGGAGCAGACACTCTTGGCATCATTCATAAATTTTCCACTCTATTTCATCATCTTCACACACACACATATATATATATAGATGTAGAAATGAGCTAAATAAAGAAATATGATCAACCATATATATGAGCGACTGTTAGTCATCTTACAATAATCTGATCTGTTGACTCAGTATACATTAACAGATTAATATCCCTATTAAACTTACTGTTAATACCTGAGTTTATTTTTTGATATCTACTTACCAACACTCTATATTTTGAATTTATACCCCAATGCTATATTATATTTATGATAATATTGAACTTTGAATCCATATAAAATGTAGTGTTGCTCCCATGAGAGTCAGAATTTTTTTAAAAATTTTAAAAAACTCTTTTGAGCATTTTGTAACCATTTTGTACCTGATGAATAGGAAAGTTAAAAAAATCTGAGTCATACATTATACATAGTAATATGTGTAATTATTAATATATATATATATATATATAAATACAGGGTATATCAAAAATACTTTTTACATTGGGAGTAGGATCCTGACACCAAAACAAGGTAAAATGTCCACATAAACATATGTTGAAAAGGCCATCATTGTACTTCAACACAGCAACACATAACAAATGATCAAATCTGCTAGCTTCTACACA